>CM037933.1:3707500-4378750 GCA_021346845.1 Apeltes quadracus
GTGTGAGCTGGGCATTAGCAGTTCACACATCAAATTCGTAAATCAAGGGCACCCTTCCCCACAGTGTGAACGGAGAACAGAGACTTTATCGCTGACAGTTTCTACAGTGGACACCTCTACTTTTCGTCCGTGCTGTGAAATCTGCGTGTTTGTGTGAAGTATTGTAGGAAACGCAGGCGTACAATACATGCATATTTAATTCAATGTATATATTTAATGGCTCACAAAAAACAATAATGACACAACTAATAGCTTAAACAAACACACACTCACACATAGCGCACAGAGCTCTGTTTGGGCTGGAAAATGGAGCTCACACACGCTGAGATGAGACAGGACACACAGGTGAGTGTGAGGGAATTTTTACCTGAGATTAAGAGCCTTTGTCCTTGATTTTTGTGCGCGCGTGTCGAACACGTTTGGTATCACGAGCCGACACCGGCTGTGTCAAGTCTCTCTTATCACCTTCAATGTACTGAACAATCACGAACAGCGCTGGTGTCAAACACGCAACATCGATCAAACCATTAAGCGGGACACACACGCACCCACCCCTAATCTGTCACCATGGCAACACTTTCCCTCGATGCAGACCTGCAGACCCACATGCACCGGAGGCAGATGGGTGAGTGGGTATAAAACGTATATGCTTTTTGATCAACATCTTCAGGCAATCATGTTAGCGCCATGTAGCGGCACGGCCGGCCAGACGCGTGTGTGAACTGTCAATTGCTGCCTGCACACCGCGCAGCTATCAATATACCACAGCATGACACGAGCAGACTTACACAATAAAACCCTGCGTGCTTCATTTCCTATTATTTCGTATCCTTACCACAATAATGACATGTTCTGACTTGCTTGCTTTCTGCACCCGTACAACTGAGCGACGCCACATGCAGATGCATTGTGGCACAGACGGCCGTCGTCTGTGTGATGTGCCGGCGTCTGTACCGACCCGTTTGACAGTTGCATCATTTGAGTCACAGTGGAGCGGGAGGACGTTCTGAAGTAGAGGCCTTTAAAATGCACATGGCATGCTCAGCAGCATTGCTCATCAGTTCATATTTTGTAGTTCAAATGTAAGCTTTTGAAAGGGGGTTTAAGTCAGTATTGTCCCTGTCTCCTTGTGCGAGGATGTCAAGGGTCCCCCCCATAACAGTAACCATAGCTTTTCACCAGGGTCTAAAGTTTTCCTTTGTCTACATCTAAAAAAAGTTGTAAAGCCTCCGTATTTCCCTACTCCATAGAATTGGCTGGAACCAAACAAGTCTATTCTCCACTGGTGACTAAAACAGGCACTAGCATCGGTCTGTCCACCTGAGTGGGGTTTGTTATCTAAAACTAGTCTATAGTCTATTACCATGGACAGATACACATACACCCCCAATCTATTATTGAACAAAAGGCTCACGCCTCCACTCAGCCCTTCAGGGAGGAATCCATCCCTCCATCCCAGAATAATTTCACACATCAGTAGATACACAAAAGAGAGAGAGAGAGAGAGTGAAGAAGATAGGGAAGAAGAGAGGAAGGGACAGAGCGGAGGAAGAGGAGAAGTGGATGGGGTAGAAATGTATGGGGTCACAGCTCAGTGCTTGTGGGAGGCCAAGGTGTCGGGGGGAGCCATGCGTGACAAAACAGAGATCAGAGAGTCATATGCAATCGCGCACACAGACAAGAGAACAAACGCACACACATGCACCCAGAAACCAGACACACACACACACACACACACACACACAAACACACACATTCTCCTGCCAAGTGAAAGGTGAGAATAAGGACATACCAGAGAGAGAGACTTGTAAAGCTTGGGTCTGACTTAATCTAAGGCATCCTCATCCAAACACGGAATGGTAATCTCTTTATTTATCTCTTCCTATTCAAAAGTGCACGCGCACACACATCCACACACGCACACACACACTCTCTCTCTCTCGCTCTCTCTCTCTCTCTCTCTCTCTAAGGATAATCCTAATTCCTCATGCAGACAACAGTGAGGAGACACAAAACCAATTTTTGATTTTCTTATGCATAAGCGTATGGAAATGGAGTACATACCGGTGTGTCTGCACACCGAATAATCACTGGGCGTTTTCAATACACCACTTGTCTATAACACATCACCGCACAAGTAACATCGAGGAAGACATTGCATTTGAACACACAACCTAATGTGACGCAACTGAATAAATAAATCGAACGCTCTAAATTTGACAGCTGACTCGCAGGTCCACGTATTGAATTACGGCACAATCGAAGGTGGTCTAGAATGTGTCTTTAATTTGACAATTCCAGAACACTGCTTTACTTCCTGCAATGTCCGCAGAACAGATACAGATCAACACAGATGGGAAAAAAAAATCAATTCTTCCCACTGCAGCTTCAAAATAATCGGCAGCAATAATCTTGAGCTGTACATATCCCTAACGGACACACTCACACAGACGGAAAAACATACATGCACTCGACGCACAGCGAGCGTGCACACTGCTCCCCCTACGAAAGCACCAAGCTAGAGGAGCAGCAGACACAATGGAGTGTTTAAGTATGCAGGAAACTTTATGCCTGGGTGGAAGAGGAGCTTTGAAGGAATCCGCTGAGGGACACCCAACCTCCCTCTGAACTGAGCCTGCACCTCCTCATCACAGAGAGAGAGAGAGAGAGAGAGAGAGAGAGAGAGAGAGAGAGAGGGAGAGGGAGGGGTGGGGGGGAGGGGTTGAAAGATAAAGATAAAGATAGATAGTGCTAGATGGCAGGTTGGAAGGGAGACTCCAAGAGTGCAGGAGAGGGAGCAGCAACAAGGTGCTTCGCTCTGGTCCCTGTGACTTGTGCTCAATTGCTCTTGGTTAGGCTGGTGTGTGGAAGGTCCCCAACCGGCAGCGGTTTGGTTGTTCTTTACCATACACAAACACACACGCACACACACACACACACACACACACAGCCTATTCATGTGAGCGCACTATTCAGTAGGCGCCGTGCTTAACTCCCAGTATGACCTTCATTGAGATGGATTGCATGAAAAATGTAATGACTTCCCTGAGAGAAAAACCACAGGCCAAATCAGCTTTGCATTGCATAATAATGCTGGACTTGGTAATCAATAACACAAACACACATCCATAATGGAGTGCACAGACTGCACATGGAGAAAATGTCTCAGCAGAGGCCAACAACATCACAATGGATGGAGCAAACCACCGGTGGTGAGCTGTGCAATGCATAACCAAGGAGCTATTGAGGATAAATGCCCGCATCCATTTCCAACCATCAAACACTTCCCTAAGCTAACAGCTTAAGTCTTGAACAACATGCAACCCAGGAAAAGCTTTTCACACCCCAAAATGTTTATCTCAGAGTTATCTTTGGCCATGAGTAAAGAGTGGCCTCAACCTAATTTGGCCTCATTTTACCTTGTACCACTTAGCCAGCAGCCCAGTTTAAGTTATCTATTGTTCATGCAGCAAAAATGATGCTAATTCTGCCCAAGAGCACAGTAAACTATACTAATGAGTGGTAGCCAGGAGTTTGTGTGAAATCATCAACAGTCAAAGCCTAATAAAAGTTCTTAATGTGGTAAATACTGACGAAAGTGGAGTGAAGAAAAGCTCCTCAGTTACTTTGACTTAACGCTAACGCTAACTATAACTCTAAAGTATGACCAAATCCTTGGGGTCCATTGTGTTTGTTCCTCACAGACAGCTTTTCACTTTTTTGTCCGCATTTAGTTTTTTTGTGAGACACACGATGTAACTAGAGCATCATGTTCACACGTTCAAAAAAAAAAATAATAATAATAATAATAAGCCAAAATTTGCCACACATTTAGAAGCCTTCTATGGTTGCATGGCAACAATGTTAGGTTCAGAATAACAATCTTTATCCTGCTGACCGTAGGGTTATTGAACCCAGTAACACTGCAGTGGAAACATTCAATTTGCAGCCTCATTTCTTGTTTGTTAGTCTCTAAGCCGTATATAGTTTTGCGCAACTGATTCCTACGCTTTAACCCCGAGTTGCTTAGATCACAAAGCGTGATAGAAAGCGACACGCCAAATGTGATATATAGTCAGTTGGATTTTGGGCTCTTGGCTATCTCCTTTGTTTGAGCCTTTATTTCCTGCCGTCACAGTTTTACGGTCCCGTAATGAAAAGTTTCCATTGTGTTTGTTTACCTCCTCTTCATCTTTCAATGGGACATTAGCGAGAGATGAGTCACCAGAAGAAAAAAACACAGCGTTAATCTCACTGTTGCGGGTATTTCCCTCTTGAGTGGCTCAAAGTCTCACCTCGTTGGTGTTCCAGCGATGGCGCTCCTTGGGCAGAGAGGAACATTTGGGCAGACACTCTAGCAGCTTCTTAGGAAGGTAGATCTTCAACTGGCCTGGCTCATCTGGAGCAGTCGGGGGAGGTGGGCGAGAGGGGGGGGCGAGGGGGGAAAGATAAAGGAAGATAAATGAGGGATGAGTAGGAAGAGGAGAGACATTTTTCATCAGACACAGAGACATTGTGTGAGGAGAATACCAAAAAAGCAGCATCTCTGTGATCTGGATGGATAAAATCATAACAGGCTTTTAATGCGAAGTCTTTTTAATGGATAATGTAACCTCAAACTAGTGGCTCTGCATTTGAGTTTTCAGTCTTCGCTTTAATTGATTTTGGGTCTAACTTGCTGGGATTTCCGGGATTTCACCGGGATAGCGGTGATGAGATGTCTGTGTTCTTTCAGTCAGGCATCTTGAGCATTTGGGTGTTCGCAGTGACGTAAGACAAGTACATGTTGATAACTGGCAATCAATGTACACGATACAAAATAAATGTTACGTATGCGGTGCGCAGAGGGAGTGGCAAGGCACTTATTTTGGGTGAAGGGGCACGGCACACCTTAAAAACCCAAAAAAGACAGGAAAGTATTTCTGTATTGAGAGATGACATATCTCAACATATTGTTACTAGTTCTGGACTTTCATGAGATGGGTTTTTAATGACTTTAATGAAGAATACATCAAACTAATTAAAAGAGAACATACACTTTTTTGTGGAAGTGGAACGCCATGTGACTACTAATAGTAGAATACACAACTGAAAAGTCAAGCAAAGCATGGGAGACTTATTTTGGACATAAAAAAGTAATATATTTCACCAGCCCCTGCTGGGTAGATGCATGAGTGTGTGTGTGTGTGTGTGTGTGTGTGTGTGTGTGTGTTGTTAGTGCGTGCCCAACGGCTGTGCCGCTCAGAAGTCAAAGAGAGCAAGCACTCAAAGGTTATTGATAAGCATTTGAGTAGAGGGCGTCCATTCATGACTCCCCTGGGAAGATAGGAATTATACTCTACCTGGGGGCAGACGACACAACGAGAGGAAAGGAGAGATAGGTGTTGGGAGACGGAGACAGGCAGGGACAATGAGACGATGAGCCGGAGAGAGATAGTTAATGAAGAAAAAAAAGAAACTTAGGAAGAGGAAGAGTAAAAAGTGAAAGAGCGAACATACCGAAACAAGAGTGCGGTCTATGTGTGTTTGCTCATTTGAATGTGTAGATGTCAGAGCAAGTGCGTGTTTGTGTCAGTAGGATGTGTGTTCAAGCACGTAAACCACCCCCACCCACCCTAATCAATTATGTATTTATTAATAGAAGGCCTGAGAAGACAAAATTTCAAACAGCTGAACTGTGCAGCAGCTTAGTTAAACAGCTGAATGGTGCAGCTTAGTTAAAGCCTAATTTCTTTTTTAGCAGCACTCCAGCCTTTCTGCCATGAATGCCAATCAGCGTTTAAACCCCACCCCTCCTGGCTATAACCCCCTCCCCTCCCGTTCTGAAGAAGTCTCATCAGAGCCTCGCCTTTGAAATGTACCAGAACCACCACATCAAACAAGGGCGTCGCACATGCATATAGGCACACGCAGAGACACAAGCGCACACACGCGCAAGACTCAGACACACGCACACACACACACACACACACACACACACACACACACACACACACACACACACACACACACACACACACACACACACACACACACACACACAATGCCTGCCGATCAAAGCAAAGACATCATAGTATTTGTTCCAAAGTGGCGTTTTTTTTTTACCAGTGACCTTGGTCCCGAAATCCGTTTCAAAGCACACCTTCACCAACTCGACCGTCGTCTTAACCTCACATTTACGCTTCGCGCTGAGCAAAGGCAAGTTATGCAAGACCAGCTCGGCAGATTTGTTGAATGCTGATGAGCTTTCAGACCCCAAAGGCTTGTATCTTGTATTTCTAACAATCCTGAACCAGCAAATGGGCCCCTGTTTGAAGAAATTCAGCCTGGGTACTGACGCAATTGTCTTTTTCCATCCGCTCCGAAGCGCTCTCCGTGGAGCTGTACAATGATGTGACATGGGACGAAAACTTCTCTTCCCTTTCTGCCTACCCAGGAAGATGAACTAGGTCGGGACACAGGGAACACACGACTGAAAAAAAAAAAATCAATCGCGTGCTGCCCGTATATAGTTTAAATAGCATAGATTAAATACCTGCATTAGTTCACGTGAGTCCCTCAATACGCCACAAATATCTGCCGCTACACAGATAACTCACTCACTTTCTAATCGAGTAAGAAAAAAGTCCAAAAGAGTGACAATGCCTGAATGCTAATTTGAAAAGCTTATATGGTTGTACGAGCTAAAAAGTGAAAATGTTTGACCAAAGTGAAACATTGCTTTCAAATGGCATGAATTAGATAAAACACACAGAAGAGAGGCCTCTGACTGATGAATATTTTACCTCATAAAACTGTCATCTCCATATTTAACACAGAAACAAGCCAATGCCCTTGTGAGATGGCTGTCAGTTAATTATAAAACTCTCCTCAGTAAAGAGAGAGAAAACGCTCCGAATACAACTCTTATTTCCCCCCCACTGATATTAGGAGGCGTCAGGGGAAATTTTCACATTTTCCCCCTTTTCGGGATGAAATTAATGTGACAGAAAGAAAGGCTCATTGCACAGCAGCTAGATAGGGGGTGGGAGGGCAGGAGGGAGAGCCAGGGAGAAAGAAGAAAAGGGGGGAGCATGGGATGAGCCAGAGTGCGGGAAGAAGGAGAGAGAGAGAGAGAGAGAGGGAGGAGGTGGGGGGAGGAGGGCGTAGAGAGATGGGCATGCATGCTAATTTTATCATTCTGCTGATAAACTTTTCCTCCAGTAATCCTCCAGCTGGGACGTGAGAACAGATAGGAGACAGGGGCAGGCTCTGCTCATGTTAAGCAGTCATCCCAAACAGAACTCTCTGTTCTATTCTATTCTATTGTTTTTTGAAAATATTTTTTCCTTTTTGTTAATTTGCTATTTTGTCTCGTTTGTTCTCATCCCTCTTAACAAAATGAGAGGATCCTGTGTAGGTATGAGGCCAGCTGCTCCTTTTCAAAAGAAGAAAAAAAAGGGGTTCGGGTGGGTGTGTGCATACCCCTACCACCACCACCACTGCACTAAGCAGCATGTCAGCCTGCTCCTCCTCACGTCTGTGTATTTTCCTCCAATTTGTCCCCCTTACACGAACACACACACACACACAGACTTACGCAGAGGCAGAGAAATGCATCTGCGTCAAGTCCTCAGAAATCAATAACAAATCAAAGCAATCATTGCCTTTATAGTCCCTTTAATACGCTGCAGCAATCACACACATTCCCAGACAAAGTCGCACTCAGACACGACCATGCGGCGACCCCAGATTACACACTCCATCTCACCTTTAGTTTAACCAGGCCCATTGAGGATTATGGACACATAATGCCATGTGTACAGATTAGGTATGACAATAAACTACCGATGGCCAAAGAAAACCCTGCCGTCTCGATGGCTATGGTGAGTAGTTCTTGTGTGTGTGGGTGTGTGCGCGTGCGTGTGCGTGTGTTTATGTGTGTGCCCGCTAATACTGTACTGGCATGTATAAATAAACATGATGTGTAAGAGTGGTGGAACGGAATGACGTCTCAGCACCAGAACACAGTGTGTGTTTGTTTTGTGTTTTGTGTGTTAGTGTGAGTGTGTGTGCATGTGTTAGTGCGATGTGTTACAGAGCAGATGAGAAGGAGATCTCAGTCAGTTCCTGCATCACATCATTCTGCCAGAAGGCTTTTATACTTGCTCCCACAGTCACCCTGTGCCACAGACAAGTGTGCATGCGCATGCACAAACAGTGTGAAGAGTGTTTCTGTGTCTCTTACTGTTGGTGTCAGTGTCGTCACTCTTGGGAGGGGTGTGTCCTGTGTAACCAACGGCAATCCGGACCATTCGCTCTGGATTTCTTATCTTCTTCAGTCCTACAAAGAGGGGAAAAAAAGCAGCGCGAGAGACAGAGACATATTTAGGAGACGCTCCAGACTTTGGTCCCTCTGTGCGGCCGCACACCTCACTTCATTCTTCCTCCTTTTAAGCCCAAAAACAAACTCAAAGTGATGGTGCATGTGGGCTGATCCATTTTCTGATCCACTAACTTGCCTCCATTGTGTCCCCTGATCGATTGGCCACACTAGATACTCCATGTGTGTGACTAACTTGTACCCAGCTTTAGTTTCTCTTCTCTCTCATCATTTCTCTGTTTCCCTGACCACTGTTGCTATGATACAAAGTAGACCAACCAGCACGGAGGGAGATGGTCTACCAGGCTATATGGTGGATGTTGTTCTCATGCCCACTGGTATACTCGGCTGATCAGCGCCACGCACATCTGGCGGGGGATGGAACTGGAAAGAGTGGACAGCCCTCTCCCGCCTTTGTGCCCACTGCGATTCATTTTGGCTTCCATTCAGCGCAGCTGAAGCTCGTAAATGTTTTCATTTCCTCATGAAAAAAAAACAACGTACTAGGAATATGTGTGTCTGTCTGTTTGTGTGTGTGTGTGTGTGTGTCTGTGTGTAGGTATATGGGCAGGGGAATGGTTTTATATTTATGTGGCAGTGCCTGCTGATCTACCCATTGGCCATCTGTCTCTTCTGTTGTAGCCTTTTCACGCAACGGGACTCTCAACCCACGGCCTTCCCTTTGCCTCTGGCTGCACTCCGCACGCTCTGCCTCCACGTCTATGTGTGTGTCTTTTACACCTGATCATGGGCTCCTGAAATATATGATACTACTTTTGTAGTTGAAGTGATGAGAAAATTCCCCTATTAGGGAAGTCCTGCTCACATCAGTCCCTAGTGGAGGGAAGGTTAATGACTCTTCCTTCCATGTTTATTACCACATGGCTGAGGAAGAGATCACAAGAAAAATTTGAAATAGTCTAACAAAATAGATGTCTTCAGGGCTGTGTGTCAGCTCTTCGGTTTCTGAGGAACTGCCTGTCAACCATAACAACAGATTCAGATGTTGTGTCTATCTGCTTGAAAGGGGGAAGTGATATCAGTTCTTTGAACTGAAAACAAAAGCAATACCTTCAGCAGAACACGCCATGATGCTTGTACAGAAATGTCAAACGCACTAGTGATAAATAAAGATTTCATTAACCTTGATTTGAGCTGAGGATTGGTATGGTGATTATAGTATCTCTTAAATAATTCACAAAAGAACGAATAAAAGTCAGAACAGTCCAAACGAAATGGTCGCTGCTGTGTGAGAAAATGTATTGACCCCCAAAAGTTTAACTGAAAGAGTTTAAAAACCTAAACTACATTCATAGATGACTTAAAACAGAGACGCACACACCGCCTGCCCCTCCTCTCTCTGCAAAGGCATCCAGATTCTCACCTTCACTGCCTGAGCAACCGGGAGCACACATCAAATGAACACAAACATAAACACATGCACACACGCCATCACACACCAACATTGGAATGTGTCTAAATGAATGCACCGGGACATAAATGCGTGTCTGGGAGCTTGCATGAATGTCAGAAAAGTACATCTTACAATGCAATGGTCCATTTCACGCTCGCACAGACAGAGAGACAGATAAACACACGCACACGCAAACGCACTCAGACACAGAGAGAAAGCATCTGAATTCCTTCAGCGTGAACCCCTCTCATCCCCATCCCTTTTATGCTAAACGCTTCGAAAGCACTCGTGAACCAGCTGCTCGGGGTGGGGGGGGGGGGGGGGGGTGGGGGGGGGACGCTGGCAAGCATCCGACGGTAAAAAAAAAAAAAAACGGCCCTATCCCGACTCACTCGGAGCCTTCGCCAACGGGACAACTCTGCTCCCGTTATTTATTTGGTCGGGTAACCGTGCTCCACGCAGTCGCTGGTTCAGCACCTGCGTCCGTGTTTTAGGACGGGCTAGAAGAAAGGGAAAGCCCCGCCGTTATCTCTCTCCCCCTCCGCGCCTCGTCCCTACATCGCCTCGTCGGAACCCCGAGAAGCGGGACTCTGCCGTCTCAAATAAAAACCGTTATTCCTCTCTTACCTTCCGGCTTGTTTTCGGCAGCCATTTCCCCTCCACCGCGCGCCTCATCCCTCCTCCTCCTCCTCTTCCTCCTCCTCCTCCTCCTAGACTCGACCTAGTGGTGGAGGTGGTGGTGGTGGTGGAGGAGGTGGTGGTGGGGAGGGGAGGGGGGGGGGGACCACGCGCGTGCACAGAGAGGACAGCTCAAGGAGGGGGGCGGGGCTGAGGAGAAGAGGTGGTGATGCGGGGAGGAGGGGTGCCAGCCCGCCGCGTTGAGCATGACTATTGGTCCAAACTGAGAGAATCCGGGACGGTGACTCGCGCGGAAGTCTCTATCTCTTCCGTTGGTTCCCATTGGCCCCGCCCCTTAAAGTTCACGCGCACTCATCCTCGCAATCTCTCCCCTCTCACGTCACTGGACGGCGTCTGTATTCGAGGACACCTTGACAGCCTCCCACAGCATCATCATCACACACTCTCACACACACACACACACACACACACACACACACACACACACACACACACACACACACAGGCACACACACGCACGCACGCATACACGCACACAATACACACATTACACACACATACCGACGCGCGCGTTCATTTCTCCACATGCAAACTCAGTGGACTGTTGGACAAAACGCATTGTAAGGTCGTGTCTCGCCACAAGTTACAACCAACATAAAAACCCTCTTGAATCATTTAAAAGGAGATGTGCGGTTTTTCGAGGTGGTGCTGAAAGGACAGCTCCCCGCGCGCTGGCATTGCCTTCGCTTACGCACTGCTTTCTTTGAGCTGTGTATATTGAACTGAAAGGGATAATGTAGGTCACGTAAAACTTATCGGGTAAAACGAAGAACGCGTCCTCGTCTCCCCTCATATCTATTAACCCAAGCGGGAAATAGCTGTAACATTGTTTATTACTTATGATTCCAATGTTAGGATATTCCTTCTGAATAGCGGATTTCAACCGGCACATTTTTGTTTAAACCCTCTAAAGATGTTAAATATCGCGTTGCCCCGGAGACTTGTGTTTGACAGGCATCACCTCCGTGGACATGGATGACCACGGGGAGCCCATTTATATGATATTAAGCTAAAAAATATAGATTCGAATCAATCGACTCGGACTTTCAAAACCACGTGTCTTTGTCGGTTGGAAGAACCGTGACAATTGGCATAAATAATAAAGCTGTGAACTACAATGCACATACTGGCCAATGCTTCAAATAGAAAATCCTATGTATTTATACACACAAATACAGAAATAAATTATAGTGATAATAAAAAGTATAGAATTAACCTTTTGTTTGACGACAGTATCTAAACTAAAATGGTCCAATCGCCTCACTTTTCTAATGCTAATATGCTGGGTTGTCATTCATTACAACCCAACATTTCATCATAGAACTCTAAAACCAAGTGTTTTATATAGATTAGGCTACCTGACAACATCTCTATTTAAAATAGTTAATTTGGAATGAAATAATCGTTAAAAAAGGCTAAACACCTCCAAATGCACTGACGGATGCGGATACACATGTATGTGCATGACGGGAGGCTGCGTAATTAAGGGGCAATGCATATAGTCAAATCAAATTAACTCAATGACAAGATTAAATTCCCTGACCCAGTCACATTTATTCACAACAAAGCGTGACATGATAATCCATCAAAACTGCAGCATTAAAACAGCGCACACTTCAGAGCAAGACATATACTCAAAACAACACAATACACCAATTAACCTGCTATACTGCAGATGTAGAAACATCAAAGCAGTTTACTTACCAAAACTATTTACAGACAAAGTTTAACCTGAACTCTGACTAAATACTAAGACCTGCCAGCTAGCTTTCTGTTTGACAGAAGTCACGCTGTCCCCCCGACCAATCAGGACGCATGTTAATCAAAGAATACACCCAACATGTCAAACCAAAGATTTGATTAGTTGAATACTGTGGCAATCAACAATATCTTCCCCATACACTTTAATGATCAAAGCATATCTAGAGGACATCAGGCCTCTCTTACATAGAGACAGAGCTGCAGGACCTGATTGGATGAAAGCTTTCTTTAAAACAAGCTGCACTGGAAGCAGCGCTGCAGGCTGCAAACAGAGCAACAAAAGAAGACAAGAGCTGTGCGATGAGAGAAATAAGCTAATGGGAAAAATAATTATAATATATGTAGAAAAGGGATGACAATAGCTATAACTTTGCGATTCTATTAAGGTCAGCAGAGAAGGCTTCGCTTGCCCCCCCGCTGCACAAAAACAATTCCTGCAACAATTGAGACATTTAAAATGAGAGAACATGTAAATCTACTGGCAGCAGAATGTAGTGGAGAAATTGAAGACAGGAAACAAGGTTGTAATACCAAGTAGGAAAACTGGGCAACTTCCCCGGGGACCAGACCCCTCAACTCCCCAGATTCAGCAATGTGGCAATTAGTTAAATGGTGATAAATTAGCTTGCTAATTAGCCAACTGCATGCTAAATTTGTTTGTAAATGACTTATTGTAGTCTGTAGCAGGTCCCAATGCACAATCTCAACTGACATGTCCGCGGAAGTGGAACTTCTTTGGAGAGCAGCCATTGTCATTTTATTATTCAAACCCAACAATCAAAACCTCTTTAAATGTACATGAATGTTTTCTCCTTTTTTAATATTCAACTAATGTTTTTTTTTATTATTGATTACGCTTCTGTTTTACTGAATAAAAGATCTGTCTCGTACTGACATTCTGTAGATTGCTATGCTAATTTATCTGTCGTTATCTTTTTTACACCTGTATTTGCCAGCACCCACGATGTACCACAATGCCCGAATGTTTGGGTCGAAACAGTATTTTGTGTATTTCATTGAGTAAATGACAGATGATGACCTTTCTGAGCTAACCCTGCTCCATGCACTGCCAGCCACTGCTAAAATGGCCAATGTCTCAACCGTATACACTGACAGATGGTCTGGTGTTCTCCTTTTGACCTCATATTGCAGTGATGGAATGGACAGCCAAACCAGTTCTACGTGTATGATGATGATAGCGGTTCTGTAGAAGTGAATGTTAATGTTATGTTAGTTTTTAGTTTTCCACTGCTCCATGCAAAGCTTTCATGTATGGCCTTTTCACTTTCCCCACATGACAGACTCACCTCTGTGGTTGAATGCTTGTCTCCAGAAGGTCCTAACAGATTGGCCCAATAGTATAAACATTAAAAGCTTGCGTCTCAGATGCACCTCTATCTCACCCACCTCTACCCGAGGAGCAGACACAGGACTTGTTCTAAAACCACAACAGCAAAGTCACACAGTGTTTGCCACTGATCCAAATACCAAACAACCATAATCATGAACTCATTTATAAATATTGTAAATAATAGCAATACTTTAAAAGATTACTCAAAACAATTTTCCTTACATAAGGTATCAAACCTCTGCTCTAAACTCAGCAACAAACACAACCAGTAGAGGGCGACAGCGTAACTTCCGCTTCAAACTTGACCATCCAATGAGCTTCCAGATCACTGGAGGAGTGGGCGGGACCATACCAAACGCAAACATGGCGGCGTCCTTAGATGATGATTTTGAGTCTGATAACCAGGACTACTACTCTCTACTCAACGTTAGGAAAGAGGTATGCCTTATTGAGGAGTGCATTGGAACCGAATGGTAACGGAACTTTTGCCGTGACTGTCCGGTAGATTTTCATTGAGACACCGGTCTGCATCGGTGTTTCATCCTCCAGTTGAATAACGGTCTCCCTCAGCACCATCGCCGGTGGCGGTTGAGAGTGGGTTGATTCAGCAGAGTCATAAAAAGCTGCGTTTTTTTCATCATTTTCTTTGGTCGAATGCAGGCGGTGTTTGTGTGCATGCAAAAAGTAATGTGTTCTCTGATGACCACCGTCTCCGACCTCAGTCCTCAATAAGACTGGGAGGCCTGTCAAGGACTTATGCCTGGGCGTTTAACCGGATAATGTCAGACACCACAGCCCAGCAGGAATTACACTTTTATAATTTCAGCTCTGTGTTTAATGTCAGTAGACTGTAGCCGTTTTTCAATATCCTTAAAAAATAGATGCTTAAATGCATCAGTTTTGTGTCAGCACCCAGGAGTGAAACTGGAATTGCTTGTTGATTAAATCAAGAAAAACTGCAATAAAATGGCTGGTTCCAGCCTTTCAAATGTGAAAATCTCCAACTTTAATGTGATAGCAAATTAAACTGAACTGTTTGGACAAATAAGCCGTCTATATGATTTAAACTAAACTTCTCTGGCAGTTTACACACCAAACCGTTGGCAATTATTGATATTTGGCAGATTAATCATTGATAAAAAGACCTGTTCTAAAACGTACTCACTCCTGCTCTCTTGTCACAGGCTACATTAGAAGAGCTAAAGGCTTCATATCGCAGGCTGTGTATGCTCTACCATCCTGATAAACATCGAGACCCGGAGCTGAAAAGCCAGGCCGAACAGCTTTTCAACCAGGTGCACCAAGCGTATGAAGGTAAGGATACTTTGCCCGCAGATATGCACCAATGGGGATTTAGGAACGCGAACCATTATTGATGTTCTTTGAGGAAAAAAAAAAATATCTAGATGAAATGAAACTGGGATGGAAACAGACAAAATATCATTTGAAAGAAAAAAAACCTTTGTATGCTTTACTGTAATGCTGTTCTTGCCCTCAGTGCTGAGTGATGCTCACTCCAGATCCATCTATGACATCTTTGGGAAGAAAGGGCTGGAGGTGGAAGGTTGGGAGGTATTTGTGGTGTCTAACATAAAGATTTTTGTGTTTTTGCTGCTGTATTATTTACACTTAACGTTAACAAACCTTCATTACCAATTCCTTTCGTCGACGATGCTGTGTAGGTGGTGGAGAGAAAGAGAACTCCAGCAGAAATTAGAGAGGAATACGAAAGGCTGCAGAGAGAAAGAGAAGAGAGGAGACTGCAGCAAAGAACTAACCCCAAGGTTTTCTCAGCCACAACTAGACTGCATTCATGTGTCAACTTCACCACTTTCAGTATATTTGTTGCATTGGCTGCCACTTGTATCCAGATATTTCTAAATACCTTGTATAAAAAAACTCATGTTCACTTTAGATGGTTTCCACACTCATTTGATTGTGTCTTTTTCACTGTTAATTCATTCTGTCTCCCTCTTCAGGGCACAATAAGCGTGGGCGTAGATGCAACAGACCTGTTTGACCGCTATGATGAGGACTTCGAAGAGATTCCGGGGGGGGGATTTCCTCACATTGAAATCAACAAGATGCACATTTCCCAGTCGATAGAGGTACAACAAAACCCACGCTCACGAGAATGTTGGCTTCCACATAGCTGCGTACCTAAGCCAGGGTCACTGTAGGATCCTCTTGTTTAATCTGGCGTAACTGTCCCGTCCTTCTTCAGGCTCCTTTGACAAACTCTGACACTGCAGTGCTCTCTGGTTCGCTCTCTACACACAATGGGAACGGAGGGGGCAACATTAACATGACCGTACGAAGGGTTACTTCAGCCAAGGGCTGGGGAGAGGTACACACACAAACTACTAAACGCGGGGATGGGACAATGCAGATCGTTTGAGTGGTTCTCACACAAGTATCTCTGCAGGTGGAGTTGGGTGCAGGAGACGTACTCGGGCCTCTCATTGGCTTAAAGGTGTTTCGCAACCTCACTCCACGGTGGTAAGTTCTCACTGTTTGATACAAGGGGACTGAAATACCTACTGTACTAACATTTGAACACAAGACTGTCTGTCTCTTCAGTGTCCTCTCTTTCCTCTCCTCTGTGTCCAGTTTTTTGACAGCTCAGTGCGGGTTGCAGTTCTCTCCTCGAGGTTTGAGGCCGAGCTGTTCCCTCATGACAGCGCGCCACCTGGACCAGAACACCATGGGCTATCTGCAATGGCGCTGGGGGCCCAACAGCGCCATGACCTCCAGCCTGGTCCGAGACACAAAGAGCAGCCATTTTACTCTAGCTCTGCAGGTACACACAACTATGAGAGCAAGCACAGACGTATTTACACTGTACATAGGCAGGCATATGCAGGACACAGCTACCTGCTGTCAAATCGGTGAGTACAGTTGATGCTGTTTCACATATTCACCCAGATAATTTCACTTTACATCCCTTAAATGTGATTGTGTCCCAATCCCTTGTCTTCAGCTGGGTGTGGCTAATTCTTACCTGATGATGAGCTACCAGTACAAGTTCCAGGATGAGGAACAGACCAAAGTGAAAGGATCTGTCAAGTACGTCCGTCTGTTTATCTTGAAATTGTTCAAGAAATAAAAGCTTTGAGTTAGGAACAGGTGAAATGAAATAAAAAAAAATATATAGAAAATGTAAAAGAAATCAAAAGCTGCTATTTGAAGCTCACAGGCTGACGGAGCTGTTATCTGTAACTCTCACTGGCTTCAGTAGCTGCCTAACGCTCATGTTCATTTTTGTGGTCTTTCGTTTCCAGGACAGGCTGGTTTGGAACTGTTGTGGAATATGGAGCGGAGAGAAAGATCAGCCGACACAGTGTCCTGTCAGCCACTGTCAGCATTGGAGTCCCTCAGGGAGTCACACTCAAGATCAAGTACTGGTCAACCCAAAATATGATCTCATTCTCTCATGGGTTCTTATCTGCCTGCATTGTGTGTGTGTATAGCTGTGCTGCTGTTTCCGTGCAGGTTGGCGCGTGCCAGTCAGACGTACCTGTTTCCAGTCCATCTAACAGATCAGCTGCTGCCCAGTGCTGTTTTCTACGCCACTGTGGGACCCCTGCTGGTCTACCTGGCCATACACAGACTGATCATCATCCCATATACACAAGCACAGAAAGAACAGTCAGTGCAACTCCTTGACTTGACTTTGCAATCTAAAAGATAACACAACATAGTGGGCAGAGATGCACCATTTTGATTTTGGGTGTTCCACAGTGCATCCCAGTAGGTGATTGTTGATAGTCTGCTTTGCGCTTCTCAGAGAGCTGGAGCTACACAGGAAGAGCTCCTCTGCGGACATCGCCAAGAAGAAGCACGAGGCAGAGTCTGCTGTGGGTATTCTCTCGCATCCAGACAAACTCTTTTTTTGCTCTAGGTTTTTTGGGGGGGAGGATGGTTGATTGATTATTGGTTCAGCTCTCCTCTTGTCAGGAAATCTCTCTCCTATACTATTGTATTTTATTTTCCTCCCCCCTCCTCCTTTTTGCCCATTGGCTCCTCTGCAGGTTCTGCTGATGCAGGAGTCTGTGAGGAGAATCATAGAAGGGGAGGAATCCAAGATGGGTGAGGAAACACACACTCATACACTCAGTCGCGTCACCAGGGTAAGAACTGAGAACCTTCTGCTAGTTTGCTGCTAAACTGTGCAGTTTACACAGGAAAATCATGACTTTGAATCATTTCAGTCAGCTAATGGGTGTCCTGTAATAGTTGTTTAAAGTAGCAGGGCTGTTGTTGGTATTCACACAATAACACGTATGACTTTACACTCCTCATGCATGTCATGTCCTCTGAGTTACTCCAGTGTCAATGTTCATGACCATAATTCACATGTAAACACACCGAAAGCCCTGAAACGCTTACTCTGGTCTCAGGTCTGATCATCCTAAATGCCTGGTATGGAAAGTTTGTGTCAGACACCAGTCTGAAGCAGGAGAAAGCAAAGGTCATTGACGTCACTGTGCCTCTGCAATGTCTGGTCAAGGACTCCAAACTAATTCTCACCGAGGCCTCCAAGGTGGGTGTGTGTGTCTGTCTGTGATTGCCTACAAATCACTTTGTCTATTCGCCAATCACTGATGGGTGTACATGTGTGCAGGCAGGGTTGCCGGGCTTCTACGACCCCTGTGTAGGAGAGGAGAAGAGTCTGAAATTACTGTACCAGTTCAGGGGTGCCATGCACCAGGTCATCTCTGCAGACACAGAGTCGCTACGGTTACCCAAGCAATGTTAGTATGCAGCACGTTTACCCGGACAGCCCCATATTACCGTCACGTACCTGCACACTACTACATTGTATTTTTTTTTGTCTTTTCAGCTCACAGAATTGAATCTGAGTCCTAGGAGCCCACCACAGGAAATACCGTGAGAAAGCAGTGTTTTGTGTGAAAACATCAACTCCTAGAAAGGAGGAGACCCATCAACAATAAGCCCGTCTACCTCCGCTGGTCCTCCTCTGTTGTGGTATTAGTGAATCTTTATCGACTGCCCCGTCCTCCCTCTCCTGTTGTCCGTCTCCTAGGTTCAGCAGAACAAAGGAGTCGGCACGGAGCTCTTAACAAGGTTTAACCCTTTTGTTTTATTAGTCTGCCACACCTGACAGGGCTGCTTAAATATCTGCCTTCTGGTGTGAATCGGAAGCACAGTTTATAAATGCACTACAAAGAGGGACCGATTGCCACTGCAGCCGTGGAGACCAATCCGATCAGCGAGGAGCTGGAAGTGCACATATATTTAAAGATGTTCCTTGACATCTGTGTCAAGTATATATACAAATGAATGGGCTGTGCCGTCATTTTACCCCATATCATTGTAGCCTCCATACTTGTGTATCCCCCTGGTAAGCTTGACTAAAACATTAGTTATGCCACGTAATAAGCCGTGCAAATGTTTAGAGTTCCACTCTGCAGCATCTCAGTGACCCTGAGGCTGGACCATCAGAGGATTGATGATGTAACTCATGTTTTTGTTGAATTGTTGAAATGGCTACCTGATGTATTCTGCCTTTTAGTGACATCTCTGCTGCTCAAAACATATCTTTGAGGGTCGGGATTTTACAGGAGGGTGACAAAGAAGCTGTGATTGTGTTCCAACCCAGAAAGGATAGGCTTGAATTCTTCATAAGTTTTAATAATGCAGGCTAAAACTTAATTAAAAGGGAGAATATCCCTTTAAATTGGATTTGCATTGCTGTGCAGTTGATTTTGGAATAAGTGGAAGTCAGTTTTGTTCCTAACTGGTGTACATACAGGCCTTGGCAACTAACAAACATTACTGGTATCTGTAAAAGGTCATAGGTGAACCCTTTCCCTCATGAAGGTTGTTGGTTTTCTGAAACATTCACTGTGCCAGATAACCAGTGACTTTGTTCAAGTTTGGTCCCATGTCTTTTTATTTGATGTTTTCAGTCCCTTTAAAAACTATACGAATAAGGAATAATCTGCTAAAGCCATGCTTCACATACATTATGTATAAGATGCTACAATGGTGATAATCCACAGAGCAACTGCATCTGTCCTGAAGATCTTTTCAAGTGTCAAGAGTATGTTATGAAACAAAAGCACTATTTTTCACGAAGTATGTAAACAATTAAGGACAGAAGCTAGTTTTGGAAATTGTGCCGAAGCATTGGATTTAAGCTGTATACCTTTACTGAACTTGATAGGAATCCATCCAATGCCTTTTCGTTGACTCATTTTGGTGACTTCTCCATTGGCATGATTGATCTGCAATGTCTCAGTAGTGAAATAAAAACAATTGAGATTGGAGGATGTCCATCACTGTGGCGACGCGAGATCCATAAAGATCTTTCAGTTCGACTCAGTTACAGCAGCCATTTCTCACAGATTCTGTTTGTAGTATTTGACTTCTCATTTGTTTCAAGTGTGCTGTAATTGATGTTGTCCCCTCTGCTCCTGCTGTCACACTCCAGCCCATTGCCCCAAACTGACCCTCAGTATGTAAAATCACCGTTTGGTTGAAAGTCCTTTGTCCTGTACAGAGTACAATAAATACACAAAGAAAAAAGACAAAGTGTCAAGTTAAAATGGTAACTCTTTATTTACAATAGTTTCACAGAAACAGTTTGCACCACAGTACAGACAATGCTTTCTCAGAAGGAGGACAGGATAACCCAAGATCAGAAATGACAAGCTGTGTCACAATGAGCAACGGTAACAGTTTTTAAACTGATGTCTTAAAGACGCAGATTAAATTACACATTTGTGCCTGAAGATGTTTCCTCGGGCTCTCATCGCGTCCTGAACGTCCCGAGAAACAGCAAATAATTTTAGGTCTTGAAACGTCTTAAAAACTTCACAACCTGATGTTCTTTAAGATCTGGCGATTGCTGAGTACAAAGTAGTTAACCAACATATATAAAACCCAGAAGACGAGAGCAGACGAGCTTAACCACTTTGAACGCTTTAAAGTTGTGTGTTCTTTATAAAAACAAGCGTTCATTGTGTGTTAGTCATGGAAAATCCCATCCCGGACTAATATAAAAAGGTTCCGAGTCTAAAATCTGTCACTACAGTATGGCTTTTATATAATCAGAAACAGCAGATGGCACATGAATAACGAAAGCTTAAAATCCATTTTACAGCAGGTACTAAGAAAAACGTGCTTTAAAAAGCACTTCTTCATAAACCTGCTGAATTTGGTAGTGACTGAATACTGCTAGGAAAGCATTAGTGAGCGGTGATAACAGAATGAGAAATGTTCTTCTGTTCTGAAACCACCCCACGGATGGTACTTCGTAAATATCCATTTTGAGGAGTAAAAAGCATCGGCTTGCTTGTGCCACAGCAGCGGATGCATCGCTATCACCCTCACACAATGTCGACCATTCAAACCAACACACTCACATGCATAAATTTAACTGGACTTTTGAGTGATTCTTACCACACACAATTTTCCAGTTAAGATATATATGTGTATATCTATTTTCTCTGTTAATACTTAAACAGGCAGTCATAAGAGTTCCCTTCTATAAATATACTTGTCTCTGAAAACATTGTCATGAGCATAAGCAGTTGACAGCTAGAGTTACTTGAAAATAAAACTATGTATGGAAAAAAATGCAACAAAACATTGAACACAGAAAAAAGACAACACCTTTACTGAAAACGGTCATCTGGCGTTTTTTTAATATCTGAATTACCTTATTTTTTATTTAAAACAAATTTCAGAAAAAAAAAAATGTGAAACAGGAACACTGTTTAAACACTTTGAGAAGCATATTGTGGGAAACTTTTGTGTGGAAAAGTAACTTTTTGATTTCAGCATAGTAGCCATGGCAGGCAGACAGTCTGCGAGTTGAAGGGAAGGAGAGACAAGCACTTTTTCAGTTGTACAGGCTTTCAGCCTCAAATATATTCTTTTACAATGTCTTAAATAACAAAAAAGGACAACAAACATGAACCGGATGCAGACTCCAGTCTCCTATCCCACTTCTCTGCTCTATTGGATTATACCTCAGCATAATACTATAGCACCATCTGAAACTACCAACACATGGGTTCTTTTTGTTTTCTCATTTTAACAGTTAATTTTGTAGCAAGAAGCATGTAAGAGAAATAAATCTTGTTGAATCAGAAAGACAAACCAGTCCCTCTGACAAAGATCATATGGATTCTCTTAAGGGGGGGGGGGGGGGGATTAAGGGGAGAAAAGTGCAAATCGTTTTTTCCACAAATTCCATCATGCACCATAGTGGGTGGCAGTAGTGAGCGTATTCTCTATATATGGCAGTTCAAATTTTTTCCAGTGTTCACGAGTCACCAAGTTCCAACAGCAGCGGTTTGCTGCTATGCTAAAGTCATCTAGACAGACAGTGATTGCCTTACGCACCAGAGTCTGTAGGGAAGCAGGAGCAAACCTTAGTAAATCAAAAATGACTAACGGCTTTCAAACGGGATAAGGGCTCGGGTTAGGTCCACCAAAGTGTTCATAGAAAAAGAGTTAATGGCTGATCGGTGACAGAGACTGAAGGGTGCGAGACCCGATTTCAACGGTCTGTCCAGCAAGTCAGTCGAGCAGATGCTTACGTGGGCCCACGCGAGAGCGATGAGAGCGACGGGCGTCGAGGGTTCCTCGTGACTCTCGGCAGCTCTGGCACACATACGTCTCTGGCACGTGGCTCTTGCGGATCTTAGCACACGACAGGTGGATCCAGGTGTTACACTGGTTGCACTCGATCATGGCGCGGCCCGCAAATGGCTTCATGCAGAAACACGTCACCAGGTCCCACGAGTCGTCGTCTGAGAAGACATGATGGGTAGAGCATACGCATAGTTAAGCTCGGCCTCTTTGTCCCACTTGTGAACGATGCAATAAATAAATGAAAAAGAAACCCTACCGGAATCGACCATGATGTCCTCATCCTCTCCTGATCCATCTTCGTCTCTGAACACCACTTGTTTTCCCTGGCGAAACACTGTTCGGTTTCCTGAAAGGCCCTCCACCTTCTGTACCTGTACTACACCTTCTTCAAGCTCTTGACCACCCCAGTTTTGACACTCCTCATTGGGCTCCTCCTTGCAGTGGGCCGGGCTAGGCAGAATTTTGGGGTGTAGAGGAATGCTGATCTCATCTTCAGGCTCTTCTTTGATCATTCGGCCCCCGAAGGAGGCGGGGTATGGCGGCTCTGGAACGGTTGGCCTGGCCTGCTGAACTCCACTTTCTTCACCAGCCGCATGCTCCCTCTCCTTTCTCTTTTTCTTCTTCTTCAACTTATCAGCTTTCCTGCGGTCATCTGGATGCAGGGTGGTGATTGTTTGCTTCAAAGGAGTAAAGGGACATGGGTTTAGATGGATGAACATATACAATACAGCCAATGTTGTCACATCAACTCAACTCACATCTTTTTTGCTGTGGCTGGACATTGAGGATCCTGGAAGTAGACGTTTCCTGCTCATGTCCTGGGGCGCCTTGAAGGCACGTTGGGGGCAGGACGTTGAGGGTCCCGGGGTCCATCCATCACTGTCAGCTGTGCTGCCTGTACTGTTGGGAGGACTGGAACTACTGCGCAGTGAAGAGTCCTGTAAGAATCAATGGGAGAAGTTAAAACTTTCAGAGCTGATAATTAACAGATTGATCCAGCCAACATTAAGATTTCCCATTACCAATCAACGCTTTGCATTACAGCATTTGTGCTCATGATGATGATGTACTGTACCAGTTTATGTGTGTATGTCTGTAAATTTAATCTTTAAACTATAAGAACTAGGTTTGGTTGCAATTTACCTTGGTAAATGAGTGGATGAGTATGATTGTGTCTTCAAGAACTTCAGAGTATGTTATTAACTATTTTGTATACTATGGCTGATGGTATGAATGGTAAATGTGCAACTTGTATAGTGCTTTTCTAGTGTTAATTTTAGAATGTTTTTATCGACTGCACATGTATTTCATTTGGTTTAGTTGTTAACACTGGTAGTTTTTTTTAAACAAACGTAACCTAATAATCCTCATGGGTCAAAATGGAAGCTTCCTTTTAAAATAGTCTCCTTGCTATTTGATACATAATCAATAGATATATATATATATATATATATATATATATATATATATATATATATATATATATATATATATATATATTATTTTGTAATTAAATAAAAGCATTACATTCATTATTCCAAATCACATTTCTTTTCTGTTTCGAGTGAATTAACCAAACAAGAAATGACTTGAAAATCAGTGGCTTTATTTAGCTTCTGGCACCAACTGCGTCATCCAAGTTACTCACCTCCTGGGGGTACGGGATGTAACCGGCATAAGCCAAGACAAACGTGCAAAACTTGTTAAAATCCTCCACCGTCCTCCTCCTCCCGTATGGCGGACTAAACCCCTGAAACAGTCACATTAAATCAACATTAGCCGCATGATCCAAACACACACAACTACCCGACGCGGCGTTGATACGGACGACGATCGATCAGCACTCTAACGTACTGTAACAACCAGCTAACGGACACTTAACGACAGAAAAAAAACAACATGACGACAAACAAATGATTTTTTACAAATGACAATTTAATAAAGGCACGGACGCGTTTCTTTTTGGTCTCGCCAGTTAACATTCAAACGTGCCGACGAACAAGTTAACACGACAGCTAGCATAAGCGCTAGCTAGCTTGGCATACAATTGACAGCAAATGAGTAACGTTAACTAATGCTAAGAAGCTAGCTTGTGGCCAGTATTGACAAAGTTTAACAAGCGAACGCAAACAAAAACTATTCCCGATGCCCATGAGAGAGTGCGATGGAGTGATTAAGGTGTCAGTGGCAGCGACCAGTTCACTGACTACGAATGCAGATGGCGTCAATACGATGCTTAATAAGTCCACGTTAATGTTAGCCTGCGATGGTGATGGAATGTTTTCTTTACGATTAAACGTTGAGCTAACGTTAGCTTTAGCGTCAACACGCTTACAAAGTACCACCTGAAGTGACCGCAATGTGTCATTCTGACACAGAGCTTTTAGTGGTTAAAATGGTCAGCTTGAACTCAGCTCAACTGATTACGTGCAACTTATTCAACGTTGTTGTCTGCACAAGGAGCTAACATAACATTAGCGCGGCAAGCTAACGCTAACCAGCAGCTGCTACACTGTGTGGTGACAACATCGAACAAGTTGACGTTTGCTAACGTCGTTAGCCATGTCTGCGAACTAACGTGAATGCTACAGACTCTAAAACAGTCAAACATAACTTACCTCGGGCTGATATGGATGGGATGCCGATGGGTCTATGTCACCCATCTTTACCAAGTACCTGGCCACCTGGTGTTTTGTCAGTAACGTGACAGACTAGAGCGACGAGCTATATCGACCGTAAACAAGAGGTTTCCTAGCTTTTGCTTGCTACATACCTAACATTATAGCTAACGCCGTCAACGTTACTTATGCTAAAAATCAAAGCAACAGTGTTCACTCAGTTTGGCACCAGCGCCGAAGATGACGTTGATCTACTATACCGATTGGCTAATCGTCTCAAAGTTGCAAAAAAAAAAAACGTGCCTCCCGCAAATAGTAAACGTTACTACTGTATTTACACCGGTGTGTTGATTCGGGACACGGGCTGCTAGTAGAGAGGTTCACTTTGGCTGTCATCAGGTATCTGCCTGCCTCCACTCAATGTCTTCTCTGGTGTTTAATGGTGTTTAGCAAACCCGCTCATGATTGCGTTGCGCCATCTACTGGTCCGGAGTGCGAGGCTGTCAAATTGGTAGAAAACGAAAACTTTAGTGAAGGAATAAACAGACAAAACAATGCAGTGAATAACTATAACTTCTCATACGCTCAGAAAGGGCACTGTAAATTCTAATGGAATAGTTTGATTATCTTTTATTGTATTTTCTTAAACTGTAAAGGGACGCTTAATTCTTCTATTCCTTAGACACATTCAAAATATACATGTATTTGACAGATATACATTTGTATTCCTTTCAGGACTATTGTAGGATGTTTTTTTCAAATTACAAGTCAGGGTTGTTTTTAACATCGCAAGCATGAAATACTGCTCACAGAAGCCTTCATGCATTTTCCAGATGACAAAAATAGATATAGGTAAATAGAAATAGGCCTCAGAGAGAATGTGGAATTGGTGGACTGTGCTTTTGGTAAAAAAATCTGTACAGCAGCTGTTATTCAAGGTACAGAAAGGATTACCCCAGGGCAAACTGGCACAGATACAGGAGGAAATGAAGGCCAAGCCCGTCACTGGCTGTGGTGCTGCCCGACGGGTTGGTGCAACTTCCCATTCGTCCGGGACGGAGTCCTGCAACTGAAAAGGAACCACTCTTACTGGGACATCCAAGGGGAGCTGATGGTGATGATGGCACACAGTGGTGGGATCTGTTTGTGTTCTCCAGAGAAGACGTGCTGGTTCAAGGTATCTAGCGAGACGCGGCCATGATCAAAGTTGGATGACTTTATTTTTTATTACTTACTAACTGTCCCGACGCCCGAGCTTGAGTTTTTTCACACTGCTGTATTACACCGTTTGCCGTCCCCACTGCGGTGATTGCTTGCAATTTTCAACAGATTGCAAACTACTTGAATGTCATTTGTTTAAAATTGTCAGAAATTAGGAAAACTACCTGAATTTCCCAGAGACCGAGCTTGACAAACGTTTTCAATTGTTTTACAACAGTTCATTTTCAACAGAAAGTAAATATTTTAATGTAATACTTCACTTCTCAATCCCTTCCAACTTGTTCACTCGATCAATACTTATATTGATATATTGTATATTTACAGATACTTGAAGGACTACGGATTTGGTTTTTGATACATGACAACAAGAAACTTTGAACAAGGGAATTCGACTTTTGGCTGAAATATGACATATAATAGCTAATTTTCTGCAACTCTTCAGTCAAATTCGACCAATTGACTAAATTCATACAATTAATTCAATAACCCATAAAAGGTATAAAACTATTTTTGGCCCGTCTGTTTAATCGGTCACTGTCATGTGTTACAATTAATTATCAGAGATCGGAGATGGAAAGTGTATGACCGAAATCCACAAACGCACACAGCCCTCCTTCAAGCTGTGGAAGACGCATGTGGAGATGTAGCAATTGATGCTTTTTTTTTTTACTGTACCTGAATACAGTAAATTCTTCTGTTGTTTTGTACGTCGACCACTTTACAGTATGTGCAACTTTGTGTTGTTTGGGATGTACACTGTGTACATTGTTTTTGTTGAGAAAATAAAATATATTTGTCACCGTGTATTTGTGCGTTGTGAGTATAAAAACAATATTCTAAAATATTTTACAACACACATATGTACAGAATGTACTGTCTGTAGTAAGTGTAACACTGAACAAAAAAAAGGTCTAGGTCATTATGATGAGAAAGAATGAATGGAAAGTGTTTTCCATTCATCATAGTGCTTTACATTGAGCACATCAGTGTTTAACTGGTTCTTATAAATGTCTACTCATATGATGGTCTGTGTGTGTGTCATTTGAAAACAAAATACCATTTTAAAAAGAAATAACATTGTTTTGAAGGTAAAGTTTCATTTTGCAGGAGTATTGGGGGATTTTGCCAATTGTGTGTTTTTTTTTTTAATTTGTGTTTAGAGTTCTGAGAGTATGAGGCATGCTTTAAGAAAATGTGTGTAAACAATCGCGAAAACTGTAAAAGAAAACACAAGAGATTCCAAATGTCGAAAACGTCGGTAGGAGCTGTTTTATGTTTCACTTCACCCTCTGCTCCTGCAGGGGGCGATATGTCCTCTCTGTCAGGTACGCTGGACCGAGCGCACTCTCTGGTTATTAAGAGATGACGTAGATCCAAACGATTTTTATTTTTATTTTTTTTTTTGCAGCCGGGTTGAAAAAAACGCAACTATTTTAACTATAAACGCTTCGTCACGTTTCACAGTCGCCCCGTTCGCGCGTGCGTGTGTGCGCGCGTGGTAAAAATCGTTAGTCAGCAGTTCTCCAACAGCTGCTGACCGGATGCAGTTGTTGTACCACGACTCGCTGCTCTCTGTCAGTCACGCACGAACCCACGCGTGTCTTCTAGCTGAGCTTGTGTGTCAGGGTGCTTTCTCCGCTCCGTTGTTTGTGTTGTTGTTGTTGTGAACATGTCTGTAAATAAAACCTACGTTAGTATCGGCTATGCCTCGTTCGGTATGCTCATGGGCTTTTCTGCCTTCCTGGCGTGGAACATCGCGTTCAAACAGCCGTGGACCGCTGCCATGGGAGGACTGTCAGGTAAACACGGTGTTTGTCTGTTACGGGGCTTTGGCTCTTTTCAATGTGCGTGTTTTTATTGCAGCCGTTGTTTTAAATGGCAGGGGCCACCTTGTCTGGCCTGAAGCCGGGTTAATGATTGTAAAATGAGCCTGTAGAGATGTCACACAACAAGTCAAAGTATACTGTGTGTGTCTTTGTCAGTGGCCGTTCTTACGGGTCATAATAATATAATAAGTGTTATAATAGACAATCGTATATTCATAACTAATTTACACAATTTTTTAAAACATATCCTGGTGTCTTTGACCTTTACCGTTTGTTTCAAGTCTCTGCAAGTCCATTTTTGGACTGTGATTTAATAAATAGAAGCAATATAATTGCATGAAGTTGGAGGCAAATATTTGGCATATATTCAATTGTTTGACAATAATAAAATACTCTTGAGTCTAGTCAATTCCACGTTTGGTTTCGATTGTTAAAATGGATGTGCACGTGAATTTGGGCGGTGGTTTGCGATTATAGAAATGACAAGGTCGGATCCCATTCAATCAAAATTTACGGGTTAGCTTCATGCACAATAACATTTGTAGTGGGTTATTTTTTTATTTTATCCCCATGCAGGCCACCTTTGAGCTGATTGTGTGGTTCCTAAATCCATATCTATAACCTCTGAACTCATCTGCTCACATGAATAACTGACGTAATACATGTTGCTGTAGATAACTAGTCTGGGTTCTTGACATACATTAATTTAACCCCATTCCTTAAGTAAAGGGCACACGAATGAAACATTACTGGTAAATGAGAAGTAGACGGACTCAATATGTATTTTTAATTTCCAAATGGGAACTGATGCTGCAACCTTCTCTTTGCCTGCTTTAATGATAAGCCAACAACAAATCACATGACGCAGTGACACGCCCATCATTTAACTTTTATTAAAAAATGTGTTCATTCTCCAGCTTTCAAAAGGTCTCCCTGCTTTCTCCAGAAGCTGCTGTCAGATGGCCACAGTTACAATGTCCGAATCAGGGAGAGTTGGCGAAAAGTTGGGTTAACCATTACACGTAGCGGAGATTCACAACACTGTGGCTCTGAAAACCAAAAAAGGGGAACATGAAGAAAGAAGTTTGATTCATCAACTCAGCAACTCGCGACATGCTTAGTCGTGACGTTCTGAAACATGCTCCCTACCTCCTGATCCACTGCCACCCGTTCATGACCTTTCAAACTCAGGTCGTCGTCTGTTTCAAATGAGCAGTCAACATCTGCTGTGAAGGCCGTCGTTAAAATCATCCTCTGTTTTCATGACATACACACCTACCTATTATTTGTCTTCGGTTGCAATTCATGCTCCCCTGTCCCCTGTGTTTTTCCCTCAGGTGTACTGGCTCTTTGGACCCTGATCACTCACGTCATGTACCTGCAGGACCACTGGAGGACCTGGCTCAAAGGCCTCAAGTTCTTCTTCTTCATCGGGCTCTTCTTCTCTCTGTTAGCAGTCGTGGCCTTCATCAGTTTCCTGTCTATCGCCATCAACAAAAAGGAGTGTAAGTTTGTCTACGTCGCTTGCTGTCATAATTTGGCGTTTGCGCTGTTCTTCTCTAAATGTGTTTATGATCTGCAGTACGGTAATCAGACCAAATGCTGTTTGTCATCCCACTGAAGGCACATTAGCAACGGCCCAGACAAACACAATGCAACAGTAAAGTAAATGAGTGGCTCCCTACAGACAGATAAGACGAGATAACACAAATAGTGACAGTAAACAAAAAAAAAGAAAAGATGATTGATTGATTAATGGATTGACCCCCGGCCGAGGTCTGTGTCTCCGCTCTACCTCCACCTAAATCTTTTAGCTTCACTTAACGTGGAGATTTCCTATGTCTCCAAGAACGCCATATGGGAAATTGTCTGAGCAATTTACTCCAGTTGAGAAAATGTCCGAAAGGATCATCCCTCTTAAACTAAATGCGGCGTACAGTGTTTTTTAATCCACTATTTTCATACATTCTTCGTTCAGTTTTTCACAGTTTGGGACACTTTAATGAACTGCTAAAGGGACGTTTTGGCCTTTTTCTTTTGATCCTCGTGTCAAAATTTTGCTCGGTCGCGGGGAATTATATAAGGTCTGTTATTCCAAAATCAGGTGTTAGCCTTCTTATTCCCTGTGTATGCACAATCAGTGTCCGCACGCGTAGTAGACAGCAGCAGATTACTGTCCGCCGTCTCTCCCTCCCACAGCCCTGAACCCTCGGAGTCTCTACCTGTCCTGCGTGTGGAGCTTCATGAGCCTAAAGTGGTCCTTCCTGCTCTCCCTGTCCGCTCACCGCTACCGCAAAGAGTTTGCCGACATCAGCATCCTCAGTGACTTCTAAGGGCACCCTAACGTCCCGCCGGGACTACACAGACTTTGGAGAACGCTCGCTGTGCTGTCTTCCTGGCACGAGAGTCCAAAGGCGTTGAAGGACATTTCATAAACAATCAGGGGAAGGTTTGAAATACGATGCTGATGGAACCCTGTTTGTGGCCCAAACCTCTGTGTATCTTTTTTTAATTGCCAACAAATCCAGCCCTATTTTTTTAAAATGTTTTATGCATTTTCCTTTCCTCAGCGGCCTGCTGAGTCATGTATTTTTACAATTTATTCATAACAAAATAGATCCAAAATATGCTCTTGTTTTTCATGATTCAGTGAGGGGAATTAACGCCGTTAATTGTGAGGTAATTTTCAATAGCAGTTTCATGCCACAGCCCCTAGAGGGCACTGTCCTTCCAACAGTTAACCGCATGCTACAGTACACAAAATGTATTTGTTGTCTCGACTTCTTTGTATTGTTTAAAAATCAATTATTCAATGAATGTTAAAATGTTTGATCGCAAATGGCGATCCAATGGATGGAATCGGCATATCCAAGAGCATCCCTGCATATGGTGAATACGTGAACCTCTTTAACAAAGTGTGTCGGGGTCTCGCAGAGGGCAGGTCAACCAAAATTCTGCCGCATGGCCATAAATGCTTTCATGTAACACGCACCACATGTTCTGGTTTGATGCGTCTTTGAACCATGAAGGGCGTTTTTAACGTAAAGAATAATTTTTGTATTATTTTTGATCGGTGTGAGAAATGTGAACAGAGGGCTCATGATGGCTTTAGTTTGTGACAGCAGCGACACCGCCGGTGTGCATTTATGTTGCTTTACATCATTTAGTCCTCATCCGAATTATTAATGACACTTATATTTCTGTTGTATGAGATTATTTTGCTGTATTTTCTTGTATTCTGTACATGTTAGAAATGAAGAATGAATCAATCAACGTGAGACGTCTTGTTTGTGTGTTTCTGAGTCATGTTAGTAAAATGTTTTTGTAGTAATCCCCTTTGCGTTGTTGCGGATAACAACTGTTTCAGCAGCATTGAAATCTCAACTGTGAATGCAGGTCAATAAGCTGCGCTTTGAAGTCAGGCAATTATTCCATCCATTCACATTTTTATTTTGCTCCTCAAAGGGAAGGTTTTGGGGGTTGGGTGCAGAGAAGTTTTAATGTAGGAATTTCTTAAGGCAGCCGCCTGATAGGAGGACTTTGAAGTTGATGTGAAAAATATGTGCATTGTGTGCATTTTAACTCATTAAGTTTTTCATTTACAGGACAGTATCTGGTGAAGAAATGCGTCTCTTGAGTGCTGCAGCTGCTTCAGAGTGAATCTGGCATAGTGTTTCTCTATTTACCAGAAGTATCAGTAACTTTGATCCTTAAGACGCCACTATCATTATTTTTCTCTTTGTTGCTTTCCTGCATCCTTCCTCTGTGTTTTAAGTACATTTTTGGTGGTACTTATATCTTAATTGCATTACACTGGTTTGTTTGTAAGCTCCCAGAGTCTCATTGCATCAAGGTAATTGCGATGTTGTGGTTAAATCACTATGGCAACATTTTTTATCTCGGCGTTATAAAGTTCGACATTAAGAAACTGAAAAACAATCCGGCTTACTTTCCACTGAGCAAGCTGGGGGCTTTTGGAACCAAAAGAGTCCTATTAAGTTTATATACCAGCCTGTAAAACTGTGTGTGCATGTGTGTGTGGTACGTTAAGAGAGGGTTTTATTCAATTATGGGACTCCTTTCTACCCAAATCAAGGGAGGAAGTTGTCTCAAGTGTTGACTGGCAGTCTGGCAGAGTGCGGTGAGGCTGGAATCTAAAGTTTAGACATTCACATAACACAACCATCCTTAACATCCTGTATAATTAGATAGTAAAGAGCAACGGCAGCCTAATCACAACCTATAACAAACAACCTAAAGGGAAAAAATGTTCCTTTGTATTGCACACATGCACACCTTTACAGCAGATTATGTCAGAGAACACAAATGCTCTGATTCCTCCCATCTGTAACTTGTGATAACTCGCTGATACGTCAAACTGAGTAGTGACTTGGTCAAGGACGAAATTATTCTACTTTAAACCCCCACCGTTGCGTCTCCAATTTAGTCCATTATTCTCAACTACGTGGATGAAGGATTTACATACTCATCATTTATGTGTTTTGTAAATTCTGGTTCCTTTTTTAAGATACGATGCATTGTGAGTGATTAAACTACCCAGGAGTGTGTGAACTGGTTACAATTAGCTCTGGATTAAAAAACTGCAATACAGCAATAATACAGTACAATACAGTATTCCTTATGTATTGATTAATGAACAAACTATGCAGACATGCTATTACAGCACTTCTGAATAAGTGCTTTTACTTTTGTGACTTTCGAATGCAGGATTTTTACTTGCAATTTCGGCAATTAGTCTTTTCATATTTAATTTATCAAAAGCAGTGATGGAAGACATATTGTAACCATATTGTAACCCAAAAAAAGAAGTACTTATATTCCTGGAATGTACTGATGCATAGGTGCATTTTAATGTTGGTATTGAGTAGATTAATGACCAACATTTGATCATCCTTTATGGTGTGACCTTATAATCTGTCTGTGACCGGCGTAACTTTATTTGTTCCATAAACGTAGTGGAGTGAAACATTTAATATTTCCCTCTGAGATTACTATAAGAAGACTAAAGGACGCAGTAAATCAAGTAGGGTATAGGGCCTCAAAATGGTCCCTCAGTAAGAGGACTGCAGTTATAAAGGGCAAACAGGGATTCACAGCTTCGACCAATGCCTGTGATGCGTGCAGGATAAGCGCTCCACTGTAAATTATGAACAATGGAATTAATGACAAAATGCAGCATTTGATCTAAAAAAAGATGCGTCAAGAGAAAAAATGTGAAATGAAAAGCAAACATCTTGAATTGGTCGAGAACCAGATGGGCTCTTTGAGAAGGCAGTCCCAGAACGATTTCCGAGGAACTTCCGTGAAGTGAGGTACAAAGCCCACAGATATTTAAGCAATATCCATAGCAATTTACTGTTTTATTTACAAACTGAAACATATGTTTCTAGACCTTTACGGCCCTCCTCCCTTCCCATCTTTGACTATTGCCACGCTGATTTACTGCAACAGGATTTGTCCCACACTACGTGCGCCTTTTTCTTTTATTTCTCTCAATACCATCTCCATCGCCACTCGTCAGTCATTCAAAGTCTCCCTGCAGACCTGCCCGCTGCCAGCACATCCCTACCTTTAGGCTGAGCTGAGGATCTTTCCTCCTCTCCTTCGTCCTCCACCTCCTCCTCATGTTTTCTGTGTGCGAAGCTCTCGTTGCCTCTGGGACCACTGAAAGCTCGCATCTGAAACATTTTAGAGAGACACATATTTGCTGTTTTAGAGCACAAAGGGATATGCCATGGCAGAGGCTGTTTGAAGTGGCTTCATAGGGGGAACCAGAACCAGAACCAGGGATTTGGGAAACCATAAAGAAATGTTAGCGCAATGTAACTCTGGTGAATTCTTCTAATCTAATGGAAGTGGGGATTGATTCAATGTGAAGGCGCACCCCTTTGAAGCCGGCCCTGTTGATGTTCCTAATGGAATAGCTCTGGTGTAGAAACGCAGCATTCCTCTCTACCTTGCACACAGTGCTTCACTGTGAATTTGACAGGAGTGGATGCGTGATAGTACCTAATCCCGGAGATCCAAGCTCGGCACTGCTTCCAGTTACCAGCATTTGAAGTGTGAGATTGGAGACAGCAGCGCTCGACTCCCCGCTAGTTCCTTATCTAAGGATATTATCTTCAGACTGAATTGTTGTGTGATTTTTCTGGTTCTAGAACAATGGGTGTTTGTGGCGAGGCCAAAAGGTGTTTCAGAAAATATTCAGACTGAATATAATGTATGTAGCAAAATAAGAGACCATTGGAAACTTGTGTACCTGACGGTGGTTTTCCTTTCCGATCGGCGCAAATGATTCCGTTGTGAGTTCTGTGAGTTTTGTGTGAAGCTTTCTTGTGGCCTAATAAACTGTGAAGTTCACGTTGAACTGATCTGTTGACTTCCCGACTCTTCAAAGTGTACTAAGAAAGGAAACCTAAAAAATTATATTTAAACAGATGAGTAAGCAGAGGAAATGACTTTCATGTGATGATCTACTTTAAATAGGGCTCCATCACGTCAGCCTCTTTCTGCGCGGCTCATCAGACTCGTTTGCACTCGCATTGTTAACTGAAAAATGCAGCGTGTCTCCTTCAGTTCAGTCCTTTGCTTCTATTTTAAAAGAGATTCATCCACCCAAGTCAATGTTTTCTGTCACATTATCACATGCACACGGTATGACCTGCAGTTTGCACATACAGACATGATGTGATGCAACATTGCTGCAACATTATTATAACATACACATGCAGAGAGACACCTTGCCTCAAATACCAGAATGAGTTTCATACCACATGCCTGTTTACGGTGTGTTTCTTTGTGAAACACACAAACTTCATGAAGACACTTTTTAAACAACCCCTCTTGTCAAGGCTTTACATGTTGTAACTAATCTCTTTAATCCAAGATAATAAAACTCCTACCAACGCCTTTTATGAATGTTTCAGGGTAGCCAGGATGTGAATGAAAGGGCTTTTACTAATAATGATCTGCATTTTAAACTGCACTATCACCAAATAAAATCGGGTTGTTTTTTTTAAGGAATACACATTTGATGTGTGCTAAACATTAAAGGCAGTTGAGTGACGTATGAGAGAACAGTCTCAAAAAAACACCATGAGGGGGCATTCAGGACTTAATTAACTAATGAAACACTTACATTCGTTGAAACGCTCTCACGCTCACTACTAAAACACTTGTCTGAGAGTGTCTCAATAGATACGTCCTAAACGGCCCCGCGTAAAACACACTGAATCCCTGCTGATAACCATCATGCACTTCTTCGTCTGTGGATGTCCCAGAATAAGCCACACAAGGTTTCCTACAGACGAACCCTCCACTCAGCGCACACCAGTGCAGCGTGCTGTATCCCCAGCTCAGCTGTGGACTCCACTGGGACTGTTTGTAATGCGCCATGGACGAAGCCGAACACTTAAAGACTGTAATCACAGCCAGAGCAGGATATTGGCTAAATTACACATGAAAGCAGGGACATTTGAAGGAAGCTTGAGCACTAAATATTATGATAAATTAAGGTCTAATAGGAGAAGATAAGTCACAGCTAAACAAGACCAACACGGGCTTGCACGCAGTGCGGGAGGGAAGCATTTTTAATGCATGATTTCACTGTAAAATTACAATCTGGAGATTTCAATGATGTCACATGAACTTGGACAGCGAATGAAGGTTGCCAGCCATTCCAACTGTAGATTCCATAAATGAAACGAGGAAATTTACCCTTGTCATTTAATAATTAGAAGTGATTTTGCAACAATCAAATACAAATGTGAAACAACCCAAACAATAATATGTATGAAGAGAGAATATATATATAAATTCAACAGATCTTCTTCATTCAAATTTTGTGGGTGTGGTTTGATCAGGTCTGATTGACAGACCTGGCAACGGGATCAAAAAGTCCAACAACTGTCACATATTGATTTAAATACTGAGAATGGTGCACAGATGTATGTTATTGTTGTCCATATGAGTCCGGAGAAGACCAGAACAGCACAGACTAAAATCTCCCCAGTGAAATTACCAAAACAGTTTTTAGTGACTTTAAAGATGTGTTATATAGTTATATGAATGTTGAATAAATTAAAAATCTCTGCTTGGTGGGCATATTTTTTTAACCGAATGTGCTTTACATAATTTCAAAACCTCAGACTTCATGGAATAGTTTGACATGAAGTCTTATTGAGAGAAGATTGACTTCACGCTCACGTTTGAATGGTAAACATAAAGGTACAGCCAGCGGCAAGTTGGCTGAGCTTAGTTAACTCTTACAAAGGGAACCTTGTAATCTTTACACTTTTTGGGGGATTAAACAAAGAATATAAACGTGGTGATAATTGACCTTTTGACGTCCTTATTGGCTTATTTTGTACCTCGCAGTATACCCTTGTTTACCATCTTTATGTTAATCTAAACTAAACCAGCTGACTGCGACTTTAGACATGAGAGTGACACCAATCTTGTATCGACCTCTTTGGGTGAGTATTTTCTGTGCCTTTAATGTTTAAACTTTGAGAGTTAAACCTTTTTTGCTTTAAAATCCACAACGGTACACACTTTGCATTACATTTGCTTATCATCCACACCTCTCGTCTCCCTGTGCTTCCCCCACTCGCTCGCCATCCACACTCACTCCACCCAGTCCCATCGCCACCATCCCCCACATACCGTGCACCTTCACCCCTTCACCCCCCCCCCCCCCCCTCGCCCCCCCTCCCTCGGTTCCCCACCGCCCCGCTCCTCCAGAACCCCTCTAAGTGGATACCCCACAGGAAGGGCTTCTCCAGGGGGGAAATGGGTCCCAGATGTCTGCCTTTGTGCCACTATAGGCTCCTGGGGAGGGATGGAGCCGTGGACGGGTGGGTATGGGATGGAGGAGGGTGTAGTCTGTAGTGTGCAGTGCGCAAACATCAATAACAGCAGCCGGGAGGGTGAAGAAACTCCCGGGCTGAAGGTGAGGAGGAATTTAATGATTAGTACCTTTTGTCGAGCCAGCGTGGATTTCAAAACACATCATTTATGATTGGTCACACTGCCCCGATCCAACAAGCTGAGCATGTCACCGCACTGCTTCCTCCTTTTGGTGTGTGACGGTAATTGAATTGACTGCATTACGAACTTAAAGAAACTGTTTTCCCCTTTTTTCTTTTTCCCGGAGAACACCTCAGTGCAGTATTTCAGCAAGGACCAAACCATATGTTGTAGAGACAGTAACAGACAGTACATTGGCCTTCTTTGAAATCCAAGCGGCCTTGTGTGTGTGTGTGTGTGTGTGTGTGCAAGCCAATATGTATTGATATATATTGATATGTGTATGATCTATTCTCAACTCCAGAAAGGGTTAATTACAATCCCCGTGGAAATAAAACGAAGAAGAGAGCCGGACCCGAGTGTTTAGTGAAACATTATGTCAAGACTCTGACAAGGAAATGAAATGTGCAACATCAATCAGCCTACGAGGACAGAGATCAAACGAGCCTCCACACTCCTGCATCTGGTTCTGTTTGGACAGCCTCACTTTTTTCCCCCCGTCTCTCTCTCCTTTCTTCTCCTTTTCTTCTCCCCTTTTCTTATTCTTCTCCCATTCTCTCCCTCTCCTCTCTCCCCTTTGCTTCTTCTATGCGCCACGACATTCCTATAGGCCTACTTGCGTTGTTAGCTCATTTTTTCCGTGATAGTGGCACAGAGCCACGCATTTTGCCGAAGGTAAGCAGCGGCTCCTGAGATTAGCCTCGGCAACAATGTATATGAAGTCCCTCCACTGTCTCCACCAGAGCTCCCAATAAGCCCCAATACCTAATGCTGGTTAATCCTGGAGTTGACTTTGCCTGTTATGTAAATACTACCTCATATAATTCACTGTCTCTGTCCATGGCCTCTCTTTGATGGCCAGATGAGGTTTTTTTCTTTTTCTTCCACGTTGATTAAACCCAACTGGGATCGAGCTACTTTCCGTTCATGTTCCTCTTTGAATGAAATGTAAACCAGTGCAATCACGAGGCTCATCAAGAATCTTCGTAACGGCTCTCCGTGCACGCGGCCCATCAAACGACGTGGCAATCACACCCAAATGGTTGGCTAGGAACTGTCAAGCAGCGTGTCAAGAATGAAATGAGGTTATGTGTTTTTGTGAATAAATTTCTGAATGTCTTTAGACGTCTTTATTCCGGGACAGTGACTAAATTTGTTTCACTTTTGAAAAATGTTACGAGGTTGCATGGTGTTGAAATACAGAAGATACCAGTGCGTATGCTGTCATCCAAAAGTACCACGTTTCAGCAGCTTAGAGCAGTGAAAAACTTCCCACAAGATGCTTTCAAAGCGATCCACACATGAGTCACTCAAGTCATGACGCATGTTAGGTATAAACTGACACGATGTTGGGAAACAGAGTTTCGATAAATTACAGGTTGTTCTAGCTCGAGTTATGTCACGTCATATTTTCACGGAAACCTGTCTGCTGTGTCACAACTGGTGTAGAAATGTCTTTAAGTGGCTGCAGACGCAGATGGGTTCGCGCTGTGGAGGTGGAACATGTGTCGGCGCTGCCCCGAGGCCATGGATGGCACAATTACGTGCTCTCTCACCTCTCCAAACTGAGGTCACTGGGCCACTGAGGTCAGGGGTTACTTAGGGTCCTGTCTGTGCTCCCTTCCCAGTCCAACGTAGATGACTAGGAACAGCTGACGTCACCACTCTTAACCAAACGCCGGTTAGGTGTGAGATAACGGATGTCATTCGAGGTGTGTAGGAGTTCAGCGTGCATCAAGGTGTAATGAACACATGGTTGCACATCTTCTCACTATCCCAGATGGACTTCAAACTGCTACAGCCAAACAGATTTAATAAGAAATCTTCGCTGCCTGCCAGGAACCAACGCGTGGTTTGTCCCAATTCTAAACATGAAGTGAATTGTTTGACGTATTACACCATCCGTCTTTTAATCTTCCGTTTTTTGACAATTGGCCACATTGTGTCATGAGGTTTAATAATATTTGTATAGTTTTTATAGTATCTGGTTATCAGCATAATCAAAAACCATGGCATTCAAATGTTAGTGTGAACTACTCACTGCATCAATTCACATAGTTGGTGGCTTATTTGAAAAATACCATATAATATTCAATATCAAAGTTTATACTGGTGATTGTCGGAAAAGATTTAGATTCATTCTTGTACTAATAGTCAGTTGATGAACGAGAATGCAGACACAAGGCTGCATGCCGACTGACGCTGCAGCACCAAATCTGGAACCCATAAAGCCTCAGACATCCCTGCAACATTAGACACAGCACTTCTTATTGGCTCAGAGGTCCACTTACCCCCTTCCCCTATCGCCCGCCCATTAAACGCACACTTCCTGCTTCTCTGCCTGGCTCAGGCCCGAAACACGCCCTCTGAAAGTCCGCTTAGCCAAAGAGAACTGCCCGCAGGCCTTGGGGTAGCATTTGGGTATAAAAGAGGCGGCGGTGGACCTGCCTGTCAGATGGTTTGTTGTTTTTCTGTTTGCCAGGTTGAGAGGGGAATGTAAGAGTTAGAAACTTAACAAGGTAACCAAGAAACAGGACAGCTAGAGCGACGTCCGAGCCAATGGAGTTTCTGAAGCCGTGACGACACAGAAGACGTTTGTTACACAACTCTGTCGAGTTCGGGTTCGTTGCTGCTAGAAAAAGAGCATCACAGCTTTGCAGTGGAGGCTGAAAGGTTGTTGGTGGACAGTACGATGAGAGAAGAGGTATCCTGCACCAACTCGCCCGAAGGAGGTCTGGGGGCCAGTGAAGAGGAACTGGAAAGAGGATCGAAGAAGATCTCCCAAGCAGGTAATCGGAAGCGTTCCCCTTACCCCAAGAAGGACAGCCTGGTCCAGGCAGAGGAGAGCAGTACCGGCAGCCCGACCAGCCTGCTGCCAACTGGTCCCAAGAAGGTGAAGAAAAGCCCTACGACTGTTGTGTCATTGGCCCCCACGCCGCTGGGCCCCCGGCTGGACCAGCCCTTCGAGGACCTCCACTCTCAGCGGGTCATCGCCAACTGTGCGGGAGCGCCAACGCACTCAGTCCCTGAACGACGCCTTCGCCTCTCTACGCAAAATCATCCCCACGCTTCCTTCGGACAAGCTGAGCAAGATCCAGATCCTGAAGCTGGCGTCGCGCTACATTGACTTCCTCTACCAGGTCCTGCAGAGTGACGAGATGGACGCCAAGCTGGCCAGCTGCAACTACCTGGCCCACGAAAGACTGAGCTACGCCTTTTCCGTCTGGAGGATGGAGGGCGCCTGGGCAATGTCCACCAGCCACTAGGATCCCATGGAACTTCTGTCATAAACCCTCTCGTGTCCACATCTCCACCCCACCGCCTGTGTCTGTGTTTGCACCCATTTCCTGACCTATGACCCTCTGAATTCTTTCCCTTTGGTCTGATCTTAACCTTTTCATCTTCAACCTTGGCAGACATTCCTGCTTTCTCCATGTGCACCAAAATGGTTCTCTTCATCTCTATTAACATTCAGGGTTGGATCTTTGCAACTAAACCTGTTGTCTTGCATTGTTTCCACTTCCACTGCTCTCCCCTTGTTGTCCTAAAGTCTGTCAAGTGCAACAAGACGCTCCACTGCAGCCCTTCAGGTATGGACAAAACATGCAAAACCACAAATACACGTAGAGAAATCCTTCAAACACAAACATGCACGTGTCTACACGCTGCATGTCATCAGCACACATGGCTTGTTTTTTCTTTCCATGTTAGAATCGCCGTAATGTTCCGTCATTTGCAGCCTTTCAGTTCAACGAATAAATGCCTCCAATGCACTGCACAAACAAAATACACGGGCACAAATACCATCCTGTTTAAATAATTAAATCCAAAACGTTATTTCTTAAAAAAATAATTGAGAGACATGGAGCAAATTAAGATAAGGCTCATTTGATCCATCTATAAAGCATATATCTTTTACTCTGCATAGATACGTATAGCTGTTAAGTTTGTTGAACTTTTATTCAAATATGTAAAATTATTCAAATTACATTTGAGGGAAGGGCACGGCAGTTATATTGTAATACTAATTATGTTTCAAAGATAATTTTTTGCAGATTTTGTAAAATGCAATGCTGTTATTTATTGGCACATTGGTTTAGATGATAAACGTTAATAAATGTAACATAGCCCACACAGTCATCAAATCAAGTGTTAGTTCTATATTAGTTTTTGCGAGATATTCCCCCCCAAAAAAATGTGACAGTGAGATATTTCCTGTTATGTGAAAGTCACAATGAAATAATGCAAAACAAAAGTTAAATCTATATATACAAATAAAAAAGAAACAAATCCACTCCAAAGAAAATCCAGCATATAAACAAACTTCTCTGAGTCAAGGCCACAACAAAGAAACATTTTAGCAACACAATCCTATTAAAATAACTTCAGAAACATTTATTTTTCAAGGAAATAAATTTAAGCACTTGGGTTGTTTCACTTTGTCGACTAAACTGAACAGCCAAGTGTAGTCATCATAATCTAAACCCTCCAGTGTTTGACAGACTCTGAGGTGTTTAAAATAAATGTTTTCCCCCCAGAATCTGTAGGATCGACTTCACACAGGGTCCGTTTTTCCAGCACAGGTACAGCATGAAAGGAGGGAAAGAAAGGGAGACTGGGGAGTAATAAGTGGAGGCACATCTCTCTCTCTCTCTCTCTCCCTCCCTCTCTTTCTCCCCGGCAGCCCTTCCCTCCCTCCTCAGGATCTTGTATCGTGCAATCAGGCCCCGCCGGGGCCCAGACAGGCAGGAACCTTTAGATTGGAAACAGTTGTGAGGTATTAGCAAGGTGTGTGTACCAGGGTTAGGGTCGGGCACACGGCATGTGTGTGTCAGCGCATGTACCCGTGTAATGGTGCGTTTTTGTATGTGTGTTTGTAGTGAGCTTTAATTACCTGTGCAGCGAGTGTTTATGTGAACACATCTGCAGATTAGTAAACAGGAATACCCTTGCAGATGTTGTTTTGTGGATTTTATCTCTCCCCTCTCCTGGTTTTGGTTTTGAACAGTTACATTTTTTGGAAATAATGCAGCATACAATGCAAGACACGATCCAACAATTGTGTTGCTGTATTAGAAGAAATACACACTCTTCCATTAGCTATTTTATGTCAGAGTAAACACTTGATTTTTCTATATATACTTTTACATATATATACATATAAATGAATACAAGCCAGTACAGCATTTTCACCGATACATGAAATTCAATGTTCAGGAATCAGTGAAACAAAATAATACTGCAAGTACTATGACACGTTCAACATATAATACAATGTCCAGACGCATGCACGCACACACACACACACACACACACACACACACACACACATGCAGGCGCCGGCCATGTGCACACTGCAGGTGTTCCACTCTGCCTTATTATTAAACCTCCAGCGGCCTCAGCAGCAGACAACGAGGGCGCCACTCAGCACTGCGGATGGAATGACAAGGCTCCTGCACGGAGTGTCCTTGAACGCATCGCGGTAGTTATGAGCCACCACTTTGCCTGCTGCGCCTGTTATCATCAGCTCTGCAGGGGCCACCAAGGAAGGGGCTCCAAATTCAAGGCCTGAAACTAAGCGGAATGTCTAAGTTTTGGAAAGATGATGAGGTTAGAGGAGAGTCCGAGCAAAATAAAAGAGACAGTGGGATACATGATACATGCTTGTATTTGTGTGTGTGTGTTTTGCAAAATTTAAATTTTGCATACATGCATTAATTAGATTTATATCAGTGTCAACTCTAGATGTGAATACTGATGTGTTAGGTGGTAGGGAGTAGATAAAAGAACGGAAACCTTCGACTTTATGACATTTTATAACTTAAATGTAAAGTTATTTAAAACTTTAATATATGTCAATCTTTTAGATTGCAGGTAGTTGTTAATGTTTCTGTTATTTTGTCCAGCAACATTTTTTACAAAGGAAATAACATTTTATATATTTCTTTGACCTTTACACCATCAGTGCAAAAACATAGTCCCCACAATGTTTTACTAATCAAAGTAGAACCTTTATATTTTCCTTTAAAGTACAGCATGCACACAAACATGCGCAAGAACACAAACACACAGTGGACAGTTTATTGTATATTTTGATGAGCGTGGCTGTCTGGCTCAGAATGAGCTTTACAGAATGAGCGGATTGTTCTGTTTGAGTTACAAAAAAAGAATACTCTCTTCTGTTTATACTATAATCAAAAAGCTTGTCACTGCTTTTTTCTCTGCCGGAACCTTTGGCTATGCCATGTCTGTGTGTGTGTGTGTGTGTGTGTGTGTGCGCGTTAGAGGGCTTGGACTGACCAGCTGTTGTCTGCTATGCATAATAAATCTTTGGCTTTCACTTCGGACTGATCAGGCACCAGATGTATAGTCTTCTGCGCCTCGTATGCGTTCTAAGAGTCTCATTCAGAAGTTGTGGCTTCTGATAGTCATCTTTATTTTTAGAGAGCCAAACTGTGAGCCGAGCGCATGTGCGACGATTATGTGTGTGTGTGTGTGTGTGTGTGTGTGTGTGTGTGTGTGTGTGTGTGTGTGTGTGTGTGTGTGTGTGTGTGTGTGTGTGTGTGTGTGTGATTTAGGCTTATTGTTGCGTGTGCATCCGACTGCTATGGGCATATGTTTTTCTGTGTGTGTGTTGGTTTACTCTGACAGCTGCAGGGATATAGAACCATAGAGGAATGACTTCTGGTTTAGAATTTCTGCAACAACAGGCAAATTAATTTAGGTCCAAAATACTATGAAATCTGTCAAACGTTATTGTGTAAAATTCGAGAGAAAAAATGTGCAATTTAAATTAAAAGTCAAAAATAAAAAGGCCCCTTAAAAACATTTTAGAAGAACGTTTAAATAATTGTTTGATCTGTATCTCTAATGCTGAGGCAATACCATTCCAGAGGACACTCCTCCACCAACAATAAAACCAACATAGAGAGCTACTCACCAAACATACATACATCTAATGGCTTCTGGAAGAAAAATGACAACAACACTTCAGAAGAAAGGTTTGCTTATTAAAAAAATGCGAGAATTTAAAAAGCAGCTTTTTCACTTTTTTTAAAACACTTTTTTAATCTCAACACACATCCCAAAGACTTTCACTGCAGTGTGATTTTTGAAGAACATTTGTATGTGTATGAAATCGCCTTATTGAAATAAAAAGAATATAATATAAAAAGATAATGCTAATTGTTAATGCTCATCACTGTGTTTCTTCTCTCTGCAGAAAACCAACCGAAATCTACTAAGAACAAATGTGTTCCTGCCCGACCAGATAACCACCCGTCTTTTAATCTTATTTTTTTTGTCTTTCTCTGGACACGTGCCCGACACTGAGATGTATTTTTGCAGCTTGACTCCAACAGTTCCGTGTTTCTAAAACACTGTTGAGGAGACAGTCAAGTGGCAAACCTTTTTAATGATGAAAACAAGAAGAAATACAAACAGCTGGCCTGCGTTGACAATGAAACAAAATGGCTGCTGGTTCGAGTGCCTTAGGTGACGCCGCGATAACCATCGTCCATTTGACGCAATGCATTGGATGATTCACTGCCAGACAGACATTAAGATGACTAATGATAATGGCCCAGTGATGGTTACAAGGCAGTTACAGCCAATGAATGTTTACACCTAAAATGCTAATAAGCTAATCGCTCTGGCTCTCAAAGCCCCGTCTTGTGGGAAAAAGAGCAGCGCGAGGAATCAGATGCAGATCTTCTACTTTGTTGTGCTGTAGTAAGCATGATTGCTTTCTGTGTTTTGGAGATTTTTAAAGTTTCTGTTTGTAAATGTGGTGTGTGCACACTGTATGACTTTAACTCATGCATTACACTTGGATTTAATGAAAAAAGCCCATCGGAAAATGTGTTAAACCATTTACAGTTCAGCCACTATTTCATTCTTTTTTTTTTTTTTAACTTCGGCTTCTCTCTTATTATTGAGCGTCACAGAGAGTTGTACTTTTAAAATTCAAGACAATCTGATTGATGCATGTCTTTTTCCTGGCGCTTTAAGAAATCTTTGCAAACTTGCTGTGAGCGTTCTCGCTGAATAATGCAAAAAGGTCAAATGTAGAATGCAGAATGCTTCTTTTAAAAAGCGTGACCCCAGTCATGATATAGAGGAATCATTTGATACCACAAGTAGTCTAATTACTGTTTGACCATGTGTCTTTTGTGTTTTTAGCATTTGCTTTTGATAAACTTCATTGTGTCAGCTCCTTTGGACAATAAAACCTTTCTTGATGCTGCATGCGAGTGTTATATTTTGATCAAAGGAATATTGCAATACGAGAAGTTATTCAGATATGAGAGTATGTTGTGGTTCGCTGAAATTGAATAATGCAAGAAGTTCAAATAACAATTTCACAAGAAATAGAACAATAATCCTAGTAAAATGTATCTAATTTGCCTTTATTAAGGATTTTTGGGGCAGAAAATAGAAAACAGTAGAAAAGACAAAAGAAAACAACAAAAGAAAACAGGTTATTATCTACACTGTACACAAACAAGTCAGAGAGTCACTTAAGAGAGAACTGGACTTTGCCTGCAGCATAAATTAAGATTTGTTAAGGCGACTTTAACAGAGGCTGGTCAGCTGACAATTTGGTCTCTACGTACGCACAGGGCTAATCTATTTAGATCAAATACAAAAATAAGTAATTTGCATGAATTAAGACAGAAGATAAGACATTCAATGTCAGGTAAGTGTCACACATTCTTAATTAAGACTACACTGAGACCATCCTACATGATATGGAGCTGAGACTCATCGTCATTCGTTTTTCACATTTCCTTACGTTAACATATATTTGATTGGTTTCGAGTTGCAAAGAAAGAAAGAAACAAACAAAAAAAAGCAAACGTACTGCACTTCAAAAAAGTGTAATCCATAGCACCGGCATAATTGTGTTAGACATGCAAAGAGCACTTCAAAGACACAGAATCTGAACGTATAAATACATTTTCTTTTTAGAAATGAATTTGTTTATATATCCAGTCCAGTGCTTTTGGGGCTGTTCAACTGTTTGGATAGAAAAAAAAGAAACATTCACAAACTCTTGGAGGACTTTGAAGTTCTTTAAGCCATGCCAGTCCAGGAATGGCACATTGTTCTCATAAACTTTGGTTGTGCATAACCTGTGTCCAATTGCACAGTGTGGATATTCAACTATTTCAGTATTGTTGCTCCCCACCACTGCTAAAATGTCATTGTTTGGTCCGGTGAGCAAAACATCCCTGCTGCCGACAGTAAACGAAACGTTTTTCCTCATTATGAAAGAAATACAAGTTAAAAGGAAATTAAAAGTACAGCAGGAATGTAAATCCCCAGGTAGAAACACTGGTCCACTGATGAAACGTGATCAAAGTTCAGATACCTCCATCCTGAGGGAAACGTAAGTGCACTTTGAACGTGGGGTTGTCATTAAGTCTTTGATTGGGTCTCATCCAAAGTGTGTTTGTACTGTCACATATGCAATCAGATCGGAGTGGTCATGCTGCACTGAGACACCCTGGGTGATTTGTGTCTTTGCTGATGGGAAATGAACGTCTTTCTCCCCTGATCCTGATACTCAAATGGCAAGAGGTATTTCCTCCACACGGTTCCCAATGCCACCAATAAAAACTAGTTCGTCAAAACGTCATCAAAGCGTGCAGGGCCCTCTTTTATCTGCAGCCATCCGCAAGAACGGAAAAAAGACTGTCCAAGACTGTATGTGGACTTACAGAAAGATATGAAACATATGCACCTCAGACTTCACTGACGCTTCTCTCTTTCTGGATTCTTAAACAACAACAAAGAAATTGGCCGTCATTTTGCAAAAAATGTGTGCCGGAGGTCAAATGACTGGATGTTCAAATGAAAAAGCTGAACAAACCGGGTGTTTTGAGTGTCAACGTGGCCGATGTGACTGTGTCTTCTCCATCTCGTCCAGTTCACATTACAGAACGGTGCAGTGCAAAGCGATCAGAAGCCCCTGATCTATTCCTTCACTGACTCTTCGTCACATTCAGACAAATGACGTCATAGTGCAGGACGTGTCTGCTCTCCTTCACCGGCACCTCCTGTAGGGACGTGCAGCGTGATGCCACAGGACCTCTGACCCCTGCTTCAAGGTTACAACATACTGAGTGGTCTCTCGCGGGTTTGGCTCGAGTCATTTACAAGGTGAGTGTTTAAAGTCACAGAGCTGTGCTTTGTCAAGTGTGTCTTCCAGCTGTGTCATGTGGTCAGCTTCGAATGCTACAGGAAAGTAAAGATGCTTCATTAAATTGGTTCTAAATGTTCTTCTTTTTGACCAATTCTCCGTCAAGCGACAGATGTTCCGGTAGAGACGTCATGAGAGTGGACATTTTGCACAGGTGAATGTTGTTGCTCAGTGTGTGTTTGAACCAGAGGGGTCAGACTGCAACAAGTAGTTTTGCAAGCTGGAGAGTTTTCGTCAGGTGGTGAATACAGTGTTTAAACTGAAGAGGACATCTGCTTCCATTGATGGTCCAAATGCAGAGCTGAGGCTGTGTGTGTGTGTGTGTGTGTGTAGTTGTTTCCATAGATACTTGGTTATAATCAACTGTCAGGATGATGTTCCATCAGCGAGAATCAGCAAGCTTCTCCTGATGTTTCCTTGTTGAACGAGAGAAGTAGAAGTTTCATGATATACTAAATTGAGAGCGGTTGATCCAGCAGAATTTAATAAATTAGACGTCGTCCCTACTTGTCAGAGACAACAGATCCCATCGAGAGCGAGGCGATGGCGCTGACGGCCTCGCTGTCCGAATCTCGTCTCAGCCGCCGTCGCTGTGCCTGCAGGTACGACAGATCCACTGTGGCAGCCGAATCTTTCACACTCTGCCAGTACTCACCTGCAGGATGCAAGAAGATGAAAAAGAGGGAGATGAGGACGGGACGGAGGAGAGAGAGAGAGAGAGATAATTATGACCACAGTTCTTCAGTTCTTGGTATTCTGGTGTTGTTTTCATTCATGGTTCTTTGAGGTCAAGTGCCTGCAATGCATTATTCAAAAGCAGTACTTGGTGTTTGATCCACCCGTTGTAGAGGTTTGATCTTAATACAAGCATTGGCTGTCATATAAACAGCCCCTGGTCTAAATATCCGTGTTGATAATTTCAGAAATGTAAACTCAAACTGAATCTGTTCTCTTTCCTGTGACGCGGGGGGGGGGGGGGGGGGGGACGTCAAATCAATCAGTGTTTGCAAATGTGTTCACAGGAGCATGCGTGTGTTCCGGTCCTACATGCAACTCGCATAGATGTTCCCCCAAGCCGAAATCATGGGATTAACATTCTTGTGGCTTTGCAAATATTTTTAATTAATCTAATTTGGTTGGGATAACATTTGTATGCAATCAGGAGGGGATGCTGCGAAGGTCGTGTGCCAGAGAAGTGTTTGAAGATAATTGGAGCCAGGGCGGCTCTGTGTGTGTGTGTGTGTGTGTGTGTCTGTCTGTGTGTGGGACGGCTGCAGGGAGGGATGAAAGACAGGGGTGTAAAGGAGGAAAGGTGGCCAGAGAGCCCGAGGAATGAAGAGATAAAGTGAGGACAGTGCTAAGTGGAAAAAATAAAGAGATCACGGTTATAGAGAATGGGAATAAAGAAATATACTGAACAGCTTGTAGAAATAGAAAGTAATTGGATCAAGAACCTAGAAATGTTCAATAAATTATTATTTATTTAAACGGAAAATGTAACGTAAAACAGTATCAGCAGAAATAAAGCTGCAAAGCAGAAAGTTTTCATTTCTAAAACAACAACAACAACAGGTGTGTTTCTTTGGTCTTTTCTTCGAATTAAAGCATTTCATTTAGCCTCTTTTCTTATTGATGTTGATTGAAAGTTTATTCGCTTTAAAACATTTGTTAAGGATCTATTTACACATCTCCTTTATTTAGACATTTCAAAAGTGTGTGTGACATGTTGATTGTGAGCTGCAGCGGGTCATGAGTGACTGGAGAGGCTTAATGAGAAATGAAAGGCCACTGCCACAGAACACGTAGGGGGGAATGATACGAATATTCTGTAGGTTAGATACAACTTTAAACTTTAGAGGATGACTGGAAACCGCAAATTAGGTTTGGAAAAACGAAAATAAAACTACTAGAAATACAGCTACAATAGAGGATCAGCACCAACGGGAGGAGAATTGGAAATCAGTGTCCTTCTAATTAATGCCATTGGACTATGGCCCCTTTTGTTCAAATTTTTTAATACAATGTCATTGTTTTGGTAAATTAGCATTTAGTCCAATGTGAGTGTTAAATTGTGGCTGATTTCTTTGTCAATGCACTCAGCTCAAGCGTCTCACCTTGCACCTGGACGACTTTCTCCAACGACTGGATTGCATTTTCACAAGGTTTCTGGTCCAACACAGACTGGGAAAGAGGCTCCACCTGCAACCCAACAAATGAAGTGATGGAGCAATGGTGGATGGAAAATGCTCTATTTTTCTAGAGAAACACATACATGCACTTCACGAACAGACAGACACACACGTCTCACCTCCATGCCCAGCAAGGCGCTCACGCAGGCTTCCGAGGCATCGCAGATAGCCTTGAGGTCGTGTCCCCCTTCCAGAGCCAGGACCACCCGACCCCCGGCCAGTGACATCAGCTGGCGGGTCAGGAAGCCAAAGCCTGAAAGAGAAGGTCACAGAAACAAACCCATACCCAGGTGCAATCAGATAATGACTGATCACTTTCCCCCAGATATTAACTAACGAGATTAAAGGAATTCCTTCCGTTTTCAAGTCTTGCTTCTCACCTCATGCTAATGTTTGGTTATGGCTCCCCTGTGATTGACAGGTCGAGGCATTATAAAGTTGTGAGAGTTGTCAGTGTTTTTATTTGACAACTTTAATCCTTTAACGACTTTATTTCAAAGTTAGTTATGTTAGTTTGTGGTCTCCTGGTTTGGTTGTTTACCCACATCTGGTTGCAAAAAGCCAAGATGGCAAAGTCAAAAATGTCTAACTTTTAAACGGCAGTCCACAAAGCAGTACAAGACATCGCAGTGACAATATCCTGTTCTTATACTATACATGCAGTGTACGCTATAAGTAAGTATGATTCAGAGCAAACTCTGTGTGGTGTCAAAACTGAGTCCTATCCATGTTCCCCTCTGTTTGTAATAGTATGTTAAAGATAATGTGTGCTGTATGTAATTGTTGGGCTCGTTGAGGCTTACACTTGGCCGTGACCTTGTAGCCTCCCAGCGATGACAAATGTCCTTCAACTGCATCGAAGCCAGCGGACACGAGCACCACATCAGGGGAAAACTCGTGAGCGATGGGCATCACCACGGCTCTGAGGAGGAAGAGGGGAAACAACATGTTGTAACCACGCGCTGTATCTTTAGTTAATTCGATCAAGCTCTGTGGCCTAGCTGAATTGTATAGTACAATGAAGTAACCATACTGTTTATAGTTTTTGTTGGAACAGTGCACACAAGTTAATAATGTGAGAGAGGAAGTCAATGTGGGGTTGATTTGACAACATAATAGAATGAATGCAATTCGTTTTTGTAGTAAACTGAATAAAGTTGCCTGTAAAGTAAAAAAGCACCAACATAAAAACGCGAAATCGCTACATAGTCAACGTGGTTAATTTGTGACTGTAACACTGGAAATACATTTTTTCCCCCTGGATTTTTTATTACAAATATTTACTTCATTGTAAACGCCATCAATTGGAAATTCATGAAAGTTAAATTATCAAAGGCCACGTTCCAAGTGCTTGATGTCTGTTCTTGATCCACTCCTGGTAAGTGGCCAACACTACAAGGTGGGGTAGCTCCCAGGTGTCAATGTGTGCAACTGTTTAAATGTGAATGTGGAGTACTGCATGAGCGCTAACCTTTACCAGATATGTAAAGATTACAAAAAAAACCCCACTGAAGACAAAAGCAAATATCAGCAGGTGGCAAATTATGCCGAGAGCTCGTGTCTTTGCGAGCGACACAAGCATATGAAACGAGACCCTTGACATGTCTGCAGTCACTGTACGCTCTACCGAGGGGAGACCACTTTCCTCGCCTCTACGCTTCCTCTCGTCTCCCGCTGCCAGTTATTTAGCAAGACCGTACGGCCCATGCCGCGTTTGATTCTCTCTCTCTCTCTCTTTCTGCCTCTCTCAGCGGCAGTTCAAAGGCGTTTGTGTGCGTCTGGTTCCTATTAGGAGCTCGTCCCTCTTCTCACGTCACTGACAGCCAGCCATCTGGGATCCATTGGGCCTAATTACGCCGCCTTTGGATTCTCTAACAATGCACTCCCCACTTCTTCTCTTCTGCTCTCCTCTCCTTCGTAGTTTGTCATTCGTCAGTAGCAACCCAGAAATGCACATGGAATATGTGCATGCACATATACAGGCTGTGCACAGTCCCAAATACATACATATGTATGCCTTTCCTTCAAAACTGAACGTTACATGTGTGCGCCATGCAGCCGGCGATTCGATTGAATTTAAATTCTGACCACCGTAGCAATCGTCCCACATACATTCACACATTCACAGGCTCTTGATTGTACCATTGTCCCACCAGCACAATATTCCCCCTGTCACTAACACAAGCCCAAAAACGGAGACACAACGTTGGCTCGCTGTTCCATTGTTCCAGTTTAGACCATATCGTCGTCAAAATGCATTCAAATTGTATTATAGAACCGGCATGATACTTACTTGCATGAAAATGAATTCATGGTGCATTTATTTCTGTCTGCGTAGCGAGTTATACGTGTATTTGCACCAGTTAATCCACATAATGGGTGGCCACCCATAGAGTCTCTCCTGATCCGTTTCATGTCGGGTTGTGTATGGTGTTTGTTTCTTAATGGTTTTTGGATATGCACTCTGCTACATACATACATCCCAGCTATATGCCTCAAACCACTGGACCACCAGGACACTCGTGCACCACCGAGCTTTGAAAAACAGGGAAACTGTTCCCTGGGTAAACTCACAATAAGGTACAGTTCTACGGCGTGGTTAAGTAAGGAAGTTCTACACATGAAAACACTTGCCATTTCCCAAACTGGATAAAAAAGTACCAAATCCAGACGCTTGCTCAGGAAGAGATCAGTTGTTTCTTAATTAACATCCAGACCTCCAGTAAACTCTGGACTTTGTGTTTCCGAGCTCGCCTATTGCCTCCATTGATTTTTAGCAGTTTAGCCTAGCTCATTAGCATCTTCCCTTTGATGAGGGGCCCACCCACTGTGTCTGCAGCTCGCAGAACTGTTTTGAGCTCACATTTGATCATCTGATGGCAAGCCACTGCAGACAAAGTTTGTTATAGTGTAGAACAGGTAGAGCGTAAGCCTCCATTTAGGATTATACTCTCAAAATAATGTCTAATAGCTGTTGCATTCCAGTAGGCTTTAACCAGGATGAAGAAATAGTAAGAAATGCTCTTTTGGCATACACACTAATTGGTGTGAAAAAACCCAACTACATCCGCTGATATTTTTTATCTGGTGTTTTTATTAGATTAATTACCGTATCAACTTCATCCACAGCAAACCTGAGTTGCTGTGAATAACGATGGCGGAACTCACCTGAGAAGTGTTGCATACTGAAACCTGTGACGGCCTACGGTATGATTTTGTAAATGATCTGTAGTCAGTAATGTATGCAAGCACATTTCATCTGTATGAAATAGTGGAACACGCAGAAACAGCAGCACAGGTTTGGCAGAGGGACAGGTGAAGGTGATTCTTTACCTGAATGCAGCCAGGTACTCTGCATCACCCATGGGAGGGTTCAAACCCCCTGTCCATCCGACATTAACATTGAAACCCTCGCCTGCACCTGCGCCCACCTGGATGGAGGGGGAGAGAGGGGAGAGCGTGTGAGACTAAGAGGGAGAAAGAGTCTCTGGGAATGTCAAGAAAGCAAATGAGTCCCAGTGAAAGTTAAACAATGCCAGATTTGTGTCAAGTGTTCATAAAATAAGCGCACCTGTTCTAAAACGTGCATCGTACCAATCAAGGAAAAGTGGATTACTCCGTTTAAGGCAAGACAAAGGAGTGATTTTGATTCCCAAATGAGGGACGGATGGCGATTCATTTAATACCCCTGTCACTCCATTTTGATACGGTTTGTCAAATGACAAATAAACGACTCATAAATCCAACAGAGCTGCACCCAGTTATGACTCACAAGTTTTATGTTACAGCAACACAGGGAAATAGTTCGCATTTGGAGACTGCTAGGTGATCTCGTTAAATCTATTCTAATATTCTATTTATGCATTGAAAAAGTATTACTTGTATAAAACTGGAATGACTCTGTTTTGTGTTGTGGATAAATACATTTTAGTGTGTTTGTATGAATGACATGTCAAACAAAAATAATAAACTACTCCACAAAACTCATCTTCCATATTTTATTGCGTACTGAAAATTAGTTTGGTGAATATCGTATTTTCTGTATTAAGATTGACATGTGCTTCCAGACTGCCAGACAGAGTTGACCTCACATATTTGGGGCAAAGAGTGAACTGAAGCCCGGGTCTTGGAAAGAAGGTTTAAAGATTCCTGTTTTTCTCTTTGTAGTCCTGCTAGAAGCCATTTAGCTGTTCTCAAGGCCCTTCACTATCAGTCAATGTGTCAGTTTGAGGGCAGAATGAAGAGCGTGATTGACACACTCTTGGCATCAAGGCGTGGTAATTTCTTTTGTGTGCGTGGGTTTGAATGTGTGTGTGTGTTTGTGTGTGTGTGTGTATGGGTGTGAGAGAATGTTTGAAAGAATACTGATGAGCATCGCGGAGCGTCTGTCTCCATTCTTCTCTCAGTGGACGGGATGTTCACAAGGAAAACCAAAAGCACATGAGGCCTTTTGTCCTTTGCCAACTGGTAATATAATGTAATGTACCCACATGCACACGCGTGTGCACACAGAAAAACACTCATAGCTGCACACGCATACACACACACACACACACACACACACACATGCACAGGCACACCATTTCTGCTATTGCTCCATATCTCTAGCACTGCTCTCTGTCCTCTTCCTGTCTTTCATGTTTAAAGAGTTGCTGGACTGGATTAGGCCGTTGCTGGTTTTCTATTCGGCCCTCTCTGTTATGGCGATGACATCACACCCTTACCCCATGGTGTGTTATATACCTACACGGGGGACAGCAAGACTCCAGAGGTTTACCACACAACTCAACAGAGGTTGAGAGGCCACTTAAGGCAAAGCCACATCCAAGACAGCGGAGCGTTTTATGTACCGTCGCTCATCGTGGGATTTTATGGGAAAACATTACTATTTTATCCTCATTATTGTGGGGGAGGATGGGAGAGTAAGAAGAGGGGATGTGGGAGATTAAATGGTTGGTGAATGCCACCGTGGGTTGGGGTCAGTTCATCTGACTGGGGATAGTCATCACACTTGGTTTCTGGTACGACCGCAGGCAGAATTCATAGGCATCTCAATTTCCTGTATGCAAACACAAGCATGCAATTCGATTGGGCACATCCTGTTGTGCAATTCCTACGTTCAAAGACCCCGTATTTTAAATAAACTTCAACTAGGGAAAGAAACCTACAGCAGATTCACAAAATTAAAGTGTGATAAGCTCAAATTGAGTTCAGTGGTTAAACAAAAGCTTGCGAGAATGACAGTGAACAAATCAAACAAGCTTGATTATTTATCCTTTAATCTAAGGACGTTCCGGTTGAACTTGGAGAAAAGCTAATTTCTATTGTAACCTTATATTACAGGATCACATGCTTAGAGTCAGTATAATTAAAATACGATTGATCTTTTCCTGACGGCACCTTCTGCTCTGAGGCCCAACTATCGGAAAATAGGATTTTTGCCTGTAGCAATTTTCCTGTGCAGTGCAAACTCTCTTATAACTGAGGCATTAAATCATGTATATTATTAATTTTATCTTTGTAATAATTTCTCTTGTTTGGACAAGTATATGCTAAACACAATTCTCTTCACCTCCATTGAGCCACTGGAATTAAATAAGTAACAAATATTTCTATGCCCAGATTCACATCTATCTTCCCATTTGCGGTAATACTATGAATTACTCAAGTTCCTTAAGAGAACCTGTTTAGTATGAGTATAAATGCTTCTCAGGTGTTGTTCTCTTGTTAAAAACAATCTAGTCACACATAAACACCCACACACACCCAGCCATCACTATGACAACAAAAACAAAGCAGAAAAACACATCGCCGCTTAGAACGCCAACCAACCTCACTGGGATGTCCACTGCCAGGAAAGAAGTTGCCGTCGTCATAGCGATGCAGAGAGATGTACAGCACGCTCGGGTCATTGTAGAAGGCTTCCTGGGTGCCGTTGCCGTGGTGAACATCCTGGACATGGATAGGACAATAGGTTAGAAAGTTGCCGTCGACAATAGCAGATATAAACACATCATTTAAACCGTGATGGATTCACATATCCGTTTAAAACAATCCCAACAAATCACACGAGAGAAGCTCATTGCCTGTTCTCTTATTATGACTACACGTAAACCATACGAGCCAAAATGCAGAGCAGGAACCGAAAAAACCTGCGAGGCTTTTGCTTGTCAATGGCATATGTGTTCCAAATCTCAAAGGTTTTAGATGAAGCAGGTAGCAATTAATGTTTGACGCAGTAATATGTCAAAGAACACGGTGTGTATAAAGAAACGGCAAAGGCTCATATACACACACATGTCGAACAGACGACCACCTTGCTCTGGACCAATATCTGCATCTGTGTGTGCGTCACTTTGTGGATGTGTGCGCATAAACCTGTGTGTGACTCCTGTAACTTCAGATCCGACATGGAGAACAGATATGACAGTGCCGTAATTAAATAAATGACGGATAGAAGTGCTACTGCTCTGCGTCCAGGGCCCTCGTGTGCGTCCGTGATACATTTGTGTGCCAGCGGATGTGTTTCATCTCCTATCCATGTGGGGACCAGAGATGCTGGTCATGCGGTGGATCCTTACCCAGTCCACGATGAGGATTTTGCTGACGTTGTGTTTGTGTTGAAGCTGCTTGGCAGCAATAGCCACAGAGTTGAAGAAACAGAAGCCCCTGTGGAGGTACAGACAGACAGACAGAAAGGCGGCCTCATGTTTTAATGGAGACATCTTTGGCACATTATTATCACAGAATTACCAGAGGGACCTTCGGAGCCTCGTCTAAAACGTGTCTCGAGTTATGTGTCATCCTGTAGTGGCTATTCAGTGGAGGTTATGACAGTCACAGCACTGACTCGAAGGGAAAGTCATCGGGAATCTCCTGCCACGCCAGGATTTAATACAAATATTAAAAACATGAGGTGGGGTTCCATTTCAAGTTGTTTCGTACTGCACATCAACTGCAGACATACCATGAGGTATTTTCCCATCTCATTATGCTCTAAAACCTAAAATCTTGTATATCTGAGGAATGCAGGACCCACAGATTTTGTGACAAAGATGGCTAATCATAAAAATATATAGTACAAATGATAACAGCATGAATTGTGTAATATGTGTGCGTGTGATGATTTCAGAGACATCCAACATTCACAGTCTCCTGTATAGACAACGTGTCGATGCATGAGAAAAAACAATTGAGCAATGTTGGTTTCAGTGCCAGCACGGGTCGTAAACTTTGAGTGCCTCTGTGTCTGTGTTTGTGTTGGTTTTTGTGTCCTTGTGTGGAAGGTATACGATACACTTGTCCCGAAAAGTCATTATAATCCCTTAAATAATAAGTGACACGCACTGCTGAACACGCACGGTCCCAGCTGAATGTGGTTACTTGGCTAATGCCTCCTATCAAAGAACGACGTAGAGCCGTGCACGTTAATACGTCCACATACTCTACACTCACACACGTGCACAGTTGCTTTTGAGGGGCTTTGCTCTGTGTCATAAAAGTTTAAAAGTAACTCAGTGGAGGAGGTAGAATGCCTTGGGCATCAGCAAGGTCGCACGCATTACACAAACCGAGACGCGGACACACACACACACACACACACACACATCAAGATAGAGAGGAACAGAGGCTACATCTCTCTTTCTTTCACACTCTGTCCTGCTTAGAAGTGTAGCTGATCTGTAATAACTCCTTTGAAAACACTTTGTAGAGACCTCCTGGCTTCTGGTACGTGTCTGAGTGTGTGTGTGTGTGTGTGTGTGTGTGTGTGTGTGTGTGTGTGTGTGTGTGTGTGTGTGTGTGTGTGTGCTACTGTACTTACAGAGGGGAGGAGTGGTTTGCGTGGTGTCCAGGAGGCCTCACCACTGCAAAGCCATTCTGTGAGAAGAAAGCAAAAACAGCTTCCTGCTATCAGGGGACGACCGTCCCAGTTCATATCGTTAAGCTCTTTCCATTGCAGACAACAGCTTTCTACAGGAGGGGATTCACTGAAGCTACGCGGCACTATTTGTAATCGTTGTTTATTTATCAACCTGTTACATTGCAGCTATGTAAGTCCATAGAAAATCAGTGGGACTTGTTGATGAGGTATTCCGTAACAAACACACACCTTCAGCTCTCCTTGCGCCACCTTCAGTGCCAGGTCTGTGACGCATCCTGCAGCAATACGGGACGCTACTGAGGTGTGAAGTTCATTCCAGATTGTATCAATGTCCACCTGTCAGTATGAGGACGAGACCAGATCAAGTTAGTTAGAAAGTCAGCCACAGTTGTTAGTTGAAGATGCAATCGAAATCGGTCCAATCAAAAATCAATTGTATGTGTCTGACCGTTCAGATTTAACACATTTAATTTAATCTGACTGATGTCGGTCAAAAACGGAGGTGACAGTGCTGCTTACGATGATCTAGCGAATTAAAATGACATGATTATTCTTGTTGTGTATTCTAGTGTATTGTAAATAAAAACAAATATGTGACTTCTTTTCCAATCTACTTTCTTTTTGTTACAGCTATCTTTAGTCCGTGTTCACTCCATGTTTGAAAAATCACATCAGTGGTGTGTCGCGTTGGAACAATGACACCAGAGGAATTTCTTTTATCACAGACTTTAGCATCTTGTTCCAATCACCCTTCTTCACCAGAGCAGCCAAGGTCCGGAAATCCAGGCAGATCAGTCGTCTTATCAACTAACACCCAGCCCCCTTCCTCTTATCCTACCTCCTCTCCTCCCCTCTCCTCTCCTGCTCTCTTATCTGCCGCCTCTCTTCTTGTTGTGCTACACAACAGTTTTCCATGCACATTTTTATCTGTGTTATGCGACAATGATCTTTTGCTTCTTTCACAACCTCTTGATTTTCCCTTCTCTCATGGTCCATTGTTGTGTTCCCCTACTTTCTCAATTTAAGTTGTTTTTCATTCACTGCTTCCCCACATCCATTCCCTCTAAATAAAGTCCAGTTTCACTGGCACGCACCCCTCCAAGCTAAAGACTCTGAATGTGGTTTTCCCTTCCTCTTCTTTTTTTTTCCACATCTCACCTTTGTACAGCCTGAATTCTGATTGGGTTTCAAAGTTGTCTTAGCCAAAAACAATAGCATTAGCAATCTGTGGTATTATTACTTTAATTGTATAATGAGGCATAATCAACCATGTAATGTTTTTTTGTACTCAATTAGATTAGTGGAAAGATTCTCACATGACCTGGGTTTTCAAAGGGGTCTACAATGTACAATGCATGTGTGTGTGTGTGTGTGTGTGGCACTAACCCCAACTCCTCCACATGGCAACATCACAAAAATTCGTTGAGATAAGATTCCTGAAGAAGATGACTAATGTCATTCATTTGTCATGAATGTAAATATCTTTATTATTATTATTATCAGCATTTCTTTAATTATTATTATGGATATTACCAGCCAGCTTACGGTTGTCCAGTTTGAGGCGGTTGAGTGGGTTGGTTCCGAAAAGTAGCACATGTTTCTCTGAATGGACCGACTGCAGCTCTTCCAGAGTGGCCTTCCTGCTGCGGATACGCTGCGCACACACACACACACACGCACACACGCACACACGCACACACACACACACGCACACACACACACACACACACAGTTACATGTAGTACTGTCTGGGGTTATTGGTCTGCCAGTATGTGCAGTGCGTGTATATATGTATGTATGTGTGTGTGTGTGTGTGTGTGTGTGTGTGTGTGTGTGTGTGTGTGTGTGTGTGTGTGTGTGTGTGTGTGTGTGTGTGTGTGTGTGTCATACCTCACACTGGCTCCTGAGACCTCTTTCATGCAGTCTGGACCAGATGCTCTGGACCCTCCCAGCATGCTCAGGGTGGCGGCTGTTGTCCCCACAGGTACACTGATGTTTCTGCATCTGAGCATCATAAACCAGTCCTAGATACGAAAACACAAATATAAACTGTGTTTACTTTTCTCTGTTTTTCTTTATCCATTTACAAATTAATTATAATTCATGTAATCTTTTCACATTTTCCAGATAAAAACAAGCAACCCTCACCTGTGGTGAAGCGCAGCTGGACGTCTGCTGCACTGCTGGACAGTGACAGGGAGGGTACGGTTGCGGGTGGATGAGGGGATGGAGGTAGGGTAGTGGAGGCTGGGGAAGACTTGGTCCGAACCAGAGGCTGGTGAGGCCAAACTAGGGTCGGCGCAGCCAAGGAGTCCAGATGCAGACCTGACCTAAGGTTTACCTGCCTCTGAGGTTCCCGGGACATAAGGATGAAAAGAAGAACAGGCAATGAAGGAGCATGTACCAGCAGCAAAACTTCACACAGAAGTTCAATGTTGCTCTCCAGTACACCTATTTATTATTTGGACAATTAAATAAGGCTTGTCTAGAACGAAATGCATAATTCCCGAGCATGTTTCCACAATACTGCAGCCCCCCGTCTTTTCATCGTGTAATAATAAAGCTGCAGCGCCCTCTGATGTCTAAAAACAGGCTTCAAAGAATTGCATTCATGTACATAAGCATAAACTACATATCCTTTGTTACTAGACACAGTTAAAATATATAATAAAATGTATTTCAAGATAAAGTAATACATCACGCCCCTGGAAGCATGCGTGTTGAAATATTAGTATAAATCAGTACCTGAGAAAGTGAGTGTGAGGGCTCGATCAAGCTGTCCCGTGAGGAAGCAGTGGACTCTGTGCCATAAACGGAGTCCGTGCTGGAAGTGCTGTGTTTCCTGTGGAAGCCATCCTCACACATAGAGCCTGGTTCTGAATCGCACACAGAACCAGGACCCGAACCCGATCCAATCTCCTCCAAGTCCATGTCCTCCGATGGGATCTGTGTCAGACAAGGCACTTCAGTGGACTTGATTGTCAGCTAATATAATGTACAGGTTGTAAAGTCTTACTAAATCCTAAATGTGTAAAGAGTATGTTTAGTGGATGAAAGCGAAATTCCAGATTCACACTTGTTTAAGAACACGCTTTGTGTTTTTCTTTTTTTAAGTTCTCTTTTAGATGCGTGCTTGCGACTTGTAACCTGCTACCTGCCCCCATAATCCCCCGCCCCCCCTTACCTTGCACAGGTGTGCATTCTGCTTGAACCTCTCCAGTCCACTCCTGTGGTAGGGCTGGCTCAGCTGGTGCTGCATGTGTGGGTGGCGGCCGGCATGCAGCGTAAGAGGTGAGTGGCTGTAGGGCGGAGGCTCTGAGCGCTGTTCGCTCCAGAGGTCTGTGGCAGGGCAAGGTCACTACGCCTTCCCTTCTGGTCGAGGAAGACAGGTGAAGCTGTTGCTGCTGCAGAGGACTGGAACTCAAACCACGGACTGCAGAAAGGTGGAGAGGCCGTGGACAGGTGAGAAGATGGCAACTAAAGATGGGAGCGAAGGGGTTAAGGCGGAATGGATGGAGATAAAAAATATACAAAGTGAATAAAAGGTAAATGAGATAGTTCAAAGTAGAGTTAGGAATTAAGGGTTAGAGGGTAAGGGTTGAAAAAGAAGGAGAGGGAGAAGAAAGGAGCAGAGAGGTGTTAAAATTGCGGGGTTATGATATTCTAGAACAAGTGGAAAATGGGGTCAAGTGTGAAATACAACAGAGCTGTATTCTTTGGTCAAAATAAATATAGAAAAGAAAGTTCTCCATCATGATTATGTTGCTGGACTTTATAGAATATTTCTGTATTGTTTGTGAAACTGCATCCCTGTCAAGTGGCAAGTAGAGGGCTCCCTCGTACGACAAGATTGAGAACAAAAGAAAGTCAGTAGGGTGGGTGAGATGTCCCTTGCTTAGTAAGACCATCCAAGCTTTTAAGATTTGGCTGTTTTGAATGCTCTGTGTCACCGTGGTCAGAACGTGTCTCCTATTTCCAATAATATTACTTTGAAATGTATCAGTAAGAAATATTAGGTCCATTTAACTGAATGCAGTTCATCCCGGTTTTCTTCTAGGACAGGGAAACAATAAAACAGTTGCCAAATTTCAGCAGTTACGGCAAAAAGTTCCTCCCTTAACCAGATAAAGGAACCCAGAAGACTGCAGCTCAGATGGGTCGTGGAAGCAGGACATTATTCAGTGTGACGGCTTCAAACAGAGCAGTCTAAAAAAAAAAAAAAAAGGAGGCACCAGGTTTCCAATCCCTCTTCTAGTGGTGTCAGCTCATCATAAGGGTTTTGTTAGATTTTTGATTTTGAAATAACCCTGTTAATATGTCCCTGCAGTCTGTCAATTTGTTTGATGAAAAGGTTAAAGAGTCATCCAATATCCAATGACTGCAGAAAGTTAAGCTTTTCAAATGAAGGTGGCGTGCAAATGCAACCTATTCAATTGTATTGTGCATATCTACACACATGTCTTTTGTATGTATGCATTTTGAAGTATTTATTTTTCTGTACACATTCACAGTTACACAACTCACGAGAGACAAGCTGGGAATGCACCAGTCCGGTATGAGGTTCCAGGATGAGCAGAGGCTGCAGGCGCTGACTCAGGGCTTGACTGCTCCCGTCCACAGACATGTAGACCTGATGCAGAGCAGACACTGCTAACGGCCTGGCTACTCGTGGGATCAGTCTATGCAGAGAGGGGAAATTAGGAGAAATGTTCCAGAAAGACTAGTAGGAGTTAGAGAAGAGCTCATTATTGTTGCAGCTTAACACAAATTAGCCAAATGGAGGGTTCGCGCATCAAGTCAGGGTTTGCAAAGTCGAGATAAAACCTCTATAAATAGAGATTCTAACACTTTAAATCAAGTGAGTAAACATTTCACATTACTGATTCACAATAAACATACATTCATAAACATGTGTATTATTTATATGATCTGTAATCTTTTTCAAACATTCGGAAGAGACCCAAAGGCTGCATTATTGCTCACCTGAGCAGGAAGTCCAGCAGTGATGTTGTGCATTGCAGGGTGGTTGGTAGGAGAAGTGAAATGAGCCAGCAACCTCTGCGCCTGAATGAGACAGAAATAATTAGCATGGAGATTATCTGTACAGATCATTGCTTACAAAGGAACACATCGTCCAACACAAAAACATTCAAAAACAAATATTTGGACAATGAATACAAATGGCTGTCCTTGAAAGAGCGGAGGATAAATCAAGTTTGTGCTGCTTCAAAAAAGAAAACAAAGGGTTTTTCAATTAAATATTCTATGAACGAATCCACAACGGAAAGACAAAAGAAAAGTGCGTGAAGGTTGAACACTTCCTGTCGTCTGTATTGAACAGGTCACTGATTTCAATTCAATGTAAATATAAAGGTGGGTCTAACCTCATGTGCCACTGGGAGGTGCCCATTCTCTGAATGCAGGCTGTCGTTGGGGGAGCTGCACCCTGAAGCCGGGGTGCTGCCGCTGCTTGTGGGTGAGTCTGTTTTGATACACCATCAGAATACGTTTGTTCACGCAGCACCAAACGCAGCACGTGTCCGAATGGACGTGAATCACAATGTCTCGCCCCGCCACGTGTTGAAATAATAATACATACTGCAAGAGCAGTGCAAATAAAACAACAACAATCATGCTTCAGGTAAATGTAGGTTCTCTACCCAGAGTTTCTGCCCTGTGCTTGACCGCAGGGGGGGCACTGATCTTACGCTGCAGCGGGTTTGGCCTTGTACTGATGAGCTTCTTTAACTTCCACTTCAGAGTGGGCTCAGAGACTGCGGACACAAATATACACGAATGCAAACATGAAAAAGAAAAAACACACACACCCCCACACACATAGATTTGTGAAATGAGTATACGTTTCAGGAAAATATATACATAAAGAAGGATATCTATGGCTTTTAAACCCACAGAATGATGACCTCAGCAGGACTGCTCTCCCCCGGCAATTCAAATACTGTGAGGATGCACTCAATTTCCATACCCAAACCAAATTGAAGCAATATGCAACACAGCGGAACCAAGCAAATACCTCAAGCTTGGTCAATAGTATAAAAAGTCTGATGTTTACATTGGTCAGGCTCCAAGGAGCCCAAACAAAACAATCAATCAGTGGCCGGCTCAGAGCAGATAAAAGACAGCTTTGTGTTGTCGCCATGCCAAAAAAAGCGCTGGAGGGTGTGTGTGTGCGCTGGCACCTAAGGGTTCTAGGCCAATGCAAATAAATAATGTTTGTGTACTTGCAGAGATTTACAGGGAGACGAAACCACTCCCACTTTCATTCACACGGTGAGCGAAACGCAGTTCTTCAAAGTTATGTAACTACCTTGGTCTTTGTGTCTCAGTGTTTTTTATGGCTGCTCCGTTTGCCCCCGCAGGCCTCGCGCTTGATCGGTTTCCTACATCTTACTGGAAAGGACACTTGTCCGGTCACTCTCTCCCTTACTGTGTCATTCTGTAGTCTATTGTGTGTTACATAAGGAGAGCTTGCCGATACACTGAAACTTACTACATTAAAATACCCCAGTGGTCGTTGCAGTCAAATCTGTAGGTTTGAAATTACACAAGTCACACTGCAAAAGAACCGTAACATCACCAAGGACCTCCATGGCTTTGACCTCAAGGGGGGAACCGTCACCACATACACAAAGAAGCAGAAAAATCGTACCTGTCCTGCGCAGGGCAAGGTCTTTACGCTGGTCACATGCTGTAGTCTGAGACGTTGGGGACATGGCAGGAACCGGGAGCCTAGAAAGACCAAAATAATAGGTACGGATGAAATAATACCATGACTTTCATTAGAACCACACGAGAGGTTGGCCTTCTCCACTATGGAGAACTGCGCTGCTCCATTTAAACAAATCTGTGTGTCCATTTGCCTCTCTCACCTGTATCCTGGTGTAGGAGTGCTGTGGTTTGGAGTCATGGGCCGGTTGGCGTGGGCAGGCTGGCTCTTCATAATGATGTGTTCCCGAAGTTTCTGTCTTACCAGTGGACTGGCTACAGCACCTACCAGTCAGCGAAGTCACTTCATCAGGACAAAGACAGTGACTGGGATCATGGCAGCCAGACAGCGGGGCTTTTAATATAAAATGTTGATGAAAGAGGAATGAAAGTTTTCCTCTCGAGTTACTGTATATAACTAAAGAATCAAAAAGAAGGATCCCGGATATTTGTCACTTTCCTCTGACCTCTCTTCATTTCCTCCGTACGGTAAAGACTAGGAACAGCACAAAGTGTTTCCTAAAACAAGTCGGTTTGTTTGCTTTTTTATGGGTATACATTTCCTCGAAATCTGAGAATCCATCTGTAAGAAGCCCCCTTCTTTCTATTGAAACATAACGTGCGTTATGACTCATATGAAGAGCACTTCAACAGCAAAACAGCCTTTCACATGACCTACACAAGCAAATCCATGAGGCTAAATAACTTTGCACGATACTCACTCTGCTCATTTTTACTCTTCCGGATGAGCTGATGTAGCTCTTCTCTCTTCTCCATCTCTCTTTGCCTTTGTTCAATGTTATACTGAGAATAAAAGAAATAAAGCAATATCAACACTGACCAGCGAAGTCTGCTGCTCGGACTGTGCACAAAAAGCAACAAACATTGCAACTGCCACATTTATTTGACAACTCAACCAAACAAAAAGACTGAAGCTTTTAACTTGTAAACCTCCACCTCTGTTGGTTGGTCCTTACCTGCAAGTGCTGCGGGGTAAACTGGGAGCAATGCTGAGAGGTCAGGGGTCCAAGGAACAAAGGAGGGCGGGGGGCCAGCATGGCCGGATCTAGGCCTGGATGTAACAACCTCTGGGTCACACTTAGGTCCATGGGCTGCTCCCCATGTATGGATAAAAGAACCGGAATTCTAATGATCGCATCCACTGCAGAAGTGGAGACAGAAGGAGAACACAGCACATCCATTTATTGAAGGGCACCATTGTCCGCCAGTGTCAACGTGAGGGGGGGATTTTTTGTTTTTCTGTATGTGTCACTCTTTTTCTCTGACTAATTCTCAGTAAGACTGGTCAGGGTATCACAAGTGGAACTAATGTATTGGATGTGATACCACAAAGGGAAAGCATGTTTTTAATAGATTTTCAATGAAAACGTCCAAGCACACGCGCAGCGCCTTTCACTGGGTGTGCTTTACACAAACATCATCAGAGTGCACTCAGTTTATTTGGCATAAGAGCATTCACAGATGTGTACTTGAACTTGAACTCTGCACATTCATTCACCAGTCATATTTAATTTCATTCAAGTCTTCCTGAGTCAAATGAACTGGCTAGTGTCCAACCATGCATTCAGGAAAGCAAAAGAGAGAGAGAAGTGTTTCTGTGCGTTGGGTCTGGAGGGGCACAAAAGAAAGAAAGAATGAAGGAAACCGGGTGGTGGTTCGGATTTGAACATTGTGTGAGGTCAAGGCATTTGGGTCAGGTACATCAATCTGTCATCTCCCTTCCATGTTTTGCTGAAATGAAAGGAATTCAAATCTAAGTTTAGCACCAGGGAGACAATTTAAACAAGCTTTGGGCGTCCTAACAAAAGACAGATGTTTTTTATAGGTGCGGGGAAGTGAAAAGGGTTTTGATCCATTTACGCAATCTAAAGGTAGATACATAAACATCAACCACCTTACATTTCAACTCAAATGATACAACTGTGGCATGCAGAGCACAAGACAGGCCTGACGGTATGACCTACTTATACAACATAAGAGGAACACTAATGATAAATGGTTGTAAGGAAACTTCATCTCAAGTTTTGTGATGCTCCATAACAACAAGACAAGAAAATTAATAAGTGCCATCGATATTGTTTTCAAGTGTCAGTGCGACAAACATGAAGCCAACAAACCCGGTGAGGAACTCTTTAGTGCAGATACAAAAGCTTAGACAGATACCGTGTGGATTCCTCTCTCTGCGGTAGAGGGACACCTTGGATTACCTTGGATCTGAATATAGAAGATTAACATTGTCAAACCACTTACGGTGAAAAAACAAGGACAAAAATCAAAATTCCAAAGTTACACGTATAAAGATAAATCAAGCAGATCATGTTTCTAGACTTAAATATGCAGCGTTTTAAATGATTGTTCTTCAATGTCAACTAGAGTCACTAACTCCAGTCCAATGGTGCACAGCACACAACTAGGGTTAGGGTTACAGAGAAAACTTCATGGGACATTCTCAGCAGTTGGGCTCAAAAAACAGCTCAAATCAAACTTCCATACAGGTTGCACACAAGTGAACTCTACCGCCTTACTGTAAGTTTCACAGACACAGGCAGCGTTATTTGACTCTCTTTCCACAAGCAGCCCTGACTCAGAGAGAGAAATAACCAAGTCCATGAAGGCGTTAGGGGTTTACAGAATTCCTTTAAAGAAGAAAACACTCCCACGCTCTTGTTACTGCAGCTCAAGATTTTCACAATGTAGATCATGAACAAAATGAATGTGAAGTTAATAACTATTTATAGTACAAGATTATATCGTTCAGACTAATCCGAGTAGTTTCAGTTCTCTTATTATGTTCGAGGAAAAAATAGAGAATTCATAATAACAGGTCGGTTTGTTTGTTGGAACAGCCATGTGTTTTTATGTATTCTGTCTAGCAGAACAAAACGAGATACACGTATATAAAAACTTTGCATCATTATTTTATTTGAACACTGGAGAAAAGGAAACACAGCAGGCATCCTTAAAAATGATTCCTGCAATAAACCCACTTTACAAGCTAACTCAATCTCTGAAATATTCCAACCTGTAACACTTTTCACTGGTTAATGCCTGTGTAACAGTATGTCAGGGCTGAAGTTGAAGGCGTGTTTTTTAAAATGTCTGATGCTTTTTCTTTTACTGTTATTTAAAAATGTTGAACGTGTGACAGGAAATAGGTGTTGTAGCGGAACGGTATGTGTTACCAGAAAAATGTGTGTTTTCAGGGGAAATCAATCACTGGAGAAGTGGGTCTGTGGTGTTAATGATGGTTTGGACTCATATGATCTGCACACACCATCTCTCCTTGCACACACGCACACGCGCGCACACGCACAAACACGCACACGCACACACACACACACACACACAAACAATTACCAAACAAGTTGGCCCCCTTTGACAGAGAGGAAATGATCAGGAAGTCAGTGCTACTTTCACATAAACAGAAAAGAAACACCTGTGTTTTTTTCTTTACCTAATTGAAGATCGGGCTGCATCAACAATGCGTAGCAACAATGCGTATCTAAACTACAAGAGTCCTCTCGGAGACACAGGGTCCAAACTGACTTACGTGTTATGTGTTTAAAATGTGTTTGTGTTGACATCAAAGTTGTGAGTTGGAGAGTTAAACATAACTGACTAATTAACTAAAGTAAAGGTTTCTGAAAGCCACTGAAGGGTTTAAAAAGTTGACTCGAAGAGGACATTTACAGTTTGTAGTTGTTTCTACATCACAGTAAAAGAAGCACTGCAATAGAAGAGGTATTTTTAGACATTGCTTTCTGTGGTCTACTATTCATCGATTGTGCTCTAAATATGCAGGATGGATATTTCAAACATGGAAATAAATTCTATTTATAACACAAAATCTTGAATGTTTCAAAAATAAAGAGACTAGCATCAAGATAAGATCTCTGCGTCTGCTTCTGTTTCTCTCATTTGAACGTTGTGGTGCTAAAAATAAGTAGGAGAGAAACTTCTGGTTTCTGTAATAGCATGTGTTTCACAACCATCATCCTCTTTCTGTGAGCCTTCTGCAGCAAAACATCTGAATCACTGACACACACACACACACACATACACACACAGAAACAGTGACTTCCTGTTTCTAAAGTTAGTCTGCACCATAACATCCTCTTGGTTCATTTAGACAAGCAGAAGCTGCTATTTTAGTTGAATGGCTTCACTCGTTCAATTCTGCAGCTTCAGAGTTACAGATGTCCTTAAATGTGCTTTGTTTATTGTTTATCTCCACAGTGCTCTCGGATGGAGTTAGTTCCTTCTGAAAGTCACATATTAGGTGAAGTGCTACCTGCCACTTGTATACACAAACAATGGAAACAGGCTTGAGGCTTATGGGTGGTTAGAGTCGCAACAAAGCCTGATAAAGAGCAGAAGTTCAGAGACTACTTGTGCTATAAAACAAGTGAAAGTATACAAACTCGTTGAACAGGCACACGCTGAGCTGTGTATTAACAAATCCACTAACACACACACACACACACACACACACACGGTTGCATCTTAATGACGGCAATCCCACATGCTGGTAACCTTTACCGGTTCCCTCCGGCCCGGCGTCCCTGCGTTCAGACGTCCTTACATGTGGAGGAATCCACAGCTGTTGGGGACATTCTGTCCCTCTGCTTCCGAGCAGCTGGAGTATCAATCTCTGTATGTGTGCATCCAAATGAGCGTGTCCTTGTGTGTGTGTGTGTGTGTGTGTGTGTGTGTGTCCGTCCTATACGCGCCAAGATATTAATAGCTTGCAGTTGTTTCATTTGAGTGTACACAGCAGGTCTTTGTGTTTGCATAAGTGGGATCTGTTTGTGCGACAGTTGAGGGTGCATGAACACTTGCTGCCGTGTGTTGATACCAATGTATTATTAGGGCCCATTTGTTTCTCTTGAAGGAGCACTCAGGCTCTTTGTGCAGGTTCCAGTGTATATAACCATGACGGTTTATTTTTAGCGTCACCTGTCAGTGATCACTTGTGCTTTTGTAAGTAATCATGCGGATGCACGGCGTTTTGGGACACGGAGCTGAATTGCCTTTTCTCAAAATATTAATAGCATCACACCACTTGTTTTATGAGCGTGTGGCATGTGTTTGTGTGTGTGTGTGTGTGTGTGTGTGTGTGTGTGTGTGTGTGTGTGTGTGTGTGTGTGCTTATAAGTGTATTAATAGCATCCACTATTGCCCAAACATGCTTTTGTATGTGTTTGGTGTGTGAGCTAGTGGCTGTCCATAAGCCTCATGTATGACTACTATGAGCATTAGCTGATGATAAGTTGCCATGTCCCAGCTTTGTCAAATATATTGTTGGTAGATAGAAAACACAAAGATATTCAATTTACAATGACACAATTGTGACAAACAGAAAATCCTGGCTTTTAAGAAACTGGTTAATTCAATGTACTTGATCTGGAATTCACTCAAACAATCATTCAAGTATCAAACTAGTCTCATATTAATTATCTGTCCACCAACTTTTCCATTAATCAACTAATACTACCACGCATTTTACGAAGAAAATGTAAAGAATTGTTGTATATGCAAAAAATGTGTCACCTGGCCTGTGTGTCGTTATGAGAGGTTTGGGATTTGTTTCATAAAATCAAGCATAATGCACTTCCCATTTCCTTTTCCACCCAAAGTTACAACATAACACGCCGTGACACGAGACATTAGATTCCAACTGAACAGGAAATATGTCATTCCTTCATCCTGTGGCCTTTTCTTTTCTTCTCTTTTAGTCATTTGTTTTCCCAGCCACCGAAGGGTCAGAGGTCAGACAGTTGTGAGACTCTTGATGTTGTGTCCCTGAGGAGCACGGGGAAAAAGATGAGGGGTCGCCAGTTCACTGTAAGGTTATGTGTATATGAGGGTGTCACAAGCTAGCGTGCTCTTTAGTGCGATTCTCCAGCTTGAAACAGACTGACAATTGTTGAAACACTCTTATTTTTTCTCCTGCGGGTTGCAAAGGTCACCTTTTTCGGGGGGGGGGCTCGGCGAGCTGTCATAAGGTTGGCATGGGACTGTAACTCTGTCTTGGCTAGGAACACACACACACACACACACACAATATGTGTTACTCCTCAAAAGGAATCCACACAGATACTTCTATGACCTGCTCATCATCACTCATAAGAGGGTCACACTAGCGATACACACCCTCAGACAGTCATACACACCGCACACAAATGATTAACTTAACCCCCCCCCCCCCTCAATACTGCAAATGAAGACATAAACCGACATTTGACCTGCAGGGAACACCACTCAACTTCAACAGCAACATGGACCGATCCCGATCAGTGGTCTGTGTACCGTCTCCACCTAAATACATCCACCCAAATACATCCACGCCTGCTATAAACTTGATCTCCCCCCCCCAACACACACACACTTGCATAATACAAAAGCAGAGGCATGTGCTTGTTGCTGTGTTTTTGAGGAGCAGCTCGTATCAGTAGTCAGCTGACTTGATCTTAAATCAGGAAGAGGAAATGTGATCCGGGGCTTCGGCTGGTCGAGAACACTGTCCCTATTGTGAGTGCAATAATGTGGCTCACACGGAGAAAACACTGAGGACTTTTAAAGGTTATCGGTTCTGGGAAAAGGTTGGTAGCTGCCTGCGGGCACAAAGGTTCAGCCAGAATGGGGAGACCGTGAATGGATGATGGCCTGATCACTAAATATGTCTTGGGCCTGGTTGTGTTTATAAATAAAAAGGCAATGTAAGACACTGTGTCTTTGACTTGACACAAGGGGACATTTTAGGGACCCTATTTGAATTTCTATCAGTGGGTTTCATCAATGCAAAGTGAAACCAGCCTCCTACCACACCAGCAAGTACAAACGATACTGACTGCTAGCAACCACGTTGCTGTGCAAATAAATGATATAAATTGCAAGCGTTTCATTACAACTGGCTGGGCCGACTTAAGTTGAGATCAAAATGTCTGAATGTGAATTAGCATGTAGAAAAAAAACTGAAAAATTCTCACATTTCTACTGTTAAGTAGTGCACCTTCTTAGTGTTTATGACTGGAGCGACGCCAAAGCCACAGGCTGTTACAACTGAGCAAAAGGGCCTTTGTGATCGACTGTTCGAGTAAGATGACACCTATCACATCATGACCAAAGACTAACAGATAGGCTCTTTTTAAACACACACACACACACACACACACACATACATTATTTGCGTGCTGCCAAGACAACCAAGGATCCACACTAGCCGACATTTACACCTTCACAGTGATCTAAACAGCAAAAGGGACGGAGCGTATAGGTGGTGTCGATTCCTTCTGCACGGCCCACATAAAAGTAATGAAACCGTATCTCTGCAACAGCACTGATGCTGTGACCTCATCCCATCCAGACACACAAGAACAGTATTCCATGCATGGCTAACGCGTGTGTGTGTGTTTGTGCATGCACTTGTGTGTGTGTTTTTAAGGGACAGAGAGGGCTTGGGTGGGATCTAATAATTTTTGCAACTTCCATCATAATAAAGGCACACACACACACACAGCAACCCGCCCACTTGGTCCAGCAAAACAACATTTGTTGCTTAGTAGTGAATGAGTCAAACTTTTCAACAACTTTATGGGCAGAATTGGAAGTTCTACACTAGACACACACAATGGGGCCTTAAGACCAGCATTACATAATCATTTACCCTATTTACCACCATAAAACAACGTTGTATTGCCAATTTGTCGGATTAAGATAATTGAGGCAGGCCATTTAAATTCTGACTGCTGCCCCTGACTGTGGGTCACGACCTCATGAAACACACACTAGAAATTATTATAGCTTTCTTTTGTATTCGTTTCTGAGCGGCGTTTCAAGAAATGAGAGGATAACTGCAAAGAAAAATCTCAGCCAGCCAGGTGATCCTTTTCACCTGTTGAGTTTGGACCTCGAGAAAGGGATCACACGGATGCGTCAGTGTTTACCTCCCGACTAAAGTAAGCCGCCATGTGTCACCTTAATTATGTCAGCTGACATGCGTTCTCGTGCAAAAAAAAAAGAAAAGCAGGTATAAAGCAGCAGTCGCGTTACATGTTTGATAGTGAAAGCATATTAGTTTCAAGTTCTGACCGTATCTGCCAGCTCACTTCACCGTGCACGTTGGAAGACATCGCCTACCGTTTGGGGATCAGCTCCACGCGACGCATCTCCAACTTCACGCGACACCGAAGCGCTCCGACAGCCGGTGTTGAGGTAGAAACGGCACTTAGAGAAAAAGACGGATACAAAGTTCGCCAATCTGTCTGTCGTTGTCATGTGGGACTTTTTTTTCCTGACAGATATCTGACTGCTCTTTTAATACTCGAGACAACGTTGATATTCCGTCAGCGCGCGCGCGCCGTGGTCCGAGTCGCACTAAATATGCGCGCAGGAGGCAGAAGCCGATGCGAAGGGGGCTCGATCTCCACTTGTCGGTCTCCTTCTGCGCGAGTGTCACAGGAGGTGAAACTGCTACGAAAACTCAGCAGGGAGTCACTTTCATCTGCGTGCGTGGTGCTGGTGCGAGGGCTCCATCTGCTGAACTCAGCCGGGTATACAGATTTATCAGACTCCATCGTGTATATATATATATATATATATATATATATATATATATATATATATATATATATATATATATATATATATATATATATATATATATATATATATATATACTCCATATATATACTCCATCGAATCGCAAGGCAGCGGTGATGGGGGTTATTTATATTTATATATAAAGTAGTATGATCCCCTTTCTTATCAGACTCCATCGTGTGTGTGTATATATATATACACACGATGGAGTATATATCATACTACTTTATATATAAATATAAATAACCCCCATCACCGCTGCCTTGTTGTAAATATTCCCTGTGCAGGCAGTAAAAGATTTAAACATACAGTGTATGCAATTGCTTTTGTTTTACAGTAAATTTATCTTTCAGCATCATGTATCTTTTATGGTAATGGAAAATGGAAAATGGAAAATGGAAAAAAATCTGCCCAGAAATATAACTTGAGTAGATAATGTATTTATTATAGGTCTATTGAATTTATATGCCGCTAATTTTGTGCCTTCTTCCTGATGTTACTATGTTATTAGTTTGGGGATCTGACCACCTAAGCCAAAGGCAAATGTTCTTTTCCTCGGACAATGCAGCTTTGCTCTGGGATGCGCACATACGCAACAAATTTACTCTTAATTTAGACAGCGCTGCTCATTGTCACATGTCCTTTCCCAAACTGAAGTCTCAGTGTCTCCCATGGTTTCCTTATCTGGCTTGTAGCTTAATCTCCTCCACCCGCTGCCAAATGAAAAGCAACATCATTCGATCCATGAAGATAAACCAATCTGTGACAAACAAACTAGTAATGCTGAGCCAGTGTTTCACTTAATCTGACCCAGGCCGGCCCTGGGAGCGACTCAATGGCTTTGCTGTTCTTCACTTGTGTCTAAGGGGGGAATTATGGCCGGCGCTTAAACAAATCACTATCCACAAAACTCACTAGAATCACCACGAATGTCTTTTTGCTTGTGCTCTTGACAGGATTTAACTTCCCCCCACTCCCAATCCCGGGGTAGTTTTGAATCATTTGAGATACGTACAGGCAAATTGAATTTCATAGCAGATCTCCATTTTGTTGAGCGTCTTCTATTTGCACATGTAGAGAATGCTTAGTTTTTGATTTAATTCAAAGTATAACGATTAAAAACTGTTGTGTCATCATGTTTCCCTTTACAAATCATTTAATGAATCATCATTAAAACCTCATTATTAATTCCAATAGTGTCAACAGGGATCTGTGAAAGACCACTAAAACATTATGACACATGATGAAGGTACATGCAATTAAAATATACTTAAGGGAGTTGAGTATCAGTTTCGAGAACTTAAATAACTAAAGTACCCATTTTTTTACCCTGCACATTTTAATATAAAATTATTTCTCTGATAGCTGATTATGAAGTCAAATATCCCGGCTCGTGGAATTAAAAAGTTCAATGAACAGGCCAGCATAGTTTTTCTAACTTTGCTATTCGAAAGCACACAAGTTCATTGCATTAGAAATCGTAGCAAGATGGATGAAGTCGGCGACATCATTTGTGTTTGGTAAACACGTCGGTTACCAATAGAGCCGTCCTCCCTTATCTTTCACCCTCACACTATTTCTACACCGCCTCTCCCTTCAGAAGGGAAGTGACATGCTGGATAGTTTGGTTTGGCTCTGCCGGGATGCGCGCTGACTGGATCGTACAGAGAGGGTCGGTCATTAGACCCCTCGAGAAGATCACTACCTCACAGTACAATGACAGTATCAGCAAGAGGCTTTTGGAAAATCATCCTCAAAATCGACGCTCTGATGCAGTTTTATGCAGAAACCCTGAGAGGATTTGAAACCCTACCAGCCACATATAGAGGAGGGGAAGAGACGCATATGGCATGCATGGGTAGGACTCCAAGGTGGACTTTAGTGGCCAGTAGGGCTCACTTCTCTTCCAGTCACAGGAAGCCAGTAGGAATGAGAGGAATGCAGTAAGGCGATGGTGATGGAGGGAGCAGCAGTTGCGAGGCAGATAGCCAAAAGGAGAAGAAGAAAATGAGGCCGTCAGGGAAACGATAGTGGGAGTACAAAAGTGATTAGAAAGTGGAAATAAATTTAGACGCACAAGCCACCATTTGGATAATCCATTTTTTGGTTGGACGCAAGAGCTACTGCACCTTCTGACATCAACAGTTTGATGTGGGCAATTGGCGTGTTGTTTGAGGAGCCACTGACGGAAATGCCACAGTACCTCACCGTGACTCGTGGAATGTTTGGAGTTATCATTTGAACACATTTCCTGGTATTGGGTGGAGGCTGGATAGGGAGGGGGGGGGGCAATAATGAGCGTTTTAGCATTCAGGGGGTCATCCTACCTTACAGGTATGAACATTCACACACACGTGCATGCAGAGCCATGCACACACATGCACACAGAAACGTACAACACACAGTTCCTCTGACTCTTTTTTTTAATCAGCAGAAAAGTCCAAAGAAATTTAACTAAACGGAAAAAAAAGCTGCATTACGTATTTAAAACAGCGGTCGCGTAGTACTTGAAGCCTGCACTGTTCATACCGCTGCACGCGTTCAGGTAGGCCACGCTGAGCGCCAGCTTGCAGCAGTGTGGTTGCTTTGTACTGAGACGGCGAGCAGCCTCTGAAGCCTTTCCATTCCCAACAGCAAAGCAAAGTCAACCCACAAAGGGGATGAAGAGCACCGCGCGCTCGCCTAGTTTCTTGGGAAACTGTGATGCTGGAAAGTGTTGCTTCACCCGCCTTCACACTTCTGTGTGCACACACGTAGAAAAAGGTCAAAACGTGTCTGGAACAGAATGTACCCCTTTTCAGAAGGTATGTGACGTGTCTTTTTTAAGTTTTATACGTGTCAAATGAAACAAAATTGTTTCTCACTTAATTTTGGACAATTATTACGATGTCTGTAGTTCATTAAGCTTTTATGAAATGAAACGTCCAACTATGATTTCTGAAATAATACATTTCTAAACATCTTGTAGCATTTGACTTATGACCTGTGTAATAATGTGAGGGAATGTGGAAAAGGCAACAACTTAACATTACCATAAAATGTTCTGCCTGGATGACACTTTTTTCCAGTACAATTAAACTTCCACCTAACAGCAACATCTCAATTAGAGCAGATTATTGCAGTAAAAATACTCTTCCACAAGGGGGTGATGCACAAATAAATGACTACGCCTGTTTTTTTTTTAAATTTATTCAAACACAAACAACAGGCTCTTTAAAAGCTTGAAGCAAACACTCCCATCAGCTGCCCTAGTATCAATCGACTAGGCTCCATCCTTTCACTCCTTTGCAGTGTTCATTTGACAATGTTGGATGAAGACTCCCTTAAGGACCGCAAAAATCTGTTTTGGATCGCCACACTTTTTTATCCTGAAGCCAAGTTATGGTACTGTCCCTCAGCAGTTTGGATGGAACAATTACAAATCCCCGATCTTTTTAGTAATTGAAAACACATTGTAGAGAACCCTTCTCAAAATGTTTTTTAGTCCAAATGTTTTAAATGAAAACATTCTCCTTTGAGATATGTATTCAAAGTTTTAGCCGGAACTCCACACAAGACGAGTGTCACGTCTTCCAGAACAAACAACATTGTAACAACCGTGTCCTCAGCTAACCTGGTTGGTCCCTGAGGGCCACTTCCAGCGGACTGTGGCATCTTAACCTGCTGCCCCCGACCTTTGCCAACAGAGCTCACACAGTTACAATTTAGCACAATGGCAGAAACATATACCATGAAGCTCATCAAGTTGTGTCATACAGTTTGGCTTCTTGGACATATTTCTTTGTTTTATCCCAATAAAATGACGCATGGCTTCTGTTTTCAATGTTTATCTTTGTTTGACCAATTGAACTACATTTCAAAGCTCCAAATCAATGGGTGCATTTGAGATGGAGGAACCGAAATAGTTCTGCACGGAAATCCTTGCATTCCTTTTTAAAAGTGCACCACATAGAAGGAAAAGTGAATTTCTATTAACTTTCTTTCAATCAGTTCAAATCGCTGAATATTTGCTCTTTGCTATCGTTTTAAAAGGTATTAGTCCAACAGAGACATTATTTTATTTAATGTAATTTCGCCTGTGAATTTTGAGTAAAACTGAGTGATTGTGATGAAAAGTTGAATTCCTACAATTTATAAAACCAGTATGTATGTGTATATTTATATCGTTAGTTAAGCTCTTAAACGTAACGTGAGTTAACATGCAAAATAAACCATGTATGTCATTATAACCCCATTATTTTCAGATAAAACGTAATCATTGCCAACACAGTCTCGAAAGCAGCACAAGAGAGTAAAAATAGAGATTTGTTCGCCGAGGCAAGCATTTCATCCAAAGCTTTATGTACAATGTAAAAAAAGACAAGGAAGGACGAGGTGCAAAGCCAAACCTGCTATTCAGCCGACTACTCAGTTTAGCTGATTCCTATAAAAGGTTGTGTCCTTGGGAAAATAATGTATGCAGACACAAGCAACATTGGACACTTCAAGCATGACAACGTCTTTTCCTTGAAAGTACAGTTATTCAGTGCAGAGGACAGGAGGTGTTGTGGCACCAATTCAATCAACTCTCTCACTGTGTAAACCAAACATCTTACCGGCCTTTTCTGTGCAAATTCATGCTCATAGACTTTTTCTGTGCCTTTTTTCAGAATTTCTATAGGGGACTGCTGTTGTCTCTTCATTCTTTGCATTTTAATACTTTTCCTGGACAGACTACCACTCCCAGGTGGGTGGGTCTGTTTCCAATTTTCCTGAAAAAAGACACTTCCAAAACCAAACACCCAAAAGTGTGATTATTGAAGCGTTTGCAATCATACTAGAGTAAAGGGAAGGCGCTCCACTGAATCCTTAATAAACCCAAGCGTCTCACTGCTGAAGACAACTCGAGCTGACCATCTGCCGGTAGTTACAATGAAGATGAACCAAAGCAACAAAAATAATCTTCCATTTCAGCAAAACTGACAGCTAAAATCCCCTCCACAGAGTACCATATGTAAAAAAAAAGTCCACCATACTTTCCTAACGGCACACAGTCATTCGGGGACAAAGCTGTTACACTCTTTCACCGATGGATACATGATGCGTGAGTGTGCAGCATCGCTTACCGCCTGCGGGTGCTGACATCCAGTGAGAGATCCCTCCGTGCTCCCACAGCGGGCCCGTCAATCACACAGGCCGCAGTCAGACGGGGGCCGGCGGATCTCGGCGAGAGGGTAGATCCTGCTCTGACAGCGGTGCTGCAGCGCTGGAGCCCGGCTGTGCACTGACAGGGGCAGTCACAGTCAACCGCTTGACAGAACGCTCTGACTTTGCTGTGCCTCGCACTTCCTCTCTCGCGCGAGTCCTCGTTCTCTCTCACTCTCTGAATCTAACGTGCCACAAATTCTCTCTTTCGCAGGAGACACAGTCGCTCTGCCCTATCAGCCCCCTGAAACTTTGTGTCTGTGCTGCCACTACACCAGAAGCTCCAGGGATGGTGGGATGTGTGTGTGTGTGTGTGTGTGTGTGGGTTGGGTCTTTAGGGGGGTTGTGTGTTTGTATGAGTGTGTGTGTGTGTGTGCGTCGGAAAGAACGAGAAACAGAGAGAGACAGATTGTGCAGTCGCTTGTCTGTAAGACAATAGCAGGAAGTGCAGCTGTAGGATGGACAGAGTGCACAGAAATTGGAAAGCTGCATCTACTGTTAAAAATACATTCTTAAACTATTGCTGTAGTTTTACACTGCACCCAACAAAAGAAATACAATGCAAGTAGGATGTTGTTGTGTCACGCTGTCATCTCATTGCCAGAAAGCGATGACTCGAGAGCAACGAACAAGCGCACATTCAACATTTGTCCAACTACAGAACTCCGCTCAGGCGTGGAGGATGAGTGAAACAAACACATGACTTTAACTCGGTAGACCGCTGTCGGTGTCGCGTTGACACCAACACTTATCTTAAGTTAGTCGATCTTTTATGTCGATTATTCTAATCAAGTAATACATTTTTTTGCCTTCACATAACTTTTTTGTCTGAATTATATATTATATTAACCACTTGTTTACTGCAAACCTAGTGCGTTAGAAGGTGACGTCTCTATGTGACGAGTTGAGTAGATCTTTGATTTAACACCATGGCAACATTTACAGTTATAGTTTTTCTCCCCAAAAAATGGTGATGATGATGGCTCTGACGCAGCTCATAAAAAGGCAGAGATCATTACATCCAAACCCAAACTGTTTGACCTAATTTGTTCAAATGAGAAGAGCATCTACATGTGTGCGTTGTTTTACTACTTATGGGAAGGCAGTTGTTAAATTACATTGGTTCCAAGGGCAACAAGTCTTGTATGTAGCACTAAAAAACGTTACCCGACCAAGACCTAACTAAGGTATTAAATATGTGAGCATTGCCAAATGTACTCTCCCTTCTAACACTTAACTCTAATTGTGTCTGTTTTATTGTGATCTTATCTCTGCGAGCATTCTGACAACGTGCTTTGAAACATGGGCTGAAGAGACGAGTTTGAGCATGTGGTTTTCTCACAAGTTTGTCCCTCAATAGATCTGTGACAAGCTAGAAATCTATTCACATCAAATTACAACATCTGAGAGATCAAAATGATCCTGTGTGTATGAATACAACATAACATGAGTCCTCTGATGAGAATGGAGCACATTAACCCTTTTGAATACACAGAACTCCACGAATGCCTTACTAGTTCCTATAAATATCATCAAGATATCTGCATGTAGAATCCCCCTAATTAGACATTGATCGATATATGTACATGTTTTATTCTGCCCTTATCAAAAGACATCTTTTATTTGCCCCATCACAAATCTTTGAGTAGGAATGACAATGCCACAGATAGACACACACACACAAACACACACACACAGGTCCTCAAGTTAAATTTCACTTGTTTATTTCAGAGTACGCCCTCCATGTTATCTTCTGTCTGTTAAAGCAACGCAGCTAAAAAGGTCGACAACCATTCTGACCTGGACTGCTGTGTGGTCTGGCTCTCTGCGCTACTGCGGTAGCAGCTATGCATTAGCTTTCAGGTTAAAATGTAACTTTATCCGTTGGGAAAACACACTGACCAAAGGGGGGTTGTGACCCTTCATCCTCGGGGAAAGTGAGAGGGGTTCTGAAGTTGGAAATTGGTTTCAGTTTCACCTCAAAGGAATGTTCTCAAAAGATAAACGATTCCGATGTGCGAAGGTAATGCCTACAAACAAAAGCTTAAAAACAACAAATTGTTTGCTGCAGTTGGGTGAAGGCCGAGCCTTATTAGAACAATAACAATAAGTATTTCATGATTTAAAGAAATGCTGTTCTCTGAGTTTCTTTTTCAATCAACATTCAAACTTAGAATTTCCACTTAGTCAACATTAGAGCATCTGGGTTCTAATATGCATAAAAGGGACAAATTACATTCGATGAACCCACTTTTGAAGGCCCTTGGACACAAATTCCTCAAAATCTATCGCAATCAATTTTTATTTGGACACTCACTCTTCATCAAATAGCCAAGCTGTTCCATTTGGAACAAAGAGAGGAAAAGGAGACTAAAAAGGATGTCAAGGCTAATAAGAAGCAGGTGAGGAGTCCTTGAGGAATACAATGGGATTTGCATCATCTGGAACAGCGAGGTGTGCACGCAGACTGTTTAAAGTTCCAAAAGATTAGCGCGAGGAGGAGCAGAAGGAAAGGGGGGCGGGAGGGACAGGGGGGGTTATCTGCCGGAGCAGTTGAGACAGATCACAAGAAGTGGAAAAAACTGGAAATGTGTTATCGGCATGAGAATGACCATCTTTTCCAGCGTTAACTGTAACTTCATGGACGCCCCAAATGGCATTTGCAAGAAAAAGTTCTTATATGTGAAGAGTGTTTTAAAACTATTTTCAGACTTTCCACCAAAAATGTTTTTTATAAGTTCTTTGCATCATTTGAAATGTTTTATCAGTGTTTCAGGAGGCAACGGAACCTGAATGTAACTTTTTTTGTTCTTAAATGTAATATAGTTCAAATGAGCACAGATGTTGCATCAAAATGCCTCAAATTGGCAATTTTTCCAATCTGTAACGCATCACAGGAGGCAGGAATAACCCAAGCGCAGAGCGCAGATTCAATCATGTAAAGGTACAAAGGCAGTAGGCTGCCGTATCCAGTAAACAGGCAGGCGGGTCAAAATCCAGGAGCACGTAGAAGGTACCGACAAGGATCAGACAACAGGCAACAAGGTTTGGAACAAACAAGGAGCCTTCACTAATATGTCGCTCAGGGTGCCGCTCAGGGTGCCGCTCAGGGTGCCGCTCAGGGTGCCGCTCAGGGTGCCGCTCAGGGTGCCGCTCAGGGTGCCGCTCAGGGTGCCGCTCAGGGTGCCGCTCAGGGTGCCGCTCAGGGTGCCGCTCAGGGTGCCGCTCAGGGTGCGATGGCAAACCACACAACACTTCGCAATGAACACAAAGGAATCAGGGGTATATATACAGACCAGCTTGATGGGTAACCAGACACAGGTGTGTGGGGAGGAGTGGGCGTGCACAACCAGTGAGCAGGCACCAAATAGCACAAACCAAGGAGACAGTAAACAGGAGGGGAATTTGGGGTCCAGCTTTAACGGCGTCAGTGATCTGGGGAAGAGAAGCGTTGCTTCGTGACACAATCAAATCGGTCTGTCAAAAAGCTGACTGTGTTGTTTTTTCTTCACTGTCAAGAAATACTATGAAAATACCTTCTGTAAATGTTGTTTGACTCCTCCACCCTGTCATTTTGTCATACTAAAGACGTTTGTAAAAGCATGTCACAGAAATGAGCCTTGATTGTAGAGAAACTAAAGGGCTTAGTTGTTCCCCAAACAGCTGCACAGATGAGAACATGAGTAGGTTTGTTGAGTATTTTCAGCTGCCAATTAATAAACATTTGGTGCTCTTTTCCTCCCCATTATTTACAACAGCAGGACAAATTGGGATTTACAAATAAACTTCAATGCCCAAGTTCATTGTAAAGTTCATTGTTTCTATAGTTTCAAGGGAACAATGGAGGTACGGGGCTAAAAGGGTCTTTCATAAAGACGAGGCTCAAATTAAATAATTTGCTAGCATTTAGTGAGTCTTTCACAGGAATTGTTGATGATTACCAAAAAATTACAACGATAAAAGTCTAAATAAAAGACACTATGAATAAACAAGATTCTGGATGTGGTGAGACATTTGCTGTTTCTGCTTCTCGTTACCGACAGTTTTAGTACCAAAACAAACATCACAATATTATGTTGCTAGGTTGAGAACTAATATGTAGGTCGTGATGACTTCTAAGAGAAATACACAAACTGTGTCAATCGCACTCTCGCACTTCCCAAGAATGCCGGCTGTTTATTGTGCTGATTGCCCGAGTTGCAAGCCAACCTCGTCTGCCCGAGGAAGGGGGAGTTTCCTGAAAGGTCACGGTTGTCCCAGCAGACCAAACACTGGCTAATTGCTTTGTTGTTTGTCGGCTCCGTGACTGTTTTCGTGCCGCACTTTGCCTTTGTCTAGCATTCCCGAGTATATTACCTCAGCCTGTGGCCAAAAGATGGAGGATGGAGAGCGAAGTTTGAAGAGTGGGAGACAAAGGAAGGCGGAGGATAACCGCAGAAAGTATGGAAGCGGCGGTTGCACGGTGGATTCCGTGATTATGCCGTGAAGGAGCCCCCCGTCTCTGAAGCTAAAAATAGCAGCAGCAGGAAGGTGCTTATGAGGGGGGGGGGGAGCACCGGAGGGGACAGCACGACCACAGCCCCTAGTAATTGGCCAGCAAACAGCAAACAGCTGGGGGAGTGTGTTTGGGAGAGTGTGTGTGGGGTTCTACTCCGTGCAGCTGTACTCTGTCTTTCAGGCTTATTGTTACACTGCCTGTTTCTCTCGCTCACACACACACACACACACACACACACACACACACACACGCACACACACACAGCAGGAAGGAGAGTAATGGGTGCCTGACAGCCAGAGCCCTAAAGAATGAAAGAATGTCTAACATGAGGCAAGGGAACAGCTGTATAGAAGGAGACATTTGAGGGAGGGGGGTGGCTGAGAGAGAGGAGGGAGAGGGTCGGGGGGGGAGGGGGGGGGGGGGGTTGATTAAGATGATGAAAAAAAGTTTGCGATTTGCAGTATGTGAGAAGCGGGGGGGGGGGGGGGGGACGGACGTTTCTGGAAGTGGAATCAACAAATTTATCGGTGTATGTCAAACGTTGGTCTAAATCAACCCCACAGCTTCCTGACTGGGACAAAGGACCCAGCAGATGTTTTGCTCAGCTGTTGCCGAAACCCTCTGCTGGTGGGAGGGTGTGCCTCAGATTAACTGGGCTCTCTGTAATGAAACGGCCTTGGGAACTTGATGCGGATTCAACAAGACCACTGCAAAGGAGGACAAACTGCAGATCCCTTATTTGTGTGAGTGTGTGTGTGTGGGGGGGGGGGGGGGGGGGGGTAGTGGAAATAACATGAAGTCACCCTGGCAAAGAGGGTTCCGGTCATGCGGTTTATAGGCTCTGTGTTACATCTTCTCATGTTAAAGCTGGGGGGTGAAAAACCAGTTGAGGTTTGTGTATATTTGCTACATAATCCACATTGATTTACACCTCAACAGTGCATATTCATATTTGAGGAGAGACCTGGCGTGTAGCTATGCTTATGTGTCTTTTGTAATTTCATTTTGGTCAACATATGCATAGCCATTGAAGAGAAAATCACTTTTTTTAATATTTTTTGACTAACACAGCAAACAATCGTAAGATACGGTCAGAAGACAGCGGTGCCATGCATGCGTTGTAGATACACACATGTACAGTTGTGAATGCACACCGAGACAACACGTGCAAACATACTACACGTGTTTTGCTAAAACTTTATTCAGCATTCCTTTTTATTTCCGCTCTTTTTGTCGCTCCAGAAATGTATAATATCTGCTCACAACACATGTGGGTCACACTAACACGTTATTCAGAGACATCTTCATTTCTTGTGAAATCCCCTCCTCCTCGTATCTCAAGTATCACGTTTGTTGGCGTGTATGTGTGGGTGCATCAAGTAGTGCGGGGGGTGTATTACACGACGCACCTGTGAGCTGTGTGCAAAAAAATGCGGCCCCCCCCACCGATCCATCACCACAATACACACAGAAACACACAAAGGCACATACACACAACTACATGTGCTGTCGGTGGTCTGTCTTGTAACCTCAACACTTGAGTTGTTGAATGTTCTGTCACTGCAATAGAGGCGCTTGCATTTTGACAGTCACCGCTGCATTTTGTTTTTCCCTCTTTTTTTTTCATTTGAGAGTCAATTGACAGGCTTTTAAAAGCAAAAGCAGCCTTTAGTAGGTGCCTGGAAGCTTTATTTAGGAATACCCTTACAAAACATATATACAAACACTCTTTGTGAAACTGGTGAAAAAAAGAAGAATAGTTCTATAACAAACATAAACTCTTTGAATGTGTAAATTAATAATGACGTGTATTTATACATATTAACTCAGGTTTCAACATTTCTGCTAATATGCAGATTCAAACTTTTTCTTAATACACACCCACTCACAAATATTAAATGAGTGACGCAGATTCTGAAAGCGTTTTGTGACACCAACATCTTTGCTGGATAACTTGCTGGATTCCTTCAATCATTGTCTTCTTTGACTCTTTTTTATTAAATGAAGTATAACTGAAAGGAACTAATCAGCCTGCTTGTGTGATTGGGACATTAGAAACTTGAACAGACTGTGAAGGGAAGATCTAGATAGAATGTAAACAGATGAGAGAATAAGAGAGTGACATAGCTTGTGTGCTGTGGTTTGGGGCAAGCGCTGCATTTGTCACAAAAATATGTCCGATGACATGTGTTCTGAAATTCTCAACATTTTGCTTGAACCTGCAGCTTCTCTACCCTAAATTTACATGACATTAAATGTACATAAATATATATAAATATTAAAAATTTCCAATCAAATTATTTTGATCTATTGCACTTTTACAGCCACTGTTGTCTCCCCTTTTTCAGTGCACATCCTGTGTGTCTCTGTGTTGAACTGTATGTAGGCCGGGGTGACCACAGGGCTGATGAGGAGGTCGGCAGGTGTCCCCCTGCATCCAGCTGTGATCAGAAACCCTCTCTGTGGCTTTTACTGAGAAATGCCTCCCTGCAGAGGTGTAAACACACAGCTTCAGGAGATGCCCATGCATATATTTATGAATACATCATATAGTGTAATATCTGGTTTGTCAATGTGCTACAGATATCACACATTACTATTTAAGATGTATATATGATACACATCCATCCCACACATATATAACCAGCGAGTGAGTTAGTTTGCACGGCTGTGGTCTTACAGCAGAAAACCCCGTAACAGACAGACACATCAGGTAGTACACATTCTTTGGTTTACCCACTGAGCTGTTCATCGAAACAGGTTGTGTGTGCTGTTCACATCTGTGTGTCTCAGCCAAGCCCGAGGTGTTAAATGTTCAGGAAACCACAAAGACACTCGACTCGAGCACCTACACAATGACATTTAAATTCATATTCACTCACACACATAATGAGCAGCGACTTGGTGGCTACCTTTCCCCACAAGAATGACATGCTCAAAATGACAGTGCTAACATGCTGATGTTTAGCAGGTATCATAATGATCATCGTCAACATCTTGGTTCAGCATGTTAGAAAGGTAACCACAAAGCACTCAGAGAAATCAGTAAAGTAACCCGACTAGCTCCTGTTCTCCTACACTGAACACTTTCCATTTTATTCCAACCATCAAATAGATTTAGAATAATAGTAATAGTCTGCTGATTTTCAGAATAAGGCTCAATCCACACCACTACGTTTCTGTTTTAGAAAAGCATATCATAGTCTCAATCTCCTCAATTTGAAGCGTTCCCTCAGAGTCTGTGAGTGTTTATGGGCGTCCCACTGACAAACGCCACAGACACTAGGCCAGATCGAAATAAACTGTGCGTGGCAAGTGGACGAGAGCGGGCAAAAAACTGCTGTCATGTCAAACAGATTCAAGCCCCATTCAAAGGATAATTAGGAGGTCAAAGAAAAAGTAAAATCCTGTTAGCTATGCAGGCTTCTTGTAGTTTCCAAACCTCATTTGAGTTTATTCATGTGTTTGTAATTATATATTTATGTTGAAATATGCCTACATCTGCACTGAGTGCCCTCCTTTGTTCTTTTTGTGTCTGCCTGCGAAACCCTTTGCTGCTTGTTCTGATGTGTTTTATAAATAAGCACCATTATCATTATTACTATTAGCAATCACAAAAACCATATTTTTAGATTCCATATTCATTGCACAGCATGAGACTAATTACAAACAATCTCAAGTACTACAATTGCACAGAAGAAAAATTACTTTCTACCAAATGTGGCGTTTGTTGTCACACAGCTCATCTAAGAGCTGGTGGCCAGCTGTTTCCCATCATGCCCTGAGTCATGCGGTCAGTGAGGAGCAGCTGTGCTGCCTGGTTCTAAAAAGTGGGACGCTTTGCCATTGTGAGGTTATTGTTGACCTCGTGTTCAGGACATCAAAGGAGATCGGACACAGGCCCAATGTCCCAATCCAGCGGCTGCATCTGAATCAGGTCACAGGTCGCAGGTCACAGCGGCTGCATCTGCATCAGGTCACAGGTCGCAGGTCACAGCGGCTGCATCTGCATCAGGTCACAGGTCGCAGGTCACAGCGGCTGCATCTGCATCAGGTCACAGGTCACAGCGGCTGCATCTGCATCAGGACACACGTCACAGCGGCTGCATCTGCATCAGGTCACAGGTCACAGCGGCTGCATCTGCATCAGGACACACGTCACAGCGGCTGCATCTGCATCAGGACACACGTCACAGCGGCTGCATCTGCATCAGGACACACGTCACAGTGGCTGCGACTCGGCTGTTTCCCATTTTGGTTGGTTCCTTCAATTGTGGTCGAAGTATACAGCTTTTGGCATTGCGGGCCAATGAGGGGTGATTTTATTCAGGATGGAGACAGGTGGGCCGGCAGTGGGGGAAGTTGACTTTTAAATAGGTACTGTTCAAGATATTCACTCGAATATCTACCAATATAAATGTTATTTTATGATATACAACATTGCATCTTACATTTAAAAAATCCTCAAGTTACTTGACGTTGGTAACCAATGTTTTTTAAATACACATAAGACATGGGAGCAACTGCAGGTTAACAACAGGAAGTTATCACCGTTTGCATTTTGTATGTTTTTTGAGTTTTAAAGCTTTCACTGTCACATTCATGACCCATTATTTCTCATAATAACTTTCATTATGGATTCAATTAAAGCAGAAGACGTTCTGACAACAAAGAACTCAGTCATTTCCATCCAGTCATGTGAGGCAGATCATTCGTGGCCGAGTTACATCATTTCAACTTTCCCTGAAACATTCAGCCCAGCCTACCTGATCTGTGAGGTTGGCAAAAAAAAAACCCAAGGAAACGAGCGATGGACAATCGTTGACCCACAATCTGATTGTGAACTTTGATTTGTACGCATTTCATTTTAAAGTTCATTTTATATTTGTGAGGAAGGGAGTACTGACCCCATAATAAGTCAGGTAACTACATTTTAAGAAAGAAATTGGTTTGTTTGAGTATTTAGAGAAATGTTTTAGAGGGAAGAACTATCAAGCATTATTTAGTATTATAAGACTAGTATGGATGGAAATCATTTTGCTAACAATGCTGACACACTTGTGCAGAGATTGTTTTGGTTTTAAAAGCCCTGTTTTAAACGGAAACGTATGCAGCCTGAGTAGAAACTAATTTTATCATCACATGGACTATTTTGAACTTTGAACCTAATGCCAGTGAATCGGCAGGGAACAACAAACCGGAGTGCGACTCAGGAGACGGATGACGAAGTCAAAGGTGGGTTTTATTGGTGGTCGAGGACAAACGTTTGGTACACGAAACATGACGGAAGTCAAAGGAAATAATGGGTCATGCAGAGACAGAATTTAAAAAATAGAAAGGGCTCATGGACTTAATCAGGAAAGTAACAAAAGTGCACAAAAGAGCAGGGACGCTTGCTGAACGGCATGAGGCGAACCGGCTAAACTCCATGTGTAATGAAATCTGGGCTGTTATAGAAACCACATGACTGAAGTGGAGAAAGTGAATAAACACAGCGGCATACTATGTGCGTGACTGTGTGTGTGTGTGTGTGTGTGTGTGTGTGTGTGTGTGTGTGTGTGTGTGTGTGTGACACACACAGGGTATAAATATAGGCCATGGGAAAACACTGAGGAAATGTTTGGCTGTTACTGCAACTTTGGAACCATTATTTTTTCAAGAAAAACACTTCATCACTTAAACAACAGAATTTAAAAAATGTTGCTCTATAGTCTCTGTGGAACAACAAAGTGGATTTTTTTTCCTACATTGAAGTAACAATTTTTTCTTCAAAAATGTTAAGTAAAATGTTCCCCCTTTTCAACATAAATCAAACCGCTTTGTAATAAAGAATATGTTGAATCACTCTGCGGCCCCTGCGCTTGAATCCTTGCATGCAATGCTATCATTAACAGCGAAGGCGTGACTTATACCTCTTCAGTGCTACATCTCAGAATCTCTCAGAAATCGCAAGTTTATTGATACTGTAAATATATGTATTTTTGCTCCGTCTCCACCTTCAGCTCCGTGAGAGCAAAGAATGTTATTTTGCCCCATGGAGGGCCTGAGAGTGGAGAAACATCTACGGGCCATGCATGCGTGCCTCGCATTCTGAACCGAAACCACATGGTGGGTTAAACCCTAATGATATTTGAATGACTCCCATAAAGGGCACCCAACTTCCAGTTTAGATAAGTGGGCAGAGAATCAATAGAAAAGCGGAAAAAAAAGGGTCCTCTCTCTCCTTCGGCCTGTGGCGAAACACACACAGAGCCTCTCGGTGCGGAGCATGAGCTTCACATTACTGATCCCACTGCATGGATCCTTCGCTTTGTCCTCTCTTCGTGACTGACTGTTTGGTTTGAAATAAAACTCTCTCTCTGTCTCCGTCTCACACACAGACGAACAAGAGATATGCACACAGAAAACAACACGCCCTTGTTATTACTGGAAAGTCACAACTGACACCCCCCTGCAGGCGGCTATGTGCCAACTGAACAGCCATATGCCCCAAGCTGGGGCGCAAAAACACTTCTTCTTTGGCTGGGGCATTCTTAGTAAAACATGCAGGGATATCTCTTGCACAGGTTGGGCAGTATTTGAAAGTAACTAAGTACATGTACTCAAGTACAAATGTATGAGCTGAACATTTAGTTTTCTTTATATCCCCTCTGCTATGTTTGGAGTCAAAAGTTTTACTTTTTAACTCCTTCACTTACGTTATAATTTACGTTATTAATAAAAACAATTTAATCAACTAAGTAATATTATTATAGGTTAAGGTAGCCAGCCTATTTTAAAATAAATAGAAACACGTCCACCTTTACCAGCTTCAATATTAAAGATGCATATACTGTATATATCAATGCATCAACTATCTTATTAAATATATTATTATTATTATTTACTTCTCACAAGTACAATATCCAATAACTTCTCCCATCAGTCGGCCACGGCCACCAGTGTGCACCGCTGGGAGGAGCAGTATCAGTCCGACCGTTACTTCGTAGACCCCAGAGACAGAAATAAATACATTTTGAGGACCACCCCATCACGCTGGTACACTGGTTCCACTCAGCAGTGTGTGTGCGTGTGTGAGTGTGTGTGTGAGAGAGTGTGTAGACGTCTTTATCTGGTACTCATGACTAGACTCTGCCTCACCCAAAAACTTAACCAACTGTCCTGTGCGACCCAGCACAAAGAGTGCACAGTACCCAAATCAGGAGCATTTGCGAATGAAATGTAATCATACTATCACGGTAGAATATTGACGGCGTTGAGAAGTTAACATTTCCGAACCTGTAATACGATTCTTAAGTGAAGAAATAATTGAGCAAGAACTCAAAAGCTTCACTTGGAAGTTAACCCAAGTAAGTACCCACTGTTTGTAAAAAAATGTGTAAATTATTTCTAATCCTAGCTGACCTCATGAAGGTAGAATATGTGTTCTGGTATTCAAATATTGGTCCAGATTAAATAAGGAGTCGTGGGATCTTCAAAGAAAAAAATGAAAGGAAATACATCGTCTCAGCAATATGCCAACATCTGAAGTGAATTTTGAGATTTTGAATTAATGTCTAGAGTGATTTTTAAAGTGTGAGTCAACCCGTATAAGTGTACTAAGTTTGGTGGGCTCATGCACAGGGAAAATCAGTGCCATTTAAGTAAACATTTTTGAACATGAATGCAAGTTCGCCTGATGATTCATAGAGCAACTTCGCACGAGGACATTCCTAAAACGGCATTGCTGCTGGTTAGCCGTTACAAACTGTGCACTAGGCTGCTTCTCGTCAGTATTGTTTGTTATTCTTGGGAGGTAATGTAGAGCCAGAAAAACAATCCCCTGTGGAAACGTACATGATGTACAGTTTCTCGTTGCTCTATTTTGAGAGAAAGGAGCCAGAAAGCCCTCACCTAATGGATTTTACTGCAACCAAAGTCCCTCTTTTCCCTCGTCTAACCTCGTGCACAGACGCAACGGCTCAGCAGACCGCACCAGCGCAACCTTATCAGCAGGCAAAAGAAGTGCCCCAGCTTCGTACCCGGACTGACAATTAACTGTCATGCAATGACTGGATTTCTCTGATAACCTTTTATTTGCCTCTCCTGCACATCACAGCCCGTGCAATCTTGCTCCATGCATAACCATACACGCTGAGGTGAGCCTAAATCTCTTCCGACATATTGTGCATATGTCAGATATATCTTCAAAACAAGCCGTCTCTCTGTGTTTCCCAGCACTTCCCTGCAGAGGCACCACAGCTTTGTGGTGAGCTCGTCCAGTATGACCTAAACAACCTTAACTGTTTCTGGTTATCTTTAGTGTTGAATCGCACAGGTCATTAGGTCAGTGGGGGGCATATGCAGTCTATGCACAGATATGTAACGAGAGACAGTGCCCTCTGGTGGGTAACATTAAAATATATATAAAGTTGAAAAAATTACAAAAGATTGTATTTGTGAGTAAAGAAAGACAGAAGGGATTTAGTAGTTATAGGTCCAAAATTCTTAAACAAATTCTATAACTATGAACGTGCAAGTTCCCAAAGAAAACAGGACGCTTTCATGGGGTGTGAAGCGCAGAAGAAAGGAGCCTGGAAGAATTGGGAATTATGAGATCAGAGTCTAAACAACAACAACAAACAAACAAAAGAACATGACCACTGTTGTCCATAGCTAGGGCAGCGTACACTTGTGCTAACGCCTGGGGCTGCTGGGGGCGAACAAACAAACAACCGGCGGTCAAATTCTCTTTAGTCATGCCAAGCCAAAATGAAAGCACCAGGGTTGTTTTTGCTGGCCATAAAAATATTTAACAAAAACAAAAAAACATTATTATTTAAACATTAATTATTAAAACAAATAAATTAAAACAATACATTTTTATAAATATATTGTACCATGATTTTTACTAGTTTCAATGATGTGTGTCATGTCATTATTATTGCCAAAGATACTATGACATTTATTGTGACATACATGTTGTATGTCACAACAATTTCTTTGTAATGAAAAGGATTTACGTTACGACTATAATATGAGAATCCTTTGGCATACTGTGCTATATTTTTCATGGCGCTTTTATTTGAATAGCCTATAAGGAGATTTTGTTTATGAATCTCATTTTTGCAGACTAGAGTTGGCCCTGTATAGAACATTTTTATGATATATTATGCTATGATATTTCTATGACTCCCTTACGATAGGATATTTCATACGATTCAAAAATCAAAGTATCAAGTTACTCGTATTTGTTACTCTGAGGTCATCCAGCATCCTTTGCTCGTAGATCCCACGTAGGAGACTGAGCCTCTGCTAACAAGTTTCTCTGGTGTCCAGAGCAAAGACACAATGAATAAACCTTACAGACACAAGATCATTAAAGTGTATAAATCCTGTCATTTGACTGTTGCAGTTTCCAGCTGTGTATAGACATTAGCGCTTTTCATCAGTCCTCACCTTGATATATTCCTCTCCATCCATTCTGCTGCTCCTCCGCCAGAACCTTGTGTCGTTACTCTGACAACCAACAAAGAGACAAATGAGCTGCTTAAATGGGCTGAAAGACACGTTGTGTGTGAATCACAATGTGTCATGGCGGAATTTAAATATCTTTTAGACCATGTTGTTTAGTATTGTTCTTTTTCTTGGTCAGAATTAAGCCGAAGACGCCACTAAATTTAAAATATTTGCTACGCTTTCAACATTCAATTAAATTAAGCACAATGCAACTGGTAATGAGAAAAGACATCCTCCCTCAAAGTTTCACCAAAAAGAGGTTCTGTCAGGTACCGGTTGAGATCACCTTAAATATCATTCGTGAATGATCAGATTATAGCCCAGCCACTCGTTTGTGTCTGTTGAAAGACTGAACCCAAAGAAGGTCATGAAAGCCCCACTGCAGACTCTAAACATCCTTTTCTCCCAGAACATGAAGGGTAAGACATCAGAAATGTATGAAAAACAGCCTGAAACTATGATTTCAAGCCAGTCTTAGTTTCAAGATGGATACAACATAGATGCACTAATCTGCAATTTATAAATTTCTTAATAAAGCAGTAAACTACACATTCATTAAGGTGCTGCATTTGTTCTTTTAACCACAATTTTCTTTATTTTATGTTTCAGTGTATATTTCCAATACAACACTAAAGTGTATCTACCATGAATAAAACAAATTGACTTTAAAGTTATGCCTCGTCTTTAATTGTGTTGCTCCGAACACACGTTTAGTCAAAAAAACATTTTCAGAAAGTGTTACCATGACTACCGTGCCTGCAGATTTTCCAGATACATTATCATAAATCCCTTGTTAGTGGCATCGTGGAAACTGTGCAGATGTGTTTCCTCCAATAGTATACTGGAGTATGTAACCAGATGCTCAAAGACACAAAGCAGAATGTCATCAGAAATGTTCACAAAATGCAAAACAACGGAAAAAACCAAACCAGACAGAATGCCACTGTTATGTACAACTGTTTATTCTTGATTTGCAAAACATCTGACAAAAATAACATGACATGAACACCAATTGATAATAGAAAAAAAAAATTAAAAAGACAAAATATAAATTGCATTTACATTAGAATTTAGGTGACGTAACTTTTTTTTGATAATTGAAGCCATTGCATGCTGACCTACGCAGGCAGTTTATGGCTAATAAATTCAGATCAGTATGCATGTGTAAAAAAAAACATTATATTAAGTGCTTTTGTTGGTTCAGGCATTTTAATTGAAAGTGGCATGATTTAGGTCCACAGTAAAGGGTGCAAACTAAATGACGAATTTAAATTTACTGTTATAGAAGATCAATACACATTGCTGACTAAGTGCCCACAGGCCAATTTCACATTGAGGAACCCTTCCTATTCAACTTAAGATGGGGAACATCGGAAATAAGCTTCATCAACTCCCTCCCTGTATTAAACGGGTTATATTAGGTCTCACAGCGCAGGGTAGCTGTAACCATGGCAACTTTGTTCCTCAGTATTTACTGATCAATAAAGATTATCTTATTCATGCAGTGTTTAACTGAAGCAGTTTGACATGAATACAAAATAAACTGGGTTCATTCACTAAAGTGAGTAGTTTTTCCGTTGTTAAGATACTGTGATCTAAAAAAAGGATTTGTTTTTTTCCCAATAAGCACTAGAAAGTTGTGTGTTCCCAACGAGGCGTGTCGCCCCACTAGAGGCTTACATTTTGGACGATGCCTTCATTCATTGGTGTCAATGAACACACAACTTGGTGAGGCTCAAGATAAAAAAAGCAGCATTGCATGGATATTGAGGCTTTAACCAACTCCCCTTGATAGACCAACCATTGGCAGGGAAGGATGAAGGTGCAGGACTAGACTTCAGGACAGAAGGAGAGGCCACGGAGAGGGTAAGGGGGGAAATGAAGGGACAGATAATTGGGATGAAATAACAATAGTGTACTACAGAGCGGAGACCATGCTAAAAAGCACGTAGTGGAGAGCGCAAACACACCTCTCGCTTCTTCTACTGCCTCAAAGTCTCTCAGGTTCTTTCTTTTCAACTGCATTCACTCCACAAAGTTCTCCACTCCAGTTCGCCCTCAAGAACTAGAAAGAAACGGTGGATATCAGCAGCAGGGCGATCAGTTTACTCTCGTCGGTTGCTAAAAATTGCCAAGATATCTAAAAGATGCAGCGAAGGACATTGTTTTTTGGAGTAAATACAGCCTCACTCTCGACAGTCTGAGCCCCGTTGGTCAGAGTGAAGGCACAATATTTAAAAACACTCCTGGTATTTTGAGCGTGAAAAAAAAGAAAGGTAACGCCAAGTCTGAGAAGAAAATAACTGGTACAAAAAAACAAAAACGATGACTTCATTAGCTGGATTCTCTCAAAACTGTGAGATATCTCTGAGGTAATCATTGAAGTATGACTCATTAGACAGCAATAAATACCAACATGAATACAAATATTACAAAAAGTAAAAACAGGCAAATGCTTAATGCTAAAGCAAAATCTGAGCTAAAAGAGGTAGGTTTTTAGGTAAATAATGGTCTACATCCATTGTGAACACTCCTTTTTGTAAGAGCTGAATTAAGTTGATTCCATTACAATCCCTGTCTTAATGGGATGAACGAAAAGAAGAGCAAAGACTCGAAAGCCTTTGTGCGGGAGATGTTTGAAATGAATGACCTCACACACGTTTGTAATGACAGGATTTGTAATGGCAACTGTTATAAAGTCTACTAACACGAGAGACAGTAAAGCTTGCTGGTGATAGTGTACCATGAGTGGTGTATTGCAGGTCCTAAAACAGATTCATGTTGCCAACCTAGAGGGAATCTCCCAAGATGGATCCATCAGAGCTCCGCTGATGCACGTTTTTCAAATTTCAACAACCGCAACGCAGTTAAAAAAATATGGATGCTTTTAAAACCAGACAGGAGACGCTGTGGATGCACCATATTTATATTTGCATGGTATTTGCTGTAGGTGGTTTAGGAAATTGAATAGTGAATAAAACAACATTTAAATCACATCATTGTCATACAAAAAGGGGAAGAGGGTTCACTTCTCATCAGTGAGATTAAACGCAAGTACTGACCAAGCTCTACTTGTTCAATTAGCGGCTATATGATGCATCCGCCACTCTTCCTGTACAGTTTTCTTCTCTTTTACGCTTTTCTTTTGGAGGGAACTCTTCCTGTGACACGTACGGGGTTCATCACGCCTCCCTCGATAAAGTATATACACAAATAAACACGGCATCTCTATCTGGAAAAAATATACTGAACTAAATCAAACCCATATCTACATACAAAAAAGTATGTATTCAGAGAAATTCAACATGGAGAGAAAAAAAAAGTCAGCGTTCAGTATCCAAGCACATCATATCCCTCATCAAACTGACATCCTGTACATAGGAGTGGTACTGCCTAAAGACACTCAATCCGCAGCTCCTTAAAAATCCAATCCTAGTTGGGGAATTCGTGGGGCATATGGATTATAGTCCTGATGATTATGTGGATTTGCAAACATCTAAAAGCGATTTGACCCTCTATTATACACAGATCTTCTTTGTGTCGGGCGCCACCGTGACGGATGGAGAGTCGGCACGAGCCACTGTTGTGGATAATTGACTTGAAGCCGTGTTGGGTGAACAAATTAAAGCAACAGTCACAACTCCACACACATCCAGCAGGACAACAAACACATGCTCTCTCCCAACAGCATCCTCTGGGATCACGCAGTAATCCTCGCCTGCTCTCGGTTTACCCATGATGGTCTCCAGTCAGACAGCAAATACAATTTTTGTCTCATGTCATATCTGAAAATCATTTTGTTATGCTAAGATGTTGTATTGAAACCATCTGAGCTTTGGGAGAGTTTGACTAAACCCTTCTTTGGGCTTAATTGTCTGGGTTCTTTTTTTAAACATAAGCCCACATGCAGTCATACATTAATGGCCTCTAAACCTAAGCGTTTAAAATGTTCTTGGCAGTTTGGTTTATGAGCCATTATATGAAGCCTAAGATGACTGAAAGCACTTTGACAGCAGAGAGAAGGCATACGAGCTCCTATCACATACAAGCTTATCTTCCAAGAGCCATGGATAAATAGCATACGAGTTTAAAAGATTATATAATGAGGATATCCAAGGCTCTGGAGTCATTACGGCGCACTGTAATGTATCAGGTGTACAACTAGCTTAGTAATCTATATGGCTTATATTAGAGATCGGCGTTTCTAAAAAAGTACTTGGAAATTAAGCAAATACATCAACCCACCAATGAAAAAATAGTCAAATATACAAGCAATCCCTGTTTAAGCCAAATTCTTACCCATAAAACATGATCAAAGTCAAAACAAGCAAGAATAGTGTCTTAGAACATAGATGATGAATGAAAAAAAGAGCCAATATTGTATTTGTATATATATATATATATATATATATATATATTTTCAATTTGCCGTGAGAAAAATTTACGTAGCCCTATGTACAGCGACACAATGCAACCACTAGAGGGCTGCGCAGCATACATCATCAAACAGGAGGGCCCGGGTCTCAAGGTGCGAATCACCACCTCGGCCGGGCCCTCCGACATTCTACAAAATCCACTTCCCTGTCAGAAACAAAAGGAGTTTGATATCCGGGAGGTCTGAAGCTGCTTCCCAAGCTTTTGTACTAAAGAGGAACAATTCATGGAATTGTTTTTAACGGGGAAATGACGTATAAAAACAAACAAAAAGAAAACATCCATTGCAATGACATCAGTATGCCAGTTCCTCGTATGGTATGCAGCTATATATTTACAAGACGGGCCCCTTGCTTTGGCCTCAATTTACTATTCCAGTTAGATTTGGCATTTTAGCCCTTAAAAATCTGTGATAATACTGTGTATACCAAGAAATAGGGTTGAGTAAAAGGGGTGATAACAGTGCTCAGGATACACGTGGTAGTAATTAACTATTTACAGGGAAACAAAAATCAAAACAAAAAAGTAGAAAAGGGAAAAGACAATTTCAGAAGGGAATAACAAGCCACTATGCCGGCTTGGTTTGATTGACAGTTAGCAGTGTAAAAGTAGCTAATACATTTAGTGGCTAATTCTCACCTCAAAACCAGGCACCCTCAAGTCCAATCCAAACCTCACACAAAAGGCCGATTAAGTTCTGCACTGCAGTATAAACCTCAACTATGAGCGTTTCCTTCCTAGGCTGTGAGGCTAGTGTGACAACTCGCATGTGTGTTGAGTGGCTGCATTTGTAATACAGGCCATGAAAAAGCAACGTTATTTTTAGCTACTGGAGGCGTTACGAGAAAGAAGTAGACCATACCTTTGGTGAAAGGCAAAATGCATGTGTTGGAGTTGTATACACAGTCGTGTGCATACGCTGCATGCTGAGAAGCAGATGAAAAACAAAGTAAAGTTCAAAAACTCAAAAAAATTTGCAGGCACTGCTTTTGCGCCGATAAACCAAAGTGTCATCCTTGCTGAATCTAAATCGTTAAAGTGACTGTTCCACACATGTGATGTAAAACAAAGAGGTAGCTCAACTGAATGGCTAAAGTAATCTCTGAGTTTGCTTGTTGTGTTGATATGTGCACGGCACGTGCACACACAAAATGTCCTGGTATTTTAAGCAGCAGTTTGGTGATTTGAATACAGACAAAAACACCGTTTATAGGCAGGAGTTTCATGTATAGTTAAATTTGTATTTATGATGGTTGCTTATGTACTACATAAATCAACTGCCTGCTCTCCGTACAACCTTGGTCTTGATGCCAAGATGGACTTCCTTAGACAAGACACGTGTCAAACCACACACACACACACACACACACACACACACACACACACACACACACACACACACACACACACACACACACACACACACACACACACACACCCTAAACAAACGTACATCTCTACCACGAGCCTCATACTCCACACCACCACAGAGTCCATCCAGCACATCCTCCGCTCCCTGCTTGCTTGCTTTTTTACCCCTACGGCGTCTCGTCACCAGCTTCCTCTCTGCCACTGAGGCTCAGAGGCCCTTTAGGAGACTTCGCTGCCAAACACCTCCAGCACCAGCGGGGTGAGCTGCGTGCTGTGCTCCGGCTGGAAGGACAGCGAGCGGTACTGTTTGGAGTGCTCCTCGTTGAGGCTACGCAGGTCTGCCAGCTTCTGGATCATCTTGGCGTAAAGCAGCCGTCCTGCTGGGTGGTGGAGCTGGATGTAGGCCTGCAGGGTCTCGGACAGTCGGTCCTGGAGGGCCTCGATCCGAGCGTGATCCTGCACACCGGGGCGGTCTGCAGGAGGGGAGAGTGTTCAAATATTTAGGTTCATTAGGACATGCAGAAAGGCAAAGCCAAGTAGTCGGAAAAATTCAGGGATTACTACAAATGTTGATGCTGTTCTGGTAGTTTTAGATCATGGAGAGCGCATCTGATGAGCAAGGCCATGCAGATGCCAATTCACACTTATTTACACATACTTGATTTTCATAACCATACATGTATAATGTATGCACTGAAATCTCAGAAAATGCATACCATACACACAAATATGTGTTCAATTAGTATGTTAGACCTGCACCTCAATGCACATTAGGTTGACTGACAAAGTAAAAATGCTTGATTAGATTTTTTTTCCCAATTCAAATATTTTTTGCCCAAAAGGAGCTATACGTTGAATATATTCTTTATTAGGAAAAAAGGGGCAAATAAGATCAGTAAAACAAATCCTTAAGAACCCCAATATGTTTCTCACCCCACAGTCAGACAAACAGTACCTGGAGAAAGCAAGCAGATGGCCATCAGCAGCACATGTTCCTCCTCCTGTAGGTTGAGCTTCTTCAAGCCCACCTGGAACTTTACTAGTGGCTCCAATAGGTCCAGTGTGTGGCCCGCTACAGAGGACACAACCCTTCATTACTCATCAGTTGCATACAATATCGTAGAAGAAAGGCCCTCCGGGGAGTGTGACCATCCGGCCTATTCATTAATATTTCAAATTGTTGGTTAGAATCATCTTTGGTGAGGATTTTCTTTTTGTGCATGGTGTGCATCTTCATGTTTGTGAACTCAATCACTGCGACAAAGAGAGAGAATTTTTGGGGGGAATCATTTTAAATGGATGCATAAATGATAGGCCATACAAATAAAGATCAAAAGTAGACATTGGTTATCTTGACCGCATTTCCATTTTATGCAACTGAACTGCAATACTGATCACTCTGTAAACTGTGCATAGAGCATGGGTTGTGTTTCCAGATCAATCAATCTTTGTTCATAACAAATGGCTCAAGTTTTTTTTCTCTCATGTACTATTGTTTAATTAAATATTAGGGTAGCTAATGTATAGAACGATAAACTTCAATAAAACAAGAAGATAAAATCAGCATTATCAAGATGATAAACACAAGTAGCTTAAATGTCGTGTGCCCAACTAAAGAACAGTGACACTAATTGTGTAAAATCGGTGCAGTATTGAGCGAGAGCTCTGCAGAGAGCGTGAGCTAAAACACATATGTATTCCGGTCATGTTCATGTACTAATTGGTCTTTTTAGGAAGAGCACAACAGATCAGCTTCTGCTGGTCCAGACAGGCGCTGTTTAGTGCAGTCAGCAGCTCAGGCGCGACATTCTTTGGTTGATCCCATAGAGCGGAGTCCTGTTTTAAACTGGTAAATGAAAGCCTTAACCACAGGAGCCTCTGCCGAAATAAGAGACTGCTTTTGCAGTCTTACATACAGATGACCGTGCTTCTTTCAAGCACTCTATAGAAGTGTTGGCGTGTATTTTTAAGCCATCAGCTGAGCAAAATCAGTTGACAAGCACGCGCTAAAACAATAGCTTGTCGTTAACAGTTGTGAGACTGTACACTGACCTTTGGTGACGTCGCTGACCTGGTATTTAAAGTCCGGCCCACCACAGCTCCAGGACATGTCTTCCAGGTTGAAGCTCTGATTTGAGCGCAGCATGATCACCTCAATGGCGCTGGACTTGAGCAGGGCAATCTGGTCCTCCGCAGTCAGCTCCCTTCGGAGATAGATCCACAATTCCAAACTGATAATCAATGAAAAACTCAATGAAAATGTCTCAATATCTTTGTTGTTCAAAGACACAATCTCTGTCACGGGTGCAGGTTTAAGAACACAAATAGCTATATTTTGTCCCTCAATAACAAGAGGATACAAACACAAAGAGGATACATTTAGCGAAAGAAGAGGAAAAAGTAACATATTTCTGGAACTAAAAATTCACTTTAAATTCACTTTAAAATATTTATTTCGCTTTGCTTCCCCCTGCTTGGATTTCAAAGTCAATTACTGGTGATAAATCAGATTTTTCTCTCACGTGGTAAAATCCTGAATCTGGAGATGTCTCTAAAGGAAAAGTACTGATCGAGCAGGAGACATGAGCTGAAACCCGTGGATCGTCAGGGGAGGTCCGGCTTGTTTTTCAGGGCTTAGGGAGTGGATCATAAGTGGACAAACATTCCAAAGGTAATCCGACCATGTCCATCACCAGTGCTATTGGAATGACAACTTTCAGGAAATACAGGCCCGGGCTTGTTTTTAGCCTCAACTTTGGGGTGACCCCCGAGACACAATTGGTTCGTCTCGGTCAACACACTGAAAAGGTACCACCTGCCATGTAGGAGGTGGGAAAGAAACACTAAAGATGTCTGACCAGCAAGTATGTTTTTTGACTTTGACTAACTTATCTTGGTCATCAGACTCATGCTGAGGGTCTGCGTCTTGCTGTCATAAAGGTCAGACAATCACCTACTAACATACTTAAATGGCTGAACTTCACACTAACAACATCCCCATGGCAAGAGTATAACCTTTAACATAAATAACAACACCACTGAAAAAGATTTTCCATAATGTGTCAGCTATCTGTATTATGTATCTATCAGTAATCTATGCCCTTTAGACCACATCCATCACTGTGGAACAATATCGACTAATCAGGCTGAAAAACAAGTAGGTGTACAAAGTCTTCGACACACATTTAGGTAAAGAGTCACTCAGAGACATGGAAATAAACTAACAGCATAAATGGTTAATCCCTTCATGTTCGTCCAAAACATCGTCACTTGATCATATTCTCCTGTTAGATTTGTCTAAAATAGTCCCAAATAGGATATGAATTCTTGTGATCAAAAACATATTCGGTGAGGTCACACTGACCTTTGACCACCATTTGACCAATTCTAATCAATTCATTCTTGAGTCCAAATCCGAGAAAAATACCCTGCAGGCATTCCTGAGATTTCAGTTGAACAAGAAGGGGCCGGGTAGGCAGACACATCACGGACAGATAGACGGACGGACAGCCTGAAAACAGGGATGTTGCTGCCGCCAAGAGATGAAAATAAATACTTTTTTTAGGGGTCAAATCTCTAGACAAGGCAGTGGTTAACATCTAATGCAGAGTGAGTAAAAACTCCAGCAGACAAATAGAAACATGCCGCCCGCCTCCCGCCCTCCCAACACACACCTGAAACCAGGAATCATCTTCGCAAAGCCAATGACCTTCTGGATGCTATAGGAGACCAGATCAGCCAGGTGGGGCAGCATGGAAAAGCTGGAGCCCTCTTCCTCGCTGGAATCAGGGCTGCTGCCCTGCTCGTGGTACATCATCAGCAGGTTGTTGAAGTTCATTTTGGTGTCTACGGACTCTGTGGCGAGCAAAGAAACAGCCTGATTACAGAAGAAACTGAAAAAGCATGACAAGGTCACACTACTCCTCCCTGAATGGACACTCTGTGCAGAGATATGCAAGATAAATCATGGAACGGGGAGTTGTTGCTGTTGTTGAGAGTTGTTGATGGAAAGGATCAGCCGGGGTGAGATGAAGAATAGACAACAGCTATGACAACACGGGAAGCGTGCAGCGCTGCTGGGGTTGTTTTGAGTCATTTGTCCTTGCCGAGTGTTGGCGTCAGGCCAGGGGAATGTGTCCCTCACTTAGTTGGCTTCATTAGAGAAGGATGGATTAATGAACTGATGTGTACTAGTAGAGTCGGGTAAAAACATGTTGCGGTTGAGAGTGAAGTTACGGTCAACCTGATGGGCCGGCTGCCACCACGACCCGACCCCAGATAAGGGGAGGAAAAGGGATGGATCGATGGGAGTTTTACCTACTGAAGGTGACATTTTTGCCTTACGGTGTAATTGCAGTGCGGCGTCACACGCACTATATTTAAATAATGGGCAAGTGTGCAGGACAAACTGGTTTAATTGCAAGCCCGGACCGGCACCGTTTTCCCTCAAACTCGAGTGAAGTCTACAGAGTGCGTGTCTCTTACCTGGAGAGTGACTGAAGGAGTCAGAGGAGGCATCAGATAGAGAGTGGAGAGAGGCCGCTCTACTGGCACTACGAGTCACTGGGCCTTCGCGCACAGGAGGCTGAACAGAAAAGGTTGCATAAACAGAAGCCGAGGCATTCTCGTCAACGTTTTGTCACGATAAATTAAGACGAGATTCAGTAAAAACAAATAGGCCTCTTCTTTCTCAATTTCCATTCATCGCTAAAAATACAGAACATAAGATTTGTTGAATATCTTTCTTAGAAAAATGTGATTGAATTACTGGACTCGAGTCCAGCTCAATGTGTATTTTGTGGAGATGGATATCTAAAACAGGATGGACAACACTACAGGTTTGATTTCTAAGAGGACGGGGACGATTCAACAAAAGAGTTCCGGAGGAGGAATGAACCGCTTGATGTCCGATATGTGTGTAAGCAATACAAAACGCGACTTTCGTTGAAAGGCAGTGGAGGAAGGCCAAAGCAGAAATATATTCTGATGTGAGGAATCAACCTCATTGAAATGCTGCGAGTGTGCTGCTTAATGTGAGGCGCTTGGTAACATAAAGATCCTTTGGGAAGTGACAAACCACCAGTCTGTTAGAGCTGCAACCATTTTTGAATATCTCAACCCTGTAGCAGCAATACCAGTTCTGTTTCTATTCAGTCTCATAAAGTGAACTTAAAAAAAAGAATAAATAAATAAAAAACACTTTGAAGATGGGGATGTATTAAGATCCAAACCCGAAAGCGGCAGAACTCAGAGTAGGAGTCGTCATATGTTTTGTGGTGGGCCTCCACCAGCGTGGCGATGACCTGACTCTGGTCGTCACTCAGCCGTGGCCGCCGCGCCTCCTTGTCCGCTTCGCGCTGTGCTTCCTCATCCTTCCTCCGTTGAATTAGGTCCTTCTTCCTCTGCACTTCCTCATCCGTCAGAATGACTGAGGGCGCAAGTGTAAAGAGACAAAGCGAGAGTGTTAGAATTACACACGCGCTCAAACAAAGGATAAAGAATGAATTTAAGATATAACCGAATACAGGCATGAAATCAACGTGTTAATACATTACTTTTGAAGATTTTCAGTTTTACATTGTCATGCGAGCTATGTCAATGTGGTGTTGTTTGGCGTTGGGGGGGGTAAAGGGGGATTGTTATTCTCTGGAGGAAGAGAATGGGAGGCGTCGCCTCCATAAGGAGACCCCCGCTGTAATGAACAAGTGAAAGCATTGACTTTGTTCTGCTCGCTCCTTGTTGTTCAAAACACTGAATTAGCTCACAGACAGAAAGACAGAGCGCAACTAGGAGCTCGGTCTCAACAACATGCCGCGGTTTTCGTAAACAGCAATGCCACTGGCTCTTCTATATTTTGAGTAAACGGCAGCGCCTGTGCCACCAAAAACACTCAAGGGAAAGAACATTCACAAGGAAGCAACAGGCCTTTGCTGTAAAAAAAAAGGCCAGGGGACAATATCCGGATATATCATGAGAAAACAACGAGAAAAACCTGCTATTTACAGACAATGAAAATAAACAAGTGTGTGTGTGTGTGTGTGTGTGTGTGTGTGGAAAGAAGAGGCCTCGGCAGATTGTACATAACAGCAGGTGTTTGAACTTCAGATGGACACTTGCACTATACAATGTTGGGAGGCTCCACAAGTTCCACTCCAACACTCTAATGGGGCCAAAGACCCTGAGATATTTGACCCGAGTCCAAATATTACATATATACATATATACAAATGTGGATTTATGTAATTCATCAACAACAGCAGGTTATATTTATGTACAATTTATCTTCATGGGGTCCAGGACATAGATTTGATCAAAAAAGGTTGGGCAACTACAAATATCTAAAGTAATATAATCATTAAGTGCATTTAACCCGAATGCGGTTGATGTCCCAATTTAAATAATGCAGTAAAACCAAATGGCATATCGTTAACAGTGTTGCGATGAGGACATATGGGTCACCTGTCATACTTACACTCTTTCATCATGCCAATGTCCACACAGCGTTTGAGCCGGCATGCCTGGCAGTGGCGCCTGTTGTCCTTGGTGATGGTGCAACTGCCATTAAAGGGACACGTGAAGGCCGCCTTGCGCTTCATACTGCGCCTAAATCGATAGATTTTAAAGTCCATTAGAACACAAAGACAATAAAATTAAAAACTTCATGAATTTACCGAAGTGAATGTGAGCACCTGAACATGTTGGCAACTATGTTGATATAATAAATATAGCACCGTGGGGCCTTCGACAGTACTGTGAACAAATATTTATCAGGGGACCAGAGGATAAATATTTTTGCACGGCGTGACTCAGAGAAACGGTACAAATGTGGATGAAGGCCAAGGATTCCAGGGGTAAAAGAAGAGCCTTGACAAACAGTGACGCAAGGCGTAGTGATTTAGACAATCACTTAGACTCAGATGTGGGCTAAGATCCCTGAGATAAGCACGCAGTCAGTGAGAGTTCAAACTTGGGCCAGCTGAGAGAGGAGGAGTGTGATTATTAAAACATCCGTCTTTTTTCATCCGCTCTCTTTAAAACAACAACACTGGCGAGAGGAGCAGATGTTCATGAACGTGCAGATGCATGGGACACGCACAGGCTCACACCACCAGCGCTTGCTTCAGCTCCGTCCGGAGTAGAATTGGACACTTGTGTGTGTGTGTGTGTGTGTGTATCAATGAGCAGGCAGCAGCCAAAGCATTCACTATAGGACGGAGCTCATTTGTATTCTCGACCTGCTCCAGGGCATTAGCGTGAAAAAACCTGATGCCGTTTGCCTGTTCTCGTGCAACCGTGGGTGGCGATTAGATTTAATGTGAGAGTACGAATCTGCGTGCGTCAATAAAGTCGATATGCATCACTTCACTTTTTTGATTTTGGTGATATGAGCAATCGTGTTCAGAACTGTGACCTCATGTGTGTACTTGCGTACCTGAAAAAACCCTTGCAGCCCTCACAGGTCATGGCGTTGAAGTGGAAGCCGGTAGCTTTGTCACCACACACGCCGCAGATCCGCGGCACGTTCCTATCAAACTCATCAGGGGGCCAGATTGGACGTACTCACAACTGTGGACTCCATCACTAATCAAGGAGATGGCCAGTGGAGAAAGACAAGCAAGGGAGAGAAAGAAAAAATAATTAAATGTGTTATTATTAATAAGTTAGTTAACATGCTCACTAACTCAAAAAAAGATGAAAACGTAAGACTTATTTTCCTTAAATTAGCATCTGTTCGGTGCCAACAAAATGATGGCAAAAAAACGTGTTGATAATGGCTTAACCATTAAATAAAAGCTCTAACAAGGTGACCTATTTTTTCAAAACGCTGGATCTTTCATAGATGATACTATACATAGTAATCCCAGTCTATATTTCACAAAAGAGCCTAGTGAGGGGGAGGAAAACAGGCACGTCTCTGCAAGGCTAGCATCCTCGTAAACAAACAAACAGACATTGTCCTTCTCACAAAGCGCCCTTCTTATTCTCTTCTTTGAATCCACTGCAAAGTGAAGCAAGGAGATTGAGGGCCAACGGAGGGGAGCGCAACTAAACCGATACAAATCACAACAAACTCACAAATCAACAGCCAATGAGCCCAGCTGAATAATTCAAACTGTTTTGACGGATCACTCCGACCTTCGGGTCTAATTAAAAACCACCGCTCCTGATTAACGTCTCACGTACCCCAGGGAACGCAACAATGTTGTTTTTCTGGAGTACAACTGTGAACATTTGAACACTGTGGCCTCGAACCAAATCCTGCACATGACCAACTGTATCAACTGGACGTGCAGCTCTAACGTTTGAAAAAGGAAGAAAAGGAGAGTGAATTCTTTTAAATTCCGCAGGCATCATCGACAGCAGTGAATCCAACTTGTTGTTGACGTCTTGAATCATAGCACCAACCAGATGCTTCAACTAGGAACATCTGATACAAAGGCCGTCACGGTGCACAGTGACTCCGTAAATATGCTCGCAACTGGAACGACCAACAACTGACAGCAAATATTTGTGGAGGGAATTCAACTTCAATCAGGTTCCATTGACCTCCGGTAGACAGACCACACAGAAACTCATATGTTGACAGGAAAGTCCTTCAAACTATGAATCCCATCACTGAGCTCCGGTTAGCTGGTTTAATTAAATCCTAGAACAGAGCTGGGTCGAAAATCTGGAACCGTCAGGCGCACAACTTGTTTCTTTATCGTGCCCACCAGCTCACTTTTCTCCAAGCAGAGGTAGAGTACACATGCAAAGTCAAAAGGCGCACAGGCCTACGAGGGCTGCATCAATCATATTACCCTCATTTCTGTGTTCACCAAGCTGTAGGCCTTTCAGGCTATTTACTAGAAATTAACACTTCACAGCCAGATGACGTACTATGAATGGGAACAGGTCTTAAGTTGCTCTCACTCCCACGAGCCTGCATTATGGGAGTAGCGCTGTCGGGGCAACGCTCAAAAGGCAATTTGGAGATTGTATAAAAGAAAGCGCCAGAAACGAACAGGATGTTTTTCTACTTGTATGAAACTTCCTCCAGCATCTCGTTAAACAACAGCTTTTTGAAACCACGCTATCAATATACAGATACAGGGCTGAAATAGCGAAGGATCTCCAGGTGATTTAAATACATAACTATAATTTGGCATGACTAGAAAACCGGTATTGCTATCGTGTTATATTAGGTTACACCATACCTGCCAGCATAAATTGAACTGCCGTTTTTCAAGCATGAAAATCAGATTCTCCTGGATGTAGGCAAACTAATCCGAGTATGCATTCACACTCACAATCACTCACTGTGAACCAACAGGGAAAACACCCCTTTACCTGACCATATCATCCACTGATCAGTGAAGCCAGTCCTCTCGGATTGCATTCAGCCAACAGGCAATTACACTAAATGCGCAGAAGTATTCAGAGATGGCTAAATAATGCATGATGTTATTAGACCAGATCTGTACCCCTTCCTGCTTCTGGCGCGCAAAGCCAGAGTGCAGGTTTAGAGCTTCAGGCATTTACTGAATGTCTCAGTCATTACTGATATACAAAAGTGTGTGTAAGCCAGGTCGCTCAGAAGCATCAACCACATGTGTAATTGCATTTATAATGTGAGATATTACTCATGTCTCATGTGTTACAGTAGCATAAAGCGCCAGAATCAAAGAGCAACACTAGCTCACAGTTCTGCTCCATGCGCACAACGGTTTGACATTTTTATCATCTTTTGATTTGGAAGGGGACTATTTCACCAGATTAGAGAATTATTGTAATTTACTTTGCCCTTCAAACATTTCAACACATTAAGACTTTGTTAGGATGTGACAAGTTTGCTCGATTAAAAGGAAGCGGTCAAAAAGTTACTAAATTTGTTACTTAATTCAAAAGCACCTATTCTGAAAAACAGTAACATAAAAAAGTACTTCATCATTCAATTAAATCTTTATTCAAAAACACACAACTAAGCACTGTTGTTTTTTGTGTGGCTAGATGTTTTTTGTTTTGTTAATTTGTCAATTTAATGTCGTTAAAATGTTCTTTTATATATTATGCATTTATACATCTTATATAGTCATTTCTTTAGCTGTACATATAAATGCTGCTATGGGTTTCTATCAATCCATTCATATACAATCAAATCCAAACAGAAGTCATCTCAGGGCACTTAACAATATGATATGGTGACGGTGTATTCTTTAAATTGGTATCAACAGCTGGGTCACAAATCCAACTATGAGTAAGCATTTGGCGACAATGGCATGGAAAAAAAACCCATCCTTTTTAACAGGCAGAACCAGACTGGGTGGGCGGCCAGCTGCCCGTATGAGAGCATAACAAATTTGAAACGCTGGAAATAAATAATTCTAAAGAAAAAGGGCCCATATTAAGGCTATAAGATCTGTTTGGCAAAGGCATAACATGGAAAGAATTGACCCCATTCATAATGCACCCACTGAAACTAGGGAAGAAGTAGGCATTGGGGTGTAGCTTTATGTAGATAGTTACGTTAGCGATGACATTTAAGAATTTGGTTTCATCGTTATTTACTGTTTCTACTAAAATCTCCTGCTCCCAAACTGGCACTCTGCAATGGTCCAGAAGTTGTCATGGCGCAGTTCATAATACTAAACATCCCTGACTGGTCAAACACAAGCTCCCTGGATGCAATGACGTATTCAGCATTCATTCATGCCATCAACAACGGCTGGATTTATTACTTAACATATTAGGACTTGGGACGTGAACGCCTGCTAACGTCATTCATGTTTAAACAATAGCAAACTTCCACCAAACTGGTAATTATTTCAATGTGATTATGCACCAAAGACTCCCTTTAGTACATAATCTCATGCGTGTTTCTGTTCAACATCTAATTACACAATGCCAGGGCTGCACGATCGTTGATGACGATGAGCGCATTGTTGTTTTGCTGTAAAACAAAAATAAATTTAAAAAAATATTTCTATTGAGTCAATTCTTTTACTTAAAAAACAAAAAACATTTAAAAGTGACAGTTATGTTATGCATCATGAGAACATGTATTTAACTTAAACAAGGACATTAGCAGTTGCCATTGAAGTATAAAAAAAGGACAAGAAAGGAGAATCATGGTGAGTGAGTGAGTGCTTCCATGTGAAGCGGAGAGCGACTGAGACAAATTAAGAAAGCTCGTTTCCACCACCTGACCAGTATGAGAAGGAATAAGCCCACACCAGCGGAAGGACACAAACTACTTTTACCATAGAATTATGACCTGAACATTAGTATAATAAAAATATACGTTCAATCTTGTTGCGAGGCGGTGCATTTAAGGAACGTCTCCCTCGCTCTCTCTCTATCTCTCTTTCTAAGCGGGAACACGATTTAGCTTTGTGAGAAGTACAACAACGCTAGTAAATTATGGTTAATTATGGTTACCTTGAACAAAATAGCTGTTTTAAAGCACAAGTTTCCCCACAGTGTGTCACATGGTAATGAGCACGTTTTCACTCTCCTAAGCATCCATTACACATCGCTGCACACACAGTGGAGATGACCTTCATCTATTGCCCTCTCTCTCACCGACGGTCACGGAGAGAAGTGCCAGCCCACACGAGTTTAGGAGGAAAGGGGGACGCTGAGGGAGAAGCGGGCTAGAGAGGGGGCGGGGCCTATGGGATGCTGAGGAGATTGAGTAAAGTCAGATGTAGATATAAACATTAATGGTGAGTAGGGGAGGTGTAACCTCTCTCACTGTGACTTTCTGCATCACCACCCGGCTGGCTAGGGAAGATGTATGAGAGAAAGAGTATGAGGAGCGAGCACTTCTTCGCTCTAGTGGCCTAGAGAGAAGAAATCAACACAAACAAGCCTTTTATTGTCATCTGAAGAGATGGCTAAAAATACACAGGAATGAGCCGCTTACTAGCTAAATATAAATAAAAAGGTCTGATCTATGACAGATTATCATTTTGAGAAGTATCAGAGGGGAAAGCTATTCACGCAGGCATCACATTTTTAGCACAATTTATCTCTGCTGGGTTGGTTTTACTCCCCTTTTTCAAATAGATAAAGTTAATTTAGTGTTTGTATGTGTGAACACGTATCTGTGGCACAATGATAATCATTTGGCATGGTAACACTTTCCTACACACGGTGTGAACCTGAGGGACAGAAACACGTCAAGTGCCGAGATGAGAAATCGTAACATTTCATGCCAATGATGTTGCACAATGAGCTTAGTCTTTAGAACATGCCAATTCATAAATCTGTATTATTACTGAAGAATTAGCTGCTGTAGGATATTAAGAGGAATAAGTGCCAATGTGGTACAAGGGCAGGAGTCCAATACAAATCATAAAGTAGCTTACTGTTCTTTTTGCCTCTTTTTTTTGCACCATTGTCCATGGAGGCGATTGCCAAATGGGAGCGCGGCCGTTGGTTCTTTTTCAGGTGCCTTGCTACTTAGAGAAAAAGACTGAAGTGAGACCTCAGCTGTAAAAGAAGATTTGGACCGTCGCCCAGGTGTCAGATTAACTTTCAATAAAGTCAATATTGAGTAATTAGAATACTCGCCCACCATCTAACACAACTGATTAAGTGGACCCATAAGTGCCCAGGCATTGAAATGAAATGGGATTGAGTACAGGGAAGGCTACAACAAAGTGGGTAAAGAGACATTTTAAAGAGGGATCTTTTTAACTGTATGCAGAAAATAAACGGGAAAGCGGGAAAAAAAAAATACAAAAAAAAAACCAACAACTTGGGCATCACGTCTCAAGAATGTCAGCAATGGGTTTACAGACCACATCCCAACACATACAAAAGAGTCCGAATCACATCCAGACCTACAACAGCACGGGAGGGAAGAGATGGCTTGCTGTGGAGCGCCTGACGGGAGAAGGAGGCCCTATCGGACAATCCAATGAGACTCGTCCGTCTACATCACATGACGCAATCCCACAAATGGTTCTGAAATTGTTCCATGCTGCCAAAAATCCCTCTTAGAGGGAGGGGCGGGAGGAGAGAGAGGGAGAGTTGTGGAGAAGGTTGGAGGGAGAAAACATAAGGCGATGTGTTTTACTGCATACCTCTGGCTGGGTCACTACAAGTACAGAAGATAAATGAGACAAAATGAAATCTACAATGACCCGGGCTGCAGAGTGAGCAGCGCCACAATGGAAAAACACATACATGTGATTCTCAAATAGAAGGACTTCTAAGCCCACAATGATGGCAGTGGTAGGAAATGAAAAGGAGGATAGTTGGGCGAAAGAAGAAAAAAAAAAAAAAGTACCACTCAAAATAAAATGTAATCATGAAGAGGAAGAGGTTTGATTGAAATATGCTTGGTGTCCCAAATTGCCCGAGAAGAAAACAATACAAGGGGAGAAAAGATGGGGGGCGGGCGGAGAACAATGTACAAAAAGACAATGTGGAACCAACAACAAAGAAGACAAACTGAGTCTGTAACGCAGCTAAACAACCGGCTGAGCAGACTAGTCCAGTCCTGTCCCCTCTCTCTTTTTCCCTCCCTCCCTCGCTCGCTCGCTCCCTCCCTCCCTCCCTCCCTCCCTCCCTCCCTCCCTCAGCCTCCACAGGTCCACCTCATGCTCTTTTCCTACAATCACAGGGAGTATGTTACACCAGCCGTAATAGCACATGACAAGGTGACCTGTGCCCCAACACGGGATGGGCTAAACTGTGGTGGAAAGGGTGGGGGTGGGGGGGGGGGGGGGTCACATGTCCAACCCTATGGTCTCCGCACATATCCCCCCCTGCCCAGGCCCCAGTGCTGGCCTGCAAGGCGAGAGAGAGGCAGTGACGGCAGCCTGCCCCCTTTTGCTGGGCCCCTTGCTGGACTCTGGAGAGGGGAAAGAGACGAGGCAGGGAGAGGCCCACTCAAACACACACCGAGAGTCCTGTTTGTGTGTATGCCGTATTTGACAGAGAATGAACCACACTCGAGCACAATAACAAGAATAAGAATAGTAATAATACATTGTGTTATTAAAACAAGTGAATGCTACATCAATGCTCGTCATGAGGTGAATTGTCACACAGTTTTTAAAAGAAATAATGTTCAAAATAAAAGAAAGATTTTTTTAAAAGCTAAAATGGTAACGACAGATTAATTTGGTCAGATTTGATTACCCAGTTGCTTTAAGTTGTAAATGATAACTGGTTTTATAACAATGGCCTTTGGTCTCAAGATGGTCACACATTTTGGTTGCATAACACACTGACATGTTAATGGATTCTTCAAAATAACAAAAAAATTGATTGTCTAATTAATGTCAATATTTAAGAATGATTCCATTGCTCACTACCTGATTAAAATATCACTTGTGTCTATGATGACAATAAACACGATTCACAGTATCATAGCGGGTTACATCACGAGACTGCAATCCCAGCGAATGTGCAAAGATCATGTAACAAAATATATACAACTCCAAGGCAGCGTGACACTGCCACCGAGAATACGACAGCCAACGAGTGATCAATACGCACATGAAAAATGCAAATGTAAAAAAAAAAGGTCTCACCTGAGGTTTTAGCATGCCCTTGTAGACCAGGTAAGACTTGAAACTTTAAGGCCGTAAACCTTCGGTTTATCCCAAGTTGTTAATCCTGTTAAATAGAAAAACAAATGGCATGTCGCAAGTCACTGAGTGGGCCTGCACCCTCGTACCTGACCAGCGGTTGATCTGTTTATGCAACACTGGTTGTCTTTGAACAGCAACACACACACACACACACACACACACACACACACACACACACACACACACACACACACACACACACACACACACACACACACACACACACACACACACACACACACACACACACACAGTCGCATCCTCTCTTTAGCAGTTACAAGTACGTAGGCAAACATATTTACGGCGACGCACTTCATAACTGCACGGAACCGGCTTCTCGTGTGGTCTGGAGCAATATAAATGACAATAAACTCAAGTGTCGACTTTAGCATTTAGAGTTTCATACCTCAGCGCAACTTTTCCCCATCAATACAGAGTCGCTTTTAATCCTCTTTAGTCGCCGTTTTGGGTCGGGGTGGTCATGCTCTTGCGAAGTGTGTGTCCCCCCACCACCCCCATGCAGACAGCGTGGCTTAGCGTTAGAGGAGAGAGGGAGAGAGGACTCGCGTTGCACCAAAATAACAAAATAAGATGTGAGGAGACTCGGGCAGAAAACGTCAAAGTCGCACGCCCTTTCCAGACGTCGGCTCTCCGGTAGTAGCTAACGTTAGCGGGGCTAGCTGGCTGCTTTAACCCCAAAACGCGCCGCCAAGTTCAGCCAGCGAATTAAGCGTCTCGCGACCGTTTCCAGCCGACATCCAACAGGAGAATGGTTGAGACTCGTTATCACCAAGAGAAAAAAAAGGAAAAAAAACGTACGCACTTACGGTAGTCCGACCAGAAATACCCCTCCTTCTTCAGGACTCGACTAGATGGCCATTACTTTTTGTTATGCACCGCCCCCTCCGCAGGATCTCTACGGGAAAAAGGGATTTCCCCCCCAGCCCCTCTGGTAACCAATCAGAGGTGAGCTGGGAGTAACCTCCGTGTTGTGGTTGGTGACATTTCGGCCGAGTCCGGCGTTGAGTGGTCAGCCCCAGTGTCTGTCAAGAGGGGAGCCGCCCCTTATACAGGGGTGTGTCACAACGTCAGAGGTAACGGAGAGGTAAACAACTTTGACCGCGTGAGGTTTAAAGCAACATCGTTTTGCTCTAATCTCAGAATCAATGGACCCCCGATGTGGCGGATTATCGAGCCCACATTACATGCGGGGTGGTGTCTCAGTTGGTGGAAATAGCTCATTTGTTTATGTCGTACGTGTCACTCTTTGTTTCGCTGCTACAGGCTTCGACCCCTATATTTTAATGGGAGATAAATCACATCAGCCTCACGATTGATATCACGCCGTTGAAATAATAAAACGAGCCCCGCCTTGTGTCCAGTCGCCCATTTTGTACGTTTTGCTGCATTATTTCTTTGACATGTTGCAAATGCGTGCAGTGAAGGGCGTGTATTGGAGGGGTGTGTCTAGTCTGCAGCACGGTGGTAGGCTGGAAAACAATGTCGATGCGTGGCGATCTTCACATTGATTTGTTTTTCAAAGCCTGGGAGTAAGCTATAAATAGACAATTGAACGATCACACTGTGCAAACATTGCGGATATTTGTGTTCACCCAGACAAAATGTTAATCTTTACCTAATGTTGCCGTTCGTTCATTCACGTTTGTGGGCTCATAGGAGCTCTGGTATGTGGTGTGTGTGCGTGGTGCGTGTGGTGGGGCCAGCAAAGGGTTCCTGGGTGAAGGTCAGGGGTGTGTCTATTATATAAACACAGTGGAGGAGACAAATAAGAAGGGGAGAGAGGAAAGAGAGAGGGGGGCCCCATCCGGTTCCATATATCCTCTTCTAACGAACCGTTCCTTACTGCTGCAGCAGCCTAAACACAAGGGATATATACATGTTCAGAGGGAAAGCATATCTTCACTATCTTTGCATTGCAAATTATTTAAAGTATCTTACATCATAACATTTGCCATTCAAGCAGTGCAGAATATTTCTGATTATGCTTCCTTTTTTTCCTTTTTATTTTGGTTAAATTTATTTTGGTCTTCATGTACAAATACCAAGTGTGCATCCTCCGCATTGATTTAACAACACTTTGCACCATGTTATAGCAACAGTGTTTTTTACACTGCCTTCTAAATTTGCTGTTAGCTGCCTTACCCCCAAAGGTAAAAACAGTTTCCCTTTAAACTCCTTCATGGTCCCCTCCACATTATAAAGTTATACATTTTAAATCTCCTCTGCCAAACATGCACATGCAAAGTTCAATGTCAACAAGAAACGCAGTTGGTCACAGTCTTGCTTTCTGTTTTAACCTTACAATTAACATATCCTGAGTCATTGTGCACCTTAGACATGTGAGATAAACTTTATTCCTGTACTGGTCGTAACTTGTGTGGGTGTGAGGTGCATGCTCATGAAGAGTTGATCCTTGTCCTGCGGTTTTGGCCGGTTTCCAAAGCTGGCCGCTGCACAGGATCAAGCCGTTCTGCTAACAGGGATTTATTTGGCTCCACAGCACCCATGTCAGACACGTATCCTCGCCCAGCCATTTTGTGTCCTCAGATGTTCCGGCCCAACACCGTTAGCTCTTTTGCTTTTTGGAATCCAGGGAAGTAGACATCAACGATCAGAAACACTTGACCCACTAAAACTAAAGGAATTTGTGGCTCTGGAAAATAAATGAATCTAACTGTTTTATAGTGTTAAGAGAATTAGCACACTGACGATTAAGACAATTATTTGTCTTGGACTATTCTGAGTGAAATTGCACATTGCTGCGGGTGTATGTATTTATAAATGTAAATAGTGAGGTAACAGGGTGACATTCAAGCAACGAGACATGCCAGGGAAAAACATACGGTTTGTCGGGGTACAAAACTATCAAGTTAAACAAAAGCAATATCAGATTTTGCTAGGCTTTTAAGTCAGAGAAATACTGACATACGCCCATGAAACCGAGAATATCCTGCCTGAGGGACTACAACCCTGATGTCTGTCATCATGGGAGGCCTCAGGGCGGCTGGTCTAACCCACATAGACTCACATCCCTCGGGCAATCTGCAGTCTGTAGTTAGCACAGAGAAAATGCAGTACATCCACCTCGACACACTGCTCTGTCCCATTTGGACATGAAGAGCATGGGGATTTGAGAATGCTGTTAACAGCCCCCCCTTCAATACGATTCTCTTCACCCTTAGGTATTACGCCTGAGGGCCACAATAAGCAACTAAATCCTGGACTTGCTGGAAAACATTTTCTGGCTTTCGGCAATTGTATAATTTCTGAATTGTTTGTTAAATTTAGAGCTGTGCAAGGTATGCGATACGGATATAATATCTCTGCTGAAATCTCCTATTGATGGATTAGAGTACCAAGAAGAACAAAAAAGTAAAGGAGTTAATTGTGGCCTTCAGGAAGCAGCAAAGACATGGTGGAAAACCCCTTTATTCTCATCAATACGCCCTTAGTCGGCAACTTTGAGTTCCTCTCGATCAGCAGCAACACTGTGTGATGTTGACATGTAAATTCCGCATGGCTCCATAGAGCCTCACTACCTATAGATTTGCTACCTTATCTGTGGCTGCATTGCCGTGTGTTGTCCAAGCTTCACCACCCTGGGCTGCAAAGCTTCCCAGAAGTTAATGTAAGCAGCATAGTTTCTCACAGGCAATGAACGACCAACCCTCCAGCACATTAACCATGAGAGACGCTTGAAAGAGGCCCGCAGAATTATCCGAGACCACACTGATCCTTAGCCACAAGCTATGCAGTGTTTTACCTTCTGGGAAACAGTTTTATTTCCACAGCAACAGAATCAGAATAGTTGGGTCGTCGATGCATCAGATGGTTCATTCATTCACCAGATACTTTTGTACTGTTTTGTACTATTTGCAAGTCACTCTCTTTCTTTCTTTGATATACTATTTTTGATTGTTAAAATACATTTTTGTATTTTATTTTTTGGGCTGTTCTGTTCTTTAGAAAAAGGTATAATAAAATTGTTTTCAACTTATTAATATCTGTATATTTCATTTTACTGTATTCCCAAAGCAGGTTCATATATGTAATATTCAATTGGTTTTGTTAAATTGTATCTGCATCAGTTAAAAGTAGTGAGTTTATTACCATCTGAAATTTAGTCTAAACGAACTAAAAAAAACTACCTGAAAACTCTTAAATAAACTGTTGCACTGTTGCCTCCTTAATTTTCACCTCTTGAGCAAGACTTAGTATATACAATAATCAGTAACGTTATACAGTGTATTATAATAATATAATATAATATGCTTCTCTACTTACGACATTAATAATAAACCAATATGAATTGTTAATGAAAATAACAATGAATGAGAGTAGCCCTACTTTTAAAACAATGACAAAAGTGAGCAACACCCAGTGATTTTAATGTCTGACTTGAATGATTTAGTTGTATTAGTAATATTGAGCATTGTTGGCACTTTTTAATTCTTCAAATATTGACCTCAGGGAACAATGGATATTTTATTTTTAAGTCAAGAGAAGGTGGGAGCTGTTAGCTGACTCTTAGCACAACAACAACAACAACCAGACTAATTGAAAACAGATATTGCAGTTGCTTCATTATCTACCTCTTAAATATACTATTGATATATTAAATTCAGAAACCAGAAAATCTGACGCAATACTATTTTAGTCCAGAGGCTCGCCCGTAGCTGCAAAATGGAGATTCGACTAAACAAGTGGATTGTGTCTACGTGATCTATTTAATCCCTCTAGTTCCCTCTTTTGGGAGAATGAGGGACAACATGGTCACCCATTACACTTCTCAAGAACAACAAAGCGTTAAATTATACTACCTGCACATGAAATGTGCTTCTATGCAACTTGTTCAGCTAGTTACAAGCACAACAAATTAGAGCATTTATTAGTTCTTGAATTACATGAATGACCGCAAAGCACAAGATGATGTTAGACTACATGAAGACTCAGTCAATACGATCAACAGCTTAGGGTACAGTTGGATTGCAAAGCTGCACTATATGGGTTTGATAGACATTTCTTATCCGGTGAAGAACGAGGTGCTTTGGCACACATATTAATATTCACGTTTGTGCTGTGTATTCAGTGCAAACGAATCATTCACATGCAACGTTTTACGCGGGCCCACTGAGCAGCTTTGGTCTTTAGTTGAGTTAGTTAGCTGAGTGTTTAGTTGAGTAAATTTCTTCTTTTTTTCAGCAGGTGTGGGCTACTTTACTCATTTAATTAATTGTCGTTGATAAAAATGCATTCATGTTTTCTTTACCAATGCTGATGCAGTTACTGTGTTACAGTTGAATGTTGCTTCCAAGAGAAATAGCCCGTAACAGAACTTTTGTAGATTTAGATGCACAATACGATCGTATCTAAACACACAAAATCTGCAAATAGTTTAACCGTCAACAACAATCTAAACCTTTATTTTGAAAACAGAGCTCTTATTTTGACAAGGAGAAATCGGTTAAGCGCGAGCCAGCTAGCAGCTTGCAAACATTATTGGAAGTATTTCAGCGTGACTCTCAAATCGTCCTATCCTTCGGGGCTCGGTTAGACCAGACGTGGTGGACTATTATTACCTGTAGATGGATGCGTTTATAAGAAGCTACCTCTGATTTCACAGTCCACTGTGGTTGTCTCTCACAACGCACAACCAGTTTAGCTAACGTTAGCTTGTTATAACGACCTAACATTACAGCTAACGTTAGGTTACGTTTCGTTAGCTAATAAGAGTTTCAGGTATCCACGGTATACATGGCACTCTAGTTGCGGGTTTGATACGTTTACAACTTTACATCGTACTGTTAGACGAAACATGTGGTGTAAAATGTAGTACGCTGTACTTGCTCCCCACCATCAAGTACGGTACTACGGCTACGTATGACATCCTCGGTCCCATGGTGTAATGGTTAGCACTCTGGACTTTGAATCCAGCGATCCGAGTTCAAATCTCGGTGGGACCTCATCCTTTTAGAAAATCGAAATATCTGAGAATGATCCGAAACCTTTAATCCTAGATTTAATTAACTTCACATTTAGCAAGTGACCCGAAACCGCAATTTAGCATGCAAATAACTACAATACATAACATTTCTTTGACTGCTTTAAATGGTGAAGCACACATTTGTATTTTATTTTTTATTATATATATTTTTTTACTTACATTTCATGTGGAATATCCAATAAACAGTTTCAGAGGCATAAAATATATTAATTTTCTTACATTAAAAAAAATCATTGGGCTAAAGCCGAAATGATGTATTAGCTCAATAGAAAACTTAAAAATTATACATATTTTAACACAGTAATGAAGTCTTTGGCTTAAAATGTAACTTCATGCCATAGATATTATTTGTGTAAATATGGACCCAAACAAATCATAAACTTGTTATATGGAGATTTTATCTGTAGTTGTATTTATTTAGGTTATTTCCACAATCTTTAAATTGTATGTAAAAGGTAGCTCCAAAATTGTGAAATTATCAATCTGTTTGTGTTGTATATTGTAGACCTAGGTATCTTTAGAATAATATGCTACTATATCTGTGGTTATACAGTTTTAATAGTATAGTTGCTGAGTGAACAACATGTTAATGATGTTGTTGAATGAAATATGTATGAACCACAGAGTTTAAAATGCACCCACGTTTTTTTTTCATCAGATAATCAAAATAAACAGCCTCTAACATTTAATTCCTGGATAATTGGATCAACTTTATCAACAGCAAAAAAACCCACCCAAAACCACAACTCTTATTTGGCAAATAATAATAATACAGTCAGTCTTTGGCCTATTAAACAATTTTCCTTGAACTCCTGTCTGTCAGAAATGGATCCTGTTATGAAAACAGCCGAGTGCAATTCCGCCACCTGAGATCAACGCAAGAACCAACGTAGTCACACACACCTCATCAAAAAAATCCTGTTTACATTTCCCTTAGATCCTCAATTGTCCAGATTTGCACGTTCCCCTTCACTCTCATCTGCGTAGCTGTGGACCCAGCATGACTTTGTTGATAAAGTTGACGATGGCAACGGCTGGCTGCTCCGGGTCCATTTCTGCAAACAGGTGACACACGTTCTCTGTGGAACTCCCGGTCCGCCTCGCCACAAAGCCAAACATCCTGCAGCGTAAAGGAGACGCAAGAGGTCAAAAGACGGGAGAGCTAATGACATTATTGAGAAAAACGATTTCGTCTCAGGAGGTCTGAGTCACATGTCTGATTGTGGTTAACTGCCATGCAGAGTAGCACCACGTACAAGTCGCTCACATCACTCGCAGAGAAGAAGAAGAAGAAGAAGAAGAAGAAGAAACACACACACAGTGAAGCAAGCACTTACTTGCTTGACGTGCTATCAGAATTAGTCCACCTGAAGCATAGGCACACGGATAGAGACAGACAAAACATCTTAACAATATGAAATCAAAAACATGGAGAGTGACTTGGGATCTACATCCAGCGAAAAAAGCAGACAAACGCAGAACTTGAATCTTTAACAGTAAGCCAATACAGGTTGTACTTGTGCAGCAGCAGCGGCAGGCACACAGACGTTACTGCCTTTACCCAAGATGATCAGCAGTAACATAAACAAGCATAACATTACATTCATTATATAATCACATCGTCAATGTCCCAGTGACCCACCTCTGGTCTTGTGGGTTGAGACTGCTGAATGTCACACTGTTGATTGGATAATGTCTCCTGAAGAACAGCCTGTGGACACAATATCTTTCTCGGTTAGTCTTGTTTGTCTTTGGCATTTGCTCAAAGACTTTTTTCTGGAAGTTTTCTAGCTACCTATGGTATCCATGCTGTGTCAGACCACTGAAATGAAAGCGCCATAATGTTGTCGACAGGGAAGGTTTACCTTCTTTTGCTGTCGGTGAGAGTGATGCCCTGAGAGGACACTTTGAAGTGGACCACTGTGGCCGCTGGACGTGGACTCAGGGCCAACGTACACTTGGTTGCCTTTAAGATCGCCTCAGGTCCCGTCAACGACTCAGTTTCCAAGGAGTTTAGGTAGAGCACGTTGCAGGCTTGGTTAAAAGAGAGATGAGAACACATGGATCAACACGAACAGGGGTACTCCCAGAGCGTGGCGCGATGACAACATGGGGCTTGAGTGGTCTCTGCTGGTCAAAATTAAGAACTGCATTTATTCTGATTGCTCCTTTGTGGAAGTTCATTTAGTGGGAAAATCACCGATAACAGAAGCCCATGCAGTACCTGCTCCTTGTTTGAGGAGGTCAGCCGCCGTGCTGGTGCTCGTTGCACTCTGCATCTCTTGAAGCTCCCCAACGAGATCTGAAATATATTCTTCAGTTACATAACAACACTCTAGAGGATTGAGGATGCAGTCTGTAGCTGTTGTAATGGCCTGCCATCCGTTGTTGTGTTAAAGGTATTTTACCTTTTTCTGGGACGCGAAGGGCGCATGGCAGAGATATGGGAGTAATTGAATGCTGGTACACCAGGGCAGATAAACTTCCTGAAACAAAGACAAAATAGGTCAAACAGATCATGACTGACAGAATAAAATCACTTCCGATAAGCTAACAGGTTGAAACGAAGATGTTCAGTTTGCCATCTATGACTTTATAGTGGAAATGTATTGTGTCTTCCACACAACTGACCAAAGTAGGACTCATTCTGACAGCCCTTAATCTTCACTCCCCGTGGGCCAGTCTCGATGAGGAAGTGTCTCACCAGCTGCTCCAGAGGGTCCCCTGGGAGGAGAGTAAGAAGTGGGGACGGTAAATAAGGCAGACTCTAAACTTTGCATTAACAAAAAGTAAATAAAATAATTTATATTCAATTATATACACAAGAAAAACAATTAGGAGCAGTTTACATTATTCATTTTAATACCGTTGACATTTGAATACACTAAACTTGCTTACATATACATTATTTGACCTCAACTATGAAATGTTTCTGGATTTTTTTATTCTTCTAAATGAAATGTATGAAAATGAAAGTGGTAAAGTAAACCTTGTAAAAACTTTTTTTTACTCTACCAGAGTTTTCTGGTTGTTCTCTGTGATTTTGTACACTTACTTGCTGGCAAGTATCATTTTGGATGTTAGAAGAATACTCAATAGATTAATAAAAAACATGTAATTAATCAACTGTTGAGGAACATAATACTGGCATTAGATTTCTATACGTGGTTTATTGTTGTGAATGATGTCATAAAACACACAGGAAACCTCATATCATAGTAGGTTTAGCCAGCTGGCGCTGGTGTGCCCAAGTGTCAAGTTTGAGACATGCCAATGTGTCGGAGCGAGGACCACAGATACCTTTGCTGACAGTCATGTTGGCGTTAGGAGGAGGTGTGGCCACCTTGAGGGCCAGACCGTAGGCGCCCTGGAAGGAGTTACTGTCTCTTATGAGGAAAGTTCCTGGTCCTTTGTCCTTCAAAACAGCTATGGCTATGGTAGAGACGACACTTGTTAATGATGAAGTGTCACTACACTTTATGACTCCATCGTCGAATAGTACTGATGAATGCAGACATTGCATATCCGTCATCATCCTCACCTTGGTCTCTGGAGATGCCGGGTCTGTACCAGTACTTTGAGCTGTCCTGGACAAACTTGGCATTGACCCTGATGTCTGCCTCCTCCCGACAGTTGTGATGTGAGGATCCTCGTCTCTGCTCTCCCGCAGAGGGGCAGAAAGTAACGTGGTGCGCGGGGGAAGGAGCTGAGGAGACCCGCAGGAGAGAGTTGTGTGCGCTAACGTATGCTGGCGCCGAGGAAAGGCGTTTCTTCTCTGGTAGTGGCGGCTGGCCGGTGGGGATGGTGATTGCTGTGTACCCAGTGTACGGTACATGAGGGACGTTTAGTAATGGGTAGTAATTGGAAGCCAAGGGGAAGGTTGGTGTTTGATATCCGTCAGGAACAGGTGACGGTGTGTCATTTGAACAGTCTCTTTCCGGAGTCAAACTTTCTCCTGCAGCGTCTGTGGCTGATGTGGAGCACTGGAGAGAAGACTGAAGGTCTAGGGAGCTAACGGGAGAATTTGGGGAAGTGGTGGAAGGGCTAGAACTTAGACTACCAGAGGGTTTCATGGATGCACCTCTGCTGTTGTCAGTCGCGGCGACGCTAGGAAGGGCAGAGCCATTCAGTTGCACCTGGACCGGGGGGATGATGACTGACGCATAGCTTGAAGTCTGTGATTGGCGAGATACCTCTGCACTTCCTGGCATCTTGGCTTCTGCGAGATTACCATCAGAGCTCAAACTCTGCTCGCTTGATGGTTGTGTGGAGTTTATGGACACGTTGGAACTCGGTATTTGTGTGATGGCTTGGTCACTATTTGCGCTGGACTCCAGATGTCTCGAGGGTTCATGGTGTAGACGAGGGCTATCAGCTGTTACACTGAGGAAAAAAGGTTAAACGTTTGGGGGAAAAGACAATATCATTATTTACAGATCTGTGTTTTTGTTATTCTATTCTGAGCTTTAGCGCACGTCAAACAGAAAACGTTTCACCCACCTGTCTTCTGTGTGTGTGGGGCTGCTGGTGCCAATGATTGTGTAGTCATGATCAGAGTCCAGTCCAGGGGTGCTTGACTGGCCATTGGAGTCCGACCTACCTTCTGATATATCCTCCTCAGCCTTGGCCTGTTCCGCTTCAAGATATGAGATAAAACCAGATGAGGCATAGCAAAGACAATAATAGCAAGTAACAGACATGCTACTATTAACAAATATGAAACAATCCCCACTGTATCCATTCATCTTTTCAGTCACCTTTGTGCTGCTGGTCTGCGGATCCACAGGCAGCGTCAGGCAGCCTGCCTCTCACAGGAGAGGGGCTACTAGCGGGCAGAGGGGAGGTTGATCCAGAGTGGTACCCTGAGACGTAACCCCGGCTCTCATGGCTCGCGGCTGGGGACGGCTGGTAGGGAGAGCAGGGACAGGAGTGACGGGGCTGTGGAGGGGTGTGGTACCCACTGCTGGCTCCATCCCGCACATCCATCAGAGACTGGGGGCAACGGTAGCCTTGATGAGGTCCGATGGCATATCTAGGCTCCATATTTGGACTCTGATCCAAAGTGGAGTGGCACACGCGAAATGCAGGCTCTGCAGATTTGCACTGCCAGAACTCGGCCTCTCTCGCGCCCTCCCACGGATTTTCACTTTCCCAAAGCAGAGGCGGCTCTCTTGTTCGTTGCATCCCGGCTCCTTGGGACCATTGTGGGGTTTCTGTTTGGTCCGGGTGCAATGGATGGAACGCTCGTACTGAGGCTGATCGGTGCTCTCGCCTGCCGGTGCAGTCTTGACAGGAGCATCCAGGGGACTGTGTTGGAGAGCTGAAGAGCATTTCCCTGTAAGGGCTGGAGGGAAGTGATTGATGGGAGAGATGAGAGGCTGGATTGTGGTTGTAATAACGGAGAAGGTGACACTCTTCCCCAGTGCACAGCCTGTTAACCGCGGGGAGGGTGTGGCTGTGTGGGTGGGTGTGATCAGGGGGGGAATAAGGATAGCAGGGCCTGAGGAGACAGGGCTGGGGAGGCGGTGGGGCTGGGCGTTCCCACGGTAACTGTTGTAAAGGATGGACGCTATGTCGATGGCAGATCTCCATATGAGGAGGCGGGGACACAGATTTGGTGGGCAAGGCTGGCAGAGTTTGGCTTTTTGGATTCTTTTTAGTGACGTTGCAACGGCCGAGACAATGAGCGTCAGAAAGGCAGGGTTCTCGTTCCCTCTCCCGTGCGCCATCGCCACGCTTTGCACCCCCTTGACCATAGCACGAGTGTTCTCGCCTCAGACCTCCAGGGATTGGCGGGTCTCCGTCATCTAAAATCGCTGTCTCTCTGTCTTTCTCTTTGCCTCTTCTTTTCTCCTTTGCTCCATCTCCCCCATCCCCTCTCATTGATGGACGGTCAGTGTTTTCTCCATCAGGGCGCATTATTGTCAGAGAGGGTTGTTCGAGGCGATCAGAGGGGACTGAGGAGTCGCTCGAGTTGGGGCTGTTGGTGATGAGCTGGGGCTGGCTGGGGGTCTGAGGCTTGACTGTTGGGCTGCTGGTGAGGCACCCGTTGGGTGATGCTGCTGAAGCAGTCGAGCCCGGCCCACGGCGCTTCCTCACCTTGGCATACAGGCTGCCGTCCAGAGGGCCTCTTGTATGAGAGATATCTGTTCAAAACATAGAGGGGATGTGACGTCTGATAAATTATCACCAAGCTTACACTGTGTGTGTGTGTGGGTTTCTTACCTTCAATGCTGTCTTGGTGGTGCAGGTTGAAATTCTCGTAGGAATCCCATCTGACCACAGGCTCCGAGATGTTGTAGTCCACTTTGATGGAGGCATCATTCTTGCGGTACTCTCGACCTAGGAAATAAGACACTTCACAATGAAGCTGATGAACATGAACAACAAAGACAGATAAGCAATGAGAAATAATTGATAGTATTCACCTTTAATTTTATCTGGCCCATTGGAGAAGATGAACTCAACTGTAGCATCTGGAGGGAACCTGTCATCTTCAGAATGCGAAGCATAAAGGCAGTGACTAAAATACTCAAGCCGTAACTACTGAGACTAATCAAAACGTTCACAAGAAAGGGCACCTAATACGTGAAGTGGGAACACCAAACTCAATAAATAAAAAGCATATCACTCCAAATAATTGTGTGGGTAGTGCTATTTATAAATTGTTGTGTAGCACTTAGAGTATCTGTCAAGAGACTGCTGCTTATTGAGCAGTTTACAAGCTTTTCTGTTCCACCTGAACTGACTCATCTCACACATGCATCGTAATGGAATTAAATCCTTTCAATGAAGCAATAGAAATATATATGAGGGGAAATATTTTAAACGTGCAGTGAAGCACTGGTGTACTTCCAACCTTCTCTAGTTGTGTGGTGTAGTCTGTAGTTTTCCTTTTGCACAATGTAGCATAAAAACCCTTCACCAATCCCTCTCTCTCTGTACTTTCATGACCGTCCAGGAACAGAAATTGATTTTACTCTATATTTTATGCATTTCCTAAGGAACCGTTGAGCTTCTGTTTAAAACCTGTGCAGGCGAGGTCCAGTTCAGGTTTGCCAAACCACAGCTGGGCTCCGTGGACAGTACAGGTATGAAACTGGACTCTGAACACCACCTCCCTCTCTGCTGCTTGACTCCGACGATGGTAGCACTTCACCTGTAGAAGTATTTAGGTAAGAAAGCTATGTGCAATGGAGGGTTGTGTCATATGGACCTCCTCAAAACACAGATATCTTAAAATGTGTTGCTTAAGTGCATTAAAAATAAGCACGCTCGTTTGAAAGCATAGGTTACAAAATTGGATCAAAGATTTAAAAAAACATACATGCTGCTATACGTTACGTATAGATATGAATTGGATTCAAATCCTTTCTAGTTAAAAAGTGTAAATGTTTTCATGTTGTGACACAGTTTACAATAAGCTACAGCTCACCATAATGTCCCCCTTTAACAAAAGCGCTGACTCCATAGGAACACACAGCTTCCTTGCCCTGGAGCTCTGAGGATCACTGGACACACACACACACACGCATGAATACACTGAATAAAAGAACGGCTACACCAGCTCAAACACATAATACCAGTCAAAACACGTCTCAGTTGGGTACAACAGTGGTAAGCAATGTTTAACTTTTACATAAGCACAGACCGGCTTACACCTAAACACAGGCAGCAGCCTGCATTGGCAACATCTGTCAGTTGGACAGTCTGCAGGAGGTAAGATGAAAACACTGGACACTGGCCATGCACTTACTAGACCCCTGAGGTGTAGACGAGCTGCAAGGACTGGTAGATTTTCAGGAATGGATAGAAACCTGCAGATAGGGAAAGAAGTTAGTGAAAAATGAGATTGCAGACAAATGCTTTATTGTTTTTTTTTTTCACTTTAACATGGTAAATAAAGCTGAAAGTTCCCATAGCTGCCGTGTGAGCTATGATGAGATGTTAGTTTGTGTAAAACTGACCTCCCCCTGCCTGGAAGTGTGGCAGCGATGGAATGAGGATCTGGTGGAGGAACAGGGCACTGCTGTTCATTTTGATGGTGCCTGATAGCAGCCCGCCAAAGTAATAGATGTACCTGAAAAAGAGATGTGAGCATATGTGTTAATGAAAGCATGGAGCGACTGAGGCGAGCAGCAGGAAAAAAGATCTGTAAATGTGTCCCACCTGTTCTGAGAGGGCTGCAGGGTAGAGGAGACTTTGTCTTCACAGAACTTTCTCATTGCTAGAGTGGTGAGAGCCTGGTCCGCTCTGTGGACAAAAGCACAGATTAATGAATAAAGGCTTTAATACAGATCTCTGTAAGCACAAATTAGGAAGTATCAGTGTCTCTGGAGGTAAACAGTAAATTGTGGCTGTTGTTGGTGACTTTGCAGTTCATTTATCTTTTCTACAAAAGGCTTTACGGATATTTAGATGTTCTCAGGCTAAAGCTTTCCAACAAAAACAACAACAGTCACTTTGAGCTGTGAGGATTAAATTAATCTATTAGTCATAAAACAGAAACTGTATGGCCAACAAACTTGATAATCGAGTTTTGAAAGAATAATCGAATACATTTATTAGTTTGTTTCTTTTGATTTGTTTCTTAGGTTTTCTGAGCTTTTGGAAAAGTAATATAAACATACAAGCAATAGGACTGTTTTTTGGAAAACATAACACGCTATTATATTATGTCAACAGGCTTTATAATGCTATTTTTTCGTTTGTGGTTGTTGTTTCGTCATTTACACCACCATAGAGTGGAAAATGTTTATGAATAGCAGCACTAGTTTATTACATTAAGAGAAGGTGATCCAAAGGGTTTAGGCCTTGATGACAGTGAACCATAACAATCTAAAGACATTATGCAGACAAAGGTACTCCAAGTTACATGACTTTAGCACAACATTGAAGTCAGAATTTGGTTAAATCATTTTTCATTATTAGAATGTAATTTTGATGTCAGGCATGAATACAAGTGATACAAGAATAACAAGTGCCTTGTTAGATTGATGATCACGTAGCTTACCCAGCTGATATCTTGCTGTAGTGCATGTAGGCTGCCACAATGACCCCCGTCTTCCCTTTATTCCCCTGTCGGAGCACAGATCAAAGTGATGAGGAATTGCTTTTCCCACTGTTTTGAATTCTCTACAGCAAAGCAAGCCGGTGTGGATTCGGGCTGCACCGACCTTGCAGTGGAGGACCACCACATTGTTGGGGTCAGAGGTCAGCCAGGTCTCCATGGCTTTACAAACAGCACAGATCCTGTCGAGGGGTGGGGCATGAACATCAGGCCAGCCATAGTCTTGCACCTGAACCGCAGAGGAGGAAATTGTTGTTTTCAAACGAGACCAAGCGTTCCATTTTCCTTGAAAACACAAAGTGCTCACTTGCGTGATCTACTAGTACCTTTGGGTTGAGTCTGGTGATGTCATGTCTCTTCTCTGATAAATTCAGTAGCTGGAAAGGTCAGAGATAATGAACATTTCACAAATCTATTTTTACATATCACCCACAAACTGAGCAAGAAATACAGGAAATAATAGAAAACAGTGAAAGAGAAGATGTTGTTCAACACTCGCTATCACTGAAAAGGAGTTAAAGCGATACACTTAAAGCTTTTTAATTGTTTTTTATAAAACATGTAATATTATCTGTCGCTTCATTATTCATTTCATGAGACCAACCACAAACTTATGTTTGTATTCCTCATGTATACATTTTTATGACTTGCCAAGAATGTGTCCTGGTGCTTGGATTTCAGCATTGAGGCCACTTCCTGCAGGCTTCTTCGGTAGTGCTGCTCTTCCAGGTCGGGCAGGAAGAAGACGGAGATGATTCGCTCCGTGATGTAGGTGAGATCAAAATCATAGTGACGCTCCATCACATCCTCCATCGCTCTTTCCATACTTTTACTCCTGGACATTGTGAGTCATTAGGTTCCTTAGTTAATTGTACCCTGCAATTTATTTCTGTGCACCCATTTTACATGTTGTTGCATGTTTAATTCAGGCTTCTTGGTACCTCGGTAGGGAGCCTCTCTTCTTCTGTTGTGTAGATTTAGTGGAGCCGTGCTGAGGAACCGTTAGAAAAGAGTAACTCTACTGTAATGATTATTTGGACAACATAGTATTGAACTAACTTGTACACACTCACCGGGTCGGGCGTTGAGGTGCAAGTGGGAGCCACCTGAAAGAAAAGGAGCAAATGGTTGCACTCAGTAGATAACACACACACACACACACACACACACACACACATACTGGTAATAAACCAGTACATGCCGAATCATGAGTTTGCGTAAACGCTCTTGTTCTTCCTCCAGCAGCAGGGACGCAGGAATAGAAGGATGAGGAGAGAGGGTGAAGGTAAGAATCTGTCATCTGCTGCAGCTCATTTGAAAAAGAGGCTGTCGGTACAGATCTGGATGTTCACCACGATGCCTTCGGGATGATGTCAGAAACACACACACACTGGTGCACGCTAACAGACATTCATATAAAGACAAAAAGAAGCTTCTGTGCACACGTGTACGGAAGACGACATTGTGCTGACTTCTTAGAGTTCTTCTCTTGCACAATGTGTAAATTATGTTTATTGAGCTGGCAGGCAACTAAAGAACAAGAGAGCTAAGTATAATAAACAGGTACACGAAAATAAAAAGGAAGTAAGTCAGTTTGAGACCGTTTTGTACGAGGATAACAGTTGCCCTGAAGTGACAGGCGACTAGAAACTTCCATATCTGTGCATCTGCTCTCTTTCTGACTCATTTAATGGTCTTGTGAGTAAAATGTAATCGTGTTGAATAATCAAGAAATACATTATAATAATTCAACGTAGCTGAAGGATAATTATGGAAATGAGCTGACAAGTCAGTGTTACAGCACATTTACAGGCTGGGAGTGCAAACCTTGACAGGTCACACCCCTGTCACCGTATGACCTTTGAACTATTCCATTGATTGATTGACAGGCGAGCTGCCCTCTGTGGCTGAGCGAGGCCGGTGCTGATAGGTGTCAGGCAACAGGTCAACAAGTCAAATATCTTTCATGCAAGTGTTATGTTGATCGAAGAAACCCAGGTACGATCAATATCGTGTGACTATCGACCACGCAGGTTCTCATACACAATGAATAACACTAGGAAATAAAGGAATTCCCAGTCAGCGTTAATACGTTTAATAATGGTGGTTGTGGATAAAGTGGTCGGCTCCAGGAAGGAAGGATCAGCAGGAGACAGAGACAACACGCACATATACGTAAACACAAACACGCACAAACACACACACACACACACACACACACACACACACACACACACAGAAGAAGACTATGGTTGCACTGACATGCAAACCAGAGTCAACAGGAAGCAATTTGCAACAGGAACTCAGCACTGGTCAACCACGTGCACACGCACTCACAAGCACACGCATACATTAATGCATGCACGCACGCACGTAAAGTGAACACATGTGTTTTGGTGGCTCTGCCAGCCTCGGGGTCTTCATTAAAGCATGTGGACTGCACGCCGGAGTCACTGGGAGCCCAGCCATCTGGTTCAGTTTGCCCTGTTCATCAGCGAGTGTTTACGGAGGTGCCAGTGGCGGCACTCAATGCCGTCCTCAGAGGCCGGCTGACTGCGTCCAGAGTGGACCGGGTGTCTGCTCCGTTTGGTGCTTTTACTAAGCCGCCGTTTGTCAGGCGACAATCCTTCCTCGTTTAGTAAAGCATAACTGAAAAACATTCTCTAGTTTCAACTTCTCAAAGAGCAGCGATAGGATCACCTATCGCATGCGGCCACTTGTCTTAGCTTAGCATAAAGACTGGAAACAAGGAAACAACTTGCTTAACTTTGTCCACAGTTCAAAAAATGCTAACCCTTATTTATTTTCCCTGTTTCAAATTAAGCTAAATTAAGTTAAGCCAAGTTGCTGCCGGCTCAAGCTTCCTTTGCAGGTGGTTGAATTTTCTCATCTATCTTTGTTATATCACTATGTATTCAGATATAACAACAACACAACTACTTTTTTTTATTTCAGACAGTCAAACAGTTATGAAAATGTACTTAATAACATTGAAGTCCATTTATGTCAATTGTTTACACAATCTACCTTTAAGACATATTATTGGGCTCTCGGAAAATTGTGATCTTGTATCAATTCATCAACAATCTACACTGAATCTTAAGAGTGAATCCTGACTTTCTGGCTGCTTCACAACGGAGCGGGTTCAATTATTCCTATTCTAGTAAAACATCTGCTGAGAGAGCAGCTCGGCCAGTTCCAGGGACGCTGCAGATAACTGTTGAGACACGGCCTGCCGTCCAGGAGAAGGTGAGTTTCACTCTGACAGTCGACTCATAGCTGACGTCGCATTCTGGAGAGGGAGAAGTGAGTAAGCCTTGCCGTTCAACAGTGGAAAAGAAAAGTAACCCTGACTTATTCCAGTCCACCAAAATTTAACTTTTTTTTTTTTTTTTTTTTTTTTGCTAACAACTTGTTTCCATTTCAGCCACATTTCCAGATGGGCAAATTCAGGAGTGGCCGTTATTTGGGAGGGTTTCCTTGAAAGTGACGTCTCTTTCTTCTCTCGTTATCGCACTGCCTTTCATTCCATTTACTCTCATCTTTGATCCTACATATCTGAGCCCCTGGTGTCTGTCACTGCCCCCCCCTCCCCACCCCTCACACACACACACACACACACACACACACACACACACACACACACCCCGTCGTTCCACCTCACACTGTGTGTCTATCTACTTCCAGTGCCGGGGACAAGGAAACCACATTCATCACTGCCAAGAGATACAACATCAGATGACACCAAGATAAGCATCACTCGTACCCGGGGCGAGTGCCTCGCTCACCGACCCTGGAGAAGAAGGGAACAAGAGGTTGCGAGTGGAGCTATGGACGGAGGGAGAAAAAGCCATCGGGAAGATGTTAAGGAGGGAAGGGGAGAGGCAAAGCGAAAGGCGTGACACAGAGCGAGAGCAGGAGAGAGATGTCAACAGCTGAACACGCTGACCACCGACACACAGCAGAGTGATTTCACTGGGCTATTTTGATAGAGCTTCCTATTTTAGACCACACGTCCGTCAGAACACTTAAAGGCTTATTTTGTCTATTTATCCAACAGTCATCTGACAAATGCAGTTTCCTTTGAGGCAGCAGTCGAACTGACATTCTCAAGAGACCCGGCAATGAGTCCGTGTTAAACCCTCTGTCTTAATGCATCATGGCAACGTGCTCCGGGTCCTTTGTTTTTTTTCCCCAAACACCCATTATTCAAAAAAAAGATACTTTAATCACAACCTTCTGATCCAACGTGTGACTATAGAAATCGAATATATTGTAAAATGCTGCTCAAATAAGCTCTTATTGTTTTTAAGCCAGTCCTAAAAACTTTAGAGCTGTATAATTTGGTGATAGTCTTGCTTGCCTTTGTCACTCAGGAAATTAAAAGCAATGTGTCGATGTGAACACAGTTCATGCACCCGTGTGTGTTTGTGCACAGTGTCCCAGTAATACCTATTCATTAAAAAGCGATGCAGTAAAATTAAATCAACCACGATACTTATTTGTGCACAGTGCACCATGATGATTAGAAACAGCAGCAACAATGTGACCACTTTAATGAAGTAACACAGATGCTAATCTAACAGGATAGATCCACTCCAACCGCCATCCCACTGAGTTCACCATCTGTATCGACTTAGAGCCCTTTCTAACCTCCAATTGATGTGCCATGACACGTCGAGCGGCCAAAGGACACTGTTTCCCCCCGGTGTCCCGGTGTGAGACACAAACAGAACAGACGAGGCAGGAGAAACACAGCACTTGTTGCTCAGGATGAGCTAGAGGCATATAAATGACATGAGTACACTGCAGATACATTGATGACAGCATGAATGGCTCCCTGCATTAGGTATTTTAGAAACCTTTTTGACTTCCACTAATAAGGACAACAACACTATGTGTAACACTTGCTTATTACAGAAACACATATTCCATCCAGTATCATAATTGCTATAACAACTCATACACCAGCTAGAATATTAGCAGACACAGCTGGTGTGTGTGTGTGTGGAGTGTGATAAACACAGCAACCATCTGTATTTCAGCGCACAACATTATGATCCATCTGACTGTGTTTGGACGGCTTAGCGTGGCATTCATACATTTGTCTGTCAGTTGCGCTTTGGTCGCAGATGATACACAGAGAAGTATGCACTGTGTTGAGGTAGACTGATATCCTTCAGTAGATAGATATCGTGGGAAATTGCATTCAACACAGGTTACGCACAGCATGCAATCTGCGTAGATAAAATTGAAAGCAAGAAAAGTTGTAGGCAGACAGTTGCCGACAGACGCATGTCCTCAAACACATCTAATCTATCCCCATATCGGGCACAACAATATTTTACATCTACAAGCATGTACGTATAATTTGCTATAATATAATTTCCACTGAACCATCTCATAAAAAAGTAAATTGTTCACTCTCGGCTATTAAAAATTAAAATCTGTGTATTTCTTTGTAGGTCACAGCAGCAGTCTCTGCTTATATTCCCTGCAATTGCCTTGATCACAGTCATTGAAATCCTCTTTCATGGGCAAAGCTAGAGCTCCTTTGCTCCTTAATGGAATCATGTGCACACATGCATCACATGCCGCATTATCAGAGCAAACACGATAAAGAGGCTTTAAGGTTTTCAGACATCTACTCAATGGAAACGAAAATACAAAAATGAGTCCAAACTCGAGTGCAGAATACATAAGAACCCACCTAACCCAAAGCTGTACTCAGTAAATACAGAGAGTGTTTTTACCTCTGAACAAGCAGCTTCAGTCTTCCCCTTCTGCTTCTGAGCAGTCCTGTCTGTAGGAGTGGGATACGCCACCTCCCTGTCTCTCCCCCTCTCTCTCACTGACTCCCTCCGCCTCCCTCCCTCCTCTAACACACACACACACACACACTCTCTCACTGTGCTAGCAGTACATGCAAAGCTTTTCCCCTCTCGCTATGCCTGCGTCATACGCACAGAGAGTGTAAAGCACGTTGTCTGTGCAAGTGCTCTCCCTTGCACGCGCACACACACACACACACACACACACACACACACACATCAATACACACTGTGGGGGGAACGGGCAGTCCTGCAGAGTGCCAATGTCCAGTGACCTCCCGAGGGGCCTGAGGCTGAGAGAGAGATGACAAGTGGCGGCAGGACAAAGAGGCAGGAGTAGATGGAATAAACAATAGACAGCCACCTCGGAGTGACTGTTATGGAGATGATTCTCGGCTGGCAAAGTACACCGATGAAAGCATTGAAAAGTTGAGAGAAGCTTTCACTTTCAGAAAAAGGAGAAATCTAACGCGGATGAAATGTTAAAAAAAAAGATGATGACAGTGAGACGCAAGAGATGAAAGAATAGACTCACAAAAAAAGCAATATGACTTATGAGAAGCACGTAGAAACACGCAGTGGGGGCATAACGGGACGTGAAGCCGAGAGCAATTTGCACCCCTGACCCAATGGTCCCCTTTACTTACAAATGCCCCCAAACGGCACTGATTACACACAGTCTGCACAGCCAGCTGCCTCTCACTTATTTGCACCCACCCCCTTCTGCACAATCACTCACTGGCAGGCATCTGCGGCACTCTCGTTATTTTCTATATTTACCCACTCAGCTTTCTCCTACCCAGAATGATCATCGTCCTGTGCCACGCCGTCCGCTCTCGTCCACGGCCCCTGACTTCTCCTGCAGCCAACCGGAGCTGTTTTTGTCTGTCGCGGTGGTGACCAGGGGGGACGGCCATGACGGAAATAATAATCCTCTTCTAATACATGCTGCAAATGCACAACAGCTGGCAGTGTGTGTGCGTCTGTGTTTGTGTGTGTGTGTGTGTGTGTGAGCAGGAAAGGGCAGGATGGTGACACCGCCCCCCCCCCCCCCCCCCCTTCATAAATCCCACTAAATTTGAGTTGCCTTGACGACTGACGATGTGATAAATAGATGTGAAATGGAGAGCGTTTTGGACTGTTGGACAGCAGCACGGTTACAGTGGGGTCATGAGCTCACGCTGTGCTTCATGACACTGAGCTGCTGTGAGCCGAGTCCCGAGAGGGCAGAGGCAGCCACTCTGGTCTGACATAATCTGTCGAGAGAGAGAGAGAGAGAGAGAGAGAGAGAGAGAGAGAGAGAGAGAGAGAGAGAGAGAGAGAGAGAGAGAGAGAGAGAGAGAGAGAGAGAGAGAGAGAGAGAGAGAGAGAGGGCTCCCCCCTCAGCGCAAAAAAAACATCCTCTTCAAATTAAATAATCCACTCATTATTTAATATATAAATAAATATATATATAGATGAGCCTCCTTGTTCAAAACACAGTCCTTGTGTAGAATTTAAGAAAGAAGTTCTCTTTCTGGTAATTTGATTTAATAAACTTTACAGTCACACGGGGCCTTTATGTTTAAAAGGTAAAGCCAAATTGGCCTGACACAGTTAGAGAAATTAGATAATTCCGCTGCTTTCATCGCAGTTCCCCTGGCTTCAACCTTTTTCCAAGCACCATTAACACAACTTAATCCCCTAACAAAACATCAGTGTATTGACGCAACCACCGATTATTTACTCTTAGGGACACTGTGGACAATAACAATGCTTCTACTGCTTAATGACTGAAAGCCTCCACCACAGTTCTCTCTTCCTGTTCCCCGCCACTGGAGGACTGTCATGGCCCTCCAGTTAAACAAGTAGCTTCCGGTTGTCCCGAGCCTGTTTATTACAACCTCACAAAGTGCCGTCTCCCTGAGCGCCTCTGCTCCTTTTACCCTCCGCCCCCCCCCCCCCCCCCCCCCCCCTCACCCCCACCCACTGAGACAGCGCACACACTGCCGCCCATTACGATCAGCCTCAGAGCGATTCTCACAGACACTGCTGACTGAACGTTTATAAATATATCCAGGGCCGGCCCAAGGCATAAGCGAACTAAGCGGCTGCTTGGGGCCCCAAGCAGCCCTAGTTTTGTATTATAACCTCACTGTATTCGTTTATAATTTTCGCTATAACAGTGTAGCGTGACAGTTGTGCCAATTATCTTCTAGCACAGGTGACTGTGCGTGGTGGTAGGGGGGTCTCCAAATAAAATTCTGCTTAGGGCCCCCAAGAGGCTCGGGCCGGCACTGAATATATCATTATAATGGCAGTGTTCAAAAGGTTTTTCTTTAAACCCAATGCTTCCGACCGAGCTGTGCTACAGAGGCCTCCAGGGTTTTTGAGGGCAGCGGCTCCTGCGATACCACGGTAACGCATGACTGAGTGACGCATAGCAACCTGGCTGGTTGCAGTTGTGGGGTGGCGGGTGCGGTGGGGGTCCTTTTAAAGCAGACATCTAGGTCAGTGCACATGGCTTAGTCCACTTAAAGCTCCCATCTGAACCTCTGACACAGGAGCACAATTTGCTGCGGACAGCAGGAAGGTTGAATGTGGAAACGTTCAGCTTACCTTGGCCTCACACGCCTTGTGAACTGCAACCTTGCACTCTGCACACGGAAAGGAGGGAAAGTGCACAAATTATTCCGACAGTGAGCATTGAGAGACAGTCCAGGTGACCTCTTGTCAGATCCATGGGGGCTCAGTGCTCGCCCACGCTTGTCACTGACGGCTGCGCTAAGGGAGACATGGACTCACCTTTGCAGAAAGCCCCGGGGTTGTCGATGTTCTGCTTGCACACATCGCACGCCCGTTTCCTCTTGAAGCTCTTCTCTGTGAAGGTGTGGCTCGCGTTTTTGACGAGCTACAGGCACACAAATCAACAAAATAAGACTTTCACTTGATTATTAATTAGACTGAAACCACGTGGATACATGTGCGGTTGTAAACCATTCGGCTTAAGTTTGTCTCAGGCATTTGAGCGTTGGAAGGTCACTGTCCCCTCTGTGCTGTCAGAGCAGATGTGTGCCGGTTCGGTGACACACCAGCATGAGCACCCATGTGCACATTCAGCTTCGGCACTGTAAACTCCTGTCATATCACGCTGCGCTTTGAGGAATCCTGTCGTCTTGTCTTGTAACTTGTCCCCATTCTGTCTCAGTCTGCGGGGCGGATTGGATGAAGCAGGCAGCGTCCTGTGCTGCCTCCCTCCGCTAATGCGCCGGGGTAAATGGAATTAAATAGATGGACACGTGAAAACAGAGCGCTCTGTCTCTATCTGGTGGATGAATCGCGATGGCACTCATCCCAGAGGCTTTAGCCGTCAAAAGACGCATGCATCCGCATGGGAGTGTGTAAAGGTATGAAAAACTAAAAGCAAGAATTAAAGATTTAAATAAAGACTACAGTGACATGTGCATTAACTCGACTGACTTGTACGGTTACCTAAGAACACACAGCACAGATGGTACTCAAATGTTACAAAGGGGTGAATGATGATGAATCTGCCTCTCCGTGCCTCCACAAAAACATGTCCGATTTGATCGGCTTCAAATAAATAGCATCACTCGGAGGAAAAGTAATGTTCCAATGTTGTGGCGTGATTTGCTGATGGCCGCATCATTCTAGAGGATTGTGAAGTGTAATTCAGTTTGCCGAGATTAAATGTGTGATTTATTTTGTGAGTCAATTCAATTGAATCCGACTGCGATATTATAAAAACTGATGCTCAGCAGAAATCTCACAAGTGTTACATTAATGCTGATGCCAGGATTATTCAAGTTACCTAGAGAAAACATTTTCCCCCAAGAATATTACACTTTTTTCAACGCCTGGCTTCTTCCAAAGGGGGAAAAAGACGGGGGTGGGAGGGGATGACTAGAAATGCATAATTAATGTTTCAGTCCTGCTCTGAGCTCTCTGTGCTTACTAATATAAACTTAAATGCAGCTGAATCACTCAACAATCAACTTCACATCCCTCAATAATAAAAATCCACAGATGATGAGAGACGCTTCTCCATGTGAAGGCTTTCCAGTTATCTATTTGCTAACTGTTTCTGCTGTTATGTAAAGCCCTCGGTTCCGGTTGTAAAGCAATAGTTATCTCCAGTGGCTTTCTTTAATTATACATCCAACAAATTAGGGCATTCAAGTAGTGACCACAGAAACAGTTGGATCCTGTTAACCACTGTGGATAGTAATAGATATTTTATGAACAATGCCCTCAACAAGATCACAAACCATAACGTGTAGTGGAATCTGCAATTCTGCTGTCATGAAAACTGGACTGTGTTTTCATTGTAAAGGCGGGCAGATGCGCTCTACTAGCATCAGCAAATAAAAGCGGTAACTTATAACTAGTGCATTCATTCTAGAAATAGATACATTACTCTTACCATCTTATTTCACATCCAAATAACTAGTGCAGAAACAGGGTTTTATTTTGATCACTGGCCTTTCCTGTTCAGGCTCACAGGCCCGGGTGGGACACTTTACCCGTATGCTGCATGTATTGATCTTAGAGCAGCAGAGTAACATTTGGACTACTGGCAGATGTCCTCGGCCGCTGTGATGAATGGATGCAGCCGTAAAAAATGGAATCCACAGAATGCGTTGAAGCTGTATCTGAGTGTAGCAGCATGAGTGTGTGTTAGGAGGTTGAATTGAGTGGACTTTGAACCCTTTATAAAGCTGTCTGGAGATCCACTACATTATAATTAAAGGAGAGTTGATGCAGATTCATGGCAAGGGACAGCTGGCTGTTATCAGACACCCATTGTTCACACGTAAAGTTGAATTTCTTCGAATGAAATTCTACAATATCAGAATAAAATATGGAAATGTTTAATAATGCTATCATATTTCTCTAAAGATATAACAAATAAGATCTGATACATCAAGACCAACATCTGAAATATTAACATCAAATTAGGTATCTTGTTAGGTTGAATAAGAAGTGGCCTATTTATGTTTTTGGCTGCACATTAGAGCCAAGCTGTAGTGAAGCTGACACTGGACAAGTTAACCACTTAGTTCTTCTCAGGACACCTTCTTTTCCTTTCAGGTACATGAATTTTGTAAAGGGAAATTGTGGATTAACGCATTTTTATCAGATCCATGTCTTTTTATTGTCATTGCCGGGTGAGTCAACAGCACCACCTTGTGGTGGTCTAACCTTTTTAATGGCCTCGTGTTGGCTCTGCTGCAACTAGAGAAATACTCCTTAAAATAAGGGAAACATATCTTAATCGAGAAACATGTATCAAGAATTGAAATAAAGACTTTTGTGAGGTTTGATAATTTAAAGAAAAGTTTTATAATAGCATTTTACTAGAGCGCTGTGTTTAAACGTCAGGTGAGTTAACACATGAAGCATTTCATGTGATGTGACAAATGGGAAGAAAGAGCAACTATTCAATTTAAAACTAACAAAGGAAATGACTTGCAAGTCTCACATGGTGCTGCCTTTTTACATGTTGTCCTTCTAGGTTCCCTCAAAAGGAACCTGTTTTTTGGTTCCCTCTATCGGGACAGTAGCCAACAGTACAAGGAGTGAGCAACATAAATGGTGGACACAACATTAAAAACATGAAGCACTGAAGGATTTAATGCAATCACAATATATGCATTACATGCTTTATCACATTGAGCATTTTAAACCCTCCAAATTGTTTCCATTTTAAATGAATATGGACTGGATAGGTGTGACATTAATGTACTTCTGATACAAACGAACAGATACTTCAGAATCTGGATGTAGCCGTTCGGTCTACAGAGGCTCCAATGCGTATAAGCAGTATTGCAGTGCAGTACTAGAGAACCCCACCCTATTTGGCTTTTTGCAGCCAGCGCCTATGTCACTTTCTAAGCATGTCAGCCCACTGGAGAGAACCCGAACAACTTCCACTTCTAACGTGGACAAACTGAATCCTCACGGCACGGGCCTTTTATTTTTGAGAATTAACCTTTTTAAGGATGTTATTCCAAAAAACTCAGGAAAGAAATCTAAAGTTCAGTTTTTAACACATTTCTAGTTGTATGCACCCACATGTTTTTTTTTAACCAATTGTAGACATTGAGCAAATTCATTCATAACTATAAACTGAAAGATGTTAAGCTCCATTACACACACACACACACATACACTGTAAATAAATACAGCGTACAGCCCCCCCCCATCCGCACTAAATTCCTCAGTTGTGCGTGAGGGTTTTTTTCAGTGACACCTCACGAGTGTTGACATACCAACACACACACACACACACACACACACACACACACACACACACAGACAGACACACAGATGCACACACACAAGAGACGTCCCACGCAAGAAGGGACGGGAGCAGGTGGCGAGCTGGGGGGGTATGCTCTAGTTCTGGCACGGTATATATAACCTGCATGAGAGGGGCTGTCGCCTCTAAACGGCCACAAAAAAGCCAAAAATAGGTGCGGGAACGAGTGTTTGTTTGTGTGTATGAGAAAGAGAGACAGAGAAAAGTCCCACAGACGCTACAAACAACACCTGGACGGTTGCCTGCATGACATATTTCATTGCTATCCATTGCAGTGTCCACCCATTCAGTTGGGACTATGTTATCATAATTTGGCATGGTCAGACACTCTTTCTCACACACACACACACACACACACACACGATCGGGGCTTTAAGGGATTTGAAGCCCATTGTGATCTGAGTAATGTTTTTTGGTTGCAGCATAATCCAGAAGGTCCTTGTGCAGCACGTCGCAGCAAAATAAATGGATTTTCGTTCGGTTCATTCGTCAGTCTGACAAACATCATGCCAGAGAGCGATGTACTTTGACATGGTGGAACACACACATTCTGGTGTTCAGCCATGGTGCTAAAGCAACAGAGCCGGTTTTATTTTGGTCTCTGGAAAAGTCCTCCTGTGGCCTGCTCCTAAATCCATAGATGTTCCTAAATAGAGTCAGCAGCCAGGCGGACGGCAGGTTGCAGCTTAACAGTAACCTATACCACTTCCTTTTGAACCTTGACCTCATAGAGATCATTAACAGGAATCAAGAGGATCGTCCAGCAGCGTTTGTATTTATTTTCATCGTTTCCAGCCAATGGAGCCATATTATGTAGTAGGAATGACAAATTCACAAAGTTGTCCAAATTAAATTAAATATATTGTGAAATCTCATTCACATTATATTAGTTTGTCCAAGGTGTGTGTCTGATGCAGGCACCTGCTAAACACATGTTCATCCATTGGTATGCAGGCCTGTGATGCAAAAGAAGCTTCTATTTAATGTTAGCAAAAACACAGAGGAGGCATATTTCATAAGAGAGGGAGAGAACTCCTTGGTGTCATGGGATTTGGAAACGTTGTGGCTATTCCTTATATATACATATATGTGGTCAATATAACGTCTGACAATTAAACCAAGGTCAACTTCGATATCAATCGATAAAACTCTGAGCAGCATCTATCAATAAATGAATCAACTGAAGCAGAAATGTACAACCAAACGCAAAGGACCACAACGTTTGGTTCTATCATGATCTTCAATCCTCAAATCGTAAATCGCTTTATTGCTTCAGCGTCTGATGGAACTCAACTTACCCCAGATGATGATCATAAACCAGGCATTTCTGCCAAGCACAACCAGAATGTTTACAGTTCCCTGAAGAGCAGTTATTCACTTACCTCAGCCAGCTGAAAGATGTCCGGATGCATCTCTGGCTCGGCCTCCATGCAGATTCCTTCTGCGTCCGCATCGGCTGCATGTGTCTGCACCCCGCCGCTGCTCGTGCTCTGAGTGCACCCCATACTTTCACAAGACGCTCTCCAGCCTCGTATCTTGGATTTCCCTCAGCTCTTCTCCCCTCCTAACCTTTCCACACAAGTGCTTTGCTCCAGAAGGTGCCCTTCTCCTCCTCCTCCTCCTCCTCTCAGCACTGCGTGGTTTGAGGGGCCTCCTTAGGTTTCTCCAACATGTTCCTCTTCCCCCCCAGCGACTCCTCACACCTCTGCCCCTCTCTCTGGCAGTGTGTCCTTGCTTGAAATCCACTCCAGATGACTTTTCCCCTCCCTTCTCCTCTTACACCCCTCCAAAAAAGTGTCACCAAGCACTGACCCCCCCTCCGCCCCCCCAAACTGCCCTGCTCTGCTTACTTTTCCCCGTCCCTCGCTCCCCTGGCAAAGCATGCAAGCATACTCACCACTTCTCGTCCCTCCCCCCTTTGCACTTGCCAATACCTTCGTCTCGTCCCTACAGACCCGCCAGCGTTTCATGCGCCGCTCTCTCCCATTGCACCTTTACAGACCCTCCGCTCTTCCCCTCTCTCTCTCTCTCTCTCTCTGTCTCTGTCTCTCGTTCGATCGGGCTCCTCTTGCAGTGGGTGAGAAAGGGGCAGCTGTTTTGGAGTTGTTGATGTCAGGCCCTTCCCCTCTGCTTTGGCTCCACTTCAGCCCCTCTAACCCTCCTCTTCCTCATGGGGAAGTTATTAGATAGAGCCTCTTTCACACACGTCACCCCTCAAGATTCTGTAACTTTGCACATGAGAACCGACGCCATTGATCCCACATCTTCCTCCGGTGCGCTTGTTGTGAGGCTCTCCTGTGTTTCTAGCAAACAGGATCTCTGCATCTCCCTCGGATGTGAAAATGCTAAAATGTAATTAATCCCAGGATCCTGTTTAACAGGACAGATGACAACAACATGAACGCAATCTTTTTATTTCTTCCATCTATTGCTCTCCACTGAAAGGCAAACAAAGACAGGCTCTGTGCTTAAATCGGAGATCTGCTTCTCTAATAGTTGCATTCCTTCAGACTGCATCCCTCTCTAACACGCACACACACACACACACACAACTGTATTTCTCCAGACTGGATTCCTACAGACAAATCACTGCTTTGAGCTGCAGGTTCTAGGGTTGTGAAGGGAAACTCTCCGACAATAAGCTCTTTCTAAAACCATGTTTTTTGGGGCCTCTGGTCAGTGCATGAAAAGCAGTCCTTGGTTTAAAGGGAGGCAAATCTGCAACAGTGAGCTCTATTTTCTCATACAAGCATCAGCGTTAACGTTAAAACGCTTGTGGAAATGGAAGGTAGGACCCTCCTATGCGTTTTTTTTACCAACAGGCATGATGAAGTATTTAGATATTAACTAGGTTTAAGTAGTACTAAAAAGGTAATAATGCGTGCGAGTAAAAAAACGTTCATGTTTGAAAAAAAGTTAAGAAACAGGTTTAAACTATGAGCATGTAAATAATAACTCAAACTACTTCCCAATGAAATGCTGTGAAGTATGAAAGGAATTAAGTAGAAATATCAGTCCAAATGACCCAAGCTTATATACAGAACTACTTTGACATCTTGCGCTCAATTAAAAGCAGTCAGTAAACAAACACGGGGTCGATTGGTTTTTAACCGATAAAGGCGGCGTCATCTCAGCATCACTAACTCCTGCATTAGTCTGATCACCTTTCGGGATATATTAAACATGTTCGAGTCTCTATTAGCAGGTAGGGGTATTTTTTTGTTTGATAAGGCTTCACTAAGGGCTCGAGGGGAGTCCTTCCCCCTGCAGCTCAGTGGTGCCCGTGCGCCTGTGTGGGATGGGAAGCTCAGCAGGACCCTGACCAGCTGCCACCAGGAGCCGTGACCTCAGCAGGGGGTCGGGACTGAGGAAATACTGTCAAATGTTGCGTCTCTCAGACCACACCCGGAGAACTGAGGCCACAAAGACTTTGTACGTGAGATGATGCAGCTCACCATCATGGGACTGACAGTTTGATGGTAAGTGTGTAGGGCCTAGCCACGCGCAAACCTCCGGTCAGCCACACAGACAAAAAAAACAAAAAACTATTTGAACACACATAATGACCCCAATTTATTGCAAATTGGAAGACATGTTCATGGCAATCCTCACATCCTATGCAACTCCAGGTTTTCCCAGAATATTTCGATTACTCAATTCCAAAAGAGTGAATGATTTAGCCAGCTGGAAAAGATCATGAGCCGTTAATGGTTTGGATCGATGCAATGATTGAGGGTAATAATGAAGCTCCTAATTAAGAATCATGCTGCGGCTATTTAAAGAAATAAAATGAACTTTATAACTTTATTCCTGCAAAATTTCAGTCCATTCCACGGCGCTCTCAATGTTAATCAGTTTGGAAGCAGTTCAATCAGCGCTTTGCTACATGGTGCTGTTCACATGACGTTTAATACTAAAAACCCATCTCAACATGTATGATTCAGCATGGGCAAACAAGATTCTGAAAACAATTTCCATGAAAAAAATTAATTTAGGTGATTCATTTCCAAATAATTCTATTAATTTACTTGTGAATAAAAGTCTTAATATGAATGCATTTGATCTGGGAATTATGCCAGTCAACAAATGAAAAATTAATAAAAAGGTTGAAAAACAGGTTGCCCTTAGTAAACGACATCTTTCGTCATATCATATAAGCCAACCTCACCACATCTGTGATCCACAAATGTACAAATTCATTTTTTCCCCACTTTTTCCATTTATTTATTACAATTAATTCAATGTTATTCATCACGTTTCCATGTGTCAGCTGCTTCTTTTCCATTTAAAACAAGTCCGGTATGCGACTATTCTTAAGAAGCTGAATAGTCCTGAAGGTGGGACAGGGGAGGAGGGCTAGGTGGGTGTTTTGAAAGAAAAAGGACAGGTTTGTAGGAGGAAAGGAAGTAGGGAGGTCCTCCCAGGAGCATCTTCCATGTGAGGAGTTTTCATAAGCTATGTGAGATTATTTTTCTGCGGTCGTCTTTTTCTCCTCTTCTTGCGCCTTCGGGCCCCTTCTCGTCATTTTCTCTCTATTCTACGTCCTCGGCGTCGCCTCCTTGGTCTCCATCCATTAGCAAAGCGGCGTACTTACTGGCTGAGCTGAACTTCTGAAGGCAAAACAGAAACGGAACCACGATGAGTACACTTAAGCTTTGGATGCTGAACAGAGAACATGAACAGAGGAAATGTCTCGACCATCTAAAGGAAGAAAATTATTTTATGACTGATGGGCACTGGGGCAGGAAAAGGATGTCTTTAAAACCTGTAATGTGCTGGGGAGCACTGGTTAAACAACTAAGGGCTTTAGGGAAACCCTTTAACGAAGGATCATTTAGGTGCTCCGACTAATCCTTGGCAGCAAAGGACTTACAGGGGTTGGGCTTTCTTGAAATTTCTTTGGCTCGGGGGGTGGTCTGCCATCTCGGTCTCTTCTGTTATCCTTTCTACAATAAGAGCGAACACTGAAGTTAAAATCTATTGGTAGACCTCAGTGTCAAGAGAGTTGTCTTTTGCTATGAATCCAACTAAAAAATTAGCAATATCTATGCTCTAGTAAAAACAAATATCCCAAATTGATGATGTTTCAGGGTTATGATTTAACATCATATGGATATTTGGAGTAGAAAAGGCAAAGCACCAAATGTGCACAGCACAAATCCTGGTGTCCTTAAGTTACCAATGTCCACAACGCAAAGACCAACGAGGGCATCATCAGCGGTGAAACTGAGCGTAGGCCATTCTTTACAGATGCCCAGTAAATGTTCCCCCAGTCTCATAGAGGACTTGAGTGGCTAGCATCGGACGGCTGACCTGTCGGCCTCCTTTCTTCGGTCTCTGTTGGGCCCCTCTCCTCGACCCCGCCCTGCAGGCCCCCCTCGAGCCTGCGGGGGGCCCCGGTCCCGACGCATAGCGTTAGCCTTGTTCTCATCTTAAAAGAAGCCAGACAGTTGAGTGAAGGGAGGTTGCTCGACCTTGTACAGTGGACTACACTCAACACACTGCTGCGAAAAAGAAAAGCCTTCGGGTTGGATTCAAAACGTGTTAGGTCACTGATGTTTGGCCAAATGAGCGGTGCACAACTGCAACTCATTTCATTCAAATTCTATATTGGCTGAAAAGTTGTGCTAAAAAGTTTCCAAAAAAAATTGAAAAAAAAATTGATTTACTTAATTGGCTCGAGTCTGAACCCAATTAATTTTCCTTCTCAAATCAGAATTGTGGAACATGTGGATATACTAACGCAAGACATTTCAGTGCTCCCCTTGTAACGAATACACAAAGCAAGAAGATGTTCATGACCTTCTCCAGTCTATAGAATAAACTCCCTTCTTATATTATTTTTACAATAGGACTCTGTAGGAAGGTTTATCCTGTTAGGACTTTACAGCATGAATAGAAATGAGTTTCTATTTCTTGATCAAAGTTTGAAACGATTTACATATCGGCATCGCCAAGTTAAAAAACTTTTAGCTGTGAAGCTAAATATGAGGTTAACATTTAGTTGAATATGCTAAAATTATAATTCAACCATATGCAAGAAGCTGAGCTTAATATGGTTCTTAAAAATGGTAATTTTACAGAAGATAAACCTTTGATTAAGAAGGTTGTCTCGTTTCCATCCATCAACAAGTTTTGTGTGTAATGACCTGTACAGTTACAAAGTTACCAATACGGCTCTTGACATTCATGTCTTCATCCAAAATCTGTTATCACATGATTGCCTATGTCCACAAGTGGCTACAAAACTGTCTTCAGTTTCCTTTGCTCTTGTTGAGTTGTGAAAAACCTCCCACTGGTCGGTAGACCTTACCTTTTCCAGATTCTCTTTCATCCGCAGAATTTGGGGAGCTGAAGAGAGAGTACGAACATTTAGGGAGAGGCATGTCTATATACAATCATTGTTGTGAAAGGTTTTGAGTTGTTCTAATGTGCAGTACGTCTTATTTGGAGTTCTCACCTTAGCTTAGGAGGAGTTGAACCACCTGGGGAGACTGGAGAGACCGGAGGTCTTCCATCACCCTCGCTAGAGCCTGTGCTGGCAGCACTTCTCTTGGCCCAGACGTTCTCCTTCGGAGGAGGGGCAGGCATCACCTTCAGTGGCTCCTTGGTGCAGATGGTAATTGGGGGCTGCGGAGAGGTCACAGGGGAGGAGGGCTCACCTTCTCTCCCACTGAAAACCTCATTTTCCCCAGAGCGCTCACTATCTCGACACCGGGAGCCTGGTGAAGTAAAGATCAGCTTGTTGTTTCATACCGTTTTACACCCACATTATTAGTTCCAACTCTTCAACTCTTGGGGGGTACAAAAATACACATAACTGACAACACTGCCTCAACACTGAAAAAACCCAACTATCTCTGAAGGATGAAATGCATAGGTGTCTCACCTCTTCCAGAAGTACTTCCTGGCTGTGAAGACTCACTTCCTGTGCGAGAACGCTGAGGATGAGATTCTTCAGTGCGCCAGCTTGGGTCTCTGAAAACAAAAAGGAAAATGCTTAAATGAGAACAGGGAGATGAAAAGGGTGACACTCTGAGAAACTTTGCAACACACCACATCTAGCGTTTGTCTTAGCTGAAAAACATTTAGTTTACTTAAGACAAAACCGCATTGTTTGTCGTTATATGATAACGCCGCGTTTTTTTTCCCCAGACACAATTGTCAAAGTGCTTCCTCAGTCCTCCTACAGACAATGAAAGATCTGAAATAAACTCCAAGTAACATCAGTATTTGAATATGATCACAAAGGGAGACGTCATCAACAAAAACAACATTTTAACCATTTACGTCAGCTGACCTGTCCCGCATCTTTCTGTCAGGTCCCCGGCCTTTGTCCTCATCCAGCTGCCTCTGCAGTCTCTCTTCCTCTTTCTTCAGCCTCTCCTCGACCTCCCTCTCCTTGGCTGCTGTATCAACAGGTTTGGCTGCACCAAAGATGGATGAGGCCCTGCTGCCGGAACTTGGAGGTGCAGCTGGTAAAGAACCACCACCACCACCGCCGCCACTACCTTCTTCCTCTTTGGCCACGCTACGGGGTTTAAGGTTCAACCTGGGTCTCTGCACAGAAGTGGCTGTGAGAACAGGGAAAATATATATTAATATGGATTAGTGCGGCTGTAAACTTATAAAGAAGCATATTTCAAAACAAAATAGCACCGATTATGGAGTACTCAAATGACCATCAAACATCAATCAAGCCAACACTGAAACACCTTACTTGTTATGATGCAAACAAACTGTACTCTTTGTGTATTGAGCGCTTACCCTCACGGTTGTCATCCCTTTTCTCGTACCGCTCCTCACGGTCGCCATAACGCTCCCGCTCCCCGTAACGATCACTGCTACCTCGACTGTCATCATCGCGGCGGTAGCCGGTGCCAAAGGCACGACGACCTCCACCAGCACTACTACCACCGCGAGAGTCAAAACCTAGAAGCGTGACAGAAGAGAAAGAACTTTAGCTTCATTAACAGGGCCGTGTTTTCACTAATTCAAATGAGGATTCTGAAATCAGCTCTGTCCACACAATACTTCAGTGAGGCTTGTCTTAATACATATGGACATTTAACGGCTAAAAGGCGGGTCTGTAAAACGGTTCGCGAGACCACTTCATCTCCTAAAAAGGCCTGGCATCGGGTCATGTTGCCCATTAAGTAAACTAGGATGGGCATGTTTAAATCTATTTTGTAGCCTTATAGCCAGGTACTAGTGAATCCCAACACAGGATCCAAACAAGCACAAAGACATACCTCCTCTATCGTAGTCCCGACGGTCCCTGTCGTCGTAGCGATCTCGGAAGCGGTCTCTTCCTCCCTCGTAGCGGTCATTGTCCCGCCTTGGCCCATCTCTGAAACGGTCTGACTCAAAACGATCACGTGATCCTGCAAGAATTATAAGACAGAATAACGATCATTTCATTTTTGCAACGTCCAACCAGTTTCCATGCAAGCCTGACTTTACAAGGACATTCCTATCATTTTATATTTATATATATATAATTAGTAGTACAATATATGCAACCATACAAATGGTAGAAAAATGTAGAGCTCATGTACAGTTAAAGTGCTTGACCCAGTGCCCTCTACAATGTTGTGTTGCTTTGTGTAAATGAGCAGAAGCTACAGCCCAGTTCACAAATTATCAACAGAAATCTTATGAAGCATTGTAGAATGAAAAATACCCATCATAAACATTACTGTTCCCCGTTATTCTTGTTTATATATACATATTAACAATACACCAGTAATATAGTAGTGCATTAAGTGTCAAAGTAGGAATTATGGAAAACAAGCCATTTGGTTTCGTTTTTCAAAATAGTTTACGCATTTTCATCCTTTCCCCATTGTGCTGAAATTATACTGCATCATGACCCAATTAAAGTGTTTTCTCAATTCATAAACTTTGCTTGCCGCCACATGCAAAGTTAAAACTTGTATTCCGCAAGGACATGGCGCTGTCCCAAGCACGAACACCTTTATCCTGGGATCATGTGTGTAGAAAGATGTCAAAGCAAATACAATTCTGACTCACTCTCTCCAAAGGCCTCCTCTCTCTTGGGAGGTCCATCGTCAGCATCTGAACTGGGACGAGCCCTCCAGTCACTGTCCGTCTTGTCGGGCCCCATGTCCGACATTCGACCACCCCGGTCTCGGCCTCCCATCGATCCATTGTCCCTCTCTGATTTATGAGGGAGATTTTGACATTTACTATAAAATGAAGGTTGAAGGACAAATCTTGGCAACAAAAATCATCAGCAATCTACCTTTATCATTCGACTGGTCTGCAATATCTACACGGATCCTTCGGTTTCCCAGGTTCTGTTCGCAATAAGAAATTGCAGCGAAAAGAATGACGACATTGTCCCATAAACATTTTTGAGAGAAGAAACAATGTAATCCACAGTACAAGACTTTTGTTCCCCCCGAAAACAATTAAACTTATACAAAATTACATTTTGTGTTGAATCCTCTCACCTCCTCATTGAGACTCAGGGCCCTCAGGAGAGAGTCCACATCATCAAATTCAGCATAGCCAAAGCCCTTCAGCCTCTCTGGGTTACTGGGCTCTCTTGGCAGACGCACGGCACTGATCTAGACAAGATAGTGAGAATAACATAAAAACATAGAATGCACAGAGCTGGGCCGAGCACTGTACAGTTCAACCACAAATGCTCAGGAGACCCCTTGAGCAGTAGGGGAGGAGGGGACAAGAGACACGCGTGTCTGGTTCACAATCGATGCGTGGTAAACGCTAGCAGAGTTTTCGTGAGCAGCCTACAATGGATACGATTCGAACTTTTCAATGGACAATCATTATGGAAAGCGGATAGGTTGGCAATAATCCGCAGAGGTTACTGCTAAAGGCCCAATTCGATCTATTTTATCTTTTAAATAGTTGACACATCTCTACTCATCCCAAATATTGAATTCAAAATCAATTCATCGGTTTAATTATGAATCATAACTGTGCAGTGCTTTTAAAAAAATTAAAATCAAATTGCCAGTGTGAGAGTAATGAATTCAGAATTGTGACGCAATAAGAATTGATAACAAAAAGAGTTGAAGTAACCGTAACCACTGTAAGCGCTTGATGTCCGGCTCTGTGTGTGTGCGTGCTACACCTACTGCCAAGCCACGGAAGAAGTCTTTGATAGAGTCCTCAGTGACATCGTAGGGCAGGTTGCCTAGGAAGGCCGTGTAAGGTGGGCTGCGGGGCAGTCGGGACCGGTCAACATTGGGTTCACGAGCTGAGCGGGGAGCCGTTGGCAGGATGGACCGGTCAATGGCAGGTCCACGGTACGAATCCTCCTCCGTGTGCCACGAGGTTGAAACTGGAGGGTGAGGAGGAAAGAAACATTTTAAACAAATGCTAGTGGAAAACTTATTTTTTTCAGTAAATGAACAACAACATATTTTATAAAACGACACTTGACTCAAACGCTGAAGCTCTTTTAATCTGACAGGCAAACAACCACATGACAATAATGACTTAAAAACAATGAATCTTTTGGGGAAAATGTTTCTATGCTCTTTGATGTTTTGTAGAATAGGTATTAAATGTAATTTAATATCTGTATAAGGTAGTTGGTGGATTTCTTTCAATACACTAGAATAATGGCTTAGTGGGAAGTTAAGGGACCAATGCCATTACTAAAACTGTTGATACTAAAGTTTAACATTTAAAAGCATTACTGCTGGCGTAACAGTTTCAGAACCTGCACAGTTATGTCTAGAAGTATTATACTTAAATAATTATAGCCTTATTTGAACGAATAAAACTAAACCACTTGTACAGGATCCGCCAACTTGCCTGAACATTACCTTTTCATATTGCTCTGTAGCTGAACAACAATTGGAAAGTAAAGACCATTAAATACTCTGCTACGGCGCATCATAACACATCCACTTACTGCATTCTGATATTGATCTTTCTTTTGTCAGATGGAAAAATGGAAGACAGATCCAAGGTTTGCAAGATAAAAAACATCCTGTGTGCATTTCAGTGCGTGCTCACCATCTCCGTCTAGGTCATCGGTCTCATCGGCCCAGCTTGTGGACTTGGCTGGGTAGCTGGGGGGGGCATTGCTGGATCCCTTGTCCTCTGCTAGGAAGTCCGTCAGAGTGAGGGTCTTCCCCTTCTTATTCTTCTTCTTAGCTGAAGTGGAGATGAACAAAGTATGTAGTCAGACATAGTATGTAGTCAAACGTCAAAGACATGCTTGTCCGTTGGTTGGTAGTTTATACAAGTATCTGTCAAGGAAGAGAACTATTACAATCTTTCGCTAATTGATAAATTTAACGTATTTATTGGGAGAATTATAGATGGAGAATATTGTTCTACTAAAATAAAATTTAGTCAGAATACTTCAATGGCTTACAAAATAGTCATTACAGCCGGGAACTGCAGTAAGATTAACTCATTTTAACACCAGCACAACAACGTCTATGTTTGTGTGTGTGTTTATGTCCATCTCTATGCATGGAAGCAGCTGAAAAGAAGCCAACGTTTTACTTATTTTCCTATTAGAAAGTAAACATAAGAGTCGTTTGCCGGTCAACGTTTATCTCCATTTGTTCATCCCCAAGAACACAATGCCAGGATCAATACTTGGGATATGTTCTACCCCCACCCATGTTTGTGGAAAACCCCTCTTGAACGGTGTGTATTTGAACAGCAAACAGTTGCTGGTTGCACATGGCGGCTTCATACAGCTTAATTAAGAGCCAGTCCGGCTTGTTTTGGGCGGATGTAGAAAAAAAATCGGACTGTGCAGTTCATTGTGAAAAATCAAAAGGGCATTCGCTGACATAGATAAACAGACGGTTCTCTACTCTTTCGCAGTATATAATGCCATGTCATCGTTTACAGTCCAACCGGCCTGGACTCCATAAACCCACCAAAAGGGAGGCAATACACCGGCCGCTCAATAGCTTTATTTCAGCGCCCCTCGCTACTGTGCCATTAGCATCACTAGGAGCTGCGCAACGTTAACTTTTTGCGGCACATATTTCTGCTAAAGCAACAGCACAACAGCCAAGAGGGCGGCTAACACGCAGGTTGTTTGTGTGCCATGTAAGCAGATCGCTTTTGTCTTTATGGCCATGCGGACTTAGCAGAGGAGTGCTGACGAGGGAAGTATCCCCGTTTTGCTGGCTAGGTTTTAGGGCCTAGCGCACTTCGCAGCGCCAGAATCCAAGTGCGCAGGGAGACTAACGTTAGGTCGTTTGAGAGGGACGGCCCTAAGTTGTGAAGCTACCATGCAAGTATTCACGGCTCGAACAAACAGGCCTAGGTTCGCACGTTTCACCAAACGCCGATACCGGGAAGCCAGGCTGCACACGTGGGGAGACCGCTCGGGCTGCATGGACTACTCGGCCCAACTCCTCCTCCACGGAAGCGCGCTTGCGCCCGATGCTTATCGGCTATGGGCGCCGCTACGGGCGTACAATGTGCCAGCTCTGCACGTAGTTAGCAACCGTTCATACAATGGCACACACTGTCCAATAGATATAATAGGGTGTATACCCGAGAACGGAGAACCCCACCATCGAAATAACACGTTTCATAGCTGAATCCCACATGTTATCTGTAACTGTTAGGTTGAAATAGCCAGACTGGAAATCGTAACATCGTTCATTCGCCTTCCTCCGGCAGTTACGTCTCTTTTTCGGGGGGGAAACAGCCGACGAACCGATTTATAAACGCGGGACAACGACGGCAATGCTTGGGACCAGAGTTTAACAATCGCAAACATGAAAAAAATATTGTGCATGAAGGTATAACCCTCACAAATCCAACCCAACCGACCCAGACCGTTCAACCTCATAAGCCTCACCTGACGCCGCCATGTTGGAGAGCGAGTTCGTTGTAGTTCCCGGATGAAAGCGTCAGAGGTTTATTGTCGGGAGCGCGCATCGCCGTTCACGGGCTTGTCCCCTCCCTTGTTTGTCTATAAGGCTACTCACTCATCTGTTCCAAGCAAATTACTGACGTTTCTAATTATATTATTTAAAAATATTCTGCCATGATTGTCACATAGCTATTGTTAGCCGTAGCTTTCATTTATTTACCATTTACTGCAGTCAAAAACAAGGATCTCCATGTAGCCTTAATCACTTGAATACATTGGAGTAAAGAGACATAGTTGTTTCGCTGAAATAGTGGTATATAGTGGCTAATAGTGAAAATAGCATAAATTATAATAATAATTCGTTTTTTGGAAATATTCAACCATAACAGGAAGACCATGTGACCATATTTGTGTTATTTTCCGACACGTTTGTGTGTTGTGCTTTTCTGTATTGAATAACTGAATGACAACAGTATTTCAAATAAATACATCATTCAAATTGTATGTTTTGGGGAGCATTAAAAGAGAGTAAACAAAGGTTTGTGCTGTATTTCATGAACACGTTCTAAACAATAGTTGATTGAGATCAAACCCAAGCTAAAAAGGCCAGAATTATTGCAAACTTGTCTTTTAACCACATAGGTAGGTACCTGTAATGGAAAGATAATATTGCCCTGTGCGTGTTGGATGTGTTTGCACGTTAACTCAGAACAGAGTTCCTCTGCCCTCTAGTGGCCAAACATTGTTTGAGGCATGTTTAAGCACCTTGAAGGCATGGAGGACTCAACAAACAATAATATAATACCATTAGGCCAGCAAAAAAATCATTTCATTTATCAGCTATTTGCTTTTGGGGTGTGGTTATTTTGTGAACAGAAATGTTATCACCAACTGTCAGTTTCAGTCATACGTTTCAATCAACCAGGGCGATAAAGTGCAATTAACATAATCACAACTTATTACACAACATTAACTGCATCTTATTACATTGTCTCAAAAACTGTAGGCACTGGAGACATGACTGTGAGTCAATAAGTGGTTTTATTCATTTTTGTTTGGCAGGCACGTCATGCAAGGACATCTTTTCATGCCTGTTTTGCTGTGGTGGTAAAAGGCCTTTATTGAGATCTGCTTAAATCCTTTTTTGGTTTACACAGAATGTGGTCTTGATTTAAAATTGGCTTTAGGTAATTGGACCAGCATGCATTTCTTTCCATAATGCATAGTTGTGGGTTTTTCTCTTTCATTGTTGGGCTGGTCCCAGACTCTTTGCTCCAAATTAGCTTGCGGCCGCCAGCTCATCCAGTGCATCCTGGAGCCTGTGAAAAACACAAAGGCAACATTTTGACTTTCAAAATGTTAATGTAGAACTAGTCATGATAACTTCATAATACGGTTGTACTTAACCATGCAAACCATGATAAGTGTTTTTAATATTCACCTCCACTACCATCAACACCTTGCCTGGATCTTTTTTTTTCCTCCAACACCTAATTCTTACTTGAAGTCTCCACCATCCATTAGACTCTTGTAAGTGCCAATCTCGGCCTCCAGTTTCATCTTCATGTTGAGCAGCGCCTCATACTCCTGGGTCTGATGCTGGATGTTTGCACGCAAGTTGGTCAGCTCCTCCTCTAGGTGAATAATGATGCCGTTGTAGCGCTCCATGTCTGTGTTGTTTCGCTGCTCTGTGTTGCGTAGTGTCTCTTCCAAGGAAGCTTTCTGATAAAGGAATAAAAAGCAATAAAAAGACTGCCAACAACATTTTTACGGGGGGCAAATGTGATACAGGAGAACACGGAAAATGTTCTAACATTAGACAAAAAGAGGTAGTTAAATGATAGTCATTGTATTTTACAAACAGATATTGCAGCATACCTTTAATATTTTTTAATGCTGGTAATTAAAATGCAAGCTTACAAGGCTCTGTTGGGATGCAAGTTCAATTTCCAGGGTCTGTATCTGTCTGGATGCCTCACTCCTCTCGATTTGGGCTCCTTGGAGGGCTTCTGTGTTCTGGGACACCTCCACCTGCACATCCGCAATCTGACAGGGAGATGCGGAATGAGTTTTAGCCAAAAAACATGACAGTTCCTTTAAGATTATTTACCCTTTAAAACGCTGCATTACCTGATTTTCATGCCACCGTTTGAGATCTTCTGCATTCTTCAAGGCCAGCTTCTCGTAGTTGCCCCTCACGTCCTCCATGACCTGGGCCAGGTCCTGACCTTTGGGGGCGTCTATGTCCACTTGAACGCCCGACTGGGAGATCTGATTCCTTATCTCCATCACCTCCTTTAAGGACCAACATCCATAGAGAAATTAAGCAACACATTCAAAGGTGAGTCAATTTTGCTGTTACTGATGTGGATGTACTGCAAACTCACGTCGTCGTGGTTCTTCTTCAGGAAGGCAAGCTCTTCCCTGACAGCTTCAATCTCACTCTCGATATTTATCCTGGTCATGTTGGTGTCATCTATGAGTTTCTTCAGTCCGGCAATGTCGGCCTCCACAGACTGGCGGATTGCCATCTCATTGTCAAACCTGTCACAGATATCAGCTGTTGTTCACATCGTGGTCTATTGTATAACATTACAAAATGGTGTGACTAGAGTATCAAAAAAGGTTTTCAGACTTAAAGCTGTATTTGCTAAAATCCTGAACTCCTATTCTCAGATATTCTTAATGATAACCCCCACGGTCTATCAAAACTGTGTACTGGTTTCTTTGTGTAAAGTCTATAATGTCAATGCATTTCTGCCTTTGAGAATGTATAAGCTTAAAAACTAAAATAGCAACGTACTTTACTTTGAAGTCGTCAGCAGCAAGACGGGCGTTGTCGATCTGGAGCACAAAACGAGCGTTCTCCCCAATCTTATCAAAGATCTGGACAGGAAAAATGATAGCAGTTTAAAAAAAAATCTTTTGATAAAACAACAGAATTGTTAAACCACATGCCCCTTCTGACAATGCTCCAATCATGAGGTGCCTTTGAATCACCCCCCCTCTTATGAAACAATAAAACCCCCACAGTCACATTACACACAATGTGATTGACTCCATGGTAACATTCAGAGAAAAGAGGAACCGCAGAATGAAGAACAGGAAAAGAGGATGTTCCCGTGCCAGGACAGAATCTGGTTTGTTTTAGCAATGTTAGAAAAATGGGTTTCCTGTCTGAATAACTCATACAAAGAGGATTTTTTTCTCTCCAAATCTCCAATTATCTTTCTCTCGAATTCTCCTTCAGAGTTCTGTCCATTTCTCTGTCACCACTGTATGTTTATCTGTGCAGGGATTTCAAGTATTCTGTTTTCAGGTTCATACTCTTAACTGCCTCAGAGGAGAAGAGGGAATACTTCTGCCTCTATGTGCAGAGAAAGAAACAATGTCACCATCAATGAGTCATTTTGTGACATTGAAGATTGTGAGTCTGTAGAAGAATGTGACATTTGACTCTGCACACAGAACGTGATTGTTGTATAGAAACCATTGAACTAATGCATATCTGTGCGCTTATACACACACACACACACACACACGCCTGCTGGCAGATCCGAGTTCCTTTGTACGTGTGTGTCATAACCACACATCTGTTTCACATCGAGGCCCTGCTACACCAGAAAATGCTTGGAGAATCACCATTTACAAGCGGGACCGTTTAGAAACGCTTTTGTCTGCTGAGGGTCTGCTGAGGGTCTGCTTGTGAGCTTTACAGTGTGTCTCTCACGAGGATGCCCTCATGTTCGTGATTCATCAGACAAAGTTTGTGGCACAAACAAGTTTTATGGGGGAGGGTTAGAGCTCAGCGACCACACCCTTCATTCTCCTGAGAGAAATTTGATAACCTTCACAAAAAAAAACCTCCCTGTCTTGGCACAAATATTCTCAAACGTAATTCAGGTAATCACAGGATGAATAATGACTAGAATTCTAAAAGTTACTGACACGAGTAGTGTTGAATTGTGCTATCTCAATAATTCTTGTAGTGAAGGCCACGTGGGCAGTTCTTAGGAATTTGTTTACTGATAACACAGCCGCCGCCGGCATTGTCCTTCTGAGAGAGCTGCATCAAAGTCGTCAGGCAACAACCACTGTTTCCTAGTTTTCACCATGTCATACTCACCATGTCACTTCTAGAGGTCAATGTTCGGTGTAAGGCTTACCTGCTGGCGTAGGTCGTCTATGATGGGCTGATACTTGCTGTAGTCTCTCATGTTGGGCCCTCCCTTCTCCATAGCTTCCATGATCCTCATCTCCAGCTCCTTGTTGGCCTGTTCCAGGTTCCTCACCGTCTCCAGGTAGTTGGCCAGGCGGTCGTTGAGGTTCTGCATGGCTCCCCTCTCGTTGCCCATGATCCCGACACTGGCACCACTTCCACCACCACTCGAAAAGGATGCACCGGCCCCTCCAAAACCTGAACCCATACCACCACCCATTCCACTGCTCAGCTTGTAGGCAGAGGAGGAGGAGGTCATCGGGGCACCAGAACGCAGAGAAGAGACGGAGGCAGAGGAAATGCGGGAGCCCATTCCCCCGGCACCGCCATAAATGCTGGCAGAACTGTACTTCGGTGTGGATCGGGACTGCACGATGGACCTTCTGATGCTCATTTTGAGTTTAGACAAAGCTGAGGATCAAGTGAGAAAAGCAGATGTGGAGACTCACCGCTGGCTAGTTTAGAAAGGGACGCTGGCTGTGGGAGGTCTGTAACTTATAGTCCTGCTTTTCTCCCTCAACCCCAGCTGGTCGCTCAGGCCCTGCCCACTCTAACATCGTCCCAGTCATTATTTCCTGTTCCCCTCCCCGTTCTGTGCTCTCATTCACCCACATGTTCCCTTTTTATTTGCATGTCTCCATGGTGTTTGAAGCATTTCTCAAAACACAACAACCTGGGCAGATTCATTTAATTAAATTAAAAACCTCTGTTGTCTGTTTGAACCTCAGTTGAAACAGACACCATAATGCAGTACTGTGTATGTTGTAAAGTACATGCTAAAGTACATGCTCGGACTATAATACAGATAAAAAGATACAAGTGGCAAGGTAGAATAATCCTTTCAAGAATAAATGTACCCGGGCTGCATGCAACCAAATTCCTTTGGTTTGCCCATAAAAGGCACGATGTCTGACATTCACTGCATCCTATCTAAATGTGAAGTCAGCCTTGGCCTCGAAATAAAGATTGTGACTACGTTCTTATCAAGACAAAACAGATAGTTAGATACTGTGGAGCAGCTGGCTCAAAAATGGAGGAGGAGGGGGGAAATTGTTCTTTACTGGTTCATAATCTTGGACAAAAATACAAATTTAAGTAATGGCATCTAAATGTTTGTCAGAGTAGATGTGGTCAGACATGTCCTATGAAAACTGAACTGATTTAGTGATAAACACAGTTGTTATCACAATCCCAAATCAATACAAACAGTAAAGCTGTGCGCAGCGTTGAACAGGCCTTCGCCTCACCTTGCGTGTCGGGGGGGGGGGGGGGGGGGGTGGGGGCTGTCCAACGGACGGACACATGGTCATAATAAAAAAGTTCATCCAGGATTGGATTTGAACCCCGGACCTCCATACGCCTACAGACTACAACCTTTATGTAGTGGGATGTATCCAGAAAGATTTTAAATAATGTAATTTATACTCCATACAATCACGGCAGGAAACAAGAGGGGTCCACAGAGAACCCTCTCTACTTCCATCGCCACTGGGTTACCAGCCCTGCTATACAGAGACATGCAAAAAGTACAAATACAATTTACATTTTGACCACACAGGCCGCAAGATCATTCTGCCCAAGGGAGTTCGTTTGTTTATGCAAAATTTGATGGAAATTGGAAAAACAAGCAAATATTCAGCGAATGAGAGCAGCGCCCCCTAGAGTTCAAATCTTCTGTTAAAATTAGTGTATATTCAGGGACTTTTGGGTGAGGACAAGCCAATTACGCAAAAATTACGCCAAAGTCTTTAACTATTAGGCCACACCCATAACAGATTTCATTGGTTCATAACTTCTAAACAAAATGAATTAAAAAAACTTTAATTAAAGTTTAAAGAGATTAATCTAATAAGCATTCAATGAAGATTTCAGGAGAATCGGATCCATTTCAAGTCTATCGGGGGCGCTAGAGAGCCATTTTTTTTAACCCAAAAGCACGACCCCAAGAATACCTACATTTTTTTGCACTTCCGATAAGCACGTCAAAAGTTTTTAAAATATGACAAAGCCCTCAAAAATGCGATTGAAGTGGTGAAATAATAATAATAATAATAATAATAATTCTTTGAAACACAATAGGGCTTCGCCCAAAATAGGGCGGATTGTCATAGTTTGGTCCTGTTCTTGTTTTATTCTGAAGTTACCCAGGGACACCAGAAACATGAAACTTGACCAAACCGTGAAACGGATAGCATTTACAACGAATCCGCCATACAGTAAGAAGAAACCTAAGGACACCATAACTTCAATTGTTCCTAGAATAGAGATCAGATGACTAAATAACCCGAGTAAGGCAATGGGCTATTGTTAACAATCAAAGGAAAAGCTGCCCTCACTACAGGTTATTATCAGCTCAAATCCGTTGAGAATTTTGAACAATCATCTTTCAAGTCTACTGTGTCCTCAGAACTGCATTTTATATCTCAGTAGAGGGGAAAAAAGACAGGATCACAAAGCCACGGTCCACCTTCAGTCAGGATTAATGTCATTTTTCACATAAATGTCATAGAGCCTACTGTCTCTGAGAACACCACAATTGGCTTGAAACAATGTTTAAAAAAAAGGAATAAAACAGGATCATTTTCCAAAAAACAAGCTGCACAATACATTATTATGGCAGAATCATGGAAATGTTTGTATGGGCCAAAGTTGTGGTCGGAGCAGATATCACGTTGAGCCACAGAGAACTGGGTAATAAAACCTTGAACCACCCTGGAGAATCTGGCAGAGGCTCAAACACCCTCCTAAGCTTTGATCAACCTAGTTCTTTTCTTTCCTGATCTTACCTCACCTTCAAGGTTAATCAAGTTTCAATGTTTCTCACAATACACTCTGGCCCCTTGCTTTTTAATGAGGAATGGGGAAAAAAAAAGACCACAAAAAGAGTGGCAAAGCAAGAAAAAAGCAAAAGGAAACAGATGATTCTGCCCTGTGACGAGGAGAGCAGATATAAAGAGGAACGATGAACCGAATCAGCGTGACTCACACCTCATGACAGTGTCTCCGCTGTCGTGTTTGTTTGAATGTCTGTTGGCAACATGTTGCCCCGCCCGCCAAGGCTCAAATAAAAGCAAGAAATTGAAAAAGAACTTGGTTTAACCAATCTGTTGTGCTACATATCTAGTATACTAGATATTTGAATACTGCTTACCCCATGTATGACACGTATGACAATTTCTTTACGTGAATGACAACTCCCTAGATTTTATTTTCCCGCATGCAACGGTCAGATCTGTATTGCACACTTCATTTTCATATAGCAAAAAAGCAGAGGAAGAGTGTGTGAGTCACACTAACACACAGCAGGAATGTGGAAACTATGAGCAACATTTTCTTCACTTCTTCTTTGGTTTACTTTTGTCATGCTGCAGTGCTAAATGAGAGCTCTCACAGGCTTATATAGAAAGTCCCCAGAAGATATTTGCATAGATGCATATGCATTTTTATACATATGTTTGTGTGCACACTGTCAGATGCAAGTAATGTGGACACGCACAACGATGTGAAATTGTTTTGCACACTCTTTTTCTTATATCCACCTCTGTATCACTCATTCATTTTACTTATAAAGGTGATTAAAAGGCTCCACAGAAGTTCATCATTTTAATATTACAGTGAGACCAGGATTGTCCACAAATCAAAGTGTAGAGTTGACACATCAGACGTTAGTGAAGTGTGTCGACTAAGAGACATTTTCTCTGTGGGATGTCATGTCCATTTCTAGCGCACAGACATTTCACAGGAAGACATAAAAAGAGCAGCGATAGGACTGTTACAGAGGTGAGTCACTCCCCCATTTCTCATATGGGCACAAATGAGTAGTACAATTTCAAAAAGGAGATGATGTATTTTTTATAAATTGTAAAATTTGAGGTAGGCTGCTTGCTTTACTCAAGTGTCTCCATTTATTCCCCTTTTCTGCTATTCCACTTTTATTCCGTCTTTATTTAAACTGTAGTTACTTTGTGTAATCACAATAATATTCAAAATACCATAATATAATACTTTTTGTGCAATACGACAAGGTTAGGGGGAGAATGTTTCAATATAAAGTAGTTGAGATTTAGCTTTTACACTGTGGTACAACTTTACTCAAGCAGTAAGAGTACAAATTATTACTGAGGCTTTTGGTAATGACATTTTTAGTTAAGTAATACCCACATTCTTTTTAAATGTAAACCGTAGCAGATACTCAGAAAACCATTTAATAGTCGTCAAGATGAGTCAGTTTGTTTCTCAACTATCAAAAACAACGTGGTGCAAGTGGGAAAATCATTGAAGTCAGTCATTACATCTAAAGAGACCAAGTAAGTCCAATGCAAAATTTGTTGTTCATCCATTCAAATCTTTCTTGGAGTTGTCCATCCGTATCGACGTGGTGGACAGACGTACAAACATTGCCTGCCTGCACAGTCTGACTTTGGAATGGGAAACTAATCAGCCACACCCGTCACATGGATCGAGTTACAGGCAGCGGGTCACACTGCATGGCCCATGAGGAACAGTGATGATACCATGTGACCAAATGATGCCCCACCTCCTGTCTGTGGTTGCTGGGTTTAAAGTGAACCCTTTCCATCCTTCAGTCGCTAGAGGGCGTGCTTCCCATGGCAAACAATCCAAGTGCAAGAGCAGCACGTGAGCACGGGATGTTCTGTTACTCTCTGACTTGTTAAAGTTATTAGTATATGTGTGCTTCCATTGTTGAACTCCATGCACCATGCGGTTCCTTTATGTCTATGCTGAAGGATTCTCTGTTCAAGCATCACAAGGCCAGAAAAGGCATTTTATAACTGATTTGACTGATAGTTCCTTACTGCTCAGTCTCTAATGTCAACTCTAAAGTCTGCCACTTAAGGGAACTAACAAATAAAGCATTTAAAGACATTTTGACTTTTGTAGTTTTTGTCTGTGCCTTTGTGTTTAGCTCCTCCTTCACTAAGCTCTACCTTCTCCTGATTTCCAGCCCTCATCTTAAGTCTAACGTTGTATATTTTATATTGCTCACAAAGAACTCAATACATAAAGTTTAATTAAACTATTTTACTGTAAAAAAAAAGCCTGCAGGAGTGACGTTGTGGCCATGAATACAACCTCCAGCTTGCTGGATTCCTGGATTCCTGTGCACCATCCCGGTTCATTCTCTCAGATTCTTTTACTAATTGTCTTCTCATACCCCCACTTACTCATTTTTCCCCGCACACCTCCTCTCGGTCTTATAGCATGTACGTGTTTCTCTCAGCACATTCCTGACTTGGTGTGTCATATAGCAGCTTCGTACAAACCAAAACATCATTGGCCTCTTCAGAGACAGAACATTTCCCTTCTTACTTTCTTCCTGCAGAATGAATGATCATATCTGGAGCAGGGAGATTCAATCAAATTGCATTTATGCCATCAAAGTGAAATAAATACATTAGTTGGTGCCTCGTCCGAGAGGCCTATAAAACAATAAGAGCTTTCTGACTCGTACGTCTGTGTTTGCCTCCAAGTTCAGCACAGCAGCTCCATTGTGAAGAGTCACGTAACTTTTTGAAACAAGCCCTGTGAAACCTGCGTTTCTTGGATCGGTCCAAGAAGGCCTGAAAGTCCCACTCTGGTTGTTGAAATGTGGCTTGTATATAGTCTTTTCAGAACTATATTGGAAAATTAAAAACAAAGGAGAAGGGTTTTGGTGAAAATGTTTATCGAGGGACATAAAAACTGCTCAGAAAAATAATTATGAGTCATAAATCTACTGCGTGACACAATAATCATGATTTCTACCGCTCAAAAGGATTGTTGGGGTTAAAATTTTAAATTAAACTTCAATGAAACGATAAGGCTATACCAAAAAGTGTTATCAATATGTGCAACCATGGAAACTGAGATCAATAAAATCTAATCAAGACCATCTATCTATCTATCTATTTATCTATCAATCTATCTTTCTAGCTGACTATCTACCATATATAGCCTATATTTATGATGGGTTTTATGGCTGCTTAAAACTAAGGTGAGGTTCAGAATGAAAGAAAAAGCCAAACTTTGTTTACTCTTCACCTGGCGATATGGGAGGAATGTTTAGTGTGTGTGCATAGCATGCCGACCCATCATAGACAATCGAAACATCGAGCTGCACCTTAGTTGTGCAACGTGAAGACTTTTACAGTTTCAAAGGCCTTTTTACTTCTGTGTTTGAGATGGTAGCTCGTAAATCATATCAATAAGTCAATACATTTAACAATTTGCTCAACAACAAAAAAAACGTTACACATTTGATAGTGTAACATATTCAGTGGTTAAGTTGGGTTTTCCCACAGTTATGAGACATACGGTCACACAGCTCAGAAGGCACATCGCACTGGGCGACAACTATTTACTCTGCAATCTCTCACATCTACGAGAACCGTTGTAAAGTAGCAGAGAGGGTCATAAAATGATGTGCTTGCTCATTATACCCTATACATTAGATTCTGGCATTCTGAGTTGGTGGTTGTGTGTGGATGACACAACAAAATATAGAGTAGTACAATGTTCTGACTGCAAAATAAGTTGACAGTATTTCGTCTTGTGATGTAAAGCACTGTTCAGTATATAAACAAAATGTTTTATAGATACTGGTACTTACTACAATACTAGTATGTAATTGTTGTACTCCTTCCAACACACAGTAAACGAGATTATGTTCCCTGAAATGTCCCCATCCTTCCCTCCCCTGCTGAGGACACCAGCCAATCAGACCTCAGCTGGGTGCCTCCCCTCCTCTAATAAATAGCACCAGGCATCTGGGAGGGTTTATCTGCTGGCTCCCCTCCTCTCTGCAGAGTCTCTCCTCTCAAACCAACTCATTGCCTTCGACCATGTCTACCAGAGCCATGAAGACCACCACCTTCTCCAACGCGTCCTCCTCCAGGGGCCCCTCCCAGGGCTTCAGCAGCCGCTCCTGCTCCGGCTACGGCGGACCGAGTGGTGGCAGGCAGAGCTACACTGTCCGCAGCTCCTATGGGGGATTGGGCAGCAGTGGCACTTCTGTGGGCACCGGGGGGTTTAAATTGGCCAGTGGGTATATTGGCGGGGGGACTGGACAAAGAGGAGGTGGGGTAGAGTTTGGCTATGGGGGCTTTGGTGGAGGAATGGGTGGCATGGCCAATGAAGGGATGAACCCCATCACTGCGGTGACAGTGAACAAGAGCCTGCTGGCTCCCCTGAACCTGGAGATTGACCCCACCATCCAGGTGGTCCGCACCCAGGAGAAGGAGCAGATCAAGACCCTCAACAACCGCTTCGCTTCCTTCATTGACAAGGTCAGTCAACTCAAGACTGAGATGAGATGTTACACCGTTTTTTTAGTAGGAAATTGCAATAATATGGAGAATTAGCACCTATAGTATGTCCCTTTATAGGTTATCTACTATTTAGATAAAGCTGTTTGAGTTTCAAACAGAGCAGAAAAAAACCCTTAAACTGTATTACAATCAAAAATAGATAACGGCGAAAGAGGACTGATTTCACAGAGATTAATCCTGGGAAAACTGTAAAAAATAAAAGCCATACTCGGTGATATTGTGGAGAATGCTGGCTTCTTTTGAGTGATGGCTTGGCTTCCTCATGTTAAAAGAGGATCAACCTGGAAACATAATGCATTGGGCTGGGATGAAGTGAAGAACACTTTTTTGCTTGAAGGGGTGCATTCCAATACAAGCAATATCCTGCAGAAGTGGATTTAGTGGTCATGAACGTGGTGCCAGCTGCGTTGTCCATCCATCCATCCAAGCCGCTTATCCTTCATACAGGGATACTTTGCAAAATCATTGTTCTTTTTTGGTAGGATATTTGTAAATTTAGAATGACTTGATGGTTAAAGCTTGTGAAACACTTTCAGTGGAAAACAATAGAGGCTGCGGTTGAAGGGAAAAGCTTACTCAGTGGAATATATCACTCAGATAAAACATTTCATTAGATCCATATCAGTTATCTGAATAGCACCCACTTTATAGGGCATCAAAAGTTAAAGCAATAAAACATCTCACTATAAAAATAGATTACATGTGTTTATAGTAATCTGTGTATTGTATTCTATCAGACAGAAACGTGGACTCTCAAGCAGCTGAGACTGATCAGATTCTTATCTAATCACTAATTGTCAGATTATTTAGGAGGGGCCCTGGGAGCAATGTAGCATAGAAGTTAATCTGTAAAACAATCAGACTGAAAATAAATCTGTAGATTGTAAAGCTTGAATCATGATTTGTTACACTCCGTCATCATGTTGGCCGAAGGTAGCGGGACCCCACCCTGCAATAAACGCTCCGTAGCAGAGTTGTAAACGGGAAACTGGGAGGCACAGTGCCTCTTTGTGTCAAAAGTGGCATTATGGATGAGAAATGAATGAGGAGTAAATGATGTGACATTTAGAGGCAAAGCCGGGCAAGGCAATTCAAAGTGTTTCTCATAAAACCATTCAAGGCAAAAGAAACGTTGCAGTGCAGTTAATGAAACAAACAGCAAAACGCATCGACTTCATCCTTGAATTTGGACTTTGGAGTGTGTTTGAGCCAGGAATCTATTCACGGTTTTTAAGTAACGTTTACTTTCTCTCTACATGCATTATATATTTTTTATACACCACACACACAAACAAAAACAAAAAAATATACACATAATGGACCACCGGACCTTAATATATTCATATATTATTGAGTTATGTGCTTCATTTGGAAACAAATATCGTCTCCCAAATATTCAACCATCAAGAACTTTCTATTCGTCTGTTTGCAGGTACGTTTCCTAGAACAGCAGAACAAAATGCTGGAAACCAAGTGGAAACTTGTGCAGGAGCAGACCACGTCTCGCTCAAATGTCGATGCCATGTTCGAAGCCTACATTGCCAACCTGCGTAAGCAGCTAGACAACTTAGGACACGAAAAAGTCAAACTGGAGTCCGACCTGCATCATGTGACGGGCCAGGTGGAGGACTTTAAAAACAGGTAAATGGAGTAGATGTTTTATCGCTCAGTTTGTTAACGTGGCTAAAATCTATATTTTTAGAAATGGATAGAATGAATAATTGTCCCTTCAAAGTAGATTCTTGTCGTGAGACGATCCAGACTTTGCTGTTCACCCTCAGCTCTCTCATTGCGACATCTTGTGACGAACTGCACAGTTTCCATGTTCACTCCCTTTTCAGTGGCAGCAGGCAGATGTTTGTAACAGATGGTTTCAACAAACAACTGTCTCTAAATTCACTTCATTTCAGTTTTATTTTTCCGCTGACAGATATCTGTTCTTTCAGATACAGATGGCTTTGGAGATTATTTATTTTAAATGATTGTGACAGGGTTGCCTCTCATCTCGACAAAGCATTTAAGCGCTCAATTCTTTGCTTTGATTCGGCAACTTTATGGTTTTATCCACTCTAACCTCCCACTCTCATCAGTTTCATGTTCTGCAGCAGCAAGCAGGGGTTTTAAGCAAAAAAACGATTAGAACTCACTCCATTGAACATCTTTGCATTAACTGACAAAACAAAATTTGAAAACTCCTAATTTCTCAATGTTGCTCCTAACAGCCTGAGTGTTTGAGTGTCCATCTCAATCTCACATTTACACGGAAACATTAAGGAAAGGATTAAAGATGGCACAAATAAAAACCAACATGAAATCACATGATATTTACTTAGTTATTAGATTGTCATGGTAATATGAGTGATATGTTGCAGCAAAGGGCCATTTGTATTTACACCATTTCCAGCTCCTACAGACTCTCACACTCAACCACTTAGCAGGTGAGGTCAAAGAAGTGGACTTTGGGAATGGCCCTCTGTGTTTACAGCCTGTTTAAGCCAAAGTAAAGGCACCTTTGGATTAAAAAATATACATATGCATGTGGATCAAACGAGAGAAAAGATTAGAAGACACTTATAAATATGATATATTATTTTAAATAATGATATGCACTCTTACAATTCTTTCTGATCTTTTTTTCAGGTATGAGGACGAGATCAACAAGCGCAATGAGTGTGAGAACAACTTTGTCCTACTAAAGAAGGTCAGTTTATGTCTAACATATTCTTGATCTTCGAACTGTAACAGGCCTTAGAGCAGAACGAGCCCACAACGATCATTTGTACCCGCAGCCCACATGAAACAATGAATATCCTCAGTGTGGCCTTTTCTGTGCAGGACAGCGATGCAGCCTACATGATAAAAGTGGAACTGGAATCCAAACTGGATGGGCTCTCTGATGAGATGGAATTCCTGAGGCAGATTTATGATACAGTAATTACCGTACCGCACAAAAGTTATTTAGCCATATTTCAGCTTAAAACAATGAGCACTTTGTCTCATGTTGTTTGTCATGCTGTTCTATGCTTTGTGTTTTGCAATTTTCCTGCGTAGGAAATCAATGAGCTGCAAAGCCAGATCAAGGACACATCAGTTGTGGTGGAGATGGACAACAGCCGTAACCTTGACATGGACGCCATCGTTGCAGAAGTGCGAGCCCAGTATGAAGACATCGCCAACCGTAGCAGAGCCGAGGCTGAGTCATGGTACCAGACCAAGGTGAGATCAATACTTATTATAAACATCCTAAGAATCAAACATGATCAACGGAACTGAACTTTGTATATGTCAGTCTGACTTGTCCCTGTCTGTGCCAGTACGCAGAGATGCAGCAGTCAGCAGGTCAATATGGTGATGATCTGAAGTCAACCAAAGCGGAGATCTCTGACATGAACCGCAGGATAATGAGGCTGCAGTCTGAAATCGAAATGGTTAAATCACAGGTGAGCTTTTTATCATATTTATGCACATTTTTACTTGTTTTATCAGGACTATAGGACGTTTCTATTACAGTTCACACTACTACTTCTTCTCCTCTGCTCTAGCGAAACAATTTAGAAGCTCAAATTGCAGAGGCTGAGGAGCGAGGTGAGCTGGCAGTTAAGGATGCTAAACTCCGCATCAGAGACCTGGAAGAAGCGCTCCAGAGAGCCAAGCAGGACATGACCCTTCAAGTCCGCCAGTACCAGGAACTAATGAATGTCAAGCTGGCTCTGGACATAGAGATTGCTACTTACAGGAAGCTGCTGGAAGGAGAGGAGTACAGGTACGCTGTTGCTATGAAAGCACCAGTGGAGGTGAGGAGAAATTAGGAATACCTCATGATATTCACACATCTTTTTCTGTTTTTCTTTACAGGTTGGCATCTGGAATCAAGACCAATATATCCAAGCAGACTTGTAAGTTCTTGTTCTTACTTGGTGCACATTTTTAATGTGGTTTGTCCATGGTTACATTATAAACCTTCCCTTCAATTGTCTCCTCTTTTACGTCAGTTTCCTCTAAAACGTATGTCTGTGTTAAATATTCATTTTTTCTTCTTGATCTGCAGCTGTGAACTACAACGCCTATGGCCTGGAGAGCTCCCGAACACCTTCCTACGTCAGCTGCTCCTTCGCTGGAGTCAAGCCCAGCAGCGGTCCAGTCGATGCCCTTGATGGAGCAACAGTGAAGAGCACCACGGTCACCAAGACAGAAACCATGGTGGTCAAGACAGAGGAGAAGAAGGAGGGGGAAGAGGAGGGAGCCAAGCAGCAGGTAGCAAGCGAGGAGCCAGCAGCCGCGGAGAGCAAGGAGGAGGTGGAGCCGGTGGAGGCTGAAGCTGTGGCTGAGTGACCCCAGACACTTACCTCATCATTCAGTTCTTTACTGATGTGCCTTCATCAAAAAATGTTTCTTCTGGAAGCCAGAATCCTTTATATCCTCAATGAAGAGGTAACAATGGATGAACAGGTTTCTGTAATTCTTTAGGCTCAACTTTCTCAGTCAGCTTCTGTCAGTGCACTGGGTCAGAGAGCACTGCGCCGCCCTGGTTTAGCCAGCAACTGGCACTATTGTACCTGCTTTGCTCTGCTGCTCTATCATGTTGGCTGGGTGACTCACAGCAGTGAAAAGAAGCTTCGGCATGCTAAACTTGTTACGCTAAATCCGTAGTTCTTTGCATTTCAAAATCTTTCATAAAAACCTGACAACTTCAGGTTGGCAACAAACATTGTTTGGTTCACGTAGTACTGTTGGTAACACCTGGAGTCCTGTTTGATTCACAATAAATGTTCTACAAAATGTATTTCACATGATCCTTGTTTATTTTGTTGCTTTGAAATGTTACATGTAAATGTACTTCCGTCAAAACTCAACAAACATCACAAAAGGATGAAAATGTGACCAACGATAATATTCAAAGACATAATGTAGAAAAGTTTGTTGGCAGGCAGTAGTTTCAACACACACACACACACACACACAAACACACACACACACATTAGGACACACACACACACATTAGGACACACACACCCAGCATTCAATGACTGGTACCGTTAGATAGTTTAAACATGTTGTTGAGTCCCAGCCTGCCTCTATGGCCAAACCATCTTCAGCCCTTTCTGTAAAAAAGTATGGATGTTAAGGTGAAACAAGCACATGCAAAGTAAAGAAAGTCTAACACTGTCACGGTTTTGGCTCCACTTCCTGTCTTGTTTTGTAGTAACACGTTTCTGGTGTTCCTGTGGTAACTTCACTTCCTGCCTTGTCCTGTCTGCCCCTGTGATTGTCTGATTGTTTCCACCTGTGTCCAATCACCTACACCTCCCTTGTGTATTTAAGCCCTGTGTGTCGGTTGTTCCCTTGTCGTGTCATTAACTGTTTGTCGGTGGTTCCTGCCTGTACCCTGTCTGCCTGTTGTCTGCCTGTTGTCTGCCTGTTGTCTGCCTGTTGTCTGCCTGTTGTCTGCCTGTTGTCTGCCTGTTGTCTGCCTGTTGTCTGCCTGTTGTCTGCCTGTTGTCTGCCTGTTGTCTGCCTGTTGCCTTTGGATTAAAGGTTCTGTTCTTCCGAACTCTGCATTTGAGTCCTGCCTCGCCAACCGACCGCAAAGACCGTCTTTGAGGTCTTTGCACCCCTGGAAGAACAGGTTTCAACATGAAAACTTAGTGGTAGTTCCACACCCAAGGCTACACAACTATTCATTAAGTTTAAAACAGAAACCTGCACGAGACTTTTTACAGGGAACTGTGGCTGCTGACGTACACAGGTACATCAGGTGTTTCAACATGGAAGGTGCCGCATCTAAGACTTACACTGCTACTGCTGCTATTTAAATAAAGAAATGCATAGTTGGACATGAGGCGCGGTCCCCGCAGGGTTGTATCTTATCTGCGAGTGATTGACTTAAACCTGTGAGTATCTGTTGGGAGTGTTTGTTTACCTTGCAAAGGAATCTGCTCAGCTTCTAGTACAAGGACGTATCGTGTCGTAGCACAGACCCGTATGCTGCTGCAGCCGCTGGTAGTTCTGCACGGAGTCTGCGGGTTACAGAAGAAACAAACCAGAATCTTTTTTCAGTCATTAAAATGCGTTCCTTGATCAAACCCATTTTAATTCATTGCTCGTTGTCCATACTGCCTCAAGGAGACTTGGCCCTGCGACTAAATGACACACTGTGATCACACAGCCTTCCCCTCTCTGCTGTCCAGCTGAAATGACGTGTACTGTTCTTGTGGCAGAGGGCTGAATTCTCAACGCTGAAGGCCACTGTGTTGAAGAAAACTTGTCAAATCCCAAAGTGTTCGTATTCACTGTGGCGCCTTTTCCAAATCTGGTACTTATAAAAACCCTTTTAGAAGGGGCAAGTACAGAAGAAGGAAAAGGCTCTAATAAATATATGAAAACATACATACACATAGATGGAATTACCAGTTCAATTAATGTTAGATGTGGGGTGTACAAGAACATTGGAAGAACCTTGTCTGCAGCACCGTGGCTGATTGATGTGCATCACATTCCTCGGTGTAAGCCACAGTGAATGGTTTCAAACAGGTTTCACTTTTACCTGTAATCAATACAGTACAGCCCTGTGCAGTAAGCTAGAGTACAAAGTGCACACCCAATGACAAAAAAAAAGGAAGTGCTTTTCTTACCTCTGTATCCAACTGCTTGTACACTTAACGTTAAGCCCTTCCTCCTTTGATGAAACATTTTGCATTAATCTTCAAATGATCCACATACTGCTCTTTTATTTATACAGTACTATCATTACTTGTATATTTTAATTTATTTCAATAGTGCTCAGTATTTCCGTTGTCTCAGCAGTATAACATCTGAATTTAAGGACCTCGCCCAGAACACATTAAACACAATTTACATAATTCTAGAAAGAAAGAGTGACAAAAGATTACAACTTTTGTCTTAATGAGATAGGTTGTCGGTTCAGATGTGCTGGTACTTAATGAAGAATGATGGTAACTAACCGTTAAAGAAAATAAAAGGATACAATGTCTCACGAGTTTTATTACTTTGTCATGTAAACTGTCAGATTTAATGGTCTCAATACACTGAAATTACACCCGCGGCAACATGTTCTGTCATCTTGTCAGTTTCTTTCTTGCAGGTCTGTACACGACTTGACACCCACAGTGCAAAACTGACAACTGTTTTAAACCATGAAAAAACGAGATCTTATATTCTTGGGTAACAGGTCCGAAATTCCTCTAAAGCACAGGGGTCAAACTCACTTCAGGTTTGGCAAAGTCGTCCGGCTGGCCGCACCGGACGTCCTGGCGGTGAGTTTGAGGTGTTCCCTTTTCTTGTGTAAATTATTCTTGTGGCTGGCGGCAGAGGCTCTGTGCCTCGTTGTGTTGTAACACCTTTGTTTGTTTAATTAGTTACACATAGATATAGTATTATATATGCAGATAACAGTGAAACTTTGGTAAAAAAAAAGGTCTGGAGAAGCTGATCATTGCCGGGTCTATTTGGACGGATCGCTCTGGCGAGTTGAAGTAGGACCCAAACGCATGACCAGGGATCAAAAGAGAGTGAACCCAGAAACACAAGAAAAACCAAGCCACCTTGACAAGTGTAGTTAATGTCACTCAATGCTAGTGGATGCAGAGAGAATGGCGCTGATTAAAGATAAGCAGCAACAATGGATGTGCAGAGACAACAGAAAAGAAGCAGCTGCAGCAACAGAGGAAGAAGAACTTGGCATTTTTTTGAAAGCTTGAATAGACTGCCAGGTTGTAGCGGTGCATTGTAAAATGTCACACCTTATTGCAGCAATGTCACTTGAGCTACCTGCCTAAGTTCAAGAGCTCACTTACTCTGTGTAAAAAAAAAACATTTATATAAAGAATAACTAGCAATCATGGGTGTTTTAGATAATTGAAAAAAGCTTGAGTGACAGGTCTAAATTCCTCTGGAGACCTGGTGTTGAGGCTGTCGATGGATCACATTCTGTTGAAAGGGTTCTGGATGCCTGGTGGAGGTGCGCCCCTTGACACAAGAAAACAGCTGTGGGTGTCTGAAACGCATTTATTTAATGATCATTTGAGTTAGCAATACACCTCCCTTGACGTACCAGTCAGGTTACAACTATGTATGTAATTTATGATCTGACAGAACTAAGTTGCCCATCCTTAGAGTGTGTAGCTCTAAATGATAGATGCTATTCAACCTTGGGGCAAGAGTCACTCAAAGTCACACCTCAACAGTCTGCCAAGCACAAGTTACATACGTTTTTTCTCTTTGAAAGAGTCTTAAAAACGAAAACACAATGTTTTCCTTTTTAATTACTCACCTAGTTGAATTGTATCATTGAGCAAATACCTATTCTAGGGTAGCGGTTGTCAAGAGTTACTGCATGCATTTTTGAATGTTTCAGCTCAAACGTATGTCAACAGAATTACTCAAACAAACCCTTTGTGTACAAATGATGAAAAATGACTTGTGAACTGCAAACTAGCTGATGGGTGTCACCGGCTAAATGTCACAAGAAAGGAGTGTTTGTGAGTTTGCCAGTTATCTAATGTGTGGATCTGTCATGCAAACATAACACCTGTGCTAAACATGACAAAGGTCCTGATGGGCGTGTGCTCAAACAATCTCTCATTCAGTGCATACTTTCTCTGCAGAAAAAACTTGGGTGTGTCACCCTGAATGAACCTAGTCAACCAATAGTTAAATACGTGTCTCAGTGGGGGAGAGAAGCAAATACTCAGCTCCATGAGGGTTATGGAAAGATCCCCCGCATACGGACGAGCACAGGTGTTACCATTTTACAGATGATCCTCAAGCACGTTTGCTCCAGTCCACCCGGGGAGAGGGTTGCAAGACTTCTTCTCTCCAGCTACTGTGCCCTTTTGATGTGATTTATGAGTCAAAATTTGACTTCATACTCTTTGGCTGAACATTGTGCCAACCAGGTGTTATAGGGTCGGATATGGAGTATTAATATCTTTGGCAGGAGCAAAGCTGTTGCTCCCTTTTGGCAGTGTTTGGTTTTAAAGTACAATAACTAATTTCCTTCTAAGTAAGCGGAGTCCTGGAGGCAAAAAGGGTGTGGGGATGTGATGACACGCGTGTGCTTTTCTTTCACTTGTACAAACATGCAAGTATGCAGGTATGTGCCAAGTCTGCAGAGGCCCTGCTGTTTTTATAGGATCCTTTACAACATATTTCCATGCAGACTAAATAATAATTGACAAATCCTCCTCAATATGCTCAAAAAATGACACTGATTCAAAGAGAAACATACACACACATAACCACAATTCATAGAGGTAATGAGTACGTAATGACAATTAATTGGTTGCTAGGCACCGCAGCAACATGAACAAACAGTGAGGTCATTTCTTTGGTAGTAAATTGTGGAGAGAGTATATATTGTGATAACAGAATACAACTTCCTCACCACCTTCCATGTCATTGTGCTTCTGACATAAGCAGTCATGTGTATTAGTTACTCTGAGCTGTTTTGAATAGGAGGTTGACTTTCAAATAGGTGTCCCACTATATAAGGTCCTTCAACACATAACTGTGTTTTCTGGAACTCCTGAGTAGTCACACCCTTTTATGACTGTGACTTAACGCAGATCCTATAGGATTTGTTATGAGCAAACAACATGTAGTATTACAGGTTCAATGTTCCAATGAAACTGGATGTGTGGACCGAGGACTTTCTTTGTATGTATGGTTTCTCGTGAAGCTAGTTAGTGTCACTAAACCCCTGAATAATTAGGTAGGATGTGTCTGAGAGAATGCATCCAGACCTGCTTAGACAGGTTGTTGTTGCCTTATAATGATTACCCAGGAACACATCCCACTTGAACGATAGAGATCAGAATTACTTACACTACTAAAAAAACTACAAAAAAAAGACTTGCTTCTTCTGTTTGGGTCAAAAAGAGGAAAAAAAAGACTTGTATTCATATAGACCCTTGGTGATGGTGATTATGTCCCCATTTTATGTAAAGCCTGTACTTTGTTGAAACACCTTTGGCAGAGGCTGTCCTACATGATGCCATCTCTATACTGTATTTTAAAGGCTGATGTTGAAAGGGTAATTGTTAGCGGTTGCCCCCTCCTAAATGTAGCGTGTTAGCTAACATTTGCTAATAAACATGAAAGGCTGGGAGTGTCATTATATTTTTGAGTATTTGGTCATAAAATATTTGGAATATCAAAACTTTGCCTAAATGGTTGTGCTAAATAAGAAGGAGAAAATGATGAGTCATTGATTGTATCCAGTAAGTCATGGCAACGAAGCCAACCGTTGGTTATCGGTGTGCACAAAAAAATCTGGACCGACATTATCAAATAAAGAGACACACCACCAAAAACCAACAAGCTGGTTTCATCAATACGAATGGATTCAGTTTGATCTTATCCAATCCTTGAGAATAACAAAAAGATCATTGTGATCAATGTTGCAACTGTTTAAAACACAGTTCTTTCAGAGAAACTGTGTATGACTTAATCTCAAATACTTACTGGCACACGCAATCGCATTATTCTGTTGCTAAGTTTCCATTTGGCCAGACAACCTGCATGATCTTCCATGTCTGTCGGCAAATGAGTCATGCATTGCGTGCCAGATTTCCCACACCTGGCATTCTCCGATTACTATCATGAGGCAGTGTTTGTGGTCTATAAGCAAGGTGTGAGAGTCCAGAGCTGTAAAGTGATATCTCTCATCGTGATTTTCAAAGAAACATTGATGTGTTTGTAAATGCGTGAAACCAGTAATTAGTGACAAGTTAGCAACTAGGCAATGCAGCTTAGCTTGTGATAGTGACAAATTCTCTGAGAGACTCAGTCTCACTCTTTCATTCGATACATTGTGGCAGGTTAATTGCAGTCTCTTCACTTGGCTTCTGCAAGATATTTACATGCTTGACTTGTAGTTGCGGAGTTTTCAGGGTGTGTGCTTTTTTGCAGGTGGTGAAACTATTGAGATTAAAATCCAACCAAACAACACTCCCTCACGATGAACACACCCACAACCTTAAAGAGAATGCCAAAACAAGCAAAGAGGGGTGCGGTTGTGTGTCCAAAGAGTTCAGAATTCCTCTTTTGTGTTATTACCTTGGTCCATGACTGGTTAGATTGTACTCAACAGAATCTGATAGACGCCTTCTGAACCTCATAAAATCTTCTGTCTTTGACGTTACATGGCTAAGATGTTCACTGGATTGAAGAAGAGGTTGTAGAAAGGCTACTTGGTTAAAAGGTTACTTTATCCTGCTTCAAATTTGGGTTCTGATTTTGGATGCTGAGTATGTGTCCATACAAATGATGCCGTCCATTCATTCATCTTCAACACAACTTATCCATAACTGCAAGTTTAACCAGTCAATTTGGGATTGTGTTTGAGTGAATGCATAACATTCCATTAAAAATCTAATATTTTCATACTGCAAGTTTAGGAAAGGGCGAACCGAGTAGTAGCTGTAGTGTTTCCACCCGTCCCTTGAAATACGGAATCGTCCCGTATTTGATAATAAAATAGCCCGTCCCGTTTCAAATCAATATGGGATGGGGTTCGTCCCGTATTTTTGGAGTTGTCGCCAACGCAGCATCCCATGGAAATAATCAAGCCTATGGAGCCCCTGATTGGGTAATTCTTGCTGCCATCATTGGTTTGATTGGCCGTGAACCTGAAACAAACAAATCAGAGTGGGAGTAGGGGGGGGTCTCTTGGCGGACTGTCGATCTGAAAGAACCGACGACAGTGGGAGGAATCACACCCCTCGTCGGCCGTATCGTTCATCCCCCCGTCCGCTGCATGCGTTGTTCCATTTTTTATATTCCAATTCAGTATGAAAAAATCAACGACCGTCTCGTCTGTCACAATGAGGGAACTGTGACAACCATTCCATACATTATTGATCATTACTACCCTAGTAGTAATTAGTACCCTAGATATTTTAGCAAACGGCTGCAATGCTGACAAAAATGTTGAATTTTGAAGATGTTGAACAGAGGAAAGTTAGTGACAGCGCATTAAGCTCGAGACGTTTAACACTGTTTGTTTCATTGGTCTTTGGGTGTTAAGACATTTACCCCCTAAAACCACATCATTGACGGCATTTGCCAAAAAGAAGCCTTTGTTTCATGTTTCGAGATGTCACGGTTTGGGCCAATGTCATGTCTTGTTCTGTAGTTTCATGTCTCTCTTGTCCCTGGGGTAACTTCACTTCCTGCCTTGTCCTGTCTTGGCCCTTTTTGGAATCTTGAGTTTTTTGCGTTTTGACTATTCTTTTGAGTTCTGCATCCTGTCTCTGAACTAACAACTCCCCTCCCCCCCCCCCCCCCCCCCCAGTGACGCACGCACATGCCCCATTTGAATTTATTACTCATGTTTTATAATCATTTGCATAAATATGCAGATTATCTCCCTCATCTTGATTTATCATCTTTTGTTTTTCATGTTCCAGATAATACAGACTTGACGAGGCTTGAGTTCTCGATTCTTGATAACCATGACCATTATTTTTTCAGACAAGCACAGACAAAGCCCAACGACTGGGACTCCTAGGAATGACAAAACAGTGTGAATGGTGTAAAGGTGTTTGCATGTTGGTGTGTGGGTGGTTATTTATATACAGAAGGTCACACAATTCTCAGATTACCATTTGGTTTTGCACATCATTTCAAAGTTAGTCAGTGGCAAAGAGATTTGAGCTTTGGAGTAAAGTTTCACGGCGTGATAGAAATTGAAGGCATGTGCATGTGAAACGTTTTGGGAAGAATGAAAAATAATGCAGGGCCGCACAGGGAAGAAACACGGAAGGTACACTTTGTGTGCGGAACAACTTGTGTTGTGGTGAAATGCATCTAGTGACAAGCCCTCACTGCATGGTGAGGATTGTGTTAACCAGAACCAGGATGAGTGTTGTATTATTACCGTGTTGTTAGTGTGAAAACCTTATGGCAGCATGAGCATTTTTTTCATGAACTATTATTTATCCTACTTAAACTTCGGATTTTCAACATAATCAACATTTAAAAAGTGCAGAACATGTCGTGTCCTCCCCTCAGTCTAATAAATAAGAATAATAATTCCTGAACTGAAGGTTGCGATGGGTCGTCAAGAGGGGCGCAGCTTCATCTCCAACCATAAACACACAGCCATGGTAAAAAAAAAAAAGCCTTAATGTGTTCAAAACCCGCAGAGCGGCTCAGGTTACAAGCGGAAGAGCACAGCAAAGAGGCGGAGAGTGAGAGAAAGAGAGAGGGAGAGGCTCGGCATCAACAGCAAAAAAGACACTGTGCGACAATTGCGGTTTGGGCGTCTTGCAATGTCCTCAAAATACGGGCCATGAAAAAGAAAGGTTTGGGAAGGCATTTCTAGATGCTACCAGAATCCTCATGACGGCCCTTTAAAGAATTATTACAGTCAAAATGATGTGTCAGTAAGACATTTATTTAATTATTGGAAGTTACTAATACTGTATTATGTTGAAATGATTTGTTTTAGACATATTTTCACTTTTCCCAACACTTTCACTCCACTTTTCTACCTCTATCTCTTTCCCTTGCGACTGTCCCAATGCATGACGTGTGCCGTCTTATCATCTGACAATCTCTCTTTACCTGTTTTACAGGTCGCTCCTGTTACTCAGCGATAGAGGCGTGTAGCCTGAGGTGGAATGGAGGCTGGACAGCAACAAGGGAGTCGAGGTTGAAATGAGTGAAGGGGATCCTCCCCCTTGCTCCAGACAGTGATAAAAGCAGACGGTGTCGACAGTCCGACACTCAGAGGGACTCGGCTCTCCTTTTGAAGACTGCTCATCTGTTTTCTACTTCTCAGAGAACTGACAACCTTTACCACTGCAAAGATGATGAGGAAGGCATATTCGGTCACAACCTCCGGTGGCAGCACCAGGAGATCCTTTGCACCTACTAGCAGCTTCTCAAACCGATCCTCTTTTAATGTTGGTGGCGTTGGAGCTGGTTACGGTATGTCTTCAAAGAGTGGTAGTTATGGCTTGGGTTCCAGCCTAGGAGGCTTTGGTTCTGGCCAAGCAGGCTTTGTGCCACAGATCACCGCTGTCCAGGTCAACCACAGCCTGCTTGCTCCTCTGAATCTGGAAATTGACCCATCCATCCAGACCGTCCGCACCCAGGAGAAGGAGCAGATCAAGTCCCTCAACAACCGATTTGCCTCCTTCATCGACAAGGTGTGTTCCTTTGCCCTCTGTGTGACTATCTTCTGTAAAACTCACTGTAGGCCTCATTGTCTTAGTACTGATCCAAAAGCAACCCAATGTAATGGTTAGCCTGAAGGCCTTAATTGAGTGTGTGGCAGCCCTTCTATCTACTATCTAAACATGGGTGAGGATTAAATTGCAGTGACTTAACAAAGAAAGTGAGACAAGATGAGAATCTATTTACGCTAAACCCACAGAGTCCGAAGTCTTTGCACAGTGGTATCACCTTGTTGTTATGGGCTTCACGTATTCTTACTGCACAGCAGTGAATTTGCTCGTCTTTTACAAAACAATCCCACAAGTGTGTGTAATCTATAAAGCAAGAGGTCCTTTATGAAGAGTGAAACTTTCTAAACACTGTACATCCGCTCTCTGACAAAAACTCCCAGAACAAAACTCTCCTTAACACTGCACTCCTTTGTCGTCTTTGTCAGCCACGCCTAGTTTTTCTTTTTTGGCCAGAGTGACTGGGTAGCCTCCATTGCCCAACAGAGAATAGACTATAATGTCCAAAGATGAATTGCAATAGGATGCAATTACTTATAAAGAATATATAAAGAATAAAGAATAACATTTTCCCCCTTCCACAGCTTTTAGTATTAAAATAGCGTGAAGAAGCAGGTAAAGATATTCTATCATGAGTTGTTAGATATATAGCTATAAATGGAAATATGTTAAAGAAGGAAACACAACAATTGCACAATCTTTGATTAAGAATCTTGGTAGAAATCCATTATAAAACAATTTGGAAAATCTGAAACATTTCCTTGGTTTTCTCTCTGCTCCACAGGTTCGTTTCCTGGAGCAGCAGAACAAGATGCTGGAGACCAAATGGAGCCTCCTGCAGGACCAAACCACCACCCGCTCCAACATCGACAGTATGTTTGAGGCCTACATTGCAAACCTGCGCAGGCAGCTGGACGGATTGGGCAACGAGAAGTCCAAGCTGGAGGGAGAGCTGAGGAATATGCAGGGCATGGTTGAGGACTTCAAGGGAAAGTGAGTGCTGGCATGACATGTTCGCTAGTTATGAAATGTACCTTGATAAAGTCAGTAGATGTTCAAAAGTCAACGCATGTACTAAAACATTAACTTTTCTCCAAATAGGTATGAAGAGGAAATCAACAAACGTGCAGCTGCAGAGAACGAGTTTGTCCTCTTGAAGAAGGTGTGAAAACATTAATTTCACTTTGCTTTCCCTTTACAGCGATTAAGACAATGTTGCAGGTTGTAACACTTCCTGTTTCTATATCATTGTCTCTTCAGGATGTTGATGCTGCCTACATAAACAAGGTGGAGCTGGAGGCCAAAATTGATTCTCTTCAGGACGAGATCAACTTCCTCAGGGCCGTCTATGAGGCCGTATGTAACTTTAATGGCTCATACCTCATAATACTATAATCAGTATTCGAGTGAAAGCTAATGATCATCCACTCCTCGTGTACGTCCGCTTAAAGGACAAAGAGTTAACTGCGTCAACCGTTGTTTCTGTAGGAGCTTCGGGAACTGCAGGGCCAGATCAAGGATACCTCCGTCGTCGTGGAGATGGACAACAGCCGTAACCTGGACATGGACTCTATAGTGGCTGAAGTGCGTGCTCAGTATGAGGACATCGCCAACCGCAGCAAGGCTGAAGCAGAGACCTGGTACCAACAGAAGGTGGGAAGCTCAAACGTCAATTCATCCTTTTGTTTAATTTGTATTACACAGGCAGCACCTCTCCCTGCTGTGTGGATCATGCTGTTGACAGGCTTATTTTTCATAACAGTATGAGGAGATAAAGAGCTCCGCTGGACAGTATGGGGAAGACCTGCGCTCAACCAAGGCCGAGATCTCTGAGATAAACCGCATGATTTCCCGTCTTCAGAATGAGATTGAGTCCATCAAGGGACAGGTATATTTCAAGTTATTCATCTGGATGACGTGTTTTTATTTACACTCCATTGTTTAGGAGGATTTGTAGTTATAAATCCATCTGCATCCTCTTCCACAGAGGGCCAATCTTGAGGCTCAGATCGCAGAGGCTGAGGAGCGTGGTGAGATGGCAGTGAAGGATGCCAAACTACGTATCAGAGATCTGGAGGAAGCTCTGCAGAGAGCTAAGCAGGACATGGCGCGCCAGGTGCGCGAGTACCAGGAACTGATGAACGTCAAGTTGGCCCTGGACATCGAAATTGCAACTTATAGGAAACTGCTGGAAGGAGAAGAGAACAGGTGAGATGAAGTTTGATATTTCATATATTTGTTATTGCTGGTGCATTAGCTTCAAATCTAAATTAAATCTAATTTTTAACTATTCCACCACTAGACTGAACAGCGGAGGTTCAAACGCAACCATCCATGTGCAGCAGACCTCTGGAGGTAAAGTTTCACAGTGTTTACATCATCATTATCATCATCATAAGCGAGCGAACAGACCTCACTATAGATGGATGGGTGAATTAATAACATGTACATGTTATTTTTGCTTCAGGATACTCCAGCTCCAGCTCCGCTGGTGGGTTCGGCTCCGGTGGTGGGTTCGGCTTCGGTAGCGGCAGTCAGTCTGGTGGATATGGTGGTGCTATTACCAAGACCAGCACCTCATCAACAAGTTCCAGGAGATTCTATTGAAAAGGAGAGCCATCCCTCTTCCCCCTCAGAATCCCCTTTGATCTAAATCTGCAGCCGCTCATGGTGCTATGATATATTGTGAAGCACGACCAACAACACAGCTTAATATATCGAGTGAACGGAAAGGATCTCTGTGGAATCTGTTTTGTTTAACATCATTCAACAAGCGTTTCTGATGGTTAGCATGGCCTTAAACAAACATGGGCCTTGTCAGTTCTTTGACAAGCTTCACTCAATATTGTCTACTTCAAGGATTTTTTAATTCTGCAGTTTTCCCGGAACCATCAAACAAACAAACAAAATCCGGTGATGAAAAGTTTGAGATAAATAATTATAGAAAAATTGTTGAAATAGTCATTTGACTGCTTATATGCTTAACGGGAGCAATGCACTGTGCAGATCCAATCATCTAAGAAATACAAAAGACTTGATTTGTTTTCAGTTCAACTTTGAACTGATATCCTTCAGCCTTGTTACTATTGTCAAATGGTTCTACGTTTTGCTTTTCCTGCCTTCCAGATAAAACTATGTTGAAACCAGTTCATCTTTTGTAAAAGCCTTCAACATGACTTATGAATTTTTCAGTGAATTTACATCAAACAAATCAGAAAAAAATAAACTGGAGAACTAAGATTAACACTCTCATTATTGTTGTGTTTAATGTACGAAAATGAATCATGTAAGAGATTTTTTCTTTCTCCAATAATTTTCTGATGTTGCAATATTTACTTTGAGATTTCAGTAGGTGGCAATGGAATTCACCTCTTGTTTGGAAAAGCTCTCCAACAGACATGCATGTGATACCTTAAAGATATCTTAATGTTTCAATGTTCACTCCAACAATTTTTTATGGACATCACACAATACAAGTAGGCAATTTGGTCTCCATTTCCAACAAGCTGATGTTGTGGTCTTTCTATTCACAAACTCTCATTCTGTTGCAGCAGGTGATTATGATGTGTGTTAAGTGAGATTGTGCCAATCATTATTGGTGTACGCTTCGTACCTCATATATATTGACATAACTGGGAAAGTGAATCCATTGGGAGTGGCCAATTAAGTACGAACAGTTCACATTTGGTGGAAGAACTTGAAGACTGCAAGTGAGCATTTGGAAATGAAGAACCTCCAAACACCTGAGTAAACTGCGCGCACGGAATGTTTTACTTTGCTAAAATATAGTTCTCTGTGCTCAAAACTTAAAATTACGCGCTCAGGATTGTGGAATAAATATAACGCCATACCCCCTCAGTGCAAGTAAAGTCCAACTGGCTTGATGCTCACTTTCACGCGCATGGACAGTTTGGCTACGAGGAGGAAGCAAAATTAAGCGCTGAGTGGCAAGAGGGGAAACCGATCAGCGTCACGAGTGCACGCGCACCCTGCGAACACTAAAATGTTACAATGTGTTTGTGTTGGATGACGTTCAGAAATTGACACTGAAGATCGTTAGATTTCAAGAGTTTAAGTAGGCGAGCAGTTAAGTTGCATTCATCGCTATCAAGGGGGGGAAATCCTTGTCCCCACCGGAGATTTTTAAAAAAAAAAACGAGGGGGGGAAATCCTTGTCCCCCCGGCGATAAAAATAATTTAGCAGAGGGGGGGATAGGAAAACCAGAGGGGGGGGAATCCCCCCACAAATCGCAACCTGCCTACAATTCTAAAATCGGACATTTGGATGCTGGGTTTCTACATTTCTTTTTAACCCTTTTTGCCCTTTACTCCCCTCCACTTGTTACAATGCAGGGTGTGCCTCGTCTTATCACCTGACTATCCCTTTCTACATACCTTACAGGCCAGTCCTGCCATTCTGCATTAGAGGAGTGCAGCCGACAGACAAACAAAGCTTCGCTGTAAAAAGGTCCAATTTATAATGTTTTTTTGTATTCTGTGTATTCCATAGTAATTTTTCTTCTCGCTTGGCAAGCAGTGAACGGCCATTTCTAGACACTACCAATTTGCACACAAGGACCCTTAAAAGAATTACTACAGTCAAAGTAATCTGTCCGTTAGATATTTATTTCATTATTGAGAGATACTAATGATAGGATATGTTGGAATGATTTGTTTAAATACATTTTCACTTGAAGAGAGACATTTACGTTATATAATTGCACTTGCACTCCCAATGAGGGCGTGTCTCGTCTTATCATACGCTTTCTATAGGCTTTACATGCCCGTCCTTTCATTCCGCATTAGAGGAGATTAGCTGGCAGACGAACAAAGCCTTTGCTGTAAAAAGGTCATTTTTGTAACATGTTCTTTTGTATTCTGTGTATCCCATATTCATTTTTCTCCAGGCTTGGCAAGCAGCAAATGGCCATTTTTAGATGCTACCAGATTCCTCACGACGGCCCTTTAATTAACAAATTACTAGAGTCAAAATCAAGTGTCAGTAAGACATTTATTTAATTATTGGAAGTTACATATGCTGGACAATATTGGAATGATTTGTTTTAAACATGTTGTCACTTAAAAAAGGCATTTTTCCCATGTATAATCACACTTTCACTCCACTTTTCTACCTCTATCTCTCTTTCCCTTGCGACTGTCCCAATGCAGGGCGTGTGCCGTCTTATCATCTGATAATCTCTCTCTACCTGTTTTACAGGCCGCTCCAGATACTCAGCGATAGAGGCGTGTAGCCTGAGGTGGAAGGGAGGCTGGCCAGCAACAAGAGAGTCGAGGTTGAAATGAGTGAAGGGGATCCTCCCCCTTGCTCCAGACAGTGATAAAAGCAGACGGTGTCGACAGTCCGACACTCAGAGGGACTCGGCTCTCCTTTTGAAGACTGCTCATCTGTTTTCCACTTCTCAGAGAACTGACAACCTTTACCACCGCAAAGATGATGAGGAAGGCATACTCGGTCACAACCTCCGGTGGCAGCACCAGGAGATCCTTTGCACCAACTAGCAGCTTCTCAAACCGATCCTCTTTTAATGTTGGTGGAGTTGGAGCTGGTTACGGTATGTCTTCAATGAGTGGTAGTTATGGCTTGGGTTCCAGCCTAGGAGGCTTTGGTTCTGGCCAAGCAGGCTTTGTGCCACAGATCACCGCTGTCCATGTCAACCAGAGCCTGCTGGCTCCTCTGAATCTGGAAATTGACCCATCCATCCAGGCTGTCCGCACCCAAGAGAAGGAGCAGATCAAGTCTCTCAACAACCGCTTTGCCTCCTTCATCGACAAGGTTTGTTCCTTCGCCCTCTGTGTGACTATCTTCTTTAAAACTCACTGTAGGCCTGATTGTTTTAGTACTGATCCAAAAGCAACCCAATGTAATGGTTAGCCTGAAGGCCTTAATTGAGTGTGTGGCAGCCCTTCTATCTACTATCTAAACATGGGTGAGGATTAAATTGCAGTGACTTAACAAAGAAAGTGAGACAAGATGAGAATCTATTTACGCTAAACCCACAGAGTCCGAAGTCTTTGCACAGTGGTATCACCTTGTTGTTATGGGCTTCACGTATTCTTACTGCACAGCAGTGAATTTGCTCGTCTTTTACAAAACAATCCCACAAGTGTGTGTAATCTATAAAGCAAGAGGTCCTTTATGAAGAGTGAAACTTTCTAAACACTGTACATCCGCTCTCTGACAAAAACTCCCAGAACAAAACTCTCCTTAACACTGCACTCCTTTGTCGTCTTTGTCAGCCACGCCTAGTTTTTCTTTTTTGGCCAGAGTGACTGGGTAGCCTCCATTGCCCAACAGAGAATAGACTATAATGTCCAAAGATGAATTGCAATAGGATGCAATTACTTATAAAGAATATATAAAGAATAAAGAATAACATTTTCCCCCTTCCACAGCTTTTAGTATTAAAATAGCGTGAAGAAGCAGGTAAAGATATTCTATCATGAGTTGTTAGATATATAGCTATAAATGGAAATATGTTAAAGAAGGAAACACAACAATTGCACAATCTTTGATTAAGAATCTTGGTAGAAATCCATTATAAAACAATTTGGAAAATCTGAAACATTTCCTTGGTTTTTTCTCCTCTCCACAGGTTCGTTTCCTGGAGCAGCAAAACAAGATGCTGGAGACCAAATGGAGCCTCCTGCAGGACCAAACCACCACCCGCTCCAACATCGACAGTATGTTTGAGGCCTACATTGCAAACCTGCGCAGGCAGCTGGACGGATTGGGCAACGAGAAGTCCAAGCTGGAGGGAGAGCTGAGGAATATGCAGGGCATGGTTGAGGACTTCAAGGGAAAGTGAGTGCTGGCATGACATGTTCGCTAGTTATGAAATGTACCTTGATAAAGTCAGTAGATGTTCAAAAGTCAACGCATGTACTAAAACATTAACTTTTCTCCAAATAGGTATGAAGAGGAAATCAACAAACGTGCAGCTGCAGAGAACGAGTTTGTGCTCCTGAAGAAGGTGTGAAAACATTAATTTCACTTTGCTTTCCCTTTACAGCGATTAAGACAATGTTGCAGGTTGCAACACTTCCTGTTTCTATATCATTGTCTCTATTCAGGATGTTGATGCTGCCTACATAAACAAGGTGGAGCTGGAGGCCAAAGCTGATGCTCTTCAGGACGAGATCAACTTCCTCAGGGCCGTCTATGAGACTGTATGTAACGTTAATGTTTAATACCTCATAATACTATAATCAGTATTCGAGTGAAAGCTAATGATCATCCACTCCTCGTGTACGTCCGCTTAAAGGACAAAGAGTTAACTGCGTCAACCGTTGTTTCTGTAGGAGCTTCGGGAACTGCAGGGCCAGATCAAGGATACCTCCGTCGTCGTGGAGATGGACAACAGCCGTAACCTGGACATGGACTCTATAGTGGCTGAAGTGCGTGCTCAGTATGAGGACATCGCCAACCGCAGCAAGGCTGAAGCAGAGACCTGGTACCAACAGAAGGTGGGAAGCTCAAACGTCAATACATCCTTTTGTTTAATTTGTATTACACAGGCAGCACCTCTCCCTGCTGTGTGGATCATGCTGTTGACAGGCTTATTTTTCATAACAGTATGAGGAGATAAAGAGCTCCGCTGGACAGTATGGGGAAGACCTGCGCTCAACCAAGGCCGAGATCTCTGAGATAAACCGCATGATTTCCCGTCTTCAGAATGAGATTGAGTCCATTAAGGGACAGGTATATTTCAAGTTATTCATCTGGATGACGTGTTTTTATTTACACTCCATTGTTTAGGAGGATTTGTAGCTATAAATCCATCTGCATCCTCTTCCACAGAGGGCCAATCTTGAGGCTCAGATCGCAGAGGCTGAGGAGCGTGGTGAGATGGCAGTGAAGGATGCCAAACTACGTATCAGAGATCTGGAGGAAGCTCTGCAGAGAGCTAAGCAGGACATGGCCCGCCAGGTGCGTGAGTACCAGGATCTGATGAACGTCAAGTTGGCCCTGGACATCGAAATTGCAACTTACAGGAAACTGCTGGAAGGAGAAGAGAACAGGTGAGATGTTTCGTTGGATATTTCATATATTTTTTATTGCTCGTGCATTAGCTTCAAATCTAAATTAAATCTAATTCTTAACTATTCCACCACTAGACTGAACAGCGGAGGTTCAAACGCAACCATCCATGTGCAGCAGACCTCTGGAGGTAAAGTTTCACAGTGTTTACATCATTATTATCATCATCATAAGCGAGCGAACAGACCTCACTATGGATGGATGGGTGAATTAATAACATGTACATGTTATTTTTGCTTCAGGATACTCCAGCTCCAGCTCCGCTGGTGGGTTCGGCTCCGGTGGTGGGTTCGGCTTCGGTAGCGGCAGTCAGTCTGGTGGATATGGTGGTGCTATTACCAAGACCAGCACCTCATCAACAAGTTCCAGGAGATTCTATTGAAAAGGAGAGCCATCCCTCTTCCCCCTCAGAATCCCCTTTGATCTAAATCTGCAGCCGCTCATGGTGCTATGATATATTGTGAAGCACGACCAACAACACAGCTTAATATATCGAGTGAACGGAAAGGATCTCTGTGGAATCTGTTTTGTTTAACATCATTCAACAAGCGTTTGTGATGGTTAGCATGGCCTTAACGGGAGCAATGCACTGTGCAGATCTGATCATCTAAGAAATACAACAGATTTGATTTGTTTTCAGTTTAACTTTGAGCTGATTTGCTTCTGTCTTGTCACCATTGTTCCATCGAATCGTTCCATGTCTGGATTACTAATGCGTATGGCTTTGGTTCAAGTCTTCACTTGTACATTTAGTGTTCTGATGTAGGTGAGTGGAGTCCCTGAACAGACCTGATCACCTAAGGAATGCACAAAAATGCAATTTGTTTCACTTTACATCGTTACATCGTTTCTTTTCATCGTTTTTTTTCTCCTGCCTTGCTCCTACTGTCAACGGTTGCATGTTGAATCCAGCCTTACTTTGTATGAAGGTTGAAGCAAATGAAACAGGAAAAAATAAATCTGAGGACTAAAATATCATTGTTGGTTTTTTTGTGATTAATGTGAGACAAATATCAGGAGGTTGTTACTTAAAATATTTTTTTCTCTTGAAATTTCCACTTTTAGATCTAGTCACATGAGGGCAGTGCTGGGCCACTTAAGGTACAACTCACTTGCTCTTTGGACTGCTGTCCGGGAGATGTGCAAGCTCAGATCCCTTAAAAACCCACCGTCATTATAGTTTAATCATTAAGTATTTAAGCAAGTTTCAAACTTCAATATTGCATCAAACACTTTCTTACTTGTCCATCTTTCTTTCTTGTTTGCTCTATTGTCTCTCTATAGACATCGTGTTTGAAGATCAATTGTAACAAATGCGTCTTTCATATTAATATTAATTCATGCAGCGGCCATAATATCTTTCGGTTGTACCTTTGTACGATGAATACCAGGAGCTGAAGAACATCAAGCTGAGTGATATTAAAACCACAACCAGAGCATGTGCAGTAAACTTTAATACTCAATGTCGTGCCCTAGCTGCAGCAATTGCTTTATCTCTGAATGAAGCATTAACTTGTCATAATTCTAATACTAAACTGGCCAACAGACTGGCCAACTGATGGAGCCACGATGGGGAGATCGATGGCACCAAGCTTTAAAGTAGGTGCCCCTCCAACGCGTAAAGGACAGCTTGTTAATTTACGTTTGTTACATGCACATTGTCTCTCTGCATTTATTTCTTCACAGGTTAGGTTTAGGCAACACAACCACTTAGTTTTGAATAGGAAAACAATGCATGCTTGACTAAGACTCGCGTGACTATAGAGTGACGAACAAGACAATGTTTGCTGTAAGATTGACTTTGGACAGTGTGCAGCTTCCTGGGTGAAAGTAAAAAGTTATACTCAAATTGGTCCTAAAAAAGCATCAATAATACCTCTGTTCTTTGTTCTTTATCATGTGTGTCTATTGGGACAACAGATATTTTCATTCAACTTGAAAAAATGTAATTCCTGTAAACACAAAAGTTTATTTTCTATTTTCTATATATAAGTTTATATTAGCAGGTTAACCACATCCTTTCTTCATCTACACCTAAGGCTGTGAGTTGTGCAGTGGTCATTAATTGAATAGTTGAAGTTGGTCGAAGAGTAAATAACGAAATCATATGTGATGTATTTGTAATTATTTTTTATCCAGTAAAAATCTTTGCTGGCAAACCAGCAGTTTCAATCCGATTATCATTAGTACAAGGCCGGTAGACTACTTGTTGTTATCCTGGGTTGTCAGGTGGCATTAATGTAAATATTGATGCTTGTAACGGTTCGCTGGCCGTGACAGACCACAGGGAAGCTGATATAATGCTCCATGCACAGGTTGTTCTTGAAAAGGATCGCTGCTCTTATTGTTTGATAATCCAACCATCTTTCTCTATTAACAGCACCGCACAAATAATATCAGAACACACGCAATGTGTCCCCTTAGAAAAGAGTTAACATTCTCAACATGAGACCATTCAAGTTCAACCGCAGCGTAAACAGTCAGACAAGTTGATGAAACTGATTTATTCAGTTTCGTCTTTTCAACTACCATTCTGCAGGCGATCAGGGAATTTAAAGATTCCTCTCAAGCAGACAAAAGAAAGACTGCACTTAATGGCACATTTGGCGCTTGTCGCCCTAAAAGTAATAAATCAAAGTCTGGAAAGCCGTACATAAACCTGTAGTCTTTGATTCAAAGGATAATCCAAAAGACACAGTGTGGATGAATTACCTGCAAAAGTACCGATAATTAAACGTTGTTTTGAAGTGTCAAGCAAATCAGCTAATAAATTGAGTGGATGAATATGAGTTAAGTTTTGGTTAAATTTCTGTATCATCTGGTCCTATGCTGATTATTTAATATTACAGTTATTATGCAAGACTAAACTAGAAGGTTTTTTATTTCATTATTGGGATGAAAGCATGTTTTTCTGAGCGGAGCGTCTGCCTCTTAGTCCTAATGATTGCACTGGATTGTGAACAGGACATTACTGTATACATCGCGCATCATCATTTCGTTGAGAGAATATAATGTTGCCTCAGGATAAGAGACGGCATTTCTGTGCAATCCTGCCTGCGTTAATCACTTAATCATCACATGATACAAGAAAATGTTCATATGATATTTTAAATTTGAAAAAAATATTATATTATATTATTTAAAAATAAGTATCTGACTAAGATGTGCAAAATTACTGTGATTTGTTTGTTTGAATGCTGCAACAAGTTCATTGATGAATCTTTTTCTTTATTTTTGGAGGATCCGCAGTGATCTTTCCTCTGGAGCTGCACTTTCTCAAACACACTACAGCAAAGTTCAAAATGGGGACAACCCTTCCATAATGCACGTCCTTTCTTTGCCCTCGCTGAGGCTTGAAGAAGCACAATGATGAGCTATTGATCGAGAGGAGGCTGCTGTACAGGACTGCAAGAAGTCCTCAACAGTGATACAAAAGATTGACCTTGCCATTAACCAGAGCCCAGCTCCACAATCCATAAACATTACACTTTCAACAAACGCCGACACCTCGATCCATGTTCGTGGAAATTAGCAGCCGCGATTGGGAACATGGATGTGCGGCACGTTGCATGTGCAGTAGGCGAGGGTCAAATCACTTAGTGTCTTGACCGTGTCATGTGGTGATGCCGTAGGTGTGCGGTTAGCATAATAGGAAACAATCACGGGGCATCATGTCGCACCACATTACAATTTTTAAAATTTAAAATTACACAAATGATAATGATCTGAACGTTTATTCCCATTAAAGTCTTCACAACATGCTTTTAAGTTGGTAAACGCAACGTTTTTGATGCGATAAAAAAGTAGTAAGCGAAATTTATGTTGAGGGAAACATTTATTTTCCTTACTGAGTCTAACAGATGTGGATCCGGCAAGAAGGAAGACGACGCCAAAGTCTTTTGGCAGTTATTGATTCCTGCAAAGAAATCAATCACACTGTTTGTCTTCTGATACTGCTTTCTGCACGTCTCTTAAACCTTTACAAAGCAGCACGGCATTGTGAAGGTAAAACGTGGCTACCGGAGAGGCGGAGGAATGAGAAGACGCCAGTTCCGCAGGGAACACCAATAAAAATGTTTAGTAAATAGAGTTTGTCCATGTAAACCGTAACACCCGTTCACCCAACAACAACCTGAGCTGAGTTCTAATAAATAAATGAAAGCACCCAAGTCGGTGCGTAGAGCGAGGACATATTTGAATCTTTTGCTGGATATCTATGTATTATTAAAAGACAAAGTAGATGCAAACTTGCTCATTTGTGTTAAATTGTGTTCCAGACATTTTATCTTGTTGTCAACAAGCTTTGCAGTCTGTGATGAAAAGGATCCTGAAGGTTGTTATTGTTCCCATTGGTATATAAAAGCCAGTCGAAAGTGAAAAGGTTTACGTAAAACCTTATGTATAAGATGATACAATTGGATAGGAACAAACAAAAACTTAAAATAAATTATTCAGTTTCTTAGTCACCAAGTTGGATCACAGTAGATTAAAATATGCAAATTTGGTATAAGCTCTTATATAACAAAGGCCCCTTTGACACAGATTGGATTTCAAAGGAAATTTCTTTTGGGCTGCGTTTAAGAAATCTTGGACCTCAGGTGTGTTATTTTATGCTGCAGAAGGAGGATGGTTTGTACTGTCACAGTTTATTAACCCACATAGTGGACTGCAGCTGAGTGATCGACTGCCTTTTGTTAGCGCTGCAGCTTCGTGCCCTCCAGCGGATGTCTCTGAGATGTTCAGACACACCAGCTCTTAAACAGGGTGGGGATTTATAGGGAAGTCAGAAGTGGTCTTGCAGCTTTGCCCTCAGTTGAATGAACATTTAAAATAAATGTCTTATAAATACAACCTCTTTTGGAGACTTTATACTTCATATTTCATCATGTTTAGTCTATTATTTTAAATACAAATATCATCAACAGATTGTTTTTTACTTAACCATTCTTTGCCAACAAAAGCACTTCTTGTCTTTTCAAGTCTGTTTTATTACGTGCCGAATTACACGTCCTTTTCCCCTTATGTTGATGCGTCAAATAAACTCCTTGTGTTTGCTTATGTGTCCTGGAGTTATATTTCTCTGCTCCACGGGAGCTGACTGTGTCCTCAGTGACAAGGTGTGTCTTTGAGTGATGCATCGAGGTGGGACAGACAGACCGGAGGAGACAGATTGCCCACGCCAGGGCTCTGGCACCAACCCATTCAGCCGGTAGGAAATGATCGATGCCCCCGCTAATTTTAAACACTGTGAACTAAATTCCTGTTGCTAGAGGCAGTGATGGGTAACTAGGGCACAGCTGGAGGACTTAGATAAGACCTTCACTCACCTGTGTCTCCACTTCTATCGTGCCCCTTCAACATCCCCATGCTGCTAAATGTATAAAACAGACAGGGGAGTAATGATAGATGGGACTGATTGAAGAGTTGTTGTGAGTGTAGGAGCTTGTTGCAGTTGGGTAGTGGCACAGGTGTCAGAGAGGTGGGCCAGATCATGTCCAGCAGCTGGATAGAACAAGAACTATTGACTAAAAGCTTCACTGAGCAGCTCCACCTCTTCAGAAATATTGTTTGGTAACACATTGTTTAGCTGTCTGACTGTGATGCTTCGTCCTGGAGTAACCCAAACTAATAAGAAAAAAAATAAGAAAAGAGACAAAAACTCAGGCAAACGTCTCTAATTGCGGCTCCAGGGCAATGCCAGTTACAGTACAGGCTTTCATAACTGGTCTTTTTTTAAAAGTATTTGATGGATTGCCATGATATGTGTTGTAGGAATTTTCCCTTCAGGATAAATAAGAAACCACTGTCAAGACCTCTTATAGAGTAGAGTAGCCATCATTGCTGGCTTCTCCAGGACATTTTATAAGGTTTAAGTACTGGATGTACCAATGGGAAGATTGGAAGTACATTAGTCTCACACAGTGAGTGAACGTGGTAAACATTCTACTCTACTCTTTTTCTACGCTATTTATGAATTTTAAAATAAAAGTATACGCCATAAAAGATTGTGAGATGGATTCTGGAGTACTTGTTGTGCTCCAGTCTCCGTCTGTGCATGGTGAGATCTTAGAACCTAAACATGGCTTCCTTTTCAAAACAAATATTTTATAATCGTCTTATTAACATTATTTCTCCGGTGTGGTCGTCAGGGAAATATGACGCTTGCAAGCAGTGATTGCGCAACTCCCAGTCATCACCGATGAAGTGCACCGTTATGCTGAGGTTTGGCTCCATTGTGCGACTTGACCACAGGTCCGTTGTTGTTGAAAAGTGGCCGACTGTACGCAGCTCGCTTTGGCCCTGCTCGTACAAATGAGGGACGGCAATTTGGCTGAAATACTTTGGCCCCGGTAAAATGTACCATGGATCCAATGCTTTAACCCGTCTTTATCTACGGTCCGTAGCGGGACTACGTCCTTGCAGATCATGTTACTAGTTAGTGTTTTGGTGATTGGCACCTCTTTCTGCAGCATCAGGAAAAGTAATATTTGTTTGAACACTGCAGCATAAAGCTCAGAGGAGAAACAATAAGGAAACACTAAGGAATAAAAACATATCACAGTATTTTTCTAATGAGAATAAGTTAAACATAAAATAAGTAAAGCAAATTATATTTTTGATTAACAAGCTAATAGGTTGGTGGCACGAAATTCCAATATTTTTTAAATGTCATTCTTTTCAAGGCTTCATCATTTGTTGACAGTCACACTCCAGCATCAGCGGCTGCTAAGGACTTTATCATCATTCGTAATAGCCTTGGCCAGAGAACTAGCTGTTTGGTATGCAGACAGACACACTGTATTTGAATTGAGGCGTCACACCGTGATATCAGCCTTAATCCGTGTTGTTCATGGCCACGACTGTGCAGGAATGTGCTCCTCATAGCAAAAAGGTGATTAGTTGCTGTTTTTTTTCTCTAAATATCTCAGAATCGTATTCTGTGTCTGTGTCATTTTAATTACACTTTGACTCATTCCTTTTCTCCCACTTTAAAATTCTGGTACATTATTGCTGCGTTGACATTGCTGCTATCGGAATAGCGAATGTGTCATTTCTTTTATTGCCCATTTACGCTTCTTTCGGATGCAGTTGTAGGCGGCATGGAAGAACTGCAAATCCGTTTTGTAAAGGGATCACAAACAGATGTTACGTGTGTTACCAGGAGACAGTGTATCTCTCTGTGGACCGTGTGCGTTGTGTCTGGAATACAATCAGGGAAGAAAAAGAGACACAGAAAGTCATCTACAGTCATTCTTTGAGTTGTCAAAATGAAGTAAATAATGCATTACTACACTGCAATTCAGAGACATGGACAGTTTCTGTTTTAAATTACAGTGCAACTGCCTGGAAGAAAAGTACAGCTGATAAAGTGTTACATACAGAGATTGTATGATTGACACATCATCTCAGTGAACGTGAGAGCTAATAACGAACTAATAACTAAGGTTTTATTTCCTCTGTCATGACTGGACAGTTGATTATTTGTAGTAATTCATAATCAAAGTATGATCTCTAAAGCTATAGAATACCATTGTTTGGTTGAGGCCATAGAGGCTCAGCAGTCTGTTTTTTACTGGGAGGAAATGCAAAGGCTGTTCTTTGCCTTCTATGCAGTTTAATATGTTATGGTTCCTGGTGCTCACACAACAAATGAGCGGAGAGAGCATTACGTTTTAAATTACAAATATTTTCTTGGGCCGTTTTATGAAGCTGTTTCAGGTAATCAAACCAAATTTAACGTTGTCTCTACAATCCCTGTATCTAGTAACACATTACGCAGTACTTTCAATTGTCAATGTTTTTGAGGCTATGACAGAGTTCATAGATGAGGGGAATACAGCAATGCAATACAAAATAAAAACAAAGAGATCTAATTATATTTTATCTGCTTGGTCAACAGTTGAAATATTCGTATATGTGCAATAGTTTACAGGATTCACACTTAATAATCATCCAACTTTAAGCCTCAAAAGGTCATTCAGCTGTTTCTCCATTGACCTGTGTATCTTTCCTGTTGAACTTGACACAGTCATTATCCCACGGTTAGCCTAAGCAGAGGTCCTCGTGGGGTCAGTAGAGAGGAGGGTTCGCCTCGCTCCTGCTGTGCAATGAATCGGTGGCAGTGGCAGGTCGTTACATACCTGGAAGCTGAGGCTAATCAGAATGTCAGCAGAGCAGCAGGCCCTCTGAAATGATTGCTGTTTTTTTTCCTCACTTTTCACAACTCAGCTGTACTAATGGTGTTGTCACAGCGCTGGCATTTTTATCGCCAGCTATAACACAAACACTGCAAGAATGCATCCATATTTCAGGCGTCGTAAGATTCTTTTATAAAAAGGGCATACATTACGAGCGTGAAGACAGGAAAAAAAAAACGAGCAAAGCGAAGTAAAAACATAGCAAAAGATTAGTTTCTGAATCATGATGGCAGATAAGTAAACATGCAGAGAAATAGTAGGAGATACTTTCAGACTAATAAGTTGACAATATTAAATATACTTCTTTAGGAATAAAACCTCTGCCTGGTTTTTGATTAATACTTAGTCCTACTACGCTACTGTATAGTGTTGGTCATTATGGTGGTACTTGGAGAGCCAAGTATTTCCTGAGGTGGTACTTGGTGTAAAAAGTTTGAGAACCAATAATATATACAACCAATAATTAATTTTTAATTATGCATATGTACAAATAATGTCTACGTGATAGTAAAACAAAGACACACAATATATGTTAGAAATGTATAAAATATTGATTTGTAGTATTAGCAATTTCCAGACGGACAGAATGAAGATGGGTGTTTAAAACAAAACAAAACAAGAACCATACTGATCACCTCTTAGCCCTTCTGTTAAGCGGATTCTTGTGCCGCTTGGCATTGTACGCCGGAACCCTTGTTGGTGATGAGTGACACATACCTGCCAAAGCAGGCAGTTTGGAGCATGTGCCAGTTTATTTGATGCGCTTGGCACCGCTGCACATGAAAGTGTAATAAAAACCCATCTGTTAGAAGTCTGACACTGAGCCAGTCTACTGGACAGGAAACTTGTGCTCTGCATGTGCTGCAGGTTTTTGATTGCTTGAATATGTACTTGAGGACTTTGATTAGATGTTATTCTAGATGTAATATCTGAGCTATTCCTTTTCAGTTAGTGCAGAAACATGACATAGGCATTACACCAACGCTGCTGCCAAGGAGAATGTTCTCATAGCGGTTTCGTGTTAGACAAAGATGACCATTCTCTGAACAAATGGACATTATCGACATTTGTCCTAGCATGAATTTTCATTAGAACGTGCAACATTTTACAAACGGCGCCCCACAGACTACTGTAGATACAGTACATGGCTCATCAACAGCTCTGCCAGTTAACTGCCTGAAGCGCTTAGCTTAACTGGACTGGAGGAAACTTCAGTACTGATGACAATTGGTACAAGATAAAAAAACAGTTGACTGCAATTTGCGCCCACTGCGTTGAAATGCTGTGGGGTAGGAGTGAGAGCAGATGATTGGTTTGCCGTGAGGGTGCGTTAACACTGCTTTGTTTAATGGCCACAGTGGATCTTGCTTGTCCAGCACCCCATAGAATAGTGGAATTAATAGTAAGTGATCACAAAACTATTGGTTGCTGAGTGATTGACTTTTAAGGAGCATTTATCAAGTAACAGGTGACTTTACATTTAACATAACATAGAAGTTTCAGATATGTAATCACTCAAAAGTATTTTTTAAGTATGTAACAAAAAGCTTGGTACACTTCCTCTGAACATTCAGCATCATACCGTTGACATGTGACACAAAATTCCCTCATCACCGCCGCACCAGGATCTTTATTCATTGCATGTTTCTATCAAGCCACATTTGCCTCCGGAGGAAAGCGGTAAACTGAAAGATGGTTGATGTGCCGCACCTGCTGCTGCTGCTGCTGCCGGGAGGCCAGTTGACATCTTTGTCGCTCAGTGGCGGCCAGCAGAAATTGTGCACAAAATTAACAGGAAAGATTTACTGGAGCGCAAAGGCATATTCAGTGAACCAGGAAATGGTGGCAAGGTTTTTGGTATCATGTCGTTTGTCTTAAATGGTCAGTGAGATGACAGGTGGAGACAGAGGAGGGGGTGTGGGTGACCATGCGTGACTGCAAAGGGAAGAATCCTTTGGTGTGTGAAAAAACACTTCCCTCCTGGTGGGAAGTTTTGTGTTGTAATGTTCATAAAGGGTCTCACATGTAGACAACATTGCATCTGTTTTCTGATTTCAACCACACAAAGAGCTTGAAGTTATTTTTAATTTTAAAAGCATTGTCTTAATGGTTTGAACAGGAGAACTTCATACATTTAAAACCAACCACTATATAAAGTGCTAAAGTTTGCTGAACAATTACGTATATATAAGAAGTGTTCTCCGCTATTTGAACACTGTGGATGTGCACATCGTTTAAATCGTATGGCAACATTTTCCACAATTTCCCTCTCAACATAGCCGTTGGAGATGATACCTGCACCATCTACATACTAAAAAGCTTGGACAAAGAAGGCGAGATTGGGTGAGACACTTTTGGAGTTAAATCCCTAAAGATTGTGTAAAGCATTCAAATACCCCCCAAAATCCAGGGACGATTCCGCCTGCGAGGGACTACAGACATATTTAATGCATCACCTTGTGCATTAAACTGTGGTTATATAGCTGCCAAAGCTTGGATCTCGGTTTAATATTCATTAAGTGCCACATATTCTGAGATGTCAGTGCATTCTAGAGTCGAAGGGTATAATGTTATCGGATATGGTAAACAGAGCAATGGGGAACAAAAGTGCTGAGAGGCAGTGTGCCACACAGTTTTCCATTTTCTCTGCCTTTTAGAAAAAACAATCGCTATACTAGTTCACATGAGTTCACATGAAGTGTTGACAGCTCCAGGAGAATTTCATCGCCGGATAGGATTCAATATTGTATTGTAATGTATTGTATTGCTCCGTCTAAATACAAGGAGTGAGCCAATATAATAAAGTTAACCAAAAAGTGCTACAATAATTTCTCTTATGCTGCTGGTATTTGCATCTTTGGCTATTTACTATGATTTGGAGAATGTCATGACATATATCTTAATAATATTTCATGAATCTGCACATTGAGAGCTCTATAAATAATGGATGTCATGAGCTGTCGGCTTTGAAATCTGCTCGCAGGTTGAGACCCATTCCCAGTTTGCTCCTTTCATTTTATTGGGGCATGTGTTGTTTAGCAATCATCTTTAGCACGTGTACATTCACACCTCATCTGTGCTGGAGCTATCTGAGGCAGTCAGTGGGGAAAAGGTGCTGAGCTCAGAGCAGCCAGGCAGATGTCGTGTCCTTCTTCGGGGCTCATGTGTGCATACATCAGCTTCAATTTCACCCTTCACTCGGTTAACTGTTTATTTTTTGGATCTGCGAATTGATTTCTGCACTGTTCAAATGGTGCTATCTGTCCGTGCTTGTATGTTGAAGGAGCAGACTTTCGGCCGTGGATGTCCCAAATGTCTAAACCCAAAAGAAATCATCTTCCAGTATGCCGAAGAAAGCAGGTTCCTCGAAATTAAATTCCATTAAATTTGGAGAGAACAAATTTTTTGATGGCCCCACACTTCTGAATATAAAAGATATAAACAGTAAGTCTCAACTTGCTTACTGCTGTGAGCTCCACATGTTGCGCTCTTGTACAGATGGATCAAAGTCAGCAGGATGAATGTCTCTCTTCCCTTTGGTAATAGTTAATTACGCACTCAAGCAAAGCAAACGCCTATGCTGGGCAAAGAGGGGATTATACTGCTCTTAGTGCATAGAGAGAGAGAGTATCATCTCCTTACATTACCATATATTTTATATTGTCTGAAGAAAACAGCAGAATTGTGTTTTGTGTTTTGTCCGTATCTTGATCTTAACATTTTTTCAACGTGAATGCAAATTACCAACTAGTGGATGAAGTTATTTTTGGTTATGGGAAAAGCCCTGGCTGCCCACCGCACTGTGTGCACAGTAATAACACTGACAATATAAAAATAAGCAGCCTGGGAATTTGCGTAAAAGTATGCAGTAAACAGACAGGAGTCTGTTTGGGGAAACTAACGCTTGCTACGAGACCTCCAGCCTTCATTCAAGGTGGAACCTAAACCAATGAATTCTGCAAGATGCATGTCTTCCAACCAGCAACCTGAAGCCGATTGATTTGCACTTTATACAAAATAGGGTAACTATTATGTGTATTATAGTTATTTACAGGGCTGAACTGTTTATTAGCCATGGGTAGTGACTCCCCGGAGTCTTCGCCGGTTGCCCAGCAACTGCTTCTGGTCAGAGGCGAAAAGAGAAGCCGACAGGAATATTGTAGTGCAGGAATGAGTAAAACAAGGAAAATAGTTAGCACACTGCTTGCGGTGAACTTGTCTCAAAGTCAATTGTTCTTTTATTCTGTTCATTAGAGGTCTGAAATAAGGTATGTAATTACATAAGTGGACTGTGGACTGAAATATAAAACAAGTCAGAAGATGCTGTTTCATTTTGAAGCTTTGAAACGTCGAGGCAGTTGTTTAAGGGCCCATATTGTGGAAAAATCACTTTTTCTGGGATTTGGGGTGTTATTGTGTGTCTCTGGTGCTTCCACACGCATACAAACTTGGAAGAAAATCCATCCATGCTGTTTTGAATTGGATACAGGTTTCTGAATTGATCCCGTCTTCAGCCTCTGGGTGAGCTGTTCAAAATTGCCAAGGTTTATTACGTCACAAACCTAGATATTTGAGCTCATATCACCAGCTCAATATAAAGCCTATTTTAATTAGTTAATCGCAAAGTAAAAGTGCTTCTAAAATGTTCTGAAATAATAAAGAATTGCAACATTGAAACGAAAAAGGTTAAAAGACTGCAGCTCGCTGAGATCACTCCGCCTAATTGGCTCTCGAGAGGCAGCCGCTGCACCTGCCTCCACGCTGCTTCTCCCTCCGCCTCCGCTGGACTCATCATCTCCTCCCGCAGAGAGGAGCAGCTGCAGCGTCTCTTCCTCGCAGCTCGAGCTGTATGTCTGTGACGGCTGCTGAGCGCCGGCGGGGTTGTTTTACCGATGCTCCTCAGCAATTGTAACAATTTTTATACTATTGCTTGAAACACCAACTGAAGCAATGGGAGCATTTGGCGTGATGATACGGATTTTACAATACGTGGGACTTTATTTTCAACTTAACGCAGCTCTCAACGTCGAACAAGGCAAGGTGGATAATGGCATCTTTGGAAATGGTAAGTTCTTTTATGTCGGTGTGTTGGTGGTAGACTGGAAATATGCAATCTACAGTATAATTAATCAGGAGGATTGAATGGATGGGGTTCAGAGAACATTGGTTGTTTTTTAAGTTTATTATTGCAGTCTTACTTTTATCTTGATTCTGTTGATAAGGTATTGTGTGATGAGAATAATTCACTTTTTATGTGTCTGAGACAAAGTGGCTTGTGCATGGTGGGTAAGCATCTATTCAATCAAAAGCACTGCAAGAAAACTTTCACTAATTTATGAATAGCTGGGCAGAAAAACATATTCAACCAATACATTTAAATTAAATAGGAAATTTGTTTTTACACAACCTATGTTGTTTCAGCATCAGCTACAACTAGCTCCCAACCAATATACCTTCAAGGTTATTTTGTGTCTATATCTGCCGAAAAATCATTATGAAAAGTTATTGCTGAAAATCTGTGATAATAGTTCATAGGACTTTTTAAGCGCATGACACATAACCGCATCGTCGGGTTCAATTACGCCAATAAATGGCCATTTGTTATTTAAACTAATTTAGCAGCAATGATATTATTAAATAAACTAGACCCACCACACATTGAAGGTGGGATTTTTACATGGATTGGGTGGTTTTAACTGTGATCTGTGGAGGTTGCATCGTACAAGGAGCTCTGTGTAAAGCTTCACTGTCGTCCTGGCATGGCCAAATGTACGAGAACATTTGGCTTTGGTTTCATTTATGTGATTTATGAAATGTATAATTAATGATCAAGTGAGCCACATCAGGGATTTGATCCTTCAACCTTCCTCGTGCAACCATTTTGGTCTCACCTGTACCGCCTGGATCATTATTCCCCAATAACATTAACGGCGAATGCTTTGCATTCATGTCTCACCGTAGTGACAGATGTTGGACCAGCAGACAGGAAACCTGAGAAATGAGCGGGTGAGATGATGTTCAACATGAACCCCTCTCAAAAGAAATTTGTACATATAGTCAGTGCCAGCCCGAGCCTCTTGGGGGCCCTAAGCAGAATTTTATTTGGGGGCCCCCCTCCCACCACGCACAGTCACCTGTGCTAGAAGATTATTGGCACAAATGTCACGCTGTACTATTATAGCGAAAATTATTATTGAATACAGTGAGGTTATAATGCAAAACTAGGGCTGCTTACAGCATAAGCAAACTAATGCGTGCATATAGTCAACGCATGATATCTGCCTTACACTGCTAGGCATCAGGTATTTAGACATACTATCCACAGGTATTTTACCTCACTGTACGAGGTGTCTGATATCAAACATCTAGAATAAACCAAAACCAGAGCAAAATTTCAGTATTATTCGGCCAATTTAACACGTTGATCAGCTTCATCACATTCATACCGCCCAAGTTTCGATAAGATTTTGGCTGATGGAGACACAATGCCATCTGAGGCGAACCATAAAAGCGAACTAAAAAAGCCCAGGGCATGTGCCTTCAGCGTTCTCACCCAGAGGAGAAAGGTGATCTGTGGTGCAATATGTGCTAAGGAGGCTCTGGAGGTCCTCTTATTATACCGTAGCACCATTACTGAGATTTAGCATTCAGACTTTGTTGCAACATCAGTCCTCGGGTGAGTTTCTTGTTGTTTAATGCTCCTCGAGCAGCGGTACTTTACCGTACACATTTGGCCAACTGTGACTCGGGTTGGTTTCTTTAGAACTAAATTAGTTGCTGCTAATTCATGACAAAGGCCTTTTATTGTTTTGACTCAGTGATATTCATCACTGATGACTGACTAAAACAGTTTGTGAAAACCTACTTTAACAGTGTTGTCTTTTAATTGAAGAAAGAGAGACCAACTGCAATAATGATCTGGATGAAATGAATGATAAGAAAGTGGTATTAATAGATCCAGAGCTAATTACACTTAAAAACATTTCATCAAATATATAGTATCCAATTGTGTTTTATGGACTCCTTAAATCACTGGTTTTAATTATATATCTATGTGTGAGTGATTCCATACTTTATGCTATAGGTGATAGAATCCATGTGTTTGTGCTGTACAGCCTCCAGTCAGCTGCTAAGACAACGTTTGTACTGGTGCTTTTTCAGGCATACTATTTTATATTGTACATGTACATTCATTTGTACCTGAAAGCCGTCCTAGATTTACTGTTTTCGACTTAAATCGTGCGATTACCTCTTCATCACAGTGTCTCAACAGTTGTCCCTTGAGATCTTTCTGCTTTGCAAGTGAGTTTCAGGCTCAGTCGCCATAAATGAATGCAGCACGCAGCAGTTTCAAATAAATTGAATGTCATGGAGGTTGAAAAATAAATTAGTAGCATTTATCCCCAGGGACCTAATTAAAATTGTCGAAAATCATTGTGTTCCTTCCTACGTCATGTCTCAGACTGGCCATAAAGATATTTTAACAAGGGGAAAAGGCCTCCCTTTTTCCACTGCAGCCCCAGCAACAGGAAACGCTGTGTTATTGGATAAGTACTCTTTGGGAGATTCTTCTTTTTCCTTTTTTCCTTAATCAAGATCTTTGATAAATTGCAATGGGGCCTCTCAGCTGTCATGTGGAGCAGATAAACGGGATGCACTGTTCTGTAGAGCGCTTGTTTGATTCAGCCCTGACTCATTTGTTCCAGATAAGTGCATCTGGTTAAGGCATTGGTCAGCCCAACACCGCATAGCTTTCCCAAAAACATCTGCGAAACAAAACACAACAATCTGCTTAGTGTGAATTCAAGCGACCGGGTTTCACCTCATCGTGATGATACCTTTCACTTCGACTGGCAAACAGTGTCAAGCCAGCATTCGCCCTGTTACGTGTGTGCACTTTCACAGTGAGGGGGGCGTGTACCAATTCATTACACTTCCTAAAGTGTCTGGGCTTCTCTGCCAGTCCTCTGCTTGGTGTCCTCTTAATGAGGATGGCCGGCACCGGCAGTTTGCATCGGCTTTGGATTTAATGGAGCGCCGACTGCGCGCGGAGGGCAACGGATTGTACAGCCATGCTGTCACAGGGGAAAACATTAGCGGAGGCTCAGTAGAAGTGAGCAAAAGTGAGGGAGAGAACGGTTCAAACAATGTTCACCCTTAAGGAGCACAGGAGTACATTTCAACATGCTGCTGTTGCTCAAAGGCGCTGCTAGTTCCTCTGGTGATGCAGTTACCCCTCGTGTACCAGAGTAATATTTGTCATACTGCATATACATGTTTTTTTCTCACGACCCTGGTTGTTTAAAGCTCACTTTTAATTGAAAAAACAAAAAGCTTCAATAAAAGCTTCGAGAGTACCATGCAGAATTTGATACATTTTTGTGGGTTTATCAAAACCACGTTTGACAACATGACATATTGACCCATTGTTATCACAGAAACATGGACTGTGGAATGAAACAAATTCTGTGCTACATGCCAACATCCATCTCGTGCTCCTCTCTTTGTTACCCTGCTACATTCTGTGAACTAGACACTACTTCCTACATTACTCAAACCAAGGTGAAACTGCTCTGACTTGTATTCCAGCCTCATCTCACACGTCCCAGGCAGCTTGGTCACCGCTGTCCTCAACTGTCGCGTCTGGTGATAACATACACACCATCGCTTAAAGGTTATCAAGGGCACCTCGAGTAAAACATATTGTTGTCTTTCATCCATGCAGAGACCAGATGTCCAGTGTGCATTCTCAGAAATGTCTGAGTTCCGTCAACAACACATGCTACTTCATGTTGCTGCTGGAAACACAGAAACACCATTTGGGTCTTGTGTCCCGTGGGATTTATAAAATTCACTCTAGAGTACCGACGGCAACGGAAAGACAGCTGCTGGCTTTATAACCGGCTCCATTTCCTATTTCATTGGTTTAGGTTCCACCTTGAATGAAGGCTGGAGGTCTCGTAGCAAGCGTTAGTTTCCCCAAACAGACTCCTGTCTGTTTACTGCATACTTTTACGCAAATTCCCAAGCTGCTTATTTTTATATTGTCAGTGTTATTACTGTGCACACAGTGCGGTGGGCAGCCAGGGCTTTTCCCATAACCAAAATTAACTTCATCCACTAGTTGGTAATTTGCATTCACGTTGAAAAAAATGTTAAGATCAAGATTTGTGCCGCAGTACAGTGTTGATTTTAGGACATCCTCAGATCTCAGACTCAACTGTCAGACTCAAACTCAAGCGAAACTTCGTCATTCTCGTACAAAACTTCGTCAAACCATGAAGGAAACGATTCAAACGATAAATATGTTGTAACTAACCCATTTTGTGTGTATTAATGAACGTTCTTATTTTCGTTGTGCATTTCCTGTTTGGAGTTAATTATCAAAACCATATGTTAATAATAATTTTATTTTGAAGGCGGGGCTTGTGATAACGGTCAAATGGTACAAAGGGTTGCAGTTGTTTGTTGAGTTTGAGATCTGAGGATGTCCTGAAATGAACACTGTATAGCAGTTTTCTTTATTACAGGAGCTTCCTGTTAATTCATCCACGTGCCTTTGGGGCTCCCCTCATTATTAAGCCATTCATCAAGTTAGTGAAATAGCTCATCCATTGGATGAGCTATTTCACTGATCTGTTATTTACATTCACCTTGGTGATGTTAAGCTGTATTTCAAATGTCTTGGTATTCATCGTGGCTGATTTATTCTCAATGAACCGTTTATGTTCTCCAGAGCCCTACGGATGCAACTGGAGACACAGAGACATTCAGTTAATAACCCTGCTGTCCCTTACTGCAACTTTTTAGGTGAAAAATGTTTTCAATCTAGAGATGAATATTATACTGTTCAATTAGCTACCAAATGCCTCTTGTCATCTCATTCCTGCAATAGTTTTACATGACTATTTGATACAGCGTGTAATGAACACCCTTATTTGTTGATGGGAACACAGCTTTATTTTTTCACAATAGTTTGTGACGTACTCGGACCAGACCGTCTGGCACCAATTTCTGCTGCCTGGTTTTAACTTCAGCAAGTTGTCTTGACCACTTCTACACACCTACATGCATTGAGTTGCGACCATGTGATTGGCTGATTAGCAATTTGTGCTAATTGAACAGGTGTACCTAAAGTGACTGGAGAGTATATGTGTATATGCTTGTTGCAGTCTTGAACAGCAGGCTTCTGCCTCTGACTCACACACATGCACCTGCAAAGATACAGTTCCCACACTTGTTCCCATCCATCTTAATGAGCCCTGTAATTTAGTCAGCCTCAAACAGCTCAAGCTTGCTCCGAAACGGTATGGGAGACACAGCAAGTAAGACGCAGCGAGGTGGAGGTGGAGGATTGATGGATTGACCTCGCTTTGGCTCTCGGGCGGGATTTATCTGTCTCATTTCGCCTTGGACCCGAGTGTGAAAGTATATCAGATTGGGCTCTTTGGGGCCAGAGCAGTGCATTTGTTCTCATATTTATGTCCTCCACCATATTGCTTTTTTTTTCATTAATCTCCTTTTCATTTTTAATGAGTCTTTGGTGGATAGTAAGCAAACGCCCCTGTGTTCCATTGGCCTCACTTTTATATTACTGATCAATATGGAGGTGAATTAAAAATGCATGAACTGTCTTTGCATCTACAAACAGTAGCGGCCTGCCTCTACTCGGTTCTGACGTTACCGCCTTTGGGAAAATCTATACAATGAAAAGCCCAGAGAAAGCAAACCTCCTGCTGCACTATTGGACGGCACAACCCAGTGTGCTTACGATTTGTGAATGGAAGTGAATTCTACCAAGGTTACGTGATTGATTTCTGATGACGCTAATGTGATTTAAGTCAACAAACGTCTTGAAGGGAAGTCTTGTCTAAGTCTGACCTTGTCGCAGAACTCATATGGAGAGTTTTTTGATGAACAAGTTGTGTTTAGGATGCAAGTTGAAGTCCGCACAACAAACTGAAAGACTGTTTGATAACTCTCGATAACGAGGGGGGGGGGGAGAAGGACAATGACGCAGGATGGGGAGGCATTCGATTTCCCAAAGCATGATTTAGTGGTTGTATTTAAAAAACTCTAGGTGCGTATTTGTGACGACTGTTGTAAAATGTCTGCATTTTTAATACTAGGAATGCTCCTATCACTCAAGATCAATATACACTAAAATCCAAGCTTGATTTATTTTTTTATTGTCCCAAGCCTTCCCCCTGTCCCTCCTCTTCCACCATATTCTTTACTCCTCAGCAATATTTTTTACTTTTTGCATGTAATCCACCAGATGCGCTTGCACTTTTCCTTCTTTACTTATTACCTGGCCGCTAACCAATCAACACGCATTTTCCTTCTTTCCTTGTTAACCCTGCAGTTACCTGAACACGTTCAGATAAAATTAAGTTTGTTCCCATATTTTCAACTTGTCACATTTCAAAATCCCATTTCAAATTTAGATCAAAGGTGCATTTCATGACCTGCAGGCACGAGTTTGCAAACACATTTCCACCAAAGAGGGGGGAAAATGGAGGCACCACAGCTTCTTCATTTGAAGAGCTTTTTCTTTAAGAGTTTATGTTAAGTTTACTTTGTGGATTCTTATATTCTTTTGATCCCTTAATTGTCCAATTTTTTCAAAGCTGTATATGTTATGTGGTATCATATCTTATTTCGCGCTATCAACAGTCCCAACTGCCCAAATATTTGATTGCAATGTATAATTAAAGCCACAAGAATCATCAAATTCTCAGATAGTGACTGAAACAATCCATCGGTCATCAAAGTGGCGTCTGATTATTTGATGTCAATCAAGAAAGGGATTCATAAACATATCAGGAAGCTAATATTTACCGTGATCATTTTTTAGGGTGCCAATTCCTGCTTGCACGGTAATTAAAAAATATAAAATGTAATCCACCCTTCAGTAATCACCAAACAGTCTCTGATAGATTATTTAATGGATAGAGATATTTTAGTCATCTCACACATTTATTCTCTCGTCCATATTTGGTAAAAAGTTCATTCCGTGAAATTTCATTGATGTTGTGTGTGTGCGTTTGTGTGGCATCCATTTAAAGAATGAACATTTTGACCAATTATCGCCGGTACCGACCTTCAGTTGTGTATTTCGGGCTTCAGACTTTAGTTTTAAAGTGCGGCTTAGAATGACGATTAGAAGTACAAGGTTCTGTGTGTGTGTCTGTCTGTCTGTAATAATTTACCAACAAATTCATTAGAAATCCTACAATGTGATTTTCTTGATTTTTATTTCTCTCATTTTGTCTCTCATAGTTGAAGTGTACCTATGATGAAAATTACAGGCCTCTCTCATCTTTTTAAGTGGGATAAGTAAATCATTTTTTGTCCCACTGTATGTGAAATCCATTTTAAATCCACACAGCTCCATTTACACACATACACTGTATGCCGACTACACAGACACACATCCATGATGCTGAATACCTACCAGAGACAGTGAGCTACTCTGAGAGGGTTGGAAGCATCTCTTCATACCACACGCCAGCAGGCCCACAGACACAGATTGGCCACTCAGCCAAATGGCCACAGAGAGGAGGAAAAATTGTGGAAAGGAACTGAATTAAAGGAGGGGGGAAGGTGGCAATAGGATTGAACGGCTGAAAGAACCTCTAATAGGTAGAACGAGAAAAGGGGAGAGAGAGTAGAGTAGCGGCATCCACAGCAAGAGGGGAGATTTGTGGTAGGTGCTTCTGAGCTGGAGAGAGAGAAAGCTACGAAAGGATTTAGACGGGAAAGAAAGAGATGGATTCTTTGCAAAATTGGGTCTTATTAAGAATCTTCTTAAGAATCCCCATGCTAGTCTTGACTTGACTTTGACTTCACACACCTTGGTTTCAAATGACTTTGGTAACTCAGCTAGGGTCGTTCATTCTTCACCAAGTCTTTTATTATACTCCACTTTAGTTGTACAGGAACATTCAAGGGGTTCATTTTCGGAAAATACTTTTGCAAACAATGGAATATAAAGTGTGTGAAATCTCCATGTAGTTGTTTAACATTCTGACAGTCGAAAATGTAATTAATATATTTATATTAATATATTTTGTTGTCTTACAAATCCATGAAGGTTGGGTTTTAGCGAAACGCAACGCAACGAAATGGAGAAATGAAGCCAAAAACATAAACCCCCTCAAAAGGCAAGTCCATGTAACAAGTCCAATGGGAAAGAGCACCAGATAGCAACAAAAGCACAATCGCATTTCGTTTGGAGCCGTAAGTGAGCCAACAAACCTCTAACGACCTTAGAGGCTTGTGGCTGAAGCAGCAGCTCTTTAATGGAGGCAGGTGCTGGTCCACTCATCTCTGATCTTCACCACCGAGGATTGGTGAATTCCACATGCGATGAATCCAGTGTAAAGCAATCCAAAAAAGGGAGTAACAAGAGACCCCGTGGAGGACTTGGTCTATAGTTTGTCAGCAGATTTTTGAACCACTCCTATTTAGGAAAGTCTTTCTACATCTATCGTTGTGTGCTCACTTGTTTTTGTTGAAAGTGACAGATGCTGCAGTACGTGCTCTACCGCAGGCTGTGGATGCTGTAGCTTACGGACCAAAAAAAAAGTGCCAGCGCCTGCAACATATTCTAAAAACAACCTGGATGACTTTGATGCCACTCTGTGTTGTTTTTCTCATATACTTTATGCCCACTGAGGTTCCCTCATATTCCAGGGTTCTGCTGTGGCACCGTATGTTCAAAACGTATTATTGCAAAGCATTGTGTCTGCTTTTCATTAAGCGTCCAATAGACAGAGGTACAGTCGTGAATAATGTATGCAGGGAGGAAGAAATAATAGAAAACAATATATCTCAATAAGAGGCATGCATTCTTTACTCCCACAGAACCTCATCAAACCCACAAAGTGCTTTTTCAAACAAAGTCAATGCTGCTTGGAAACAGAAAAGAAAAGAAGATGTTTCAAAACAAAAAGGCATCCAATCTGCATTTTACCATAACTTTGCTTTTGCTCCCTTGAGGATGTTGTTTTTAATTGTCACTCTTCACGCTCCGAGAGTGAAAGAAGTGTGTGGTAATTGTTTGATTTATAGACCCAAAGTAGTACGTTTTCAGGTTGGGTTGCTTTTGCTATCTGGAAAGATTTTCCTGCCATAAGGAAAAACACGCATCATTAGATGAAAGTGAATCATTATGCCAGCTGTGATTACAGTTTACAACGACATCGGAGGAACAGTAAGCGCCACAGGAAAAGATGTCTCACTGTGCAGCAGAATAACAAGACCCTTTTCACAGCCCATCGCCAACATTAATGTCCTACTCAGGAACACATGTTTCTGCCTATTTATAGTCTTCCAGTCTTCCTGGTCTTCCTGACGGAAAACATAATAATTAGATTTCTTTGTATTTAACAACCCATAACTGAGTGTTTGAAAACCACCAGTTTTGCTTTAAAATGTACGCATGACAATTTTTAGCAATATGCTGAAATGGACCAATGTTTCTCTTGGCCTAGCACGCGGCTTGAGATTTGAGATTTTTATTGTTTTTTCAGCTTTGTAAAACATATATATTTCACACGCCGCATCATCTTTTTTCATTGGTACAAACCATTGGCTCAGGCTATGTGTTGTTTAGCACACTTCTCTCATCTGAATTATGGCGTCTCTCTGTTTAGCTGCCTCTTGTGATCCAGCGAGACAGCGTGTTCTCTCCATCTTCTTGTGCCTCTCAGAGTATTAATAAGGACTCTGCTGTAAGATAGAGATGGAAAAGTGCTGAAGAGGTAACTGAGTAACTGAAATGTCTCTATCTCATCTGTTATATTTCAAACTCAGAATCATTTGATGATCAAGCTGTCTGCTCATACGTAATGGACCCCCATGTTGCCACGACAACATGTGTAGTATAAAATAACATATGTAGTATAAAACAATAAATAGAATGCAAACGTTTTGTCTTAATCTCTATAGTTTTTCTTTTCGTTTGAGTATTTTGAGAATTGTTTTAATTGTAGAGTAAATCTGTTAATGTGTACTAGCTGAAGCTTTTAACAGAGGCTGACGTGAGAGAACATGAACTTGTGTGTCGCCTCACAAATGGGGCCACTACCTAGCTGCCAGCAGTTGTGCATCAAGGGCACGATAATTACAGATTACGCCGCTGACTTCTCTCTTTTCTTACCAGGTATAGACATGCTTCGTCCATGCCCGCTGCTATCCAGCCCTCCAACTGAAAATATTTCAATAAAAATGCAAAAGACTGTGTAAAGAAATGTGAATATAACACTCCAAGCCGCGCCATGGAAATACAGAACTAAGTCCTAGCTGGTAAAGCAATAATAATACTTCAGACAAACAATAAAGACAGAAAAAACGAACTGCTCCGGTCTTCCTTATTTCTATAAATATATACATTCTTTGTGTCGGTGCTATTGCGGTGTGTGTGTGTGTGTGTGTGTGCATTGAAGTGCTGTGACACGTTCAAAATAGAATATTGGTGGAATTTTAAAACCATCAAAAGAAGGATTATGTTATTCAATAACAAAAATAGCACATTTTCCAACTCTCGACACTTGCAAAAGTTTCTGCAGAAATACTAAGAAAGTGAAAATGTGGACCTCTGCAGATAATTACACCGTAGAGAAAGCAGCATGCTCATTCTACAATAAGCACAGGTGTGTTGGAATGATTCCTTCTCTCTGACTATCTCGTTGCTGTTTTACTTGGCTAACAACACCTTGTATCCATGTGGCACCATTTCTTTCCTTGCTGAAATGTGACAACGCCAACGTCATATTGTCACCGAGCTTTTGAGAAGTAGAAATCTTGAGGATTTGTGCTTCTGTCATTTCGGAGATGTCTAAAGCCCCATCATGCTCACTCATTCCTTTTTTCCTTTTTTTTAATTATCTCGCAGCTCTCTTTACAGAGGTGCCACATGACATCACGACAGAGAGCGGTGAGGATGTAGAGATGGCGTGTTCCTTCCGTGGGGCGGGCTCTCCTTCCTACTCGCTGGAGATCCAGTGGTGGTACATCAAGGACAACACAGGCCGCCAAGAGAAGCCTGCTCCGTTCACCAATAATGTAAGATGCAAAGAAAACATAGAGTGCAGAAGTATTTCTATATATTCAAGTTTAGATGATCAGTTTATACATGCTCAGCAAATACAACAGATAAAAAACATTTGAAACTTAATTTATCAGATGTTGAGAGGACTGAGTGAATACGGTGCTTACAATACACCACTATATGTTATACATCATAAAGACAGCAAGACACCCAGTAATGCATGCAATAATGCAGTAATATCCAATGAAAAGGGACAATGGAAAAATCAAGTGGACCTTCATTTCCTGTTATTTTTGCGATGCATATGGTCAAGCATATCACTGTATGATCTAGAACAGCTATTATTGCTCACATTAATGCTTTTATACATCTCAGCCTTATAGTCCATCTTCTCAATTACGGTTTCAGTTTTTGCAATTCAAATGTATTTGGACAGCACTCCTCGGACTGAACCTAAAGCTCACTTTGTGGGGGGAAATGCAATGCAATGCAAGCCAAAGCAGAATACCTGTGTCACGGGAACCGAGGACTAATTGCTGATTAGCATTTGCCAGCACTGGGGGATCAGGTTGACTCTCCCATCACGGGGGAACTCAGGCTCCCCTGTTGTGCCACCAGACATTATAATTGCCACTGAGAAAAGAAAAAAAAATGATTTTCAAAATCTGTCTGCTCCATGCATAATTCATACCTATGCCCAAAAGAATACCTCTGTGGCTTCGCATATGCACATTCAGACACACTCTCCTGCTCAAAGGCTTACGTGCTTGGGCTTGTAGAAAGCCTTTTTAAGAAAACATGAAACATTGTTGTCCACTGCAACGCTTTGCTTTTTTGATGGATGCTTTTAGAAATGTGCATCTGTTACTAATGCATCATCAATATTTCTGCACAGGTTGCACCCTTGGAGGAAAATTCCAAAGACGCCTCCAAAATTAGCGTGAGTTGATCCTGCTTCAACTGTCAACCCGCACAAACAAAGACAATGGCAAAGAAAGCTAGCAGATGTATTTATCCATTTAACTGTATCCCTAAGTAAGGAGTTTTGAATTGTATGTCAACATGTGACTGTATATTCACAAGTGGTGGGCCGTCAGGACCATAGGCCTCCATAATTATTTGTATGCATTGACTTAAGCAGTATTTGTAAATATTTGCAGTTAGTGTTGATTTTTTGTAGATGTTGAGCTTCATCTAACAATTCTTTTCACTTAAAATGTGACCGTGTTATGTGACTATAAATAAGAATGCACAGGGCCGGCCCAAGGCATAAGCGAACTAAGCGGCTGCTTGGGGCCCCCTGCCCAGGGGGCCCCAAGCAGCCACTTAGTTCGCTTACGCTGCAAGCAGCCCTAGTTTTGTATTATAACCTCACTGTATTCATTAATAATTTTCGCTATAACAGTACAACGTGACATTTGTGCCAATAATCTTCTAGCACAGGTGACTGTGCGTGGTGGGAGGGGGGCCCCCAAATAAAATTCTGCTTAGGGCCCCCAGAGGCTCGGGCCGGCACTGAGAATACATAATCTTTTGTCTCCATCAGGTGGTAAAAGTAGCCGGCAGCAACATCTCCCACAAGCTCCGTCTCTCCAGCGTCAAGCCGTCAGACGAGGGCACGTACGAGTGTCGCGTCATTGACTTCAGCGGCACCGTGGCGCAGCAGCACCGAGTCCGCGCCCACCTCCGGGTGGAGCCTGAGAGGAGTCGGGGACGGGAGGACTTGAAGCCGCAGGAGGCAGCTGCACAGCGTTCACAGGGGAACCATCGCCACGCCCGCCACCAGACACAGGGCGAGGAACTGAAGAGGCGACCAGCCAGCAGCGCCCCGGACTGTAGCGACCGCTGTGCGCTGTAGATCGGCCGGTCCGTCTGCGCATGATGCCGCTGCGCATGTTTCGCTTTATGTTTCACTAGTATATATCAATAAGTATCTCTAATATTGCTTTTTGGATGCCAGTGCCGTTGAGAGGCACAATGTAGGACTTTCGTTTTGTTGTCCTTGTACTTTTAATTTATTCATTTCATTTCAAAGGGACTATAGTTCAAACATATGTGTCACCACTTGATTTACCAGATTATAGCTTTAGCTAATTCGCATCTGAAGTCCCTTTAGATTGCATTAGGTTTGTGTTAAATTAGGCAGCAATGACAGATTTTGTTGTCTGAGAGTCTCCCTTTCAATGGCCAAAACGCATTATCACAAAGTCATCGGAAAGACACACTTTACTGAAATCATAAATAGGTGATGGAGAAACACGACAAATGACACAAATGACGACAATTCTTTGCAATAACCCCTTTTATTGTCTTACCAAATCATTTGCAAAAAGGTGCATGTCCTTCACCTGAAAACATTTTAAATTGCATTTCATTAATGTAATTTTCTTTTTAACAGTGTAACACTACAATAATTGTCACTAAAAAAAAATCAAGAAAACATCAATTTGAACGTAAATTTACATTTGGCACTATATTGCTGTTGGGTTCGCTCTGTACATCTTAACCAATGACTCCAGAAACACCGTAGTGAGTTAATCCCTCCAAACATCTGTCACCACAGGTGCTGCTGTTTGGTATCTGTTCTATCCAATACATCCCTTTTTTATATTCTTGTATGCAGTATTGTATTATATTGCTATTAGAAGCACAAACTAAAAGGTTTGTAGAGTCTTATGTGTTCTTTATCTGTTTGAGCTGAGATGTAAAACCACACTGTTTAGTTTGACTTAATACATGAATATGTGCATTACTTTTTCTGCCTCCCTTTCAAACAAACTTTAGTCATTTGCTATAGGCTGTGAAATGATCAGATATTCATTGTGTATTGCAGCTACTGCACCACAAAAACGATGCCATTTACAAGAGCTCTCCAGCATCATTTTAATACTTGTAACTACCGTTTTTGGCCAGAAGAGAGCAGCACTTCCTCTAACATTAGGAAAATGAATCCTACTCATGCATACAGATGTATTTGTAGGAGTAGCACCGCAGACATGCACAGGCTTATTAAATTATTTATAGTAAAAGGAGAAAAGTAAACAGTTTAAATTGAACAGTATGTGGGCCACATGTATGGGGCAAAACAATATAATAGGTCCTGCTCTTTTGATCATCGTTATTTGGCTGCAGCGATCAATGCTGTCTAAATTACTTGCGGCAGTAAATAACCACTACTTTCGATCACAGTACATACTCATTTAGAAGTTTTGCATGCAAAGATCAGTGAAAAGCATCCACATTAACATTCATATGGTTCTGAGTATAAAAAATATATAAAGCTAAATCAGGATATACGTTGACATTCAAAAGTGTTTAAATGGAAAAGCATTTTATGTGTTGAAATGGCTAATCGGTTAATAATTCTGACGTCAGAGTAAGAATACTGTCATCTGTAGGCTTAGCGGCATTATTTTCCAATAATGACGTTTCTGTAGCCCTTGACATGACACAACTTGTTGCTGTCGAAGTCGACCACCAGCTTTCTCAGCCCAGAGTGGGTGGGAGTGAAGTAAATTTTCACCTTGGCGTCTTCCCCAGGTGCCACTGAGGAGCCCAGCCTGCAAGGTAAATATTTGGATATGAAGTTTACGACACACACTTTATTACATTCCTCTGATAGCATAAATATTTAGATAATCTATTGCCACTGGGCGAGACCGTTCTGCCTATTTATGGAGTCATGTGAATGGATGCAACTCCAGCCAAACCTCAAGACTATGGCAACAAATCTTAAAACGCATTAACACCAGAGGACACATGTTCTCATTGGGATGAAGGCAGAATGGGTTTTTTTGTGAACTAACTTGTTCTACGTCATTTCACTTCATTTTGAATTTTTACTTTTTCTTTGTCTCTTTTTTTATTATTTCAAATGATACGTAACTCGAGAAAGTGATCTGTGCCGGTGGATAATGATCATCTCTAGTACTCGTACTACCTCTCAGAGATGACCTGTCCTGCAGTGAGGTTGGCCCCCTCGATGCTGAAGCAGCAGTTCTCCAGCGCCTCCGGCAGAGGGTTTCGCATGCTGATCTCTGCAGCCAGCTTTCGATTCTCCTTCGGCTCCCCCAGGATCTGTAGGCAACCGTCACATCCAAGTGTCAGTTTATCAAAGCACCTTATTAATTATGTCGCACTCTTGCTTGCATCCGGTTTTGTCCATGAGTTTGAGGGATAAGGTGTTGGTATTTAAATACTGTAATCCTGTACAAACAAAACCTTGGAACGACCGATAAGTCGCAGACTTGGCCCTTATCACGGTTTAATGATTAAGTGGCCTTTTTTCACTTTTCCAGAGATTTCTATAGAGCCTTACAGCCAAAAAAACGCACCGCAAACGCGCCTTAAAATGTAGAGGAAAAAACACCAGCCACCAGTGTGGCACCGCGTATGAGCCATCAAAAAAACAAAAGCATGGAGGCGACATCAGCGTGTAGCAAAGAGGCGGCGTATAATAATTTAAAGGTCGGTGAGGATGGGAGGAATCTGACTTTTCTTTGCAAACTGTGAACGCTGCAGCAACATGGCATTAAAGCAACAATGAGGAAATGCGGTCCCCTCCATGCTAATGTGAACACCGGTAGGTTAAGGATTCAAAAAGTGATATGAAGATTAAATCTGATGCATAGCTTCAGTGTTAAAATTAATAAAATAACTGTTGTCTGTGGTTCTATATGGGTTGTGGCAATAATTTTGAAAAATAATAGCTTGCAGCAGCAAAAAAAAAAGAACTGAACTAGTTCATTCGTTGGAACTGTGAACTTAGTTCAAACATTTTGAAGTTTGAACTATGAACTATGAACTAGTTCATGTAGAAAGTGAACTTTCCCAACACTGCATTTCAAGGGCTTGTTTCGACTTTGAAAATGGTCATTACATATGTACATGTTTTGTCATCATCAGTGGAAAGTTGTCACAGGTCTGTATCTCTACTTTGCACTTCATAGTACTCACTCTGACTTTGATTTCAGGATTGTCCAGGACAATGTTTCTCACTGCCAGCGTTGCCTCTCTAGTGGAGTAGTCGATCAACAGGGCAGCCAGGCGGATCAAGTTGTCTTCGTTGAGTAGCCCGCCGTACTTTGAGTAGTTCAACCTCAGCGGAACTCGCCTCTCTAGAAGGAAATTGTACAACATCTTAAGTACGATGCACAGTGGCCGGTCGAGGGAAGGTTAACGCCACGGCGCTCAGCGTTGGCTCACCTCCTCCTGGTGAGAGTTCGACGTTGAGCAAATCTTTAACTCCACAATTCTCTCCCAGAGTGCCGTTGTAGGACACGGCGCAGGATCCAAACACCAGGCGGCACTTCTTGTTGCTTTCAGTGTTGTTTGTTACCACAGCAAATACGTCAAAGTCACAGCCCTTCCTCATGTCCGACGTCACCTTGATAGTGAGGTGCAATCCTCCATTTAGCTGCAGATGGAGCAGCTTGTTTTGGTGGTTAGCCTTCTTGAACGCCTCCCGCTCTTCATCAGAGCCTGTGAATGTACCAGCAAGAAAATCACACAGTCGTTAACTACAGCTTCAAACCCCAAGAATGTATTGTCTGTGTATTTGAAATGATGAAGCTGCTGTATAAGTAAAGGAGCTTTAATCCGACCTCCTTAAAAAAACTGCGTCAGGAGTAACACAAACACTAAGAAAGTGACCTGGCTGTGACCTGCTGTAGAGGACGAGGTTTGTATATAATTTCAGCAATAATATATACAATGTATTGATTGGACGAGCTCTTGATGTTAACTTGGGTTTATTTAACGATGTGCAGTTCCTCCAGCAGTGCTCCTTACCTTCAGGGTACTTGTACAGATGAGTGATGTCCTCCCTGGCGTCACTGCCAACACTCTTCGTGCTGATCTTCTGGCCCACCGATGAAGTGTTGATAACTCTTGATGTGCTTCCGTCTTTCCTCTTCATGATGGTGGTGACGTCCGCGTTGACCTCAGCAAAGACAAATGGGGCGTCATACTTGAACGTAAGCTCGCCTTCCTTGATGGCCTTGACCGGGATAGGGCCGCAGCAGTACGTTCCTAAAGGCACAAGGAAAAATGACAAAAAATCAAAGAACAACCTCTTTGAGGATTTGCCTCGATCAAAAAACGCTCCATGGGTTCATTGATGCAGCGTGTTCCTTACCTTCGCTTTTCTCCTGGGGCGTAGGGTCACTGGCCTGCCAGCCATCAAACCCTGATTTTAAGTCAGGCCTGGTCATCCAGCTCTCCACCCAGCAGTGAAAGTTCCTACAGACACAATACACAGCATAAGCTGGATGCATCATGCAAACATTTGCTGTGTTATTAGACAGAGTACATGAAAAGTGTTCCTACCAGAGCATTTCCTTGCCCTGAACGAGATCTCCATTTTCGTTAATGACGCGTTCAATCACCAGGTCATTGTTGCTGTCGTGGGCCGACAGGTAGTTGGTGACGACTCGGCAGGGGATGCCGAGAGCTCTGAAAACTAACAGGGTAAAAAAAAAAAAAAACAGCTTGCATGAGTTTTGCGATATGAAGATGATGAGCAAAGTGTATGTCAGAACATAAGTATTGACTTATATGGCGTTGTGTCGGTTGAGACAAATCAAATGTGTTTTCCAGTGATAGGGCGCAGTGGAGCTTGGCAGCCTATCTTACTTGAACAGGCCACTGCAGCGAACACCCAGCACTGTCCGAAGCGAACAGGCTGACAGGCTTGTGTGTCCCAATTGCGCAGAATCTCCACACTGCCCCTCCAGAACATGGGGCTGACACCTCCTTCATAACTACCATCCCATTTTCCCAGCAACACCCCTTTGTCATCATTACAATTCACCTGACAGGCAAAGAACAGACGCGTGAAAAACATATTTTGTTTTCAAATGAAATGGGTTATAGTATTTTTAGTTCAAGATATAAACCTATCTATGGAACTAAAAACAGTAAATGCAATTGAGATATGAAAAGGGAACACAACTTGCCATGGCACTGAGCACTCTGGAAACATAAATGGGATTTCTCCTCCCTGAATAGTCCTTCCCAGGATTTCTCAGACATTTAGGATTCATGTCCAAAATCTTCAGACAGACGTCAAGGATTCCACTTTCAAACTGTACAGAAAATACCGCTGATTAGCTGTTTCCAAGTGTAGAGGTGCAACATATTTAAAAGAAAGATTCAAGGTCAGGCATTCTCTTCTAGAGAAAAAACAGGGGCAATTAGATGTGCAACTGTCATTACGTCCAGCTCAAAAACTGCACGCCTCAGGTGTTGCGCCGCTTATGTCAAAGAACAGGCTGGAAACAATCACACTCCTCAGACTTTATCAGACTCAGAGACTTTCCACAGCCGGATATAAAGACTGTACGAACGGTACTTATGGTATGCACCTTATCATGAATAACGTTTCTCTTATCAGGACAACGTTTCATACTTAGTGTGAGATGAAGTGAGGTTGACAGGGTCAGTGTTGGTGTTGGTACCTGGCCAAAGTTCCAGGGAGTTGGTGTGGGATGTTTGGAGCTTCCTCTATAGATGATTCCATCCTGAGACAAGACATACTCATCCAGGCTCTGTTTGTCTGCCATAAAAACTGAATCGCCTGTTGCCAAGAAACAATGTAATGCAATAACACTGTTAGATGCAACATGACTTGTAAAGAGAACAAAGAAGCACACATATTGCGTTCATATCCTTTTAATGGAAGGTTTTTGTCATGAAAAAACTCGTCCCGTGTATAAACTAATCCCCTGCACCTTGAGAAAGCTCTCAATGGAATGAAACATGATCGTCCAAACACTCTGTAGACAGTTATCCCCACATGACGGCTTGATTTATGGTCTGTTTTCCCACCTGTGCACCAAGGGTTAAAGAGCAGGATAAACTCGATCCGCCCCGATCGCCCCAGGGTCAGGGTGTAGCGGCCTATGGGTGCGTCGGGGGCCGAGCAGATGGACAGGGTGACCATGTCCCCGGGGGGACTGGTGACAGCGGCGCTCCAGCAGGAAGTGTCAATGTTAGGAGACAGACCAAAGGAGGCCCTTGTGCCATACTGCTCCGAGGGTTGGGGACCTAAGTGTAAGAGAATATGGTAAAAGCCTGAGATTAAAAACATGTGTGTGTGTGTGTGTGTGTTGGGAATGGAAACCCACAAGGCACATTTGAACTGTTTTGCTAAACAGGAATATGGCCTCATGCACGGGCAGCATAACTTTGTAATGGCATTTAACTGTGAACATAGTTGTTGGGGACTCAAGTGTCTCCATGTGTGACCCCAGTTCAGAATTGAATTCTGGTAAATTACGTAAGCCAAAAATCATCCTTGTTCCCTTAAGTCCAAACATTCAATTCCTTCACATATACCACCGTATACGGCCAACTGAACCAGAGGAAGGCCGCTTCCTTCTCAAAGGCCGGGATCAAGGGTCTGACTTTTCTCATTATAAATATTTGACATTCAAAGGCTGATAATATTATCTATGATTACACACATCCATTTTTGTTGGCTAGAGGAATCCAAACATGGAAGAATACAGTGGGGTTTTTTTTTGCAGCACTCTGCAACACTTGCAGAACAAAAGGGGCGATGGGGAAGTTAGGGTTAATGGAATGAAAAAACATCTGCCTGCTGCTGAAGTTGTTCTCTTGGTAAAAGCCAGAGGCAGAGTCACTGGAAACCTAACGCGGGAAAATAGCTTCCTTTTCCTTTCAACCAACATTACGGCCCCCTTCCCGTCGCACATCTGAAATCACAACAACAGTATCAGCAGGAACAAAGAGTGGCTTCAAATGTGACCTGCCGAATTAGAGCAATGTTTAGATCCTTTTACTCCACTTTTCCAAATATCCTGATGCAAACGGCTGACAGATATGTTAATGGAAACTTTAACATCCAAAAGGACTCTGAAATATTTACACACAGTATGGGATATGATTGATCATGTGAAAATTGCAATAATTATATGCAATAATTATATACCTGTCTCGGCTATGCAGTCAAGAGAGCTGACTCCTGGTTGGTAGCTTCCGGAGTGAAGGTACAGGCTGATTGTGAACGGTTGGCCCCTCCTCACAATGAGACGATCCACGCCGTTGAGATCCGTGGAATGGTCCATGTTGTTGAACTCGCACTGTAGGTTCCAGCGATTAATGTCCAGAGCTTAAAAGAAGAGAGGGCATTGAAAATGTTTTAGGTTGACACAGCCCTCGTAAAGAGGTGTTTGCAACACGTCATCATGAGTATTTTGTATCCTTTTAACAGCACATAACAAATTATAGACGTTTGTTCTGTAGGCTTCTATTTTGCTCAAGAATTATTGTAGTATTCTACAACAAATTCATAAAATCCTGCGGGTGTCTCTTTATATTAATTTCATCTATTTTTACACCTTCTCTTGAAATGTAGTTTAATTGGAGGATAATGTACAGTATGGAGCACTTAAAATGCCAAAATAAAATCTTGATGAAGTGCAACTTATAAAACACATCGCTCTGTATAGGAGGAGGGGTGTTTAACAGACTTCATGTGTTTTTTTTGTTATACATCTTAACTCAGGATGATTATTTTATTTTCACGAGTTATTTAACGATTCTGAAGGTTTACAATGATATCCTCCAAGTCAACCCATATTTGGGGAAAACCGCACATTAACGTTAACACAATGTGCTTTCTGTATGGATTTAACAAGAAGTAAACACGGACTGAAAGTCACTCCCTGTCAAGTGTGCAAACACACAGCCACTCCTTTCCTCCTCGGCGCCTTGTGCCTAAAATTATTCCACCCTTTGACTTCCTGTTTGTGGGGAACGTTCAGTTACACCTAATTGTAATTTCTTCATGGTCCTCCTGCTCTATGACATGTGAGCAAGTTAACTTGGCCCTGTATATTAGTCCTTGGTGTTAAGAAAAGCCCTGGACAGGTTGCAGTGTCACGGCTAAACTCGACTTGGGTAAAAAAAGACTAAGACCTAAAGACTTCCCGCTGTTTAACATCGGGAAGGCCGCCATGACTCCAGTATTTATCACGGCTCTGATGTTTTACTGCTCTCCACCTCGCTGCAGGTCATAAATGGAGATCTCTGAGTGTAACTAATTGTACCTTAAATCTGGCAGCACTCAGTACTCTCGGACAGCTGCAGATTGCAGTCAGTGGATCGTGAGGGCTTTGTGGCCTAGCTCGTACGCATTCTCAAAATGTTTGGCTTATATTTGATCCGCGAATAATTAAAATGTCAGCATTTTATGCGAGCACAGTTGAACAGATGCAAGAACCATCTGATGAAAGAAATACTACATCTCATTTGGGGCAAAGAAATCTGTCTGCACGTTTTCCTTCTGAAGAGAGGGGAGAGTTTTACTGTTTGCTTGCACCTCATGGCAAGAAAGTCCAATAAAACCGGTGCTCAGCTTACAGAATGTGAACTCTATTACAAAGATTAACGACACACGAAAGTCCAAAACCCCAAACCTTCGGAAACGACAGACCAGTGATACTTCCTGTAGTTATTCAGATGCTTTTGTTGCTTTATAATTGATATAAAAGAAAACAATCCTGGATTTGTTCCAAAACTCCAGTAAAACATTACGTGTCGTTCTGGATGAAGCAGTAGCAGATGGTGCACATGCGTGATGCAAAGCCAAACTCAATTCATTTTATTGCAGTTTATTCTGTTGGTTTACATAACTTGTAGCACCACAAACCTCTAATATGAAATGCACGGGCAAAGTTTGCTGTACACTCCCACGCTTCAGTCCCACTCTACCCACTAGGAGCCACACACAGAATGACTGTCTCAGTAAGCAGCACCGAGGACATTAAAACAAGCTGGTGTCAAATAGTCACTTGTACAGTCAACACTATTTGAATCCTGGAAAAATAAATATCCTCCCATTAGAATGAATGGGTTTTTCAGTATCTCAGGTAACACCCACGCTGACTTTAGAGCTCCATCACAGACACTTTCAATTTGAACTAAAAGCGCTGTAAGTTCCTCGCATCCTGCAGCCATGAAGATTCAGTATTTACAGAGGGCAAAAACATTGCATTCCATGATTTCACAACCTATTCCAGTTGTTTGGTTCTATTTTCTGTTAAATGCAACAATGAAAGATTTGTGTTACGATTCTAGCATGGAATGTCCAACAGCTCTCAGCATGTTACACATTTTGCCTAGACACGCACACAGGTCCAAGACATATCTACCTCCTTTGAAGGTGATTCTGAGTAATCTGGAGGTTCGACTACTTTCCTTTGTTATGAGCTGGGAATGACGTAGTCCTAAGGGTCATTTGTAGGGTGGTGTGCGGCCCCTCTAAAGAAAGAAACAGTAGACTGGCGGCGACTACAGCTGCTTAGAGCCTTTATTTTAAGTGTCCCACCGGGGTGACATCAATCAACAGCACGACCATGAGGGGGAAACACTTTGCACATGCGTCGGCTTATAGACCTCTGATGATCGTTCGCTAAACAGAATTGCGCCTGCAGCTTTGAATGCAGCTCACACAGGGCGTCGTGTCTACAGCGTGCTTAGAGACAAGCCTTTGGGGAAGTTTCCCCTTCCTTGTCATTCACTTTTTGGCACTATTCAAAACTGAGCAATAGACGAGTAAGACTTTAAGTTGCATTAAAGCCAACTATTCCCATAAAAGGAAATAGCGGTAAGACTGGACTTGTTGAATGCATGGGCTCTCAATGAAATGAAATATTTGGTTTTACTGGCTCTCCCAGTCAAAAAGGTTCCTGATCCCTGACTGAGAGTACCTCCACTTCTCCAGGGACCACTACACCGCCGTGAATCATGTGTATTTTTAACCATCTAATAATAAACTACCACCCAACGAATTTTAAATTGCAAATACCTTTGTCAAATGTGACCCAGTTTGAAAGATACAAGTATGGTGCAGCTTACCTTGAGCCATGATTGCTGCTGTGTCCTGCGTTGACAGTAAATAGCCGACTCTGAGGGAAATAACGTGTGCAGCTTCTCGTGGTCATCTCGCTCTTATTTGTAAGTCTGGCGGTGGGCGTGACGCGACCCTCCGCTGCACACAACGCCCCCCCCCCCCCCTTTTTTTGCGCGTGTATACGCACACGTACGCGAGCGCGTTGCAGCCTGTGAGCATCCTGCAGCCGAGTGCATCCTGCATTGCGGGGGCGCACTTTGCGTCAGACCGACGACTGTTCGGCAATTGCGTGATCGTCAACGAAGGTCGTTGTTTGAACTGTGTGACCTCGGGCGCAGTCCAGGCAGGAGAACAGTGGCACAGAGCGCTTCCGTTTGTTGTCAATGAGGAGATCAACATCGCTAGTTCATTTGAACTATTTTATCCATTTACTCGGGTGTCCAAATGTTAAAACGTGAACCTTGCCTTTTAAAAAATGAATATATTTACGTGTCAACAAAACCAATGAAACGCAAAAAATTACTAAAAACAATTCACGTTTTCAATTTGATAACGAGAACATCTGTATACAAAGTCTGTGTATATAGTTTAAACATTGGTTTGGCGACGTTGGAAAGATATTGAAAGATTGGGAATTGTCGCAAACTACTGTAAAAATACACACATACATCTCTGTGAACCTAGTGAGGTAAATAAGTGACGTAATCAGAAATAAAGAATGCTGACGCGGGATATGACATGTAATCCTTTGTCAACGTGCGAGCAGCCAGGTCAATGGTTATTCTGTGGAATTCATATATGTGTCATATGACCTACTCATCTGATAATTCTGCTGTAATGGAACTATATAGCAATTATTTTACTTAAAAAAATCGCTAGTTGTAACTTTTTGTTTAATTTATTTCAATTAATTGTGGTGCAATGTGGTGCTAATAAAAAACAGCGGCTTAAATATACCTCATCACTGCAAATGTCCTATTACAATTAAACAGCAATACAGGTGTTACATATCTCGATTTCAGTTTTTGGGAATTGCAGATGCAATTTATTTTTAGCCTTGCATAAGAGTACAGTATATGTGAGTTATTCTGTCCTATGTTTAACAGCTCTGCTGCTCACAATGTAACAAAGGTTTTATTTCAGATCCTCAAGGCAGTAGAGGAACGGTGAGAGTTGTGAAAAAAAGGAACCACTAGGGTAACTCACAGGAAAAACTCAAGAAACAGAAAAAGAAAAAGTACCAGAATAAGTGTGAGAAAAAACCAAGAGAGGAGCGATTCAAAGAGATAACAACTTAAGGTGAGGGGCCACTTGAGGCGACTTGATTTAAGATAAGAACTTGACTACAGCTGGAAGGAGGACGCTTGGTGCCAACCAGCAGGGGATTGCAGTACCACAACCACTCGTGGTACTGCAATCTCTAAAAAGTCAAGGACAAGATGCCCGACGGTCCGGAGGCGACTGGAAACTGGCACGGGCAGTTTGGCGGCAGTTTTCCTTGAAGGCTGACGGCCTGCTGGCCCCCCGGGTTTGACAGCACGTCCATGAGCGCCGGGTGTTGATGAGTCCGTCATATCGCCTAGTGACTGCACCCCTCCACCCCCATCTTAAAGAGTGCGGGAGGGACGCCCGTCCCGCCATACACTAAAAAAAACACTTCTGCAAGAATGAACGTGTTTTATTTTCAAGGAAATAAGATACATCTGCACAAAAGGCAATACCCTCATGACATTACACATGACATTTATAGTGTTTAATGGTTTTGTGACGCAATTATTTACAGACCTCCACAAGATGTTATCAAATTGTCTCTTGGGTAATGAAAGAGGTTTTTTTTCTCAGACATGAAAGTCTGAGCATTTTGCCAGGAGGAATTACCCACATTCTTTGACAAATTTAAAGATTAGTTTATTTATATTATAAATAGCATGTAAGCAGCGACTTTAGGCCGCAGCGACTCTATGATCCTGTGCATGAGCTATGAGACTAGACTGATTTACAGTTCACTACGCCAAGCCATGCCTCTGAAATGTGATTATAGAAAGGTACAATTGCAGACATTTTTCTGACCTATTGTTTTAGTTGTGAGATGAAAAAGTATTTACAGAGTGGTAATGGTTACAGTAACAGCTGGTGGGAAAGGATGTCCGTTTAAATGGTTTCATCTTCAACGCTGGATTCATCTTCAACGGACGCCTGCATATCTCTACAAAAGAAAAAAAGTTGTTGCTTTAGCAGCTGCTTTCTATACAGGTTTATGAAAGGTGGGTACTTTAGAATTGCACAGCACTCACTGTGTAGCACATCTCATACGTCAGTGGATTTTTCAACACTAGTGTTCTGAACCTGTGACATTCACAAAGAAAATTACTAATTTAAGAAACAGATGAACGACATAATAATACAACTGACAGGAAATGGAGAAAGAATATATATATTTTTAACTGTAAGGAGGGCAGTTAGCATTTTGAGTAAGTGATTTGCTTTGAGGTTTAGTTATTTAGCATTTACGGTTTTACATGAACAATTAGTGCATCATTGGTACCTTTGCACAGAGCAGATCCTTGGCCTGGGGTTGTGGTTTAGTCTTTGGCTTGGGTGCAACAGGCGGTTTGGTTTTTCCTGGGGATCTCGGCGGAGCGTTTGCTTCGTGGAAGACTGCCGAGGCTTCAGTCCCGACCGCTGTCAACTTGACAGTGATCATGGAGGTGGAGACCAAGGAGGTGTCCTCCACCTCTCCTCCAACAGGGAAGTGGTAGCTGTGACTCGAGCTGCTGAAGCCACTCACACTCTCTCCTGATGACTCTGAGCTGTCCACTGGAACAAAGAGAGGGCTGGATTATGCACATAGTCAATGGATGGATGAATGGATGGGACATTCAATCTGAAATATGTTCACTGGAAAGGTTCAAACACTGTGTTAGCAATCATTGTCCCTTCTGACATGGGTGCCTTTACAAATAATTTACCCAGACCTCTGACCCCGTTGTAGTGAAATAAAGCTGAAAAAGGCTTAAATATAAGCATTAGTCGGGCTAATAACACCGTGTCAGGGCAACGGGAGCTTCCTGGTTGTACCGTTTCACCTTCCAATTGATTTGCAATAAATCATACGCAACATTTAGGTCATGTATGACGTTTGCTCAGTTTTACACACTCACACAATAAGTTGTGACTCCCATTCTCATGGTCCAGGTCGTCCTCTTCCAGAGCTCCAGCAGGTGATACGTATCCTCCAAGGCCCCCTCCTGCTCCCCTGAGCTTCGGCACGCACATGTATCCCACGGGCGACAGAGAACTTCTACCAGAGGAAAAGGAGGAAGACGAACTACATCCAGATTTGGGCCGACCCTCAGGAAGCCCGACCCTTGAATCCTTTGATCTCGTGCAGGACGCTGCCCTGTTTTCTGCACAAACCAGGAGAACATCTTTTTCGTGAGAGTATAAGAAGGCAAAGAGTGAGAAAAAAAATCTAGTGATTAAAGTTAATGTATTAAACAAGTTTTTTACTGGAAGTTTTTGCTTACCTCTTCCCATCGGCACATAGTTGACTGCTCTGTCATTGATAGCTGCATCACTGGGCTGGATGTCCATGAAGGGCTTGTTTCCAATACCCATGAACACTCTCTCCTGCATACGGACCTCTTGACGTGTGAAATAAACATTTGAAATTTAAGAAATTATATTTTTTTTACAACCGATTATTCTCATTCAAAAGTGGGGCTGTTCATCCCAACATTACCAACACTAAGTTAAATATATAATAACATCCTTACACTGTGGGCACATATATGTCATGTAAAGGAACGACGTGCTTTTCGATTTTGCCCCTATCACGTTAACCCGACACATGCTAATGTGCTTGTAGGTTGTTCTGCATTTGTATACCTCGGTTGTGTACTGCCTGCTCCCACAGGATCCGCTCCAGGTCCTTGGTCCAGGCGTCCTTCGCCTCCCGGCTGGCTGCTTGAAGTGTGTACGTGTCCTGTGTTTTCCTCTTCCTGAACCAGATCTCAAAACACAGCCCACTGTCGCCGCTGTTCAGGGTCATGCCTACATCTGACGTCTTAATGTAAACAGAGACAAACCGATTTATGCAAGGCAGTACTTTAAATTACCGCGCGCAGTTTGGTAATACTGCAGTTCTTTGTGTGAGTTGACTTGTGGAGTGTTAGGCTGCAGAACGACAACATAATATTAGTGTTTAAGTATTGGGTAAAGAATGAAAGTCTTATGCACAAATTTGCACAAATGGGGCCAGGCAACAGTGCCACTGGTCTTTAATAAAAAGCTATTTATTCACTTTAATGTAGCCTGGGGCCGAGAATCATTTGGAAAATCTTTGGAAAGCTGTGACTTAACATTACATCCCGCGTAGCCTCGTTTGTTTACTGGTATCTCTGTTTCATGTTTATTTGTGTGTGAAGCAATGTGTGTACCTTGAAGGACTGTTTGTAGATATAGGTTTCATTTCCAATGTCCGTCTTTCTGGTTTTGCTGAACAGAATGAGTTCTTGAAAGAGGAATATGTGGCGTGAACATTTCTTCTTCCTGAATGTCACCAAGAACTCATCCTGGCGTATCAGCTGCCCCTGCTCCTTCAGATTAACCTGCAGATGGAGATTCTCAGGGTCACGTACCGTAGTCACCAATAATATACCAGCAAGAAAGTGATTAACGTAACTCTTTAATTTCTTTAGCAATATAATATCCAAAGTCAAAGTCAGCTTTATTGTCCATTCCTCGACTGCAGCCGTAGCTTCTAAATTCAGTGAATTGAGATTTATTCAAACAAATCGACAGACTCCACACTAAGTATGAACTTCCCTATTCTTACTGACAATGTAACAGAGATCGTTAAGTTCATAAACTAATCTACAATGATGGAATCCAACTGCACTCCCTGTTCCTGTGTTCGCCCCAGCTAGAGGAGCTCCACACCATCATTACTCACACAAGACCTCCGCTTACATTCCATGGAAAATATGATTCCCTTCATCCTCCGTGTGGGCTTTTTCATCACTCATTCTTTCTAGACAGATGGTGCGTTAAGATGACGATTGACGGTGATGCATTGTTCTAAATCCCAAAGAAGAATATCTTCATCACCACTTGCATCATTCTTAATGACTTTAGTCCTGCCCGCACATGTTTCTCTACTGTGCTTTCGACATTGTAGATATTCCCACGTTGGATGAGAGAATGAGGAGTCACTCTTATAACGGTATAGTAGTACACACTGTATCGCTACACTACACTTGTATACACATGTACTGTACATAAGATATAGATTATATATATATATATATATATATATATATATATATATATATATAATGGTTTAAAATGAAAGAAATGTCAGGAGAAGCAAACGGCCTCACGTCACAGTGGTGGATGGCGTCCATGGCCAGCAGGTTGTTGCCGTGGTGGAGTTGGAAGTGGATGACCTCCAGGGCGGCCTTCACCTCGGCCACCTCTCTGGTTTGTCCCGGGCCGCACTCCCTCATCATGTCCTGCAGCAGCAGACTGTACTTACTGATCCGCTGCACGGGCTTCAGCAGGTACGAGCACAGGTCCATCTTGTCCCCCAGCTTCACTTGCTTTTGCTGGAGAGGGAGGGTAAAGCCATCGGGGTAACGTCAAGGCTGAGTGGAGAACACGCTAACATCAAAGTGGATGGGAAAGAAATCTATCATGACTAAAATCATGTAGTGATTTTTAGACGAGAAAGAAAAACGAGGGGACAATAGCAGCGCTTCTCACCTTGAAGAAAGCTTGTCCATGGTTGATGAGAAGACTATCAGACTGTGGTTTGTTCTTGCTGTAAAGGGCATATAAAGCAAAGCTCTCTCTCTGAAATAAAAGGAATGCATAAAGACCATTAGGCATATTCATTATCACCCACACATTTTTTTTGTGATTCATTGAAATGGAGACTATAACAACAGTTCACATCTGTTTGAGATACGTACTCCCTATTTCCAAAGAACTCAGTGACACCAACACCAAAATAACAAAACAGGAAACCATTAACTACTTCTCGACCTTATGCAGACTCACATCTGCTCAAGCCTGGTCGCGCCATGGAAACAATTACTGGGGTGCCCCCCACGGACTGCCAGAGTTCATACTTTTTTACTTTTGCATCATTAATTCTATCGGCACTCACATGTCTCAGGAAACATCGTCCCACTCTTAAAGGTTCATGCACGCAGCTCTCCAACTCATTGAGGAAATGATGGTGGTGGAAGTCGTGGAGTTTTTCTAAGTTGCCGAAGACGCTCCCCCTGCGGCCCCTGAGGTCCTGAGGAACGTCGGGCCTCTCCAGCTCAGAGAAGTAGTGCTCTCGAACGTAGCCCAAGGCCTTCACGTACTGCCTCTCTGTGGACAGCAGCTCCTCCATGATCATCTGCAGTTTCCTGTTCCACGCGAAATAAAGAATGTGAAATCACACACAGGACATGACCATCGTGAGCTCAGCATCATTCTCAGTTTTACATGATTTACTCCAAACTCATATTTAAGTATAGAACAAAAAAGAACCATGCAATTTGGTGCTGTGTTCCTGTTACCATGTCGCTTTAGATTACAGCTAAAGGAGAAAGTTGTTACTTACAAAACATTGCTGCCATGGTTTTCTGTCTGTGTGAGTAATGTCTCTGAGGCCCTTAAATCTTTAGGGCTCTGGGTGGATATTGTGAATCCTCCACCCGCCTCTTCTTTGCTCTCTCTTTTTGACTTGCAGCTCAGGTTTCCTGACCGTATAGCCTCGCTATGGGAAATGGTCCGATTCTGGACGGGCGGCAGACTTTGATCCAGTGGCTGTGTTTCGCTCTGACAGTGTTTATGTCGTACATTCAAAGGTGAAAAGCCAGAAGTGCACGTTAAACGAGAACATACACAGGAGCCCTCGCTCAAGGACCGACCCAACGGATGGTGCAATGGAAAATCACCATCCCCTTCAACTGAGTGTGTGCTCCTCAGATCTGCCTCGCTGTGGTGCTCTCTCGGACTCTGTCTGGTTTCTGGGTAACGATCAATGTATTGTGGGAAAAAAATAGCCGTTTTCTCAGTTTTAACTGTGGCTTCAGGTAATTCCTTCCCTTGAGATTCTTCTTTCGAGTCGGGCTTTAAAGGACGGTCGAAGCGTGCCGCCGCAGTGGTACTTGGTCCTTCGCCTTCTGCGATATCAACGACCTCTTTCTGGAAGGTCCGCTGCTGCGTCAGTGAGCTTTCGTCCTCCCCCACTTCACTTCTTTTTTTCTCCTTCTCCGTTCCTCTACCCTCCGCTTGAGGATTCGCAGCTGTGAGCCGCTGGATCTGGTTCTTATCTACTCCTTTCTCTTTCTTTAGCATCTCCTTCAGACGCTGCCCAACTTGTTGGCACTGGACCAAGGCTGCATTCCACACTCTCATCACCCCAGAGGCCCCTGACCCCATGGCACAGGTTTCAGCTTTCAGAGCCTGGAAGTGTGGGGTGGAGAATTTGCCACCTAATCTTTCTTCATACATCTGTAGTGTTCTCAGGGTCTGAGGTGGGTAACACCCCTGCTCTACTTGCTCCAGAAAATGAAAACATTCCTTGGCCAGAGCAGCCGCCTAGACAGAGAGAGAGGGAAATAAAGAGAAGGGAATTTAAAATGTAAAGGTTAACACAAATCAGTGTATGTGGACAAAGAGCAAGTGAAGAAAGACAGGGATTTAGATGCCTAGCGTGTGATCAGCAGTGTTCACAGAGCAATGACAAAAACACAAACCTCTTCACAGAAGCGGTGCACACGGACCAGTGTGTCCAGTTCTTTGTGCCTTTGCTCCGCACGCAGCATAAAGTCGTCCACATTGGATTTGAAGGTGCTGACAAGAGTACGAAAAACTTCTGTTGCAGGACTGGTGTCACTTGTGCCAACGACTGCCTTTGCATCCCTCACTAGGCTCAAAGCGTACTGTTGTTTGTCCTGGACCAAATGATAAGATGTCATGTTAAACAGACTCCCGAGCTATCTACTGCATGTCTTTTTTCTGAACCCTGTTGTTATATAAATTGTTATACCTTAGACTCAGTGAGGAACACGTCAAAGCTCAGCAATGCCTTTTCAGTGCACACCAGGGTATCCCCTGTTGTGTAAGAGTCCTTCAGTCTCTGTTCGCCTTCTGCATTGAACCACATACCAGCCTGCAAAACGTAATTTAAAAGTGTTACACAAGGGTCTTACTTTGTGATAGAACGACAATAATACAAATGTTTGCCTACAATAAATAACATAAGAATGGATTTCTGCTGTTTTAACTTTTTTTTTAAAGATCGGGTCCTGTTACCGTGCAAATTTTGGCCTCCATCTCTCTGAGCCTGAAGAGGAATTCGAGGTGCAGGAGAGACTCATTTGATCTCATCACCAGAGTGTGGAGCTTCTCCTCCACCTCGTTATACAGACTAGTCACTGACTCCAGAGCGTCTCTGTAAGGACAGTGTTTACCAAGTTATTAAGGAAAATCTATAGACACTTGAATTGCATTGTGAGGTAGCCTTTGTTCTTCCTTGTGGCGGCAAGGAAGGTTACATATTTGAAAAGTTTCTTCAATGAACAAATCAGTGTAGAGACAAGACAATGCAGGTGCCATAGTATTTGAACACTGAGCAATGAGCAATAAGTGCACTGATATTATCTGGTACCTGTAGTCCTCAGACTGCGGAAATCTGAACTCCTCTCTCCTCATTCTGGCCAGAGCGGCCCCTCCTTCTCTTTGCAGAGTGACCAGCCGCGTGTCCTCCAGCACCTCTCTCATTGAGGCCTTCTGTTCCTGGATGCATTGTTGCACTTCCTGCGGCAGTCGCGGCAAAAGTAAAGTCAACACGCCTGAGCGGCTTCAGAATGAGCTGTGTGACTTCGCACAGTGAACATGTGTGATCTACCTGGGCGGTGTCCCTGGTCCTGCTGCAGTCTACCTTATTGATGGCCTTCTGCAACAGGCTGTCGGCCCCTCGCAGCTCAGCCATGAAAGCCACCAGTCTCTGAAATGAATAAAATGTAGGACACGTTGAGGTAAAAAAAATGATACATTGTAATGAACCCAAGAGCTTTGAGTTGAAGAGACACAACATTTCTGCCATCTGCTGCCCACAGAGAGCTCGACAGGCTGCAACATGCGGGGACTGCAGAAGCTGCTGTACATAACAAGTTGGGGCTGCTTCTCTCCGATCTGCAGTTTAATCCCATAATGGGATAATGAGATAATGAGACAATACAAGCAAGTCTCTAATCCGTGTTTGGTTCATCTTGATATCTACATATCATTTGCAGCCTATTACTTTCTGCTGTATATTTTCTATGACCGTTCAATAATCAACGTTTAATAATTAATAATAATAATTAATAACTTAATAATTATTTGAATAGGACTTTTAGTTGTCACCTTATCCTCCCTCTACTCAAAGCTAAATGTGTTTTTGGTGATTTACAGTAAACTCAGTGCTTCAAAGTGATTGTGGGGTGTGAGTGAATATTCAGTACCTGATGGAACTGCAGCCAGTCGGTATGACTGTAAGTAAAGGTCCCTCCCAGGTTAGAGGTCAGCTGGGAAGCTTCAACTGTCTTGTTTAGGGCTTTCATAGAAGTCACGATATCCATCTTATGGACAAATGCAAAGACAATGTTCGGCAGGAAGAAAAAGTATCTCTCATTTCTAGTGCAAATCAAAGAATCAAAGAATAACATGGAAATTGTTATCATTTCTAACCTGTAGCCCTGGCTGTTTTTCAGGTCGTGGACAAGTGTCTTTGTCCACCAGCATCACGATACTGTGGACAGCATGGAGAGCCTGTTCCTGTAGCAGATGGTCAGTAAGTTCAAACAAATGTCGTACATTTGAATGAATAAGATGCAATGGTTGCTCTTATCACTCTATCACCGACCCTCTTTCTCAATTATCAAGGATGTTTGCAATAGGCCTACAGTTGGTGTTACTTTGTCTTTGGTAAAATGTTGAATTTGGGCCTCTGGTGCATTTCATTACTGCTAAAAAATCCTAAACTTGTGCAAACTTGAAATAAACTTGTGTGTCAGTTCTTGTGTATTGTAGATTCTATCACACAATTTCGAAACCATCAGTTTCCTAATCTGTGAATGAAGTAATTTGACATCTGCCAGCATCATGTCATTGGTGGTTTGGGTGAGTGCATGCAACTCATGCACAACGGCTTTTCCTTCCTACCTGAGCCATCAGCAGAGCTTTGTAGAGATGAAGTGAAGGAGGCTTCTTTCTGGAATTGATGACTAAAGTCATTCCAAGCTCTTGAACTTCTTTCCTACAAAAACATTGGAACATGTCAGTGCACATTCAAACATGACCTCACAGTATGTTTTTGTTTAATAAGCGGCTTACATGCTTATTTGCTCATTTCACTTACAATTGACTTTTTATCTCTCTTTGGCACATACACACATACTTCTTCACATATCCTATTCCACACTTTGACACCTCTACACACCCTTTTAATGGCCTCTTCTTGGGTTACTGCTGTGTGGCCTACAGAAGTAATAGCTGCTAAATCTCGCAAGACGTCGCATACCAGACAGTTGGCAGCCAGCCTGGACACAGACTTGTTTTGTGGCTCTTAAGTGGGGACAGAGGAAGGCCAAGCTATTTAGTTGAATGCCTTTTTGACTTAAAAGACACCCTTAAACCCAATGTAAACAAAAAGCAAAGTTAAAGGGATTGCTAGTAAACCTTCCAGGAGTATTGACACTGCTTTAGCAAACGGTCAGCACAGGTCACAAGTGTAGATTTGACTTTGATGGTTATTCTGCATGAAATGTTGTTTCCTTAATTGTAAAACAGCAGCTATACAAAAGAATGGACCTGGAGGTGAGAGCACGCATCATCCCAGCCTGCAATGGACACCTCAGCTATTCAAATGGTTTCTGTTGCCCTCTTCTGGTCAGACCTTTTATTACATGTCATTACAACTACAGCTTTCGTCTGCTCAGCCATTATCCTGGCAATTATCATTCACTTTTGTTATAATCAGTGTTGGGCACGTTACTTTAAAAAAGTAATTAGTTATAGTTACTCACTACTTGTTCAAAAAGTAACTGAGTTGGTAACTGAATTACTCTACAATAAAAGTAACTCGTTACTAGGGAAAGTAACTATTTGCGTTACTGTTAAAAAATTAGAGTTGCTTACAACGGATGACGACAAAGTTTTTGCTCCTGGATATAATGTACACATCACTTGCACGTTCTTGCCTTTGACCAAAATGTATTTGAAATAGTGATTATATCTCCATCTTGAAAATACTGTAGCGTGTCTTAAGTTCCTAAATGTGTATATGGTTCTTATTACTCTATTACTTGGGCCGGGGTTGGGGTCCCGCCCCTTCCGGGGTAATGTGTGTAGTTTTTGGCTCTTTATTGGCACAAAACTTAGTCGGATTCTAATAACGTAGTCGACAGCTCGGGCATTGGCGGACTACCGTTTGGAGGAGGCTTTTTCTAGTGGAGATGGAGCGTTCTTTTGGCAGAGGTTTTTATGTCAAGAAGGAGGAGGAGGGCAACGAGTACGGATATTCTCGTCCGGTTCAAGTGCTGGGAGGACAACGTTTTTCCGTGGACAGTCAGGGGAGATGCAACGTGAGTTACAGCCACCAACATCCGCTGGGGGTCCTGGCTTAGCGACTGCTAGCGCTGAAGCTAGCTACACGGCCCGCGGAAAACTGCCACCCGGGAACGTGTATGGACAAAACGTAAACAAAGACGGCGGCGCCCATGGAGAGCAAGTGCCGGTAGGCATTAAGACGCCGAAATATGCGGGGAAGTCGGACGGGGAGGCTTTTCATGCTCAGTTCGAGAGTAATGCGAGTAACGAACTAATTTACATTTTAGTAATTGTAACCGCGTTACTTGATTTAAGAAAATAATTCGTTACAGGCTCGTTACCGCTAAAAGTTGTGGAATTACAGTAACGTCCCAACACTGGTTATAATAGAGATAACCAATGGTCATTGTGTTCAGTACCTTGGTATGGAGTGTAAGTAGAGTAGTAGTTCACAGACACTCTGGACTGACACTAGACTGGATGTCCACTCCTTTCTGTCACCATAGACCTCAACGACTGCCCTGCCCGTCCTGTCCCTGCTGCCTGAGGGTTTGTAGGACAGAAAAAAAAGGTGAGGGATGTATCAACTGTTCTCTTTTCAAAACGGTGTTGGAATGACTGTAAGTAAAAACAATTATGATGAATGTGGTTGGGGTAGACAAGAAGACGGTTTTAAATTTGACTATTTGAGATACAGAAATCTTACAGTTGAAAAAATTTAAGTGAACGCTTAGAAATCAAGTACCTGGCAAACAAATAATCCCCAGTTCAAGCATGCCAACAATGCCTCTGAACCCTGATTCCTTGGTCTGTGGAGGCTGGTTGGAGTCAGAACTTGTTGATAGAAGTTCTGCAGGAGACGACTTTTCTATCTTCGAGTTATGGACTTTGGAGTCTGGTCCATCTGCGGTGGAGGGAATTTCCCTCCTACTTAAATGGGAATCTGCATAACAATGCACACAAATAAATAGAACTCCCAAAAAAGTATAGAAAAACAAATAAACTACAGTGAAGCATCATTATTGAAAGTATGTATTTTTTTCACATAGCTTGATTTTAGTTTACCTGTCTCACTTTCCACTATCAGTAATTATTTAGTCATTCATTCATTCATTCATTCATACATCTAAACAGACCTCATTCGAAGTGCATCCAGCTGCACAGCTGTTTACAGACCTTTAAACATTGAACGGGGTCTCCGTAACAAAACCCTGAAATGGCCTGGCTAATAAGCCTGGCTTTGATTTCAGACATCGTAATTTGCTTCTCCTTAGGGCCAACAAAGCCGTGCCTGTGCTCTCTCTCTTTGCTGATCTAACAGTCCATGACAAGCGTGTCTCCAGGCAAGATCTCAACATGCCCCTCCGAGGGCATGTGGGTGCACAGAAACCTCCTTTTTGCATGTCATACTGTCTCCTGCATTAGAGGAATGCTCTGCTCTCACTTTTGGGGTTCAGGCTCTCCCTTTCATTGGGTTCAGCGCGGCATTTCCGTTCCCTTCCTCGGTATTGGTAATAACGTGAACGTAGTCAAAGCACCCGGACAATAGTGTGAGCTGGCTGTAATCTAGCGCGATGTTTGACCTTTGAACCCTCTTTGTGAAGCGCCTTTACAATCTCGGTGGAGGACATTCCCTCAGGCACGAGAGGTCATGGTCGAGTTTCAATCAGTCTGTTTGGCGTGAATGTTCAGTGGCCCTTCAAGCATTGAGCAACAGATCGTAACAGACGCTGTGTGTGCAGTAATAACAATGTCCAAACTATGAGAGGGCAATGAAAAGAGAACAAAAGTAGTCTGGACATTCCGCCTTACCTGGTTTAGGGGAGTTCAGTCTTTCCAGCTTTAAAGTCACTTGATCCAACAGATCTGCTCTCTTACACTGCATTATGCTGGTGATCGTTTCAGGGCAGATGTCACTGTGGCTCCTGTTGTTGACTTTGTAGAGAAGCGGACTCCCTTTAGGAGTCTCCGACACAGTGGACAGAGACCTCACCTTAGTTTTGTGTTTCCCTGATGGTTTCACAACCTCCACCTTCTGAGGTGGTTTGACATCACCACCTGATCCTGGATGTATACCAGTATTTTGTCCTGATTGGTGGGAAATAAGTTTCATCTGAACCTTGTGACTCTGGCTCAAACCAGGTGTTGATTTCAAAATCTTTGGTGATTCCTTCATTGGGTTTTCTGACTTGGAACTGGTAGGAAGGTCTTTGAGATGAGATACAAAGCTCTCCGGTGTTGCTTCACAGCAGTGTTTATGTTGGCTGGGCTCGTTTCTTATCACAGGTTTATTACAGTTGTTGCAACAGCCAGCAAGTTTGTCTCTTTGAGCTTCAAATGCACCCTTGGCTCTTAACTCTGGTTCCTCACAAAGGACCACCTCCTCCAGAGCAGCCAAAAAGTCGACACTGCCCTTCTCAAAAGCAACTGGGTTTCTCAGCGCTGCCACGTACGAGTCTCTGTACCTACACTTTAACTCTTGATCCGTGGGCTCATGCTCCAGCCCTCTCTGGCTGCATGGTGTCCGAGGATCCTCAGTGTACTGAAGGTTGGGTCCATAGTGAAAGTTATTCCCATGTGGTACAGGCGGCGGTGGTCTGACGGGTTTGAATAAACCAGAATTTTGTGGCTGTGAATGGCTGCTGCTGTTTTTATCCACAAACTCTGCGCCTGTGGCAATATCTACCAGGTCTACATAATCACCTTCAATCCCTTGATAGTTACGACTGTCCCAGGTGTTAGGAGAAACCCAACCCACAGGTTTGATTAAAGGTCTGGAGCAGGATTTGGAAGTTTGTCTTCCGTGGTTCATCTTGATTAGTTTGGAGGAGCAGTCAACAGGCCTCAAAGACCCTGGCATCCTGTCTTTTGCAGGAACCATGATGGCTCCCATTGGCAGCGTGGAGGAGGTAAAACAGGAGGGAACTGAGATTTGTTTTGGCTCCGGAGGAGGTTCGCGATAAGTAGGCATGACCTTGGGCTTGTCTATAAACTCTGGGATGGCAATTTTTGCCCAGGGCACTTTGATTACTCCTTGATCCGTGCAAAGCAAGCAGCGTGACAGAGGTGTCTCCTGGCGCCCTTCATTGATCTCCTGCAGCCACTCCTCAGTGAAGATGCAGGGGTAGGACGTCTCGGGGACGGGTGTCTCCTCCACTTCTCGAGAACCCTCCTGCAGAAGACTTTTGAGAACAACACGAGCTGCTTGGTCCCCAAAAGGTTCCACTTGTAGATAGAAATCTCCAGGACGCAGCAGCAAAGGGTTCACAGGTGCTAACTGGATGATGGTTTTGTCATGAAGACACAGAGGCCAGCCTTCACAGCGGAAAACCACATCTGAGTATCCAGCCTAGAAAAAAGAAAAAAGTGTAATTTTTCATTATTTTGCTCTATTTTGTCTTTATTGATGCATTTGTGTTTTAGCATTTTCCTGCTTCCTATATCTAAATCAGAAAATCCTTTTAAAATAGATTCATTACCAGTATAATATTAAACAATTTTGATTTTAGAAAACTTAAAAGCGCAATGATTCAAAGTAACGTTTTGTAGTGTTTTCTCACAAATATGAATATTTATGAGAACGTTTATGAAAAGACGTTTTAAAAAAAGATTGCGAGTGCAGATGTACAGAGACATAGTTGATACTCACACATGCTGCCTGTTGGACACTCTCCAGCAGGTGTTTGGAGGGGATGAGGAAGTCCAGCATACACTGTAACGCGTCGCCGTGGTAACGTTCCTCAATGGTGCGAAACAACTGGCAGAGAACGATGGGTGCTGTGGCCTCGAAAGGCGGGAAGAGGGCCGACAGGGCACCCTGGATTGATGAGTCGAGAGATTCAGGGTTCTGGAGCAGAAGAAGATGTCAGTGACATGGCATGTGTGATAACATTATGCTTTAATAAGACTGAGGATATGACATAAGTGGATGATTCCGTCCTACTCAGTAGCAAGTTATCCTTTTAGAAATATACTTGATTTTTTTTGTATGTACAAGCCTTTTTCAAAGCCATAGGATCTCAAAAATCCACTAAAACTAGGAGTGCAGGGATTAAAAACGACATTATCGCAGGGCAACTGCTGCTGTGCATGTAATAAAAGCTGACCAGAGCATCAATGTCAGTGGTTATAAAAAGAAGCGGTGTGATCTACACATTCTTCTCAAATGAGAATTGTATTGACCTGTCAAATGAAGCACATAAATCATAAAACATTTAATTCAGGTCCCCACAGTCTCATCTCATATATTCAATACATAATAATAACAACAATAAAAACAGCTGCCCTCAAACGGAAACCCTGGCATTGCAGGTAACAAATACCATTGTTAAAAATCACAATAGCCTTTTTTATGTTGTGTATTTGACTAGTTTGGGTCGATTGCGTTTGTAAAGTAGTACACTGGGTGTCTTATACGGACTAGGGATTTAAAAAATAGATTCTAATACTGAAATATTTTAAGAAAGTCCACATTGCCAAGTAAGCCAAGATCAAGGGCTCTGAAGATGAAACATGACCGGACAAATATTTTTCTGGGTCTTTTACCCCTGGTTGTTCATGTATGGAATGGCTCAGGGAGTTTTTCGGCTTCAAAGTTTAGAAGGGAAAAAAAGAGAAATGATGAGATGGTAAATGATCATAACCATGAAAGGATAGAGAAGGATATTTTGTTCGACCCTAATAAAAGTTTCCGAACTTCTCTGGAGATGATTAAGTCTGTTCTGCATGAGTATATAAAACTTGTTTCATGTCTTTCCAGGATCTGCTTCATTTAAACTGTGTTTGTAGGACCAGGAGGCCACTGAAATGCTCACCCGGTCAAAAATCCCCTTAAACAAAAAAAGGGCGTGAATTGTTTACAGCATGACACTTGGTGTCTGCGTTTACTGCACGTGCAAATGTCTGCACTAGATAAGCTGCTCGTAAATCGGCTACGGGGTGCGTCAACCAAAATAAATAAGCAATCTTTAAACCTTTTCTGCTGAACCAAACCAACTGCACGACTTTGAGGAAGAGGTTTTAAGACGTGATGGCGGTTTACATAGACTAGCAGAGCAACTAAAAATCCGATGCATTGTTGTGCACTTCAAATACTGTATGTTTATTCTGTTCCAGCACTGAGAGCTATAGGATCTAAATTACTTTGTATGTTGTCTGTAAAATTGTAATTCAAATCACCCATCATTTTACAGTACATCATTACAGTGGCAGTGTTTAGCAGGTATAATATTTATGTAAAGCAGTTTTGTTTTACTGCTGAAAGATGCCGCCCAGATAAAATGGACTTGCTATGCCTTTCAATTTAGCATGTAGAATGGACTGTCTGTACAAAACCTTATGGCTCTATGTTAAAAAAGTAAAAAAAAGAAAAAAATGTGAACTTTTCTCGCCATTAGTCGCTCTACATAATGTTTTTCATCGGTATGTGTTCAATATAACTTTCCCAGCCATGTCTGATTTGATAGGGGAGTTCAGAACTTTGGTATTATTATTATTGGCATTCTCATTTTGCACCTGTGGTGTGTGCTGAGATGTACAGTTTTGTTCTTCCATTCACATCCAGTATTGTCACAAGTGTCATTAAATGGTGGATGTTACGTCCCCTGACGTGACTCCGCCCCCTCCTGGAAGAGGGCGGCGTAATTGTGTCTCAGGTGAGTCACCTGGCGCTGCACCACCTGAGAGTCATCAGGTAATTGATGTGAAATAAAGACTCCCAGACTCTGTGTGGGCGAGCTCTCCTCTCCTCGTGGTTCTCTCCCTGAGAACATGCTGCGCAGTGCGTCTTAGCGCAGACGCAGACGCAGACGCAGACGCACTACGCACATGCACGTGCGTCTGCACTCAGACGCACGTGCACATGCTGTAGGAAGCACATAAGGTTCTCTGACATTTCTCCTCTTTTGTCCATAGAGAGGGAGGTCAATTGTTTTTCCTTTCCCCCGGTAGGTAAGAAAGACTGTTTTCTAGCGAGTGTGGGGTTTTTGTATATTGTTTTGACCTTTTGAGACACTGATGTTCTTTGCTTTCGTTTCAGTTGTCGACTTGAGTTAAGTCGCTGGAAAATAAACTATCCTTACTGTTCAGTATTGGCTCACACGGTGTTTATCTGTTGTTCGACCTTTTTTTAGACGGTTACCTTCTTTTCTACGTTTCATGTGTTACGCCTGGGCACGATAGGCAGGCCGCAACAGTGGAAAATATGGATATGAACCAAGGCAGGTGTGCTACACAATCTGTTCTCAGTAACCTCCTGTGATGATCTCCCAGCCACACAATAGGGCCCATTTTTAGCTCCCCTCTTGATTTAGCGTATTGGCCTGACTGAGACCAGGGACACGCTGAGGGTAAACACAAGGGCAGCAGCTTCAAAGCCCTCACGCTGGTTGGCGCTAGCACTGTGATGACTGCCTGGCTTGAGGGTTGGCTACATTCGTGAGTACCTTGGACAGTCTTGAAACATTAGAACAAAGGTCATAACGTAGTTTCACGTTTTGGTGAATAATTCACAGATTCCTTAAACTTTGATTATGTGACTTAACTTAGTGTTGCATTCGCTGTTCACTGAAACTTTGGTATTGTGCCTTTTTTTAAATACAAGGTGTTGTTTTTGCTGAAAGTTTACACGTTACATGTTGGCTGTTTGGTACAAATGTCAACATTGGACACTCTTGTAGACGTTGCGTGTTCTCAGTGGAGAAGAATGCTTCCTCTTTTCTGATTGCGCACATCTGTCACAATAGATTAGCAAATGCAGAACAGAATACCTTCGAGGCTGGCTGTTGAAGGGTAATGCGTCGCAGCTGTTTTAGACTGACTGAAGCCATTCAACTTTGGGTTCTACTGTTTTTTTTCAAAGCTAAAGATAAACCACAGCTCATGTATGCACATAGTAGAGGGCTCGGACGTTCACTTCCCCTTCTGTCCACATTTTACTTCAAAAAATGGACTTTGGCTGATTTTCAATAAATGGACTTTGGGCTTCATTTTTATGATTCCCCATTATTAGAGTTTAGTATTAGCGTTTACTCTTCTGTAGCCTGGCTTTTAATCCATCCCTGAAATACAACCCTAAACAAAAATACAATTTAGTTATCACAACGTTATTTCAAAATCCTTTCAGATTAAACCTATTTTCGTTTACACTCTGAAATTACAAACACGCTTTCTCTGTGGGTGGTTTGGCTAGCAATTATATTTATATTAGTGAGATCCTCTTGAGATTTTATAGAGCATTGCTCAGCTGGACCCGGTTCAATCCGGCCAGCCAGCCAATTTAACCGAGGGTAAGTTATTCTGTATCTTATTACATGTGAAAAACTGACACAGAACATGGCAAACAGGCCTAAACGGAAGATTCAGAATGACCTTTTCTTAGACAAAGCAGAGTAGGAGCCGTTGTTTTGGGGTTTGAGTATGATTTATTATCATAGTCATAACTTTAAAAAAGAGAACTAAACTGGTTCTTGCACAATTCAGAATCTGTTTCAGTTATCAAACTCCATTCCTTCTGTCCCTAGGGAGCGCCGGACATCATAATGATAACACAATTCTTCCCCGTATGACGGTGCAGTGATTTGCTCTCGCTTCCTCATGTTGAGGCAAAGTTTCTACTTTTCTTTTCCAAAGTAGTTTTACTCAATTAATCGGACAGAGAGCAACGTTTTATCAAGCTTTAATCCCAGAACCTTTATCTTGGCCTGCGGAGACAGTGGGGTTTGATCCATATCCAGCTGACGGCCACATTCCACCGCCGCCTCTTCAGATTCGGCACAAGGGGATTCCCTCTCCGCTCATTATTGTCCAGTGCAGCCTGTGACTTAACTCCTAAGAGCTTCAGTCTCCAGCAGAGATCATTGTTTGACCTGAATTGGCATGCTAGTTTGGACAACAGGCTTTTGTCTTTGTCTTGTCCACCCTTCGGGGCACCCTGGGAGTTTTTGCAGTGCAGAGTATTGAGCACATAATTACAGGTTTCTGCCTTGGGCTTTGGCCAAAGAAAGTTAGCACAGCCACAGTGTAAACAAGTTGTCATGGTGTTTAATGCACAATGTGTATGTGTGTCATCAACCAGAGGCTCCATAGATTAGAGTAGTTGAGATGACCATAGAGTGATTTTAAAGATTAACCACAACTAAGTCGATCTGCATCCTAAAGGAAAAACCTTGAAGGATTGGTTGATGTCTCCATCTTGTCTTATCACCACTTTGCTTTAAATCCAGATAAGAAATGATCTCCTAGCTGAATTATCTCTGGGCTAAACCCAAAACATAAGCAGAAATGGCAGTCGAGTGAAGACCAGGCAGTAAGTCCTGCAGACGGCCTGAACTCAGGTAGATGTGTCCAATTGAGCCGTGAAAATACCATCCATGACCTCAGCCAATCCCCCCCTGGGCACCAGGTGCTAACAAGTCATTAGCTTTCCACGCTCACAAAGCCTCTAAAAGTGGTAAGATGCTGCAATCAGTCACATGCTTATCCATATCATGCAACAGAATCTCTTTCTCCACTTTTTTTCCTTAAACATTGGTTAACTCCTGTTTGTCATCAGTGCTGTTTTTGTGTGTGATCCAAACTCAGCAGAGGGGTCCTGCATTCAACTAAGCCATCGTGTGTGTGTGTGTGTGTGTGTGTGTGCGCACATATCAGACCTTTAAATAAGGCATTGTTCCTGTTATAAATACTTTATAATACTCTTTTTTTTTTTTTTAGTTTTGAAGAACTCAACTAGAACTCATTAATAGACCCGCAATCTGTAAATGATGAACAATGACAGTCACACTTCTGCAATGTAACTTAAAAGATGCTGCTGGTTATAGCTGTCTTTTTCTATTTTCTAGGACAATCAACCAATTTTCTCTGATTCTGAATAAATCAGTGCTGTCACATTTTCTCATGAATCAAAGACTCCTGGGTATATTTTGCAGGGCTCTCAAACACTGCCTGCATCTGCTTCTGTTTTGGATACACTTAATAAGCCGATGATGTCCTTTCCAGGTCAGCACATTTTTTTAAACTTCCACAGAAAGTAGTAAGAAAGTCGGCCATGTCCGATAAAGTTTTTGGCACTGAAGTGCAGCTGTGTGTAATCAAGACATGTATGAGTTAAGTAACAACCGGTAAGTCCACCTGTTGGCCTTTTTTTGCTTCTGGAATGTCCATGAGTTATTCATAATGAACCGCTCCCATTTACGCAGTATGACAAAAAGAGGTCTGTTAGGTCTCCCATCATTTCCCAAAGCTTTTGTTCTGGCAAACACTCAGTAAAAACAATCCAAAGAATGTTTTAATGACCAAGAAATTACAAAAAGTTAATAATGCAAGTAACGTGCAGTCAAATCCATTGAGCCCTAACAAAAGGGATTCGTTAGTTTGTGTTTTACAGGCAGTGTACTAAACACTGACATCTGCTTGTCTTTGTCCTTGAGCTTTGCAAACAACGGAGCCCAACAGTCGACATGGCATACAAACCCGGGCTCTTATCTTTCAGTTGGTGTTACCGCGTCACACGGTGTGTCACCTCAGGTTTGCCCAACAGATCAAAGTAATTCAGATGGTTTTTGAATTTAAGCAAGTGCTACACCGATCGAAGGACTTGAAAGTGACGCGTGGTGATCGCTGAACCAGCTACAGCACAACTGTTCTTTTTCTAAACCAAAAAAATCTCACATTTTTTCCCCCCAAGTACTGGCCAACAGCTCAGCAAACACACTGCACAGCTTCTCTTGACATTGACTCACTTTTGTGAAACAGAGATAATAAACACACTAAAAACGAGCTTGCTCATTCAAGCAAGATTGAAATAATTTGGCTCCAACAGGCCCACACAGATGTCTGCAATTACTTCTATAGCGCACATTGGTTTTGTCTTTTTGATTTCCCTTGTCTGCCTCTCCTGAATTCTGGTAAAATCCGAATGAGTGCAGATGTGGGCAGAAGTTATTATCTGCCAGCACAGAAGATAGTATTGTAAGACTACTCATTACAGGCAGGGGAGGGAGCTGCTGGTGGATGGACAGAGAGTATCTGTGACCGTTTAAAGCTAGGCCAGTATGTATGACAATCTGGATATCCTAGTACAGCAACGCTATTGTGTTCCCAACTGTAACTAGATTAAGGTTTATGCATGCATGCATATTCTAAGCTGAGGCGTGAAAAAATGTCATGGATGAGGATTTCTGATATTTCAATATAGGAAAAAGGCAACTCAGAGAATTATCACACAGCGGTGGAGTTGCTTGGCTTTAATGAGCGTTTTAGCATCTAGTAGCTCATTGTTTCTCTTTCTTTTACATTAACATTTCTAGACGCAGGTAGTTTATTGGCAAAAAGCTAAAGGACAGCAAGAACAGTGAATAGGGGACTTGTATCAATCAGATGGAAATTAACATAATTTGAATCCCGACATTACTTTCCTTCTGCTGGATTTCTAAACGGACAATAGATTTTCCCCAAAACAATTAATGCAGGTATAAAAAGATCATGTCCTTGCTATTAATTCAGAAACACAATCTTGATGAATCAGTGACGGAAAACCCCGCTAAGCTCAAACTGGACATGTTCTTGTGGGGCGAGTGAACATTCAAAACACACAAGCTACTACAAACTTTGATGATTTGCATCAACTTTGAATATGCTTCAAATAGTGCAACTGACACTTTACCTTCAAATACCATCCCACGTTCACTGCACAATGAATGAATCACATGCGTGCCTGATCTTACTAGTGAATGAATGACTCTTGACTTGTCACACAGTTACCCCTGTGAAGGTAAATACGAATGAGACCAGCAAGCCGCCGCTCTGGGTTATGTATTACTACTGTGTTTACCCAAGAGGGAAGCTACTGGTCAGACAATGTAGTAATCTAATAATGGAGACATCGCCCGCTCATGACTTGAAGTTGGAGGGTGTTCACGGAAGACAAAATCAGTCACGCAATAAGTAAAACAAACAGAGGGGGCTGTAAAAATTGGTCGAGCCAGTGCTGCAGTGCATGTGAAGGGGGGGCGAGTACAGCGATGTGCTGCCAAGTCCTGCTCTCTCTTTAAAGCTATAATTACCATATAACAATACACTGGTATACTGAATCAATGCTAAGCTAAGAGGAAAAGAAAAAAACAAAATCGAACCCCTAAAAGTCGCACAGCAGCAACCACCAGTTCAGAATCAGAATCAGATTCGGTTCAATATTGAAAAATTGGCCTCATTTGAAAGATTCCACATCTTCCAGCAATATAAAAACATTTTACCATTTTGTGGCTCGTTTTCATTAGTCAATTAAAGCTGTAACTGGTATTAGTATTCCTGTCCAGTTTAAGGCCCTGTGTTCTTATTCAAGTTTCCAAAACTGAAGGGCAAAACGTCATTATGTGCCATAATATAAATTAGTCAGATGATTTATACTCCAAAAGACTCACCACTCACTCTGTGTGTCATCTGAATCAATTAAGTCCCAATCAAAGGACTGAAAGATGCAAAACAAGAGACAATGCGCTTGTATCTCCTCTCTCTCAGTGCGCTCACACTTAGAAAGCTTGAGAGCTGCTGATGTGAAACAATCCCACCAACTGTGCTCAGGCTAACAAAAAGGTCTGAAGAGTGCAGCCACATTAACTTTAAGCTGCCTTTGTATGTCACAGCATTTGTTTCATGAAAAGAGGACAAAGGATTTCCATCAGTTCCGTACAAAGCATCATACAACTGAAAAAAATCAAAGGCTAAAGTTGCGTATTAGTTGTAACACATCAGGCTTCCAACGTTTCATACACACATGGACGGGCAAGAGAGAGAAACAAAGTCACTTTTCCAAACCAGTGTCTCACGCTCTCAGTTACTGGGTCAGTGGAGCACTTCAACTCCTAAACATGAAAGTAAAAAGAGACAGGAAGTACAACTGGGACTTAAACTTGTGTTCGGGGGGATTTTACTTTACCATCTTTGCAGACGTTTCTCCAACATACGCCGAAAACCTTTTTTCATTGTTGGTCCTTATAGTCCTGTAGAGGTCGCCTGCCTTGGCTCTGCACAGTGAAACCTCTGCATGGTTAGTGCATCAGCAAGTGAAGCAGACTGAAGTACATCCACATGTTGCACTGTCTCGATCGAAGAAGCAACCAAAGTTATTCCCATTCTTCAAACGCTGTGTGTTGCACGCAGAGAGCAGCACATTTTTAGCCTTCCTGTTGATCCTCCAGCTTCGCTTCTCCGGCTACTTTGAGAGTTCAGGGGTGTGTGACACAAACACACGCACACAGAGAGAGGGAGGGAGAGAGAGGGAGAGAGAAGGGAGTAGGAGAGTCTATGAGAGGGGGAGGAGAAAAGCTTTCTCTTTCAAAGGAAATCCCCCTCAAGGCTTGGCAGAGTTTCTTCGCTCTCTCTCTCAAACACCCCAGGCTTTATCACACACTCAAGCGCACACACACAGACACAACATGCCACAAACGGATACCCAAAAGCAAGCCAGTTGCGACACAAACTCACTGAATGTCTTATACTGTACGTAATGTAATGAATTTATACGTTCCTAAGTTGTCATGAGTGTAAACGCACCGATCAGAGATCCGAGCCGTTGAAATCCAGCCCCTTGTTTGTGGCCCCTTTCTTTCTATTTTAATCGCTGTGAGCTTTTAAAAGCCTAAGTCAGTCTTTCTTCTCTCTCTCTTGTTCCTCCTAAACTTCCACCGTCGGGAAGGGCCTTTTCTCATTTCCTCTCCTCGGCAATTGTCTTCCGGCAGACTGCCCAGTCTTTGACTCGCGTCAAAGGGAGAGACACAGAGGGGGCTTCGCCGCAGAGGTCCGAGCTGAGCAGCAGACATGTGAAGACTGCTCCGATACTTCCACTTTAGTTCTGAGGAATGTAAGGGTCACACCCTCTGGTCTACATTTTACATCTGGAATTGGAAGGTATATAACGTATGAAACCAAAGACCGGCTGCGAGGTCCCATCGCTACGACGTTCGTTGAGGAAAAAGGGGTCGGCAGGCGATTTGTTTATTTCTGTCTGAGAAGGAGTGTAAATGAGAAGGTTTAGACAAGCAGCTCATTCATTATTCGCTCAAATTCCAGAAATTGCATGAGAGTCCCTACATGACGAAATGGAGCAGCATGTATTTTCTTTTAATCACATGTTCCTCTTTATTGAACAGGTGAAGTTGCAGGTGGAAAATAGGAAAACGCTGCTTCTCTGCGCTGTGGATTCTTCCTCGCCTGTCTTTTTTTCTGTTAAACATCACCTGCAAAAATATGTAGGTGATGGTTTTTAAATGTGGTCAATTGGTTGCACTTTTAGAGGAGAAACAAGCTGTGAATAAGCCTGATATATCATTGAAATACTTATTTATCACACTGTTTGACAGAAAGTGAAACATGGACTCCACTTCAGCTCTGTATTTATTCTCCGGCAAATAGTTATTAAATGCTTGATGGTTTGGCTGCGATGTCCTCACATGGTCTGTTTGCTGTCGCTGGGCAAGTAGCTCACACTTGCTTTATCGGAGCCTTCTTTGCAAAAACTGCAAGCTGGCTTCAAATCTTGACCAAAGCAATGAGCTCGAAGACCCCTAAAAGCTCCGTAGTAAGTTTGTTCACATTACAGGCCGTCATTTGATTCATATGAAGTCACTGATAAGAGCTGCTTTGAGAGTTTTCTTTGAATTAGCGACATTTTACAGGAGGACTTGATGTCATTGTGATGCGATATAAAGCGTATCTCGGTGAATCATTGTTACTTGTTCACCCACTCATGCGCTACGGTGAGCCCGCCTTGATTTGTGAAAAGTAGGCCAATCTGCTTCTGTTTTTGTTTCACTCGCTGTCGAGGTCCAGACTTGTCCAGACTGTCTCCCCAGCAGACACACGACGGTGAAGCTAAGAGCGCGCTGGATGAAAGCGGGCTGACACTCGGTTTAGATCCCCGCTTCATGAAAACCAGATGGGCTTTCCATCCAAACCAACAGAAAGACAGTGAAGGAGCCGCCATTTTCTCTGTGACTCAGTGGATGGGGAGTTTAGGACGCTCTCAAAAGAAGCAGACATAAACACACGTAGGTACACACACACACACACAGAGAGAGCACCAGACACAACTAGACGCAGAAATGCACACAGAGATAAATCTCTCCGGCGATACCGCTCAAGTCCGGAAGTTTGAAGCAAACACCCGCATGTGTTCATTAAGCAACCGTATAAACATGCGCTTGTACTGTAATTTTCGTAAGTACAGACATAAACACAGGAATCTGCGCAAACACTTGCACGCAAACACAGCAGGATGAGACCCTGAGACCTCTGTCCTCCCTTCCTCCCTCCATGTCTAATTCCTTTCTAGTTGGTGGAGACCCCTAAGGCGAGTAAGCAGGACCCCTTCAGTGATTTACTGGGAACCAGTGATCGCCCTCGTAACCTCCCATGAAGGCTGACGCACAGCAGCCCCACGGCCTTGGCGGTTAATAAAGCGTGATTCACGGTGAGTGAGCGCACTAATATTGTCATTAAAGAAGGGGAAAACACACCTCTCCCCAGGCAGTCTGCCCCCCTGCGTCACTTCTTGGATCAATTACCTGACTCCATTTGCTCGCCAGGTCTATATTCATTCGCTTCCTGCGGCACAGGTTGTCTGCAATCTCAGCGTTGATGATTTATATCCTACATTGTGGACCTAGTGCCAAATTGTGCGCTGTCTCAGTGACGAATGCCTGAGTAGCTCTCGGCTGTGATCACTCTTGTCTTGATGGGACAAGATGAAAGTGGGAACGAGAAGACAAAGGGGGCCGTCTCTCTGCTGTTCCAACCTTATCAGTCTGGAGATCTGCTGCTGTGACATCATTTCCTGCCCAACCCCGGTCTATCAAGATTAGTTTTTCAGCAGACAGAAGGGATAGAAGTCTGACTTCTTCGGAGTAGATATCTGTCCACAAGGCAGATGTTTTTTGTGAGGTATTTCTAGGTCTTTAAAGGACGATGTAAGTCACGTTTTAAGAAGCGTGTCACTTCTGTGTCATGCTAAAGTGAATAACCGCAGAGTGGACGAAAGACGTGCATTCAAGGACATTCCAGCAGGGTTAGTGGGGCTCTCTTCCTGTGTGCGCACGGGTGTGTGCTCGTCCTTTATTGGTCATTCGGGCGGGGACTACAGATGCAGAACATGTCCCAATAATTTCCCTCGTAATTGTAAATCCATCAAGTTCTGCATATCACCTCTGTATTTAGGGCCCATAAAAGATAGGAACAAAGCTGCTTGCAACACATTAAACTGCTATCGATATTTCTTGTGGACTTTTATAATGAGACAGGTCTCTCTTGGATACGCATGCAGCTCATTATTCAAAAATATCCGTCTTACTAAATAAACAAAAAGGCAATAGACTTTTACAAACAACTTAAATGTTGATATGAAACAGAAAATATTTTAGTTTGGTATAACTACGTAATAGGCAAACCATCCTGCCAACAACAACATGTATGTATGGTATAGAAATAGAGAAAAGAAAGGAGAGACTATAATCTTCTCTTGATGATATTGTCATGATGTATAGCAGAAAATCCTGTTTGAAGCAAATCCTCAATATGAACTTCAATCCCATTTTGGACAACAATGTGCTTTGCAAGTGAATCCTGCTAAGCTTCAATCTAGGAAGTAGCCTGAATCTGTCTTTGTGTGAGAGCTTAGCACATGAAATGCTGGGAATAATGGACCATGCATGCTCTGCAAGAGAGGAATGGTGCATTAAAGACTTCCCAAACTGGAAACATCTTTAGCTGGAAAGAACAAAGCACATTGGTTCCATATTCGTTCTGTAGGCAGAGGACATTCAAGAGAGTAATGTTTTGTCAAGTGTTTGTCGTTTAATTAGGTCGTTTATAAGGACTGTCAAATTACTTTCGGTAAGTGTATCTATTTCTATAGATTTCTTTCACAAATGCTGTTTTGATTATTCTCCTGTGAAACTCTAATAGTGCACCTACTGAACCGTTCCACATGTTTAGGTCGGCCCCTTTCTGTCCTTGTGTGTTTTTCCACTGAGAGGCTGTGACCTCAGCTGGCCGCTGCTGGGTGCTGCTCCAGCGTAGGAAGCAGGTGCTTAATTCACAACAGCAGAACAGCAAAAGCAACGGCCGCAAGCTGAGGCACACGGATGTGGGAAGCTTGAGAATTCGACTCAGTTTGTTTCCGCCTTCCCTAAGAAATTACTTGAAATGAAACAAGCCTGCCATTATTCTGAAGCCCCGCTAGCGACTCCCTGTGGACTTAATGCGTATTACACAGAAGAAGCAAAGCGCTTCAGTAGATCAGTGGAAAATGAATTGAATTGAATGAATGAAAGCCATGAAATAACATTCCAGGGTGTTTAGGGATCGTCTTTTCACGCCCAACTCTTAATCGTTATTTGCAATAAAATAAAATAAAGTATTTTATGTTATAAACATGAAGTCTCACTGATAGAGAAGGTCTTTCAGTGAAGTCAGTGCTTGACCAAATTAGTTATTAGGACACACCAAGACAATATTTAGCAGCTCACTCTCTACTTTGTGCAAGCGAAGACATCAACACGCGGGTGTTTTGGGACGGTGCTTTGTGAAAACAACTCCTGCTGCTTGGCCATGGGAAACAGGCAGACTCCAACACACCGCTGAGTCAGAGACGGACTGCTGCACACACAGGCAATGTTGTTTCAGGTGAAACGGAGGACAACAGGTGTGTGGGTGTGTGCATGTGTATGTATGTGTGTGTGTGCGACTGTAAGAGAGAGAAAGATGGCGTCTTCTGTCCTGTAAGAGAGAGAAAGATGGCGTCTTCTGTCCTCCTCACACAGGACCAGTCAAGAGCAAACAGGATGTAGTTGTAATGTTTGCTTGTAACTAAGTCTTTGGTTTCTCAGAATCGGTGTTGTCAGGTGTCCTCGGTGTCTTTACATTACATTTAGCTGACGATTTTTATCCAACGCAACTTACATTGCATTTTTAACCCATATGGCTTATACATTTTGCCCAGGGAGCAATTAGGGGTTAGGTATCTTGCTCAAGGACCCTTTGACATGGGGCAGCCAGGATTGAAACCACCGACCTTGCAGTTCCCGGCACACCTTCTCTTCTCCATGCGCCTCCATCACCACCATCTGGGATCATCACTAACCGGATCTTTCAGAACACTTTTGTGTCAGCTGCTTCCTTCCTGTCTGCGTAATCTCCTTTAGATTTCTTGTCGTCTTGCATTGATCACTCCTGCGATTCACCCCTCTTCCCTGATTCTTATCCCAGCTGCAATCACTGCTTTTGGGTCTTCTGTTCCTGCTCTTTTCACTTATCTATTCCTTTTTTTGCATTAAGCTGAAGTAGCTGTTCTGAAGTGGCGCTCCGAGCTTGTCAGTCAGATGTATCACTTGTAAACTGGACAGCGCTGATCATCTTTAATTGAGAAGCTGAGCATGAAAAAGCTCTTGTGCATTTTGAGCATCATTACATCATAACTCCTGATTAGATATTTTTATCTATGTACTATTTTATACTACAAAACCACCTCAAAGCATTTGACAATCAAATGTTTTTTCCCCCTCCCTGTGTCTTCTTTGATACTATTTTAATACTCATTTGTTGAGGTGTGTTCACTTACATAATAAAGCATTGACGGTTTTTGTTTCTCCAAGTCCCATCTGTGTCTGTTTCTCCTTCTTACTACAGGTTGTGGTTGTGGTTTTAGCAGATGTTCTGGCTATAACCGTAAAGCTACGGCAAATAGTGCTGGGTCGACACATAACGGAAGAAACTCCAGATATTAGAGTCCTCCCGTTTCTCAGTCGTGAAGCCTTCACAAAAGCATGTTCTAGAATAGTTCATCTTCTCTCTATCAACGGGAGACTTTCCTTGTGTGCTGTCCACACACTGCGCTGTTACGTTGATGTGGTTTTAGCCTGGTATCTCCATGTTTTATAGGGCTTAAAGGGTTCTTGGGATTTTTCTTCAGGGGATTCTAATAATGTTTTTTGTGGTTATATTGTGTGATATATATTGATTGATTTCTTCACCACTGACTTCACCACAGAAAATAAACAGTCCAGTTATCACATGCTTTATAATGGTATGAGACCAAAAAACAGCCTCAAAGTGAAAAAAGGTACGAGTTATTACCGCATTCTTCTATATGTTGAAGTGGTTATTGATGTTATTGATGATGTTTAGGTTTTCAAAGGAACCATGAATAATTAATTTCTTCATGGAGGGAAACAAATTCAGCCATTTTATCATTTAGTTATCCATTCCAGACTGAGACTGAGAACAAATTGCAAAGACCAAAACAACATTTTCAATTTAGAATATGGTGAAAATATACACTTACATGTACATGTAAGTGTATGTACACGTCCGTGAGGCCTTGTAGGGACTTCCTTCCTGTCAACTTGCAGTGCAAATAATAACCACTAGGTGTCGTGTTTCATCAACTGTCATGCCTGTGTTGTGGTTGTCTGTAATTTGAGAAGCATTTGTCTCTCAACCAGACCACACAGAGGAAAAAGGCTTCGTTCATCGCTGTGTTTGGCATCTACATGTCATCTCTTGACTTCAAAAAGCACCTGAAGTGGGACAGACAAAGAACGGGATGCTCCACTGACTCAAACCATCATGGAACATGAAAGCACTCATGATATGTGTTTCCTCCCTACAGCAAGGGGAAGGCAGTCATTTCCACCGGCAGGATAAATTGGTCCAGATGGGATGTGGACTTATGTGCACTATGACCCTCTCCTCACCTGCCTCCTTGTAAGGCAGGAGGACCAGAAAACATCTGGCTGGCAGAGCTGTGTGATAAAGCGTTCACGCACACATACACACAGACCTAAGCATACTTTTCACAGCTTCCTTTAACCTGAAAGATTTCCCTGGTTTGATAAGATGGTGTCTGGCTTTAAATCTTGATTTGCTCCCAACCTGTCTGGAGGTCTCATGGTAGAACAGAATTGTGACTTAGTGTGTTAAATTGTCTCATTGCAAAGACACTCCTGGTTTGTTGCAAAGCGAAGTACAAGTAGGGTGTTTAAGCATTGTGCACAGAAAGCAACAAGCTATTTGAGAGAGGAAGCCAAAAAGAGGGAGTGTGTGTGTGCGTCAAGTAGGCAGCTGTTTAAGCAATCGGCCTGACAGGGTCATTATTAGCAGAGAGCCTCTTTGTACACACGTGTACCTACGCGCACAGAAAAACACACACAGGATGTGCTCTTAACAGGTCACACAAGAAGCATATTACTCATTCTAAGTAGCTTGAAGTCATCCAGCTGCAAACATCTAACCTCTTTACAGAATGCTTAAAAGTTTGATGTTCAAAATGTCAAGAAAAGCAACAAACAAGAAGAATATCACTTAGTTTACCAAAGCTTGTTACGTCACTGCTGTTATGTCAGTCAGGAGAAATTAACAGACTAAAACGAGACAGGCAAGTTTCAAACAACTTAGTGTGTGTGTGTGTGTGTGTGTGTGTGTGTGTGTGTGTGTGCACATACCGTTTTTTGCCTGCCTTAGCTCGGGATTATAATGCTTTCCGTTCCAGGAAACAATAAAAGCTTTCATGTGGGAAATGTCACGGTGCATCAGTTGAAAAGGGAAAAACCTAATAATAGAAAAGCCAGGATTAAAATAGCCACTACCTCAAAAATATGCAGAGCACAACCCAGAATGGGAGATTTGTACATTATGACTGTTGTTGTGTTTTGTTTAAGACTTGAATTTGTTTAACATATACCCAAATATAATAGTATATAATATAATAATAAGTAAATAGTAACTATTCATCTTGGGTTCTAAAACATGATCATTCAGGAGCACAAAGGAGTGAAATCTTAATTCCAGTAGTGACCCGCTTCACAGTTCATAATACCCAATAGATGGGTTGTGTTGCTCAAGTTGTCTAAGACTCTAAGATCATCTCATTACAAAAGTACTAAAATTAAGACCCGGGCCTCTTTATTTGCCACTGAGGCAGCTGAACCCGAGAAAGGCCACAGGACACTATTAAGAGGTCGTGACCTTCCGACTCATGACTCAATATATCCCACCAGGTCCAGAAAAAAACACACACACTTGCTACTACATCAATGTCTGTGGCCAACAGGTGGGACTCCTTGATGACATATTCCTGAACAGGAAAATCTGTGGAACTAGCGTCTTTGTATTAGTTGACGTGCATTCAGGTAGGAAATGTGACCTCTGGGATTAAGTGACTGGGTTTTACCACTTTGAAAAATACACCAACCTTCTTTTCCAGTTGCCTTTTGTCTAAAGTGTCCTTTGTATCCGCCACGCCTCTCCATAACTGGTATGTAAACCGTTTCTATCCCAGCATATCTGACACAACGTTTTGCAGATTTAAATAACACGTTCATTAAATTCACTGTTTTCTTAGAGGATGTGTATCTTGGCACACGGCTGCAATTTTATTTTATTTAAAATAAAAGTTTAATATGAAAAGATGAAACCTGTACACAGAGAACTGAGCTGAGACAAGCTTCAAAGCAAAGACTTTGGAAAGTGCCTTAGATGCATTTCTACCACAGAAATCTTTCTGTAATTGGCCCCACTGGAAAAAGACAGCTGGGTAACAGCTTTTCAATTAGAAGTTGTCTCCCAATTAACAAACCCTCACCACCGATGAAGACGACCTAAAGCACATTACAAAACAATGCTAAATCTTGATGTTTTGATAGTCAGACCAGATGAGAAGCTTCAGTTCTACATCAAGGTAACTGCAGCAATCAGCAGCATGTATAGGCAGCACAGGCTGTAAATATGAACAACACCTCACCACGGAAATGTATTTCAAATATTAACACTCCCCTCTGAACAAAAAGCACAGAACGTGTAACCCTCATCTGCACAGTCAAGCTCGGAGCTCGGAGTCTTTCACAATCCCTGCATTGTTCTACTGCACACCTGGAAGGCAAAATATACTTCTTCCTTTCGATCTTAACAATTTAATAAACTACTGGAGCAGCATTGTGAAAGCCAAATCATAATATTGAGTCACAAACTATGGAAGATAAAAAAAAACGTGTAGAGTTAGCGTACCTTTTTGTTTCAATCCAACTACCAAAGTATGGTTGTTACTGCGCTGAGTGAAGTCCTTTCCGACTCATCTTTAGGGTCTAACATTGGAGGGCAAGCTGTGACAACGTCCCGTAGCCAATGCAACAGGTGCAGCCTTGGAGGAAGGGTGGAGGAAAATAAAGGCGGAGGGTTTGCGTTTTTTGGGGGCGGAGGCTACCAAAGGGATTGTTTTTAACAAGCACTTGCCAAAAATCCATTTAAAAGACTTGTATTATTTTAGTATGTATTGCTACTTAGGTAGTTTAAAGGCTGTGGTCCCAAAAACATGAAACAATTAAAAAAATGATCATACAGATACAAAAGAGGTTTGTTCTCCTTTCTCTCCTTTGGAATGATAAGGGGAGAAATATCAACACATACAGAGCAAAGTAGCTCTGCCCCTGTTGGAGCCTCCACAGAGAACGCACTGGCCTTCATAAAAGATCAGCTGATGATCGAGGTTGCTGGAGGTAACCTCCTCTGCATAAATATAGCTGTGTACTAGCTCATGCAAAGCCTGACCCTGTTCTTGCTGCGCCCAGAGTGCGTTCCCTTCCACCCGTCACACAAAATGGAGCTCCGAATTTGGGTCAAGCAGCCCCAGGAGTTGTTCAGGCTCGCAGCATCGTGGTGTAGATTATAGTATGTGTTCCGCGGCATTTATCAAAATCACAAACTTCCTTTTCATCTCTGCACTCGGGTGCGTTGATGAACCCATCGGCGAAACGTTGAGTTGCATCAAAGTGTATGTATTAATATAAAAAAAATATGTTAGCCTTCACATCACAAAGGTTATAAGGGAGCTCTGATTAACTAACAGCAGTAGATAGATTGATGGATAGATGACATGGAACTGTGGATTGCTGAATGCTGTGTGTTGAACTACACAGATTATTGTGTAGGCTCTGCCGCCAGCAGTGCGCTTGCTGCAGCGCACTTCCAAGACCGTCTCAGCGTGACTCCGCGTCCTCTTATAGAGACGTTGTTATTATTATCATCAGCTCCCAGCTGTGTTGCTCATGCAGAGATGCAAGCCAGTTTAAGTCTGATCTAATCCATCTCTGTTTAGCTCAAGACAGGCAATCGGCCGATTATATGAGATGTGCTTTCAGTCGATGAGCGAGGAAACATAGAGCTCACAAAATATGCCTATATCTATAATGTGTTTCACAACCACTGGTTTGCCTCCGGTTGGATGATCAGGCGACAGCGTACAGCAGCAAGCAGATTGCTGCTTTCTTAGATAAAAGCAATCCTGTTACCTTTCGCTCCCAGATATGTAAGAGCTTTTTCCAGGGAATCTAGTTCCAGCGAAACTAGTAATGAAAGCACTTGATATGCAGCGCTGTAAGTAAGCATGCCAATCGAAAAAGTGTCTACAAACAGAAAGCCAAATGATTAGGTTTTGATCTTGTGTAGGAGCTGCAGGTCCAAGACCGAAGCCAAATATTCAGCATTTGTTTATGTTGCCTTTCAGATCAGATCCGTGAGATATGTGGTGTGCGCTCAGCACCACACTTCAAAGATGTGTATTTTTGGCAATCGTTTCCTCCTGTTAACACGGGGGAATGCAATCGATCGGCCGTGTTGATCGAGGTAGAAATACTTTTCCGTGCTGTGGGATTGAAAAATGAATCCTCTGCCCCACCTTTCAGAGGACAAACAACGACAAATCAGGGTTAAGTAGAATAACACACAAACTGATTGTATTATGTTATCTATTATGTTACTATTTACTGAATTATAGCAACATGTTTTCTGTGATAACACGGAAGGAAATAGTCTCAGGATGTTGTAACGTGACTGTAATCCATCAGCTTAACCTTTGAGCAGTGTCTCATGAGAGCTATTTCTGTTTGAACGGTTCAGCTTTCGCTTTGTCTCTGTCTTAGATGTTATTAAAGCCTCGGCCCAGGCCCGATCAATGGAGACAATCCCACTGTGCATTGGCCCCCTGTTAAGGATAATATCCGGCGCGTGTGTGGAGCTCGGTAATCAATCAGTACAGTCGGCTTTCCAGATGCTGATGCTGATATTAAAAGTCTCAATGACAAATACCATGTCAGGAATTTCACCATGACACCATGTCAAATTAAATTAAGTTTAAAAACAAAAAAACAAATTCCCTTACTAGAGCGCCACAACTACGCTGAGGTAAATGCTCCAAAATGGCTTATTCATGCTTAACAAATGATCCAGTAATGTGGGAAGTTAAGTCAATTTTAAGGGGCTTCGTTTTCTGTAAAACATACAACACACTTAAATCTCGGTTTGGAAAAGAAAAGGACTACATTTCTTTCAATATATTTGTACAAACCCTCATGAACAAATGTTTTTTTATGAGTTAAATCATTGGTTATTGGTCACTCTACAGGTTACTGCGCTGGGAACAGGTGGCTGAGATTCCCTCCAATTTACCATCCTTCTGATGGTAAGTTTTAAGACAATTTAAAAGCCGATTTGCCTTTTGCTATGAATTTGACACCTCTAAACACTCGCTTGCACATAGCCGCTGATTAGCTTCTAACATGCCAACAAATATAAACACACACATTAACACTTACACAACAACTTTGTCCTCCCACACACACTATGATGCAACCCTGAGGCCCCCTGTCTATATTCAGACCACTTCATAACTGTTATCCAGACACTAACAGGAAGTTTTAAATGGATGCCAGTTTTAAACTTTCGATCTGCTGCGTTGCTTTAAAAAAAGTGCTTTTTTTAAAGCGGAATATCGATGTAACACAACTCAAAGTAAGGGCAACACAACTGCCTGAGTCAAAAGAGAAAGCAGGTGCTGAGTCGCTGACCTAGAGGGTGCTTGTGTGGAATTTAGGTCACCCATGAGCAATAGCAGCCTCTAGTGGATCAAAAGGTCCGGGTGGGTGTAAAACACCTACGATGGGGAGGTGGGTAGCGATTATATGAGTAAGTGGGACAGGGAAGAGACACATTCATTCTATTGTGAAGTCTGCACACACTGTGAGAGGGCCTGCAGAGCACAGACGCTGTTCAACGCAGAAATGGGATTGCAACAAGTGTGTAAGTGTGTGTGTGTGTGTGTGTGTGTGTGTGTGTGTGTGTGTGTGTGCACTCTCGGTCGGGGCGTTCAGCTTGTCTTGTCGTCTGTCTGAATAAAATTGGAATGTACCTGATTTGCATTTGCACTCATCTAGAGGAAGATATCCTTGCATGTTGTTTCACAGGGAAGCAGCACAGTTGGCACCCACCATGGTTCAGAACATAGCAGCCTAGTTTCATATGTAGCAGCCTCGATACAACTTTTTGTGAATACTTCTCAGCAGATGCAGTGTTAACTGCTCTCCTCGATACTTGCACACGCGTTAACGTACTGTACTTCACATCTGGTGATCATTATTCCTCTGCAGGAGAGACCGCAATGCATTGAATGAGCTCATCCACGGTGTCCTGAGATTTTACTTCTACCAGATGCCTGCTCCCTTTTTCATCTTTTATTTAAGCCCTAGCAAGGTGGAAGTCAGGGAAGGAGACAAAATGTAGGGCTTGTGACATTTTTGAGCAGGCTCAAGTAGCTTCAGATCCTGTAGCAAAGCCATTTCTAACAAAAGCAGAAAAATAGGGCCATGACAAGTTTCATTTGGTTATATTCAAACGAGGCAAAATATAATGCATGAGAAGTTGTGAATGTAGTTTTTCTCTCATCAAATCACAAGATTACAGCTTCATGGTGAGGTTTGTAATTGTTAATTGTAGAGCTGAGGATGACCAGGTGAGAAAACAGAGAATTATTGAGTGCCTGGTTATCAAGAGGCTAAATGTATTAATATCCGCGTCACATATAATCAGGTGACACCTGAGATGATCCCATTATATTTTCTGAATTGATGTGCGCGCACAGCAACACCAATCAAAATGGCAAGAAGACGAAAGTCAAGCACACAAATACAATTAATCACCAGATGAGCGTTTCAAGATACTCTCAGATGCCAGTGGATCTTTAGTCTGTAGTGATCATCTCATAGCCAGGAGGAATCATCAATTATCACTCTGTACTTAGCAGAGTGTCCATGAATGTCACTTTGGGTTAACATGCCCTTGGAGGACAACGAGAAGACAGAGAGATTCGGTTGCCTTCTGATTTGAGCAAAAGTCAATAAAAAACAGTTTTTGTTTTGGTTAATGGACACACATAACATTAATGTAATAAAACAGATACTCTTTCACACATTAACATTTATTCAGTCTGGTACATCTTTTAATAAACTAATAAAGTATGTCTCACTGTCACTTATTACCCAAATGGGAAAAACAGTTTTTTTTGTTTTATTTTGAAACTTCTATATTTAGATAAAAGAGTTTGACTGTGTTCGTCAGCTTATGATGGACACACAGGAGCAGGTGACATGAAACTGATTTGATATATTTATTTATATTTATTGATTTATTTAAGGAAATAGCAGGAAATAGCAGGAAAATATGCCTGGCTGACTGACTGAGGAAAATGTGCATTGTGATCAGGTTGTAGCACAACCAGACTGATACACATTTGGAGCCATAAAAACTGATAACATTGCAACAGTAATTTTGTCTTTAGACTTGTGGCTCATTTGCATTAGATGCAAAGTTGGGAAACCCTTAGGGATTCAGCAGTTTTTAATATCTTTAAAAAACAGAGTAAAGGATGCCTGAGGAGAGATGATAAAGATAAAAGTACAGGCAACTGAACAAAAATACAGAATATATACACACTTATCAGAGTCTCTCAGATTATCATTAACATTAAACATTAAATAATATTATTTCATGACGGTTTTGCATATTAAAAGCTTTTCTATTAGTGGAAAACAGTAGTTGTTATTTATTGTTCTACTTTTCATCTTGAGTCACATCCATATCAGTATAAAAACTAGTATAAAAATAACTACTTCTCCCATATGTTATTTGGTCACTTAAACTACCTCCAGGTCATTTCACTCAATTAGGAACCTTCATGGGGAAATTTTACAATTCAAATCCAGCCTGATTGTCTGCCGCAACCCTGATTGTTTCCTGCTGTGTACAATCATCCGCACCTTCCCAGAGTATTCAGAGTGTGTGTGTCTTTGCCTCTAGGCGGTTATTTGTCTTGTTCATGTCGTGAGTCAAGTGATGTTAGTTTCTGTTTGTTGGGAGTCTGTGTCTCTGTGTTTTAATAGTCCGTTTAATGAATAAACTGACCGCTGACGCTAACAAACTTGCATCTCTTAATACCAATTTCTTTTTAAAGCTCTCTGATTCACATGTGATCTTAGTTTGACACATGCCATTGCCACAATCAATGTAAAGGCCCCTATGCCATAGAAGATTTTCCATAATGTCCTCTGAGGTCACCCCGGATCCGGTGGTAAAGAAGAGACATTTCTTCAGTCAGAAAAGCATTATGGCTTAACGGTTAGCGTCGCAGCCTCCTCTAAATGACCATGGTAGCATTAAGGGACGATCGGTAGTCACTGGCTCAAGGCTCTGGTTTTTAAATAGAAGTAATGGAAGGGTTAGCCCCAAATGGAGCATGGCCAGGATTTGGTGCATGTGCTTAATGCGTCAATGTTGTATACAGTAGAATAGATACACACTAAAAAACAGGAGCCAGTTGTCCACCATTATTTGTTACTTAACTAACTGACCTTCACCAAGTATTTCACCATGTCTCATTGCTGAATAAGATAACTCTGCCATGCAGTCTTTTAACAACTGAATAAGAGTCCTGTCCTGGCGAGCAAGCGTTTTGCTATAAATGTGTTCCTGAAAAGATTTTCATCCTCAATCTCCATCTGCATCAGAGATTTGTCGGAGACATCACAAGACGTCCAGTTAAAGTCAAGGTGGCTGTGATGGATGTGCCTTTCATTCCAATGGAGTCAGTCTGGCAGCACACTGAAGGCTGTAAAGGGGAATCAGGCAAATTCATGTTGGATTGGATTGTTACACGATTTCTATACTTCTGCAGTTTACCTGACAATTGATTCAAAAACATAACATTGCTGCCACGATAGCTTTCCAGAGTTTTTAAATCTTGTCTTGGAGGATTCCAAACTGTTTTGCGGCGTTTTAATGTCCAATGGGTCCCACAGTAACTTCGCAGCGTGACTGAACTTGGATGGGTTGGATTGTATTTCACCGTGTATAAACGGTACCATAAGCAAACAAACCCTCACAGACACAAACCCATCCCGTTGTTTCTTTTACAGTAGAGGATTTTCCTCAGGATAGAAGGATATTTACTAATGCTTATAAGAACATTTAAAAGCTTTTATGCACTGAGAACAACGAGACGTGTGTGTGTGTGTGTGTGTGTGTGTGTGTGTGTGTGTGTGTGTGTGTGTGTGTGTGTGTGTGAGTATGATGGATGACGTAGAAGGGGACAAGGTCAGACAGAAAGGAAAAGAAATTGAGCTCAAAACTCAATAACAAGATAAAGTAACAGAACTCTGCATTTTTTTTCTTACATGTAATGGTCAACCTCCATCAAGCATTTCCTTTCTCACACTGAGAGTGTGTGCATGTGGACATCGAGTTCCTGAAAGTTTGTTGACTGTAATGTGTGTGTGGACTCTACATTTAGTGCATGTGTGTTTACGTGTGAATCCTTGTCGGTCTTGACTTGAGTCACAGATCATGTGAGCAGATAAACGGTGACGTGTTTCGTCTGCTAATGAGTCAAAATGTGACAATGTGACACAAGCTTGGGAACTGTGGAGAAACAAATCGCTGTGGTTCGGACTGAGTGAGAAGCGGGGGAATGTTCCTGACATTTCTTCCGGTGACATTTTCAGTCTGAACGAGAGCAAAGAAAATGTAAATAACACAACGAGGCAGTAGATTGTCTCGTGCGTTTGGTCGGTTTTTCCCAGAGGAAATAATTGGAGTGACCTCTTGTAGTCTAACACAGATCAATTATTTTTGTTTTTGTGTCAAAGCCATCCTGTTACAGCTTGACTATAGCAAAGGTCAGAGAGGCAGCAGGTTGGACAGGTACAACCGACTCGATGGTGTGTTTAAGGGCGAGTTGGTTTGTCTGAGCAGTAGGTGCAAGTAAAAAGGGTTACAATGTGATGACTAGTTTGGGGCCTCAGAACTGGATTTCAGTATCACCTCTGCAACACCTCTGTTTTATTTTAAATGGAATAGTGCAGTGTAGCTGTAAAATTAGAGTAAATTATAGAAGTTGTCTCAAAACAAGCAAACTACACTACATTACAGGATGTTGGGGATTTTCATTTATATATGAGCTGAAATTATATCTAATCTGCTTTGGCTTATAAAACAATCTCGTTACGTTTGTTCGAAAAGGGCAATGTTGTTGATCTCTAGAAGCACAGAGGGTAATTCATTATACCTTGGTATTGGATAACAAACCAAATCACAATTCATTATAATAATATACTGTATCATCCCCATTATATTTAGAGTAAATCCTACACATGCTATTTTAAAGATCGCCAGAATTCCCAGAGCACTTTAGCCTGATTGCACCGAGAGTCTGTTCCTGCACTATAATGCGCTACTTATGGCTAAAAGCCCCGGCATGGTTTCATCTGAGGCAGTAACCTCCACTGGGCATCATCACCTATCGACTTCTCAGTTTCCTATAAACTCCTTTGTGTCGCTGCGACTGGCTTCAAGTCTCATTTGTCGGCATTCAGCCAGGGAAGGAAGCCGGGTGAAGACCAGAATCAAGGCGTACACGTCTCTGAAAAGCCATTTCATTTGGAAAAAAGCAAGTCAACAATCATTGTTTAACATGTCACTGTGTTGCATGTGTTTGCTGTTGTCCGACATGTGGCTGAATCTGAACAGCTCAGATTGTTGGCACAGGCGGTTGAAAAGGTTAAAAAGCTACAAACCCAATGTTAGCAGAGAGATTTATTTTTAAAGCTCTCCATGGCAGTTTCATTTGTCCTTGTTTAGTTATGGATTCCTGGGTTCGTTTGTGTGCAGGGATCTTGATGTAGTCTCTTTTCGCAGGATGTGAAGAACAAGTGTAAGGATGTTTCTTAGCCAGGTAGTGGCGTGGTTCTGTGGAAGGCTCGATCGCTCTGATGGCCATCGAGTCAGTTCATCCGTTGGTCCAATGTTGGTCAAGGGGTTACCATGAAATTTGGTGCAGACGCTTATGTCACTCTCAGGTGATATTAAATCTCTTTGGTGATCCTTTAAAATGTCTTCCAGCGCCATCATCAGGACAATGCTAATCTATTTAATAGCTTGGTTTGTGAACAGAAGGTGAAAAGCTATGTTGAATATTACCTGCTAAAAATCAGAACTTTAAGTGAAAGCACTGTGAGACTCTTGGGTCTGCTGAAGCAGCTATTGGGTGTGTAACATATGATGAATTCCTTCTAAAGTAAGAAGAAAATGTAAAAATATAATGACATTAATAAAGTAAAATATCAGGTCATGGATTTGGGGGGGATTTTCCCCCCTCTGGTTTTCCGATCCCCCCCTCTGCTAAATTATTTGTATCTCCGGGGGGGACAAGGATTTCCCCCCCCTTGATAGCGATGAATGCAACTTAACTGTTAGCCTACTTAAACTCTTGAAATCTAACGATCTTCAGTGTCGATACATCAGAGTAGCTGTTCAGTAGCCTTCTGGCAGACGCCGCATATTTCTGAACGTCATCCAGCACAAAAACATTGGAACATTTTAGTGCGGGAACTTCGCAGGGGTGCGCGTGTGCTCGTGACACGGATCGGTTTCCCCTCTTTTTGCTTCCTCCTCGTAGCCAAACCGTCTGTGCGTGTAAAAGTGAGCATCAAGCCAGTTGGACTTTGGATCCCATCAATGATGATGAGGAAATACATTTTTTAACTTGTTGATACCACCAATTTGAGGTGTTGACAGGCCAATATAAAAGGAGCACTGAACTCAAATACACATGCATAGTGTGACTTGAACCTTACACGTGCTGTGAAATTGTGTAGCGTGCTCTTTAAAGGCAGTAAGTTTATCGTATCCATTGAGAAATACTCCAACAATATCATTTCATCACAGACTTGTGTTTGCGAGTGGAAATTAGGGAATTGTACTTGCACGTAAGAATAAGTGGTGCTTCATTTTCTTAACATTTATAGAATTACCTTCATTACAAAAACTAAAGAAAGGTGGTTTAATTCCAACCGGCGAACTTGACCGCGTCCTCTCCACCTTGCAGGAAGCTCTATATTTTATATACCAATTACCCGTCGAGCAAAGAAGGCTTGCAACTGGCACCAGCTAACAGCCTGTTCAGATGGTAACATTTAGCGGAGGCGGCCAGGTGCGTCAGTGTGTGGGTGTGTAGGTGTGTGTGTGTGTGTGTAAGTGTTTGTGTGTGTACTTTCAGTCATAAATAGGCATTGCTCTCTCTCTGTTGACTTTTATTAAGCATTTAGCCGTTACAATAAGCGCTGTGACAGCAGGACAGGTGTTTGGCAAGAATTGATGCTGGAAAGCGGTTGGTCATAATGTTATCTGAGTGCAGGTGGGTTTAGGGGGAAATTAGGAATGGAGGCACGGGCCATTGTTTATGTCCCTGCATTCCCAGTGAGAGCTGCTCAATATGCAAGCTGTTGTTTGATTAAAGTTACAGAGAAAACAATGTATTATTTACCTGCTGCAGCACTGAATTCAAATCAGCTCAAAGGTCTAAAGGAAGATAAATTTATTAATTTATCTTCTTTGTCTTCAACCAACAGGCAAATTAGAAGCAAATGCCACACTGGCTGTTATTTAAGTGATACATTTAATCACGTCAAGTTTGTTAGTTGATTATTTTTAAGAGTCATACATTATAGGCTTTAAATATTTTTGAACAGAATTCGGCTTAGGTTAGTTCTGGTAATTTATGAAATTAACAAACGATTTATTAATATTGAAAACAACTGTTGCAGTGTGTGTGTGTGTGTGTGTGTGTGTGTGTGTGTCTTTTCCTTGATTGAAATCTGCCTCATCCACCCAGCTGCATTCAATCGCCTATCACCCCACCCATATATACTCTTGAGTACCCTGGTGACAGTGACTCTCTCTGTTACGCTTTGTGCCTCGCTCCCGGTGGGAGTATTATTAGTTGATTAACGACCCCTTTGTCAATTTTTTGCCTCGCTCCCGTTTGAAGTTGTTTTGAGTTATCTCCTCTGTTTCATTAAAAGTGCCACCTTCTTGTTTAAAGACATTTCCGGTCTCCCGTCTCTGCATTTGAGTCCTCACCCGACCGCGAGTCGTGACAAGAGTAGAGTCAAAAGCTTTTATATAAAGCCAGCACCGTTTATGGAATAACATTTTGCCAAATTACCTTCCCTGCACATCTTCTTTGTCTTCTAGCGTTCTCCAACTTGTTGACAAAAGTAGGACGCAAATGATGGGAGTCCTTTTATTGCTTTTCTACATGAGTCACAGCTCAGCGACGAACTGGACCAAGTCAACCCAGTATTCATGGAGCAGAGTGAAACATCGCTTCTAATTTTGACCTGCGGGTTTATTTGGCTATCTCCTGATCTTATCCTGACTGTTTGAAACTTTGCTTAAAAGGGAAGAAAAGGTATTTAACTACTTTCATTATTTGAATGGGTGTGTTGTTTGTGTGTGACAGGGGAGAGAGGGTGAGAGAGAGAGAGAGAGAGAGAGAGAGAGAGAGAGAGAGAGAGAGAGAGAGAGAGAGAGAGAGAGAGAGAGAGAGAGAGAGAGAGAGAGAGAGAGAGAGAGAGAGAGAGAGAGATCAAATGTTTACCAGTTGGACAGTCACATTAAGACATGAATTCATCCTCTGCCCTTCATTTCAATCAATTCATGAATTGTGTATGCATACAGTATATTCCACGTGTATGTACGTGGAATATAAATGCATTCTGTTCTGCTGTGGCAGTTAAGCTTATATAAGCTCAAATGAAAATGAATGTTTTTTTCAATATATGTGGTCAAGTGGTGTAAAATATGGCACTATCTTGCAAAGCAAATGTTGTTCGAAAGCTCAAATAGATGCCTATTAAAGTGATTGACTACATGAGATTACGCTGTCTCTCTCTCTCTCATGTGTGCTGTGCACACAACACCCTCACAAAACCCTGCTGCCCTACTAATTGAGCAGGTAATCCCTCTCCTCACATTCCCTCCTCACACCGGACAGATGCTGCTGAAGGACACGCTCAGAGAGAGGAAGAGCTGCTTTGATTCAAACGAGCTGGCCTCATCTGCAGGGTTCATGATCAGAATACATGCCGAGGTTCCTGCCATGCATTGGGGGTTCAAGTCCGGATCTTGAGGACTTTTTTACCATGAGAACATCTTCTCTGACTTCAGCTAGTGCTCTGTATTTTGTAAGACAGCAGAGATGTCAGAAAAAAAAAACTTGTGGGAATGCTGAGTCTGGTGATTTCATACAATTTGCTCTGTGTGGGACAGTGAACAGTAGTTCAGTCACTTCATTACAACTTTAGTTTAGAAAATGTCCTTGGGCACTGCTGGAATATATCTGCATCGCATTACTTTCGCTAGCAGCCTTCCAGCCATGTGAAGTTTGTTACACTGCTGAGTTTTAGTTAGGGTACCAATAATCATTTCGAACAGCTTTATTCTGACCTCAAACCAGTGCGCATGGGAGGAAGAGCTTTTGTGTGTACTCAGCTTTGTAGTACTAAACATCAAGGTAAATGTCGACCTCTTAAGAAAAAAAAAAATTTGATCAAAGCGGTCTCAGCTTTTGATCAAAGCTGCATTCGCTAGACTGAGCCTGGTCTCATGTCTCATCAAACTTCACATACCTTTACCTGTCTTTTTTCAGTCTGCAGACCGTGACGTTTGTTTCCTGAGTGTTCTGCCTCAAGAGCTTCTGAATGTAATAGTATTCAGTTCATATTTAGTCTGTTCCAAGCTGAATTTAGATTGACACGATAAAAGAAGTGACGGCTAGAACCAGAGCAAAGTGTTTGGCCTAGTTAGGACACACAGTGAGCTGTCCATGGTTCTGAATCCCTTCCTCCCCCTCGGTGTATTCTTCATTGGCATACCTTCATAACGTGCTAAAGCTGAGGGTGACAAAATGAATTTCTTTCTGTGTAAAGAAAGATCAGTCTGATAAGAACAGATGGACGGATGTGTTGTTTTGTATTCAGCAGGGTTGCGTGTTTCCCTCACTGTGAGAGAAAAATCCAAAGACCTTGTAGAGAAAAGAAATTTATCTCAATTTACTCAATTTATTTTCTCTTTCAGTCAGTCAGTCAGTTTAATCCATTCCGGGTGACTTGCTGGCGTCACAAGAAGTAAGAGAACATTGACTAAATGCGCATCTCTCTTTTGGAGATTATCATGTAGTTTACAATTTTTTGATTTACCGACACAGCAAAAAATCATATTGCATTTTTTTGGAACATTTTTGAATGCATGTTGTGTAGTTTTATCGCCATGCCTTCTCCCTACAGTCCCAGGCAGCTATTCCGCTCAATACTCTAATAGCAGTCTGGAAACACAATGCTAATGTTCAATGTACGACAGCAAAGCTGACAAAGCTGCACTAGTCGCATTATCAAAACCAGCTGTGGTAATGCATTGTATGTTCACATTCATGATGATAATGCGATTTGGACCAAATGTAAGGGGCGCTTCACTGATTTTACACATGAAGGTCAGTGTATTTGTCATGTGGAGTCCCACACAGCTTGCGGGAAACGCTGTAAAATGTCCTCCGTGGCTCTGGATGACTGTCAAAACATATGAGAAAAAAACCCAGATGATGTCACCGGGCTTTTCGTGGCTGCAGCTTGGAAATCAAATATAGTTTACCCATCAGAGAAGTCCTCTAGTTTTGGCGGAGTTTTGATGATACAAAGAAAATATTTTATAAATGGATGCCAATGGCTGGATGAAATGGTTCAGTGCAAATAACAATTATAATGGTAAGGTCATTTAAATCGTATTCAAGTGTGCATCACTAAGGATGAATGATTGGTAACCTAAATTTGCTGAAGCCCTTCACTTGGGATTTTTCTCTCTCTCTCTCTCTCTCTCTCTCTCTCTCTCTGGAGTTTGTTGCATGCAGCAGTATATCAGTGTCGTATATCAGTGTCTCTCGGCTCCCTTGGCAGACGGAAGCAGTTCTCTCTCTTCCTCTCTCCCTCTCTCTCTCTCTCTCTCTCCCCATCAGTCTTGGACTGGCTGTGGTCTCTGCGCGTCCGGGTGAATCTAGAGCTCGGCAATGGACACAGCCGTGGACAGCGGCTCTTGTTTTTCCTCCCGACGGTGACACACAAACTAAACGTCAACCGGGCAAACAAGCCGTCAAAGCAGAAAACACGGCTGCAGTCGCGGCTGTTTATCACAGCGACGCTTGCTCGCGTTTCTTCTCCCCCCTTCTCGTTCTTCCTCTTCTTCTTCTTCTTCTTCTCCTTGTTCTTGTGGTTCCTCTCCCTTTTTCTTCTCTATCTGCGCGTCTTCTGGAACAGATGTCCTGCCCGGGAAGTTACGGACGAAACGCGGATAAAACCACCGAGTCGTCATATCCAGTTGGCGAGAGGCGCTGCGACTCGAAGGTAAATGACGGGATATCTGAATCTCCTCCGGTGCGCGTCTGTGTGCTTTTAAACGCCAAGTCCGAGTGAAGATCCCCTTCAAAGTGCGTGGGGAAAGGGGATCACGCTGATTTCGGAAGCCGCGTTGGAAGTCGCTATTTAACGTTTGCGCTGCGCCTTCGCGGGGTAGGGAACGCTCGCAGTTTACCGTGGCAGAATGTGGGGTTTGTGTGTCTGTGGTGTAGCATAACAACAATGGGCCAGCTGCCTTCCTGTGTGATGCTCTGTGTCTAAAAACGATGCAGCTCCTCTTCCTCGGTGTCTCAGCAGTGTGACAGGTAAATGCATGCGCAATGGACGTTTGGAGTGGGATGGCACCGTCGCGTCGGGTTAATGCGATGTTTAACACACGCTGTAATGTTGCTTCGTTGCCCCTAAATGACAGACAGCATTTATGAGGAGAAAGTAGTCGAATGTGAGTTTGAGAGCTTTTGTGCCAAGATGGAAGAAACAAATCCTGCATTCCCTGCAGGCTCTTATTGTGCCTTGAGTTTATCAGTGTATTCTCACAAGCGTTATTTGTTCATAATAAATAAAAGACTTCCTGTACTCCCAAGATTTGAGGAATCCGAGCTGGCTCTTCACCACAATGTCAGGTGGCCCAAAGGAACGCCTCGACTCGCTGTTGAACATCAATAGGCATCATTCTGTTTGTTAAAGACACTCCAGCACAGACCCTCTTGAGAGAAATGATTCAAGTAGGTTTTTCTTTACGCTTTCTTTTTCCAATGAGAATTGGGACAAGCAGTATTGCCTCGTGTTTTATGGGGGAGGATAAAAAAAAAATCCTTTTCTGCAAATAGGGATTCATTTCTGTGTCTTCCAAGTGGCGAAGGACATTGATAAATTGCTGCCATTTGGCCCCTGGAGCACCCTTACATTTAGTGCATTTCCGGACGGAATGATTTAGCTCAGACTACCAGAACCGCATCCTAATCTACAAACTCAAATGAATCACCAAACCAGCCATGTCCTCTCAGCAGCCACTCACGTCATCCACAGCTAAAAAATATCCAGGATAGAGAAGATGTCTCCAGAAAAAAAGAAGGATTCACATGTGTCTGTTGGGCACTTTAAATGATACAGCACCAACAGCTGATCCAGCTGCGCTCGGCCAAGGACACTAATTAAGAATACTCAATAGTATTTACTAGTTTAATGAAATGAAATCCAGTGTGGCTCTACAGTTGATGACATGAGACAAGTTGTGATCAATTGATGTACAACAGCATGTGTGGATCCTTTAGTAGGTTGCAGTGAATTTCATTCCATCAAATTAACAATGGATTAAGGTCTAGCTACCCTTTTAGCAAAGCCTTTTGAGTGACCTGAAAAGCGGCGTAACTGCTGCGTTAGTGGCCTCGATTTGCGTCAGCAAAAAAGGATGAAAAAAAACTAGCAGACTATGCTAACTCATAGCCATTTATATCCATCTTCCCTCTCTGCCTCTCTCACTCTCTCATCCACTTTCACACACTACCTCTCTCTCCATCCTGCTAGTATGCGCTCACTCAAACTGTGTCTCATCATATCTCGTCACTCACAGTGGCACTCTGCCCTCTCTGCCTGTCACACACACACACACACGCACACACACACACACACACACACGGACACACAGAAAAAGAAGCGCACCAGCCCATCGCCATGTTGGATATTATTTGATAAAATCTGTGATCTTTGCAGCTCTCTTCTGCATTATCTTGTTGCATAATTTGATTATGTTTATTTTATTGCTTCATTGGTTGACAACCTGCTCTACGTCTCGGTGTTGTTATCTACTTACTTCTTCTCATCTGCTCATTGGAATGGAAACATCCACTCGGCAGTGACATGGGTCAACAAAGTAAGGTAATAAAAAACATTATTAATAATCTGGGTCAAATGTAGCCTTTAATAAGAGTGAGGTATAACTGTATCAGTTCCCTTTCATTCCAACGTGTTTTAAAAAGCTCCAACTTAAAAATCATTATTGTCAGTTCAGGTGTACACACTACGTTGTCGTATTTTCACAGCTTTCCATTAGAATGAACTCTTGCCTAACTAAGGCAATTGGAAATCTCTTTTAATTCAGATTTGAGTATATGAGGAACACTGCTGGGAACCTATGAATGATATAAAAAATCTAAAAGAAAGCAAATGTTGAATGGATGCCTACATGTCCCGAATGGCCGCATTTAGAGTGACATATTTTATAGAGAGAAAGAAAAAGGATATAATTGCCAGTGTACCCGGCAATATTCCAAGGATGGGTCACATCTGTTTTCTTTATGCAGTGGCTTTGTTTTATAGGGATCGTATATTGCAGAGGGACATTTATAATGTATAGAGCAGTTCTGTATTAAATATCTGCAGCGTCGAAGGTGTGTATTCCACTCTTCAGCCAGGGGGGCTAGATTACATCATATGGCATTAATGAATAGATGAAGGCAATAAGGGGGAATGGGGTGAAAATAATTTCCCCTTTTGTGTATCTGAAAGGGTTTTAATTTGTTGAAGTGTCTGGGCTAACTCATAATTAATAATTAATTTGATGCTTAATTGTTGCCGCAGTAAATATGCGTTATAATGTTTGCATCTTAAAGAAGACGAGAAGGAGATAAGTTCTGAAGTTCAAGCATGAAAAGGGGATAAAGTAGCTGAAATCCATAATCAAGCAACCTCACGAGATGCGATGTCGTCATTCCCCGCAATTGGAAACTGTCTGCAGAAGACACCGAATCTTTTATTTGTCTCTGGGCTTTTTCTACGTCTTCCTTGCTCCAGGATCTATTTACAGTACATGAGACGTGTTTTTACTGAAAAACCCTGCTGCTGTTTTTGATGGGGAAATGACAATGCAAAGTTTATTCATATATTAACATACACGACCGTACACTCAACCACGCTCCGATATTGTTCAAATGACCTCACACCAGTAAGATGCCGGTGCAGGACATGACCAAATCATGCCAGTTGGTTACCGAATCTGCTTAAACTATCTGAAATAGGGTATATTTGAGCTAATCTTGATTTTGAAAAATGAGCATGCAAATCTGTACTTCAAACTAAAGACTTTTCAGTTGTGGTGCACACGTCCCACCCACAGCTTTCTAGACCATCCACTCTAATAAAGTCCTTACTGTACGTCTCACCAGAGGTAGCAGGCTTTCCGAATAGGTGCCAAACCCTCCTTTTCCCGTGCCTGGAAGCCGTAGCCATGCTAGCTGTGCTGCTCTCGGATACTAGTGGTTGGCACAGGTTCAGACCCTCAAAAGTCATGGAGCTTTACTGCATAGGCTGCTGCAATTCTGCACACAGCATTATGTGCTGCTACGGTTATTAACGCTGCACAAATAATCTGTTTTGTGCACCTATAAATCAAGGTTTCAGGGAGGAAATCACAACCCACTTATCAAACAAAAGGATTCCGCACAGCTGTTGATTACTGTTTATTTTTCAACATTCCCTGGTATTGATTTTCTTTTGATTACACTGGCGGTGTTTTGTGAATACAAAATATGATCAAGTTTTAGTAAGTGAAATACTTTAAAGCTAGGGGACGGATAATGTTTGGTTGTAGAAGCACAACTCAGTAAACATTTGATGAAAAAGTCAGTCGATGACGACCCCAGTCAGACAGGGAAAAAGATGATGTGGACGGAGTTTGCATTCTGATTTTTCAAATGTTTACCTGCTGCCTACACATGTCTTGCATTTAAATAAGTGTCCACGAAATAGATATTTTAAACTGTGGCTCTCCAGTTTTTTATCCTGCCAGGCTTAAGCAGTGTAAAACCGCAGCATAATTATTTATTTTTCCAAAGATCTGCTAATGATCATATAAAACTACATGCAAAACACCCACCTCAGGCGAAAACAAATATAACTGGGAGAAATCTAAATTATTCTCAGGTTTTCATTTCACTTCCAGCCACCACAATTCAAACCCAGCAGATACAAGCCCAGGGTGACATATTTAAATGTATTAGTGCATGGATTCAATTCATATGTGCAAAGACAATCATTTTGCCAGGAGATCTTTTATTTCTTTTGGCTTTTTAGATGATTTTGTAGCAAGTTGAACTCTAAAGAGTGTGAGAGCGAACGGCCATGACTGAATGGCCAATGGAGTACAAAATACCGTAATGATGGATGTGGTGTGGAATTAAAAAATATTTTCCTTTTCATACTCTACGTATGGTTTTGTTTTTGTGCTGTTCATGCAAGCACGATACCCCTCTCATCCTAATTTCTTCTTAAATCTCTTTTTGTATATTTTTCCTTACCCGTATCCTGCCCCCTCCTCCCGCAGCAAACACCTTCCCATCCAGACGCTGCATCTCCTTCCCTCTCCCCCGAGCCACCTCATAACAAGGCTGGTCCACACTCGGGCCTTCATTAGGATGCAGACCCCTCTCTCTCGCTCCTTCTCAGCGGCCTTAATCCTCCCCCCCTCTCTCGGCTCTGAATGTTAGCCCCAGCAACTGGCCGTGGTTGTTTGCAGTTCGTAAACTAAAAAAATCTGTCTGTCAGTCTTTTGGGTTTTTATTGGATTGAGTGAATCCAGGTCTGTTTTTCGGTTTCCGATCAGATGCGGGAGTCTGTACAGAATGCACAGGACGTTTTTTCATCTGTCCCTGTTTGCTTCAGCCGCCAGAAGCTCTGCATGTGTGTTTTTATTCATGTGCCACTGCCATCTCATAATGTTTCGTAAGAAACAAGGTATCAAGAGAGTCCAGTGCCAACAAACAACCCAGCACATCACTGCACATGCTTTGACACTTGAGTGCTTCCAGTCTTCAGTCCTCTCCTGCTCACAACTTCATATTTAGTATGCGGATATCGAAATTGATCCTCACATCTTAACAAGAAAGGGGTAGGCCATGACGCATAATTGCAATGTTACGGTGGGCTGATATTAACTGATCCAGGGGGCACGACGGGAGAAGTTACACATTGGGGCACAAATTAATGACAGTGGAAAGACTGAAGGAACCAAGTTGCAAACAAATGCACCCTAAGCTTGGTTGGCATCTTTAATTGCTTCACACGATGCTGATTTCGAGTTATTTACGCCGTTTACTTTACGTTACAGTTTCCAGACCTGAGTAATAAATCGATAAATGCCTGTGTTAGTTTCGTGCAGACCTGAGTTAATTTGGGTCTTGATTAGTTTGTGCTGCACCTGAGAGTTTAATTGTTTTTACTGTGATTGGAATCAACGTGCACGTTGAGATGATCAGTTTAACAGAGATGTGTTTATCTATTTGTATGTGAGACATTGCGCACACACGATGCTATGCTCTGTGCATGTGCACACTGCATATATCGTGCTCGTGCAGTGTGGTTTGTATGCTACACTCACTTTGAGCAATCTATTTGGACCAAAGGATAGACTTTCGCTGCCTGTAAATACTTTAGTCTGTATATTCTGTTCTATACTCTATTCTTAATGTAATGTATCTATCTAGGTTTTTTAATTCTCCCTGGATTTGTGAAATTACTTTGATATGTCCTGTGTTCAAAATCAAAATAACCCTGGCATGGCTTTCGTTTTGGAGTAATTACCCGAGTCCTCGGCGCCGCAGACCTGTAGGTGACTCATAAAGGAAATCAGAGTGAGAAAAAACAAAAAACTGGAAAGGGAGGAAAGTGAGGATGTGGAGATAAATAAACCGACAGGGGAAATGCCAGGTTCAGATGCCAGCGCCAAAGAATCAAATGAGCAATGACTCTAGAGACACAAACAATAATACTAATGTGGTGTATTTATACATCTGCATATACGGCTTTGATCTGTAACTACTGAGAGAAAAAGGTTTCCTCCACAGCTGAGGAATGCTCTCTTGTGTTGTTCTGTGTCACTGTCAGTCAATGCTTTACTGACCTTTTTTCTCTTTACCCAATAAAGCACCATTTCCTTAGATTAAAATCTAAACTCATCTAATCTTTCAGTTGTGTTAAATAGTTTTATCCGCAAGATGTTTTAAAGTTATTTAAAAAAAAAAGGTTAGTTATAAGTTTGGTCTGTGTAGCAGTGGTGACATGTTGTACACTCTTTATACATTTATTGAGTCAGTGTATATGTTTGTGTTTTCAGGGATTTCTGTATAATTCAAAATTACCAAAATACATACATCAAGTACAAAATACATCAATCGTGTCAGAAATGCATTGAGTGAGTTTTTTCAATTTTAGCACAAACGTCCACTCTGACTCAAGGACGAACTGATTAGTGGTTTTCAGCGGGCGCAATGAAGTTCAGTACATTACGCTGAAGTACAACCTCACTGAGCTGCTAGTGTCCCTGCAGACTCATAATCTTGTTATATTGACAATTCGTGTAAATGATTACCTGAAATACTAAAATCAATACTGAAATCCTGTTACTTAGTGGCCAACATGAACAAATGATGTATTCTCTCCTCCCCAACACGCCTTCAACATAACATTTATTTCTATTATTTCTTCAAGGACACACGTTGAACAATAAGCTTTCCGATATAACCTTAACATTTCTCCTCACATAACATTATGGCAAAAGGATCTTCCATCTCTTGTTTCAATGAAAGGAAATGTAGAAAGTACCGCAGCCTTAAATGTAATTTCTGAGCAAGCTTAACATCAACTGTTAGTTTGTAACCATAGGTCTGCATTTCTGAGTGTTTATACAGCCAAAGAAGATTAAAAAGGTTGTAAATGCCAGTCAAACCCACGAGTGAGTCCTGATTGAATGGCCTGAAGCGAGCTTGGCTTATTCTGAGGAGAGAGCTGCTAATTATATCCTTTTTATGCAGCGTCACACTTGCTTAGCACGGGAGAGCTAATCATGCTAACCTTCCTCACTCGCTGTCATCAGCCTGAGTCATTGACGACTTGTCAGTGCATTTGAGGAGTTGTGAAGGGAGGAATAAGCCCTCTTGGCATTAAAGCACTTATCATATTACAGCAGCGTTTTACAGCACCAATGACGCGGGCAACGAGGATACATGTTACAAAACATGTCCGATTTCTGTCTGAAAGCAATAAATCATTTATTTAATACGGACTATTTTTGTCTTCATAAATTACTGTTGTTTCCACTTGCTTTTTTGTTGTGATTAAAGCACAATACATAAACTTTTGATAGTTTGAGCGAGGCTTTATAAGTAACCCTTGCATATTGTAACAATGTATTCAATAGTGTAACCACAGTGAAAAACAACATATATTCATTTATACTCCATAAAGCTCAACTCGTTGAAACTGACGTTAATGAGATGATGCCATTTATATGTGGAAGCAGCAAGCAGCCGATGACAAGAGGCCAGACATAAACATTGATTCTAAAAATGTATACCTGAGTCAAGAGTAAAAAGTATCTCAGTAATGAGCACTTGACCGAGAGTCTTGCAAGTCAAACTGACAACGGTTGAAAAAGTCATGCCCTTTACCCGGTTTCTTCTTCTTCTTCTTCTTCTTCTTCTTCTTCTTTCCCTGACATTTCCGGAAATAACATTTTCTGCTCCATTAAGATTTAGAACATCTTATTGGAAATAGATTTCCCTGTGAAAAAACGACAACGAAAAACAACATACAATCACACAGTTAAATCAAAACTTTAATAAGCTAAGCTAAAAAGCTGGACCTAATAACAAATTAGTGACTGATTGTTCATGCCTCTACTTGTGTACATTGCCACGGTGCCTTTGCTATTGAGATTGAGATGACATTAAATGTATTGTCATGCAAACCTTGCGCACTCAGTGGCATTTTACACGTGCTAGGAGAAAGTATCATGACTGATCATAATATTGACTTTTTAAGTGCTGCATGATGGAAGCTTTATGTTTTCTCAGGAACAATGCACCGTGCACCAGCTATTTATTTATACAATGACATTGGCTTTCAAGATTGTCATCTTTTTAAATCAGTGTATAAAAGACAGTGAATCCTCCTGCAGTTCCACCACAATCCGTGCGACCGAGCTGAATGTAGCTGCTGTAATTTCATCTAAAATAGGACAGCAGAATGCAATTTCAGATGTGGTATGACTGGTGACCTTTATCTGTCTCGTCACCAGTGGAGCCCCGTCCCATCAATGGTTCCCAGACAGTACAGGCCAACAGAGGAAAAGGGAGAGATTGGTCCGGCAGTGCTAAATCACAAGCGTGGTAAATCAATTGACTTGAGAACGGAACTAAATCCCCTTCAGCACTAAGTGTGAATAACAGCTTGAATTGACTGAGCTCTTTGCCTTGGGGAGGGAGGGGGGGGTAGGAGCACTTGTGTGCATGTGTGTTGTGTGTATACACGTATTTTAGCAGTATACATAGTAGCTTTATTCTTAGACTGGTATGTGTTGTGTATCTTTTTACGCTCGCCGGGACCGACGGCCTACAGCAATGCTTACAGGTCTGTAGTGCTGTAATTAGAAACATCGGTCATTTGAGCTAAAGTCTGCATGCTTATTTGCTGACAATAACAACAATGCTAGCAAGCTGCTGTTTAACTTGTTTAATGTTTACAATCTTAAATATACATCTAAGAACACATGTCAGTCATACTAACAATATACCCAATTTTCAGGTGGGCTGGGAATGTATTTGGTGTTTCCATTACTCTTTATGAACCAAAGTATTGGACAATCAAATTTGTATTTTTACTCAAAGAATAAAAATGCCTAATATCTTGGCATATTATATGCATAATAAGTGGCAACGAGACAAACCATTTTTCCCACGATGACACTTAAAGTACCTGTGGTTGCTCAGTAGATTTATGTAACTTTAGAGTGCTGCCTATAATGAAATGGTCCTGGTTTTATGCTGTCAAGCACTCATCCTAAAGGGAATTACAATTACAATTGTTAACAATTGAATAGCCAAAGTGGAGGCGATCGCTAAAGTCAAGTAAATACATGCAATTTCAACTGGGGAGCCATCTGGACACCAGGATGGTTGACATTCACGAAGGCAGGACCCTCTGCACGTCCGGGACCGTTATGCATATTTGATGCAAAACCTCACTCGACCTCTACAGAAGTACAACATCCTGAGACACCACCTCCATTAGGCTTCCGTTGATGCTTGTGCGACTCGTGGCAGTCTTCAATGTTCATCGCCAGCTTTTTAAGAATTTCTAATTAGTCCTCATGGTAAATGGAGTTGCCTGAAAACAAATCATTCCCAAGTGTGCGCTGTATTGACCAAGAAAGATGGTCTCTCGTAGTGCGGTCATGCAAGCTGTGCCTGCATACACCAGGATGGATCTGGGTTGTTGATTCCCGTTTTAGATTTGGAATCTGAAAGGTCTCCAGCACACCTCAGTCCCAGTGAGGAGGAAAACTTTCATGCATAGTAACGGCTGGTGGGCTTGATTCTTCAAGCGACATTGCAGCCCACACTTAGCGAGGCTGAGAGCAGCACTCTGCAGTTCTTCCTCGTACAAAAAGCGTCACTGAGATGTAGAACATGTTGATTTTTGCAGCTGCAATTTGCACTTTACACATAACTCGGAAAAAGCAAGATGCGGTTCAAAATCTGCACATTTTATTTTTAAATGACAGTTCCCCAGGCTTTAAATAGGCCAACTGATGACCTAATTGCTCTTACGGCTGTCAGTGGAAATCGGAATGGTGTTCCGATGAGGGAAAGTGGAAATATAAATGATGCTTAGAGATGAAGAAGACAGTTAATGGATAAAGTTCTTTGAAGTCCTCCACAGAACAGAATAGACAAAGAGCTTTGCACCACTATTTCTATTGTGAATGTTTTGTGTGTTATGTTCGTCGAACCACACCGTGTTATCAACCTTTCAGCAGTAGTTTTTGGGGCTGGATTATTTATTGTTGCATTTTTTATGCAAGCCATGATGCCACTTATTAAATTTTAAATATTACTTATCTTAACTAATGAGTATTTGTTTTTCGTCTTATGTTGTGCCGTATGAACCACCTTCGCTGTGAACAAATCCTTACAGCATCCACAGTGTTCTGGGATCAACAACACAGCATTCGTCACTCCTTGCTGTGCTGAGTTTTAATTAGACTTAATTAGACATTTAAACATTTCTCTCAAGAGCTTGTGTGTGCCGGTGTGAGCTGCACGCACACCAGCACACACCAATGTATCGATTATCTGTGTCACGTTGTTGGCATACCAAGCTCATCCGTCTGGTACTGTGATTGATTTTAGCTCACTTTAAATTCCGTGAAGAGGACACTTCTTCTGGCCAAGAGACAACAACTGCTGCGAAGGGCCTCGTCCGTTTTTGTCCTGCATTCACACGTACGGATGTGCACGAACATTCACTCGGGGGCCAAATATAGCCGGGCTAAAATTGACTTGAGGAGGAAACTGTAGTCCCATTAATCTGCGGCCCTGACAGGGGGGACAGGTTTTGTTAGGAAAGAACAATGAGAACATGATGGTGAACTTGTAACCTTGTGATGATGGACAGACTCTGCCTTAGTGTGCTTGTGGGTGCGTGTGTGTGTGTGTGTGCTTGTGTGTGTGTGTGTGCGCGTTAGTTAATTTGTGGTTGAGAGAGCGGACAGAGCAAGAGATGCACACTGGAATGTTTACGAATGCACTTTTATGGATGCGGCCATCGATGTGTGTCTGACTGTTAAGCTTTTTACCTGCCTGTCCCAATTTGGCGGATTAGAAGCTATCAAATGTGGATTATTTTGAAGTCGAAAGCTTTGATTTGATGAAATATAAACAAGCTAATGCCAGGGGGCTACAAGGTCAGCTACTGCCTCTTTTAATGCTTTTTCCTCGTTCCTCCTTTGCTCCGTCCGTCCTCTCCCTGCTTGTCAGCCTCTGCTCTCCCTTTCTGTGACCCCACCCCCCACCCCAAGCTGCCACTGTCCTTGTTTTTGACCTATTTAATGACCTGGACCTTGTCCTGACAACACGAGGGACGATCATCTTTCGTTCCTATGCTAGCTTCCCCTAGGCCTTCGGTATCTGGTGGGGTTTAACAAGACTGAAAGACCAGGACACTCAAGTGTTTTATGGACACAGAGGCTTGATTTGTGTCAATTTCATTCCAAAACGAGAGTTTGAAAATGGTTCTTCTACGAGTTATTTCACCTCTGCGGCTCTAGTATTCCATATTGGCAATAATGATTAATGCGGAAATTATGAATATTTAAAATGTTGATACAGAATTTTATTCAGTTTTGAAATTGAGTGCAATATTTATTTTCATTTTTCACTTTCAAAAATGTTTTTATATTTGAGGTCTTGTAGTTTTTAGTTACAGATTTTATATTTTCAGATTGAGACCTTTGATCTGGAGTGGTTGGCATTGCTTTAACTCGAAGCGGGGTATAATCACGAGTCACAAAAAAAGACTTCCTCATCCACGACAATAATTATGACTCAACTCTCTGCATTCACCATGTTCACACAAATAACCTCAACTGCAACACACTTCTGTACCTGGGTACATTCATAGTAAATATGCAACAAATACAGGAAGAGCCACGCAACATTTTGGACTGAAGCTTACTTACATTTTAGTCAATTTATGTCTTTTCTAGTTGATCTATTAGAGCAGATCAGTTTCCTCTAATTTTCAGGGGAAAAGTAACACTGAAACCAAACTCCACATAACAGAGGAGGAAGCACTCAGTGGGACATCTGTAACAGGATTAGCAAATTGCTGTGACAGTCTGACATTTGAACCCAAGGGTACAGCTAACTGGTGCAGATATGCTGTTGATAGCTGGTGGTGACGAGGTCCTGACAGTGCCTCTTCGTATTATTATAAATGTTTGCGCTGCACCAACAGTATCCCTGCAAGAGCTGGTGTTACCGTTTTTACAATGAGGGAAGATTTAAGAAGGATTGGCGTTTAATCCTTCAGGGGTTGCACAGTTAATGGCTCACTTCCGTTGCAGCACTGATACAGACTTAATTTTGTACAGGAGATGGGTTTCATAAATGTGTATAACTAGGTACAAATGTGATGTAAAGGCATATTGGGATAATGGTTAAAGTTTGTGTTAGCATTTGCATACATCCAGTAATCACTCAATAAAAAAAACAAAAACATTTTTAAACAAAGAAGCCGTTTGATTCTGATGTCATACTCCAATGCATGTGCAGCCATCCCACAATATCAGATCTTTTCATCCTTTTGGCCTTTTGAAAAATGCCCGTGAGACTTGAGTGTTGACTGTTTGTCTCAGTGACAAAAGCATCTCAGCCCCAGTAACCATTAATGTGCAAAGTGCATTGCTGCAGGTCGGAGTCTGGCAGATAAATCTACGATTGTTGAGAGGGGCTCCATCATTTGGCGGATAAATTGCTCAATTGTGTAGCTCTTTCTATGATATCTGATCAACATTTGACATGTCAAACATGTGAAAATGTTGAAGCGGCTAAAAATAGCAAAGGTAGTTTTATTTGATGATTTAAGCGCACACCACAAATTCCCCCAAAAGCATTTGTCTGATAAGCCTGACCTCCATCACCCTCTTTTCTCTACTTATGCTCTTAAGTGTGCTAATGCAGCACACCAGCTGTGGAAGATGCTAGCAAAAGTCGCAGTTCAAGCTGACCAGAAAGGTATCTGAGCTGTGCAGTCAGTGAGAGGTCCCACTGAGGCTGCTTCAGCTCATGAAAACACTCGGCTACTGCTGCAGTGAGGCTGCCATGTTAGCCTGGGGGTCAACCTCATGTAGGTCATTAAAGTTCGGAATAAATTTTGGTGACGTATGATGTGTATTTATGGAGAATGGTGGAGAATTTAAGCAGTGACATCAGTGGCATAAGAATAAATGACAGGAGGTCAGGAAATATGGTTGAAAAGGGACTTTGCTGGTTTAAAGCATTTGCAGGTAGACAGAGAGTTATAAGTGTCCTATAACAGTAAGATTTGTGGAGCTAAGTCTATGTAGTTTAAATTTAAACTTAAATTTAAATTTAAACTTAAATTTAAACCCAGGCAGAGCTTTTTGCTTTTTTGCTCATTTTGTTTGCTCTGTGTTTACACCTCCACAACAGACCTTTCCAAATATCCAAGTCAAACCAAAGCAAATCATTTTTTCATCACTATATCTACTGAAAAATGTTCCGTATGTCCAACAATATAGTCTCGGCCACAGAGCAGTCTGGTATGGATTTACAGTATGCTGCAAAAAGAGCTGCTTACGCAATCAACAAAGTTGTTTCTTTTGAATATATTTAATTATTTTTAGATATTATGTGTTTATTTTTCATCCTTGTGAACACATTCTTGCAGCACAGTGTTCAGGGATCACCAACACAGCATTAGTCACTCTTTGCTGTTCTGAATTTTAATGGGACTCACTTGGAATTGATGTTTTAAGATTAGATTTTACTGTAATAACCTGATTGTGGTCAGATTTCAGAAAGGATTGTGTGTGTATTATGAGTGCAGCTCTACGTATTGGTTACCTGTGTTACGTTGTTAGCATACCAAGCTCATCCGTCCGGTGTTGTGATTCAGTGAAGACGACACTTCTTCTGGCCAAGAGACAACAACTGCTTCAAACTGCCATGTCCGTTTTGCCTTCATGCTCTTTACCAATGATGGGGCAGAGATACAGAGTTGCTCCCAGTCCTCCAGTCCTCCACAGTTAGATGTTAGAAGATACTGTCTCAGCCACGCTGCTCTCGTTCCACATCGGCAGACATCTTTGAGCAGGTACGTGTGGATACGCGGCCCTCAGTTCTACGATCTAAAGCTTCACCGGACAATAGTTTTAGATTGACTCAAATTAGTGCGTGTCAATGTGAAGAGGCTGTTTTGATCATACGGCTTGAAGCTTTACTGCTTCGGTTGAGTTTTGTCTTGAGTCACTGACACAGCAGCAGCAGCCGGTGGAAAGGGGGTAACTGTCCGTAGTGTGATGTTGGTTTGATTACAAAGCTGTGATCCACTAAGAGTCTAAAGGCAAACACTCTTCTCTTTTGAAAATTCTGGGCTGAAACGCTGCAGTTTGCATACTTAACAAGTGAATCCGTACCTGAGGGAATCACAGAGAGACGCAGCCATAAGAGGTCTTTAATCATTTATTCTAAATGAATTCAAGCTTTTACTTATTTATTCATTTTTTGGAGGCTTTAGGAAGGTGCTTTTACATCTGTTATCCCCTTTTTGCTGTGATGTGTGCAGGCTAGTGTTAGTTTAAATTAATACAGAAGGTTTCTGTATAGATTTCACGCTCAACTCAGATGCTTACTACACTACACAGAGCAGCAACCCCTAATAATAATGTGACCAATAACGGAAAAAGTTTTTGATAATGAAACGTTACACATCATTGCTAATTGTGACAGGCGGTGAATGTTTGTGCCTGCGGCTGTGTGAGTGACGCATTGCAGGCCTGATTGCATCTCCCCAACACAACAACTGAAGCCCAGCAAATTTGCTGGTGAAGAAACCTTGTTTTCTTCTTCTGCTGGTCCCTTGACTCACACAATAATCTCATAACTTCCTGTTACACGGAAGCACAATACGTTATTCTGATAGTGTAATATCCGGTGCCTGATCAATCCTGTTTGACCTGAGGTGTTTTAGATACATGCAGATAAAGACTTACCTGCTCAGCGTTTTTCAGGAATAAAGATAATGTGATGCCAGTGCCGCCTCTGCACTTTTACCTTTTCTAAACGCAGCCTCTCCCGATCCTTAAGGAGGAAGACGTCCACATTTCCTTAACTAAACAGGTTTAAAGGGGGAGTAACTAAAGATGAAAGAGGATGTTTTAACTTGGTTTCTGTTTTGATTTATTATTTTATATTATTTATAGATTCTAGTATTCTACCATGTGATTGTGTTTTTAGCATATTCAGCTCAATTGGTGAACCTTATGACAATGCTGAATTGTTTATATATTGTTACCGGTGTTCATGAAAGCTTAAATTTACATTGTAGGGAGATAAGATTTATACTTTGTCCTCGTCAGCATTTGCCTTGCAAATTACAACCACAGGTCGCAGAAATGGTTTGGGAAAGAAAGGCGTGACGCATTGCTTCATATCTGATTCAACATAATTATTTATTTAACAGGGCAACTATACATGTTTGCTTTAGGTTTAGTGAAGAGCGAAGGAGAAAGGCAGAGGGATGAATATAAAGGGAGGTAGTATTATAGTAATCTTAACCAGAGTGATGGGACCATGAATCATGGGTGCAGAAAATAAGCTCTGTTGTGAAGCTGCCTCTCCTCACTTTTGCTTTTTCGCTCTTCTTCCCTTTATTTTTACCCTATACCCATCCCCTTTCCCCCTCTCTCCACATAAGCATCATGGCAAGTCCTGTGGGTCTTTTTGGCAAGGTCACCTTCACCAGATAGGGAAAGTCACCCAGAGGAAAATGAGAAATTGAGAAGATACCTTTGAAATATACTATAAGGGAGGATGGCTAATGAGAATGAACATGAAGGGTTTTACTTCAGGGGAGAACGATGTTAAGAGAGGTGGACCAAGATGCTGTAAAACAACAGCAAATATGCAGAAACAAGAAGGCATGGAGGGGGAGGGGCGCATAAACAAGGAGCTCAAAGCAAACCCTTTAGTCGTGTTGAGGCTCATCTTGGAGAAACGTGTTTGAGTGGACGCTGCAGGGAACGAGTCCAGCTCAAGGGTCCACTCACACACCGATTAACTGGAAGAAAATCACTGAATGCACATGAAGCCAGCTGGCACCTGGGATGACATGGTTTTCACATAGACACACTCGCACTCCCTCATTTATCTTCTTTCGCTTCACTCGCCTCCATCTGCTGTCGTATACCTGTTCAAACCTGCTGAAGTTCAGCCGCTCCAGCTGTAGCTGACCGCGGTACTTACCCCCTGCAGACAGTGCTTGAGGTGGCCTTCGCCCGGGGCCATCAATATTTCACACTCTCAGCACTCGCGCTCTCAGGGATACACGGAGCGTTCAGAGCCCATGGGGGAGGTGCTGAATGAGAGACAGCAGCAGGGGGAGAAAGTCAGAGATGGAGACTGATAGGTGAGACAGACTGGGTATCATACAGGAGAATGACAGATCGTGTGAGGGATGGAGATATAACACTGTGAGGGGTGAATGGACATTGGGGGAAAATGATAGTCTGCATTATAAAAGAATAAATAGAGCGGTGAGACGAGGGAGAATGGAAGAGGTCACACGGGTGACTGAAATGATAACTCTACTGCATTGTTTTTGGATGGGTGGCCGCTTGATTTGCCCGTATTGTCACCGAGTCCGTGTGTGTGCATGATGATGACAGTAAATCTCAATAGAGAAACAATTGTAATGATGGCATAACCATCTGGGCGTTGATTATTGAAAAAGAGGAGCACATTGGGCCATATATCATCTATTGACGTAGTTACTTAGAGCGACGGATGAGGACACAAAAAAAAGATTGATATAAAGAGGGATGGATTGAGATGAGCTTCAGCAGATGCAGATGCATGACTGCTGATGACAGAGAGTGTCTTGCCCTTTCATTCTCTTCACCCACTTGTCCTTTTGTCTCAGTGTGAAAGAGCTGCACTTGCCAACTGTTGCTACGACTACAGCTGTCAACAAAATGGTTGGTCAGTTGGGGTCGTAACCAAAGCAAGGAGATTCCCTGGGGCAATCAAGAGACAGATAGAGATGTAGTAGTACAATTGACCATTCGCTCAGGCCCGCCTCTCTTCCTCTACTCTGCCACGGTGTCATGGTTACCATGGAGCCCAAGTGTCACTTACTATCACCTCGGAGTAAGTTATTTCTCACCTGTTGTGAAAATGCAAAATGTGATTTCCCAGAGAAGGGTCTACAATATGTGTTTGAACGATCCATCCAACAGTTCAATCAGTTCTTATAGCTGGCATTGTGTCCTTATAATAGGATCAGTTTGGATGACTCCCGCAGATGACCAGGCGTAACTTTTTGTGTATCTCCTTGAACATTTGTTAGCCATGATGGACTAGTTCAAGAAGTAAAGTGTGCCAGCGATAACTAATAGGGGGCAAGAAATGGAGCATAAAGTAGATCAAGAAAGTAGTTCTCACACAGAAAAGCTAAACTTTCGTGAAGCTCTTGTAGTATTCCCCCTGGAGTTGACTGCAGTTACACTGTAACAATGGCGAGTAAGATATCTGACCACGATGGAGATGAAGCTGTTTTGACGAAATATATTTTGCTTAATAAGGAACTCACCCATTTAGAAAGGAGATGATCCTGTATTCTTATATTATTGCATCCCAATAATTTAAAGGTTCATTGTATGAGTGTGAATATAATAGTTGACTTATTTTGTAAATAGAGAAGCCGATCAAATATCTATGGTCCTTGGCGTTGCCCTATCAGCCATCCTGTAATTTATTCACACTCTGACACAAAGGGCCGTCCTCGAGCTTCACCCTCAGTGCTCCCCAAGGCACGTTAAAGGTGACTGTCCTCGTGTATAACATCTGAGGCCCGCTTGGTTAATCGGAGGCTTCACCTCGCGGTGACCCACCCTCCTGGTTCTCGGTAATTGGTTACCTTTGAGCACTCCTGCCACTGACAGGAGAGGGACAGTGGCTGAATCCTCCAAATCCAGCGTGGATTATGTAGCAGTGCTCCATTGATGCACTGCCTGAGGCTGTTTTTAAAGGGCAATCTGCATGCATTTCATTCACAGGTGTGCGCGCCTGTGTGCTGGATGCTTATACTGTCAGAGTGTAAGAAAGCGGAATATGATGTCATTGTTTGTGCATATATTTGGAGTGATTACAGTTTGCTTTATGCCTTTTGTTAAAGTCTGAAAAAAAGCTGAATTTTATTGATTTACGTCTGATGCCTGTGTGCGGGTGATTGACTGTGAATGTTAGTCAAAAGGAGACTGTCAGACGGATAGAAAGCGATGGACGTGCAGGGCTGATGAGAAAGCAATTAGACAGAGTAGCAAAACAAAGATGTCGGCAGGTTAACAAAGAGCGAAACGAGAGATGGACGGGCGATGACAGAGAGGAACGGCGTTGAGGCTGTGTGGCCTGCAGTGAATTCCGGCTCCGAGTGGCTGCCTCACAGCAGAGAGTCACAGGAGAGACTGGGCTAATGCACCAAGCGGAAGTCGCCTTACAGAGGCCTTCTGCATTCACACCCTGAGAAACCACAGCAGCATGAGCCACGCTGAAATGTTTAGCTCACGCATGTGAAAAACTGGCCCGCAGTCCAACTCTCCTCAAATGACCCGAAAAACGAGGTTGGCAAGGAAACAAAATCCAGATAACCGCCAAAGCTTTGTACACGGCTAACGGAATGTAAGCAGTGAAAGAATCACATTACAATATTGGGCTTCATAATTAAAGGTGCCATTTGCAGTAAAAAAAAAAAAAATAACAGTTCTCTTTATATTCAGTTCAGAAAACATATTGTCAAAGCCTAACAAATATGTTGAAAGTATTTTCCCATCTTCTTGTAAAACATCTAAAGTGTCATAAATCCTATTATATTCTAATTTGAGGTATTTCTAATGAAACTGTTTTCTAATTAGTAATGAGGTGTCACCCAATGTTAACTACAACCACTGCCAATTGTACTTGTACAATGTAGCTAACTGAAATGAATCTAAAAGCATCCATTAGCTTGGACTATATTGTACCACTGAACCAGGCAACAATTTGCACATCTCTAAAGTGTAGCCAACTCATTCTTTTCTGAAACAATCAAACAGTAACATAGCATTTGGGAAGGACTTGGTACACAAGGTGATGGATTTACGAATAGTTAGAGCAGCCCAATCTTGTCATGCTTACATGGCCTCGCTGTCAGTGTCCCCTCTTTTTCTGCACCATTTTTGCATTTAGATGCAGAAAGGCGCAAGCTGTTTTAACCCTTTGCAATCCGTCATCCTCCGCTTTGTGTGCACGCTGGTAGAACGAGTTACAAGTAGGTTTGCACACCTTGCTCTGTTGTGGGGAGAAAGTCTTTACCCCAGAAAATCTTTTATTTCCGGTTTGTAACACGTCTCTGGTCAAATAGGCCTCATTACTGGTCTAATCTCATGAAAACAACAGAATAATTTGACGATGGCTGCAGGCGGCCAAATGTGCCAGAGGCAATACTCCGATATACTCAGTCTATTAGTTGGATTCGTTGGAGCCCTTCTCGTACAAAAGAGGGTGTTGTAATAGCATTGAAGTCCTACCATTGATAGCATTTGATCCTTCAGCTACAACGTGGGTACGTGAATTCATTCACCTGCATACAAATGGAGGACTTAATTCTGGCATGTACAAATGGACCCCAGAGCCGACCTCTGGCTAATGAAAGATGAACCCAGTGCCAAAGCCCAGAAGGATGCTGCGAGTGTATGGGATCAGACATTAAGCCTGCATGCGAACCCTGCAAACACTGGGGACCCCCGGCTTCCCTAATCAAGCAGAGGTCGGGTGGAGGCCAGGTAGACTCGATGATCAGTCTCGGCTCTTTGGCACCCATCCAATAACCAGCCAGACGTCCAGGCTGACGCTCACCCTGTGGAAGAAGACAAAGTAAACAGGCAACTGAGCCAGAAACGCTCATTAAAACCTTTCTGTCACTTAGATAAGAAAAGCTCTTCATCATTATTTCGCCCGTGGAATCAAAATCACAGTATTGATGTCAAAGAAAACAAAACTCCTCCCAATGTTTAGGGATTAGCTTCCCTCAGTGAAGGTCTGTTTGTGCTCCACTTATCTCTCTGCATGCTACCTCTGGGTGAGAAACAAGAAACACAATCCAAAAGCTGTTTATACTGTACATTGTAAGGCTATGCCTTTATGCTGATGGTGAATAACATTGAAAAATGATAATTTTACGCAGGTGGCCTCCTGGAGTTTTAGTGGCAAATGAAACCTTTCTCTAATCTAATCAGTCGTTTTTAATTGAAATGCTTCTCATCTGAAGACAAGCCATTTTCCTCAACCTCGAAAAAAGATAATTGAAGTTCCAAATATATAAAAAAAAAGATGTCAAGACAAAATAGCGAGCAGTTTTGACCAATTATAAACAACAACAAGCACTATAACTTATGTACGTATCTATAAATCCAAACAATGCTGCCCAGTCAAAATCCACCATTGCAGCTCTTGCAGCCTTTTTTGAACGTGAGATACATTGAGCGTGCATATTTTTCTGTGTTTGTGTTGCAGCATTTCTTCTCCTCTGAGGTGGCTCTTCTCTAACAGGACACTCTTCAGCCCCTCCAACAAGGTACAGTACATTTATACCTGTTTTATCGCTCCAACCCTCAGGACAGTAGACATTCATTCGCTTAATGCCCACCTAAGGGTCTCCTGCCTGGTTGCGACTGGGACTTTAGACTCTAGTGCTAATGAAACAAAGCCCTGCTTGATGTTGTTGAACGAACCGCCAGGAGAATTAACCAATAGGCTGCTGAAAAACGTCAAGCCGTGACCTTGTGTGGATTTAACCACCATTAATCCTCAAGGCGTTTTGACTGAAGGCTTTTAAACTGAAAATAAATATGGAGCCGTGGGATGTCTTTTGTTCAAACTAAAAAAAAACTCTGGGGGCTTTAGTTTTCTCAGGCTAAAAAGTGATTTGATTAGAAATGTCACTGTTGATTGTTGATGTTAAATACTTTGAATGTAACCCGAGTACAGTAAGTTTAGCGACGTGGGTTTGCTGTACGGATGAAAGGGCATGTGTTCTCATGCAGACGCATGCAGTTGTTGTTGCCTGCAGAGCAACGAGCTGTGATGGATCGCAGCCACGATGCTCAGCGTCATGAGTCTCCTTCCTGGGCTTCCCTGAAGTACATTTTGGACTTGTGGTTTCACACTGGATTAATTTCATTCAAAGCCTAAATCTCTTCACCAGCCATAAGAGCAGAGCCCTCATGTTGCAGAACAGGCGGGAGTTTCAACGTGTAATAAACCACAGAACGTCATCTTCCATTTCGCTTTGGGGACTTTGATTGTTTAATTCACATCAACGTAAAAGGGAAGTTGGAAAAGGCAACAGTCAAAGGAAGTATTTGTATGAAGTGTTGCAGCCGCTGTGTACCTTATTGTTTAATTTACCGTGACATTGATGGCACCTCCTTTATTTTTCTACTTAATGAAACAAATCAATATGCTTTTTGAAAGCTTTACTTGTACCACGAGGGTAACAAAGTAAAAAATGCCCTTTGAAAAAATGCTAAACCCCAAACATATCGATAGGATCATTATTACTAGATGAAACTACACCAGATGGGTGACGTGCACAGGGGCACGCATCTGAAAACATAACAGGGTAGCAATGGTTAATGGCCACCTGGATGTTTTAACAGTGAGCACATGTCACAAGTTCAACCAATAAAATCGACCCCTGTTTTTTAAAAGTAGCATTACTATGATCCCTTCACATGTTTGAAGCGTAATCAAAAGCTTCATCAGTAGTTTTTTAAAATTCAAAAACAACGAACCAAGAAATATCGGTTATGTTTGACTTCATTCAATCTGCTTATAATAAGTTTCACAATGCATTTTGCTGCACTAATTTACAGGACGCAATACACTTTATCGCCACATAAGAACACTCGGTGTTCAGCTGGTGAAAGTGAACAAAGATATTTGAATTCAATGTTCAAGGTGAAGGGCAGCTGTTTATAAAACATGTCATTTCAAATTCAAATGACATTGTCATGAATACACGTACTCTAGTTATGTAGTGTTAGCTTCTCTTCGATAAAGTGCAGGTATTCATAAAGCATTGTCATGCAAAGCATTTCAGTATGTATAACAGATAGTTCAGTGTTTGTATTCATAACGAAGCTGATTTACAAGTACATCAATATTTTTGTTTTAAAATAAAGGTGAGTTTCTTGTCACCTTACATTTTTCCTTCTCCGAGGAAATACCTTCTAACTGTAGCACTACAGTATGCCCACTGACCAGACAGCAAATATAGGGTCTGAAAAAAGTGAAGCCAATGTGAAAGTACTTTAGTAAATAATGGAACCAATTGGAGCAAAATAGACCTTAAAATTGGGTGTGCTGTGCAATGCTGGCTCCTTTGTGATACAGGTCAGTTTTCAATGGGTTTTCAGTTAATGAAATATGATTTAAAAAGTGTATTGTTTCCTGGGAATTTCTTCTTTTGTGTCTCTTCTGGTTGCGAGGAAAAAAAAAGGTGGATTCAAAACCACCAGTTGACTACCTCCACTTCCCATACACTGAAAGAAATCCAGCACAGAGTGATAACATTGGTCGTTGGTTCTTCCTGCACACGGTTCAACAACCCTCTATTGTATGGACAGATTACATAAAAACATCACTTCTGCAGGGAAAATGATTTTCTCATGATAACATCTAGTTCCATTATTTTGCATTGAAGCATTGGATTGACTTTGATGAAGATGCTGAGCAGCTGATTTTTAAAACGTATTTCTAGGATGCTAAATCTAATGGGCCAAAAGAACAGAAGTGCTGATACTACTGCAAGACGTATATTAGATGTAAAACTGCTCTGTTTGTTCTCATGATTATTGGGCCATAACCTGGAAGAATGAGCCATTATATCAGATGGAAGGAATATGCATGGCTCATCTCTCCCTTCTTTGTGTACATTATTACTGGTCGCACTGCAAACAGGTGTGTCAATTCAGTTTGCGGTGACCCTCAAAAGGTACCATCGTCTTTCAAGGACACTGATACTTTCACTGTGGCTGATCTGACTCCATTCCAGACTGATTCTACTGGTTAAAGTTCCTACAAATACCGTGACGTGGTATTATGGTAAATGCTGCCTCAAAACAAGACTTGTGTTTCCACGTTACCACTATACAGTGTATAGGCTTATTCCTCTCGTTCTTTTTACATGCCTCGCTCGCTCTCTGTGCATGTGTGTGTGTGTGTGTGTATGTGCACTTTGTCCAGTTTGTTTAGGCATTGCATTAACATGGTTTAATCCTCACAGGGCTTATTGGATCCAAATCCCTCCCAAAGCTCTTAAAGCGCCTGCCTTTTAATTTCTCTCTCTCACTCTCTCTCTCTCTCTCTCTCTCTCTCTCTCTCTATCCTCCCATCGGACAGTGAGGGAGACTGTAGGGATACAGCTATTTGTCTCATCACCTTTCATATCTACTGGCGTGATCGTAGCTCAGAAGGTAGACCGGGTGATCCTTCAATTAGAAGAGCTGTGTTCTATCCCCGGCTCGTCCAGGCCATGTCTACCACGTTAACTCCTCGGCTGTGTCATTGTTGTGTGAGTCAGTATGCTTACTTAGTCCTGCAGGTGCAACCTTGCACAGCCCCTGCCATCAGCACGAGTGGGTGTAAACGGGTGAATGACATGTGGTTTTAAAGGGCTTTGAGTTGTCCATTTAACATTTATTCAAACCACATTTGTAGTCAGTGCCAAAATTGCTTCCATTTCGGAAGTTGAATCAAGACATGCAGGATCCAAATTGATTTCATACGCAAAGCCCAAAATAGGTCTGTGTAAACAAGTGTTAACCGATTAAAACCCCTATCCCCCTATATGTCTACTGCACATTACATTACATGTCATTTAGCTGACGCTTTCATCAAAAGGATACAAACTCAGACAAAAAGTACAATATCATTATAATGATAATGATTATTATAAGTACAATTTAAGTGCTACGATTTGTTAGTGGTCATCAGAGAGCTCGTTCCACCGTTTGGGAGCAGAGACAGCAAAGAGTCGTGATCTTGCCGCGTGTGTTGCTCTCAGTGAGGAAAGAACAAGCAGTTTGTACATCTGACACCGACGTTCATCTAGGAATTTGTCTGTGAAGGGATTGGAGCAGAAATAAGATTTTTGCAGTGCACTATTCTCTGCTCATCTTTAGAATAGAGAACAATGAAAAGAGACAATTAAATTCAGCACTCTCCAGTTATTAAAATGTCTGGACTTGGTTCAAAGGGTTTCTCTGACTAAATTAATATTGGGGTTAATGGGCCTATTATTAACAGATGGTTTCTATTTTAATAACCTCACTACCAGTTGCTAGTCTCCAGTCTTCAGTATCCAGTACCACATGATCTAACCTAATTAATTTGACAGAGACAAATGCTTTAATATTTTGTTATAAGTGATCTCATTTCAGATAATATTTAAAAGGAGAAAGTATATTTAAAGAGATGCTGCAGCAGAAATGTAATTGAGATATGGTCTTGTGAAAGTTATTATACTAAAAACTGTATTGTATATGTGCTTTGCTGAAGTGTCACCAAGTACATCAGCACAATGTTATTCTTTATCTGAATTTATGTGAAAATAATTTCAAGGACCCTGATAAAGTTCTTGTGTGAAGGTCATTTTCTCCCCTGGAGTAATTTATTTATAAGCTCGGCCTTATCTGCCACGGGCGGTGGCTTTTATGGACGTTTCCGCAATATGACTGCCCTTCCTGTTATTTTTAGCACTACTCAGCATTGCAGTCATGGAAGACAGAAGTTATATTTCTCATTAAAATTCAAGCTCAGGGTGCAGGTTATCTCACATCACATCAACCAGGACACCACCTTTTCATACTGTATGCACTGACCTGGACTGTACTGAAAACTGCTTTAGATGGACTTCCTCACAATGCAGCTTGCGCGTAACCACAATCCTCTCGGTGTTTTTGTTTGTACATGTGTTGCTGCAGTCTTTCTTGGCACCTGACGCATCCATCCCACATACATAATTCAACAGGGAGTTTTCTGCAGCATGTAACGGCAGCAAGAATTCCAGGAAAGCACAACGACTTAACATCTGAGGGCCTGTGACAGCTGGAGCCATGTCCTGTCATTTTCACTGGCCGCCTCCCCTCTGTGAGTCTCTCCTCGTGACGTCTCACTCCTGAAAAATACCCCCTTTCTCATTCCCCCTTCTTTACTCACTGTGATAAATTCTTTCCCGTGTCTTTCTTACTCCCTGCTCTGTATTCTTTTCCTACAATCTGCACGGCCATCTGGCCCTCTGTCCCCAGCCCTGTGTCTGTTTGCAGTATCTTTTGCTTACGAAATCCACTTGACAAGATTAATAGAGTGAACCTCAGACAGATATAAGCTGCTCATTTTGACAGGGATCATTGGAGGGAGATAAGTTCTGTGCTGGTCACGAGCAGACGAGAGCACGTTCTCCTCTTTCCCATCTCAACAATGACGGCTCACCGCGGCAGTTAAAAGGATTCGGGGTCAAATTATTCAATCTAAAAGAGTAAGAGAAGAATCTCTAATCCCTCTAATGTGTCCTTTGGTTGTCACGTTGAAATAATGCCAGAAATGTGACCTCTTTTAACTGCAGTGTTGGACCAGGCCACAGATACACTGACTACACCCAGATGGCAGTTTAAACGCCTCTGCCATAAACTGTAGTCAAATTTCCGTGCTGTCAGGTGGACGTCCGATGAGACTAGCTGTGGTTTGTGACGGACAAAAGCAATCAAATGTGGTTAGAAACTATTGCAAGAAACACACCTCTATACATTAGGGAACATGTTAGGTTTCTTAGCCTGTGATGACCCACTGCCCGTGGCAAAGCTTAAATAGCAAAACATTGAGTTAGCATTAAATGATAATAGTCACACTGGTTGCAGACCTGCGTGTCCATTATTTTATCCTTTCAGTGTTCCTCATTTAGCCAAACAAAACTCTTCACATCAGGACTTTACTGCAGTAAACAAGCCCGGTGTGGATGTGTCATTTGCTATTCCACAGTTCAACGATCTCACGCCCACATTTTGTGAGGTTCGTAACCCAGTTTTCACACCATCTGCCCTAGTTGAGAACCGATGTTGCACCAAATCTTCTGTCTGTAGTTCTATTCTCTGCTATAAAGCATGGGCATGACATTCTTACCAAAAGTTTAATTAAATCCCACTTGCAACGCATCTTCTCCTCTGGGGTCGTGAAGAATTCTCCTTCAAATCCGGAACAAGGACACTTTATGGCATAACACTTGCACCCATGTAAAGTACACAAACCAGCATGTGATGATTCACACATGGTGCTAACAGTTTTTTTTTTTTATATTTATATTTACTTGCCCAATTACAGTTTAATCCTACCAGACACATTCTGCTCTTTTGATTTTCTCCCACTCGTCTCTCAACCTCTTCTCACCCGCTCTTCTATTTTCTGTTTCAAGCAAACCAATTCATCTTGTTTTCCAATTAACGAGGCCGGCCTCAATTAAAGCAAAAAAAACAAACTCACACACATCATTGACAGTTTCTCTGTCATTGCCACATGGAGACTACTATTACTGAGAGGAGTTTTTCTTTTGGCTACGATTGGTACTAGATTTCTTTATTGCGGTAAGATTTTTTTTCCTCGCTTTTGGAGAGAAACCCTATCAAGTCCTGTAAATGCAGCCAGTTATGTAGAAGCATTTCAAATCTACTACCGGCCGACAGCAAAGTTGACAGATGACGTTATGACAAAAAAGTTACACTGTTACTCGCAATTTGGGAAATTAATTTTGAATGGCTAACAGTATTGCTCTAAAAGCACATATTTTTCTGGCCACATATGTACACACTCCTCTTTCAAGCTCTTGAAAGTGGGACATTTTGAGACCAGAGGCCTTTTGGACTTGCCTTCTTCTCACATGACTCTGGTACTGGATATCTTTGCCACTTGACAGATGACTGTGTCTGACTGTCTGCAGTAATATTGTTACATGACACTTCTTTTCTTCTTCCGTATCAGCAAAACAGGGGACATGAACTAGCAGAAAAAAAACCTATAAGCAGCTCTACAGCCACGAGCCAACTCATTAAACTGGCCTAAATCTGCATTTTCCCTTTTTTTCAGCTGTAGATGATCATGCATTTATCTATTGCCCCACCCTGAGCGGCACATAATATTGACTACATGCCCAATTTCTTAGCATATTAGTTGGACAGAGTATGATGAAATGGGGCCCTTGAAAGACTCATAGCCCATTAAAGCGTTGAGCAAGTGCCATTATATCTGCCTTAACAATGCATTGAACTGCTGCACTGTGATTTATGGAACTTCTTTCATTTCTATTCATCAATCCAATTCATAATCAATTTGTGAAAGATACTGATATTCGCCTTGAGTGGTTTCAAACACAGTTTTTTCGGTCAATAGTCAATGTCCAGTTTCTCTTGTTAAATGCAGACAAGAGAGACGTTTTTTCTCTCTGTAAGGATGTAGTGTATATTCAGTCCATAAATACAAATACAAGCATGGTTGGGCTGGTAGAAGCCAGGAATGATGACAAAGCTTGTGGCCTCAATGCTGTGGATGCCTCCTGTTGGTATTTCCGGTTCGTCAGTATGTTAATGTCCTGAAGTCTATCATAATGGACATGCACAGATGCATGGGGTTGTGTTTTCATTTCTCTCAAAATACCACATATTGTAGACAAGACATGAGAGAAATGAATCAATTTGATGTTCAACAACAGTTGATGAATAGCATTGTTTTGTCATGTGGTGCTGTATTACTGGAACCTCAGCATGGGAACAGAAAACTAACAGCAGGCTGCTCACTTCCGCTGCCCTTCAGGCGGGCAGGGTTTCACAGGCATTTCTTCCTTTTAACGAGGAGACAGGGACTCTGCAGGTAACGGGCTTTGTTCTGCGGCAGTAATTGCCTCACCCGTCTTTAACCACTGTCTGAGACTTAATGAGATGAGATATAATGCCCTATGACCACTTGTGCACCCCTGGGACATATGCTCGCCCAGTTATATGTCCATCGGACTACAGTTGTTTAATGTATGCCGGCAGTGAATAAACCTTTGTGCTGAACTATTCCGTAACTTCAGGAACTAGAGCTGGATTGTAAACCCATTCAGGTCATTTCTAGGGTTTTCAAATGTCTAAAAGTATGTTATTATCCTTACCATGTATTTTGCATTCCCACCAGTTTCAGAAAGTCCATCCTATTCAGGATGAATAAGCTCCAGGACTGAGATTACGACGACCTGCACAAAGCAATGTCTTAAAACCCCATGAAGAATTAATCCAGAAGGAGGACTCTGATTACGCACAGCTGCCTTGCAATGCTAATTTTAGTATTATTAGTATGTCACTCCTGCCATAGTTTTTTTTTTTTTAGGTGCAGGAGGATGGCGTTGTACCACAAACTTATTAAAAAGCGCTAATGGATTACTTGGCAGCGGATTGACCTTCGTCAACACTGAATACAGAGCTGGAAGTCTTCTGCAATATAACAACCGGCACATTTGGCCGAGGGGTTTTATAAAGCTAATGTGCTCGAATGGTAAATGGACCCTGGAAGGGGGGGAGATTAAGGTCACGTCAACTGGCCATAACGCCACTTTGGCATCATAAACACGTCACTATACAGGATGTTCACATCTCAAGCCAACCGAAAAGCTTTATTGAAACACTTGTCCAGATCATCCTACTCGCCTCCTCTGTTCCCGTTACACACACACACACACACGCACCGGCAAACACACACAGACAATCACATTGAATCTTTTTGCCAACAGGACCAAAGAAAAGTCATTTGGTCCCTTTGCAATTTTTACATTATGTTTCTCGTTCATCTCTACCTTTTGACCCTACCGATAATTGGTCATTCCCCCGATTTCACTCTTCTTCCGCTGTCCTTTTCTGTATAACTCTTTCCTCCGTCCAATTGAAGCATCACTCCTCACTCTTTCCCTAAGCCGCTGTTAACATTGTGCGTCCAGCAGCATGGCGGGCTTGAGCCTTTCCGGAAGTGTGATGCGCAAATGTGTCTGGTTTAGGACTTTAGACCACCTGCTGTCTGATCCAAATCTGGGATAGATGGACATTATAATACTATTGTGGTAAAAGGTAGGGGAGTGGTCGTGGTTATGTCAATGGTTTGTGCTTGTTTGTATTCTTGCTTTTGCTTTTCTCTGAGCAACAGTTGATGATGACCCCCAGTGGATTGCTCCAAGGGAGCAGAGGAACACATCTGGTGTTCGGATATCTGGATCCTATTGTGTGTGTGTGTGTGTGTGTGTGTGCGTGTGTGTGTGTGTGTGCGTGTGCGTGTGTGTTAACTATGTAAGCATAGCATCTGGCCAAGCAAAAGGAGGCAGGAATGGAACCCTGCAATGTGCATTGGGAGGAAACAGCCACACACGTCTGTGACGATGCTAACATCTGTTTCTCTTCCTCACGCGGGGAACTAAATGACAACACAATTAAAAGCAAAATTTGGGGGTGTTATGAAGCCGGATTATCTGTGTTGGCATGCACACTCACAGTTATAGCATGTGACATATATATATTTATACTGTGCTGTTTAATGCACCACACTGGCCTCAGGCAGGTGGCAAACCTGGAGGCAAACAGCAGAAATAGCATCATTCACATAAATACTTGCACTCTGACTATCTCATTATAGAAGTCATCCCTTTTTCTCAGTGTTGGTGATAGTGGTTAGGGAACCTTGGTTGAAAATTTTGCTTTGAGTATATTAAGCAGGTATCTTACAGTGCTATCATGACAGTGGGTGTGTTGCATCTGCTGTATAAATGACTATAAATGACTTTATAAATATCGATGATAGATGTTATAGGTTGAGATCAATATTAAGGGCACAAATGGTTCAATTGATTAATGTGATTTAACGAGAAACACTATCAGCCATACAATTAACCTTACTTACATCCATCTATCTTCAAACTGCTTATCCTGCACAGACCTACGTTACCGATTAACCTGATCCCCGGCGCATGTCTTTGGACTGTGGGAGGAAGCCGGAGAGAACGCACGCACACACGGGCAGAACATGCAGATTCCACACGGAAAGGCCACTGGCGCAGTTTAACCCAGGACCTTCTTGCTGTGAGGCGACAGTGCCAACTGGCCCCTTACTTACTTTAGGACTAAAAAGTTTTACAGAAGCAAAAATTCAGTGGATTGAGCATTTTATAATTTAATTGACCATCAAGTGCAGATATAAGAATGTTTTTTCACAGCCCGCCTTTGAATACTTTACACTTAATATATAGAAAAGTAAGTCGCAAACACCATTTCTGATTAAATCAAGGAGCTAATTTCACAAGCTAGCACAGCTGATAATTTAGTGGCCTAAAAACACCTTGAGACACCTTGTTTTGACATTTCTTTCAATATTTGATTCTGCAACCATTATCTTTGTAAACTGATTGGTGAAACTAATTGTTTCCAGACAACTTTTGAACACTTTTCTAAATGAAAATGATAAAAATCTCTGTTGAAGAATGTGACTCTTTCTTCACAGCTTGACCTGATTTGACTTAAACATCAGATGGAGCTGGAGGAGCATTTATATTAAATTATTATTAATGGATAGTGTTTTCGTCACCATGACATACGGCTGTTTAGATGGTCTTTTTCAGATGTTGCTGCGCTATAATGCTTCAGATTTGTCTGGTAAAGATTTGATTTCACCGCTATATGTCTCCGCTGATCCTCAACCACAGCGATGTCCAAATATAACCATGTGAGCAGAGAGAAGAGCTGACATGTTCAAACAGACCCAGTTTTTCTCCGCCCACTGTCAAAGTTTTTCAGCGACGAGAGTTCACTCAGGCATTCAGCAACGGCCATTAACGCTGAACATGAACCTTATCGGTGAGGATCTGCCAGGTTTTCTGCAGCCTACAGTTGTCCGCCCTTCCCCCAGAGACACACTGTGCTTGGCACAGCAAGTGGTGCTGTCCTATGCTGTGTCACATCCACACATCGTATTGTATGTGGGAGGAGGACCAGCAGTGCGGGAAATATGAGTCAGGCTTGGGCTTTTAAAAACTCCACAAAAGTCATCACATAGAGGTTGAGCAGGGGATTTAGAGACTACTTTCCACATCCACCGCGCAAAGGTACAAAAGCAATCAAAAGAAACATTAGACTGTTGAGATTTTGTTCCTTGGGGGTGGGGAGGGTTACATAAACACGAGTCCCACCACCCACAAACTGTCTCTTACTTGATATGTCATCATCATCATCTTCGCCTATGAAATCCTATTATCCTCCTCCAGAGCTGCCCTCATTTCCAGCTGTGCCTTTGCTTCCAAAAAGCATTTTGTTCCATCGCACCAAGTCCACTGGGGCCGACGGGTCAACTGAACCCAGCGTTCAGCTTTATTTGTACTTCCAGTTTATTCTCTAGTTGGCATTTAGTCGTGTTTATTCACTTGATATGAAAATCCATAAGATGGATTGAAGCAGCGGAGTAATGAATGGGCTTTTCTTTACATTTGTGATGCAGTGCAGTGGGGCAGAGATGAGCTAACGTGCAGTACAGAATGATGATATGACGCCACTGTGTATCGGGGATGTAAAGTTGACAGAGATTTTAAGCCGAAACCATATGGAGTCATTTAAACAGACTAATAGATTTCTCGGCATTTCATTGACTATATGGTTACTATAAAGGCCAATATAATTTAAATAATTATCATGCATGTTTTTTCTTAAATTTGTCAATAGTTTGTACATCCCCATAGGTTGATCGTGTTTCAAAGGTAAAACATTTTGACCAGGTAATCATGCTGTCTCTTGATTGTGAATAAGACAATCAAAATTATTTTAATCCATGGTTTAAAATATTTATTTACGATAAGCAGCGCAAATACAGTAGCTACTTTGGGAATGGAATTTTAGTGGTCTTTCCCCTTTAGCACTCAAAATATGTGCGTTGCAGATATTTGAATTTGGTCATGCAGTTTCACCACAAAGCATTTAACTTTTGCATAATGTGATAAGCATTCTCATTACACGCCAGTGACTCACAAAAGCTTATACAATGTGCTTCACATAAGGTTATTTTAACTAAGATTGCCCCAAAGATGCATCTGCTCTTAAGCAGAAACATACACACAAGCATATTGGTACAGTTAAAAACACAGCAACAAATACATGAATCACCCGGGTGGGAACACGAGCGGTCTGCATTCGGTCACGTCAGTGGACCAATGAGCTTCCCTCGTCCCATTAAAGCCGCTGTGGAGAAGACATAAGCTTCTCAATTGGCTTGGGATTGGTTTGAGTGAGACAGGCTCATGTAATAATGTCAAAGTGGTTAAGCCTTTGGGCATCTTTAAAGAGCTTTCAGCAGCCACACAGGGAGAAGGATGGGGAGAGGGAGGAGGGAACCATAGAGAGGGCTAAAGAAAAGTGGTGAGACCCTTTTTGGAGTGAAGTAGATGAGGAAGGTGGAGGAAAGATGTCTCATTAAGCTAACGTGACACACAGCAGCGGCGAGGAAGAGGAGGGACGGATTAACGGGTTCGGCAAAGACGGGCAGAAGCTCAGCGATGTCGCACACCAGCAAACGCACAGCTCGCAGTCAAAGATGACTAATCCTGCGCACCTCCGAAGCCTCTGGCAGTGTCACTGTAACGTTCGCCCTGTTCAAACGCCTCTCCAAACACCTCTGTGGTTTACATTGGAAAACCACAGACGTATTGAATTCCACTTAGTATGTTAAATGTAATGTGTTCAGCCTCTGTGGGCAAAGAAAGCAATCGAGTCAAGTCTGATTAGTGGAGGAGTGGACTTCTCTCACAAAGCCCGGTCCTGGACCAAAGCGAAGCCCGGCGGGCTGGAGAGGCTGTTTCTAGGATGAAAATGCGTCACCATGAAAGTTTTGTTGTCCTGCGAAAGTCGTGCAGGTAAATGCAGAGCCATCATGCTGTGTGGAGATCACTCCTTTTGTGACTTCCATCTTCGCTAACTGCATTCCCCTTACCTGTGAATCGTGAGCCTCAGCTAAAAAAGCTAGAAATCTTGTTATCCACTTGAGTCAGCTAGATCATCTGAAACTTCAGTGTGGAAAACACATCCTCCGACACATCTGAGCGTCAGTGAATAACCACATCCTGCAGATGAGTTACTGACACTATAAAATCGATTCAGGGAGACGAGGATTCAATCCGACATCTCTCGCCCAGTGAGAGTGAGCATCCCTCCCCGGGAATGACAGCGCGCAGGTGAAGAGACCAAATATCCCGATCCTCTCTCCAGGTGACGCTGGATTTCTTCGAGACGGCGTAGTTGTCATATTTGAAGGGCTTGACTCAGGATATAGAGTGGAAAATTTAAGGAGGGCCTCAAGCAGAAGCCGTCCTGTTTATTTAAATCACAGGAAAAGGAGTCTGCTTTTTTTGCCGGGGAAGAAAAATATGTAGGAATAAGAAATCTGACAGGAGCTGCGTCAAGGTTTGGACCAGAGAAGTCTAATCTATTCGCTGTGTTGATACAGATTAACATTTAAGTTAATCATTTAAGATATGTATGCTGCATTATGTTAGGTTTCTATAATCAGAGATTCACAGATGTTATCAACACAAAGTGAATCTATTCTTCTGTCACCTTGGCAGCGCACAAGTAGCCTCTCTTCCGCGGCATTCTTGTTACATCCTTTCCGTCTTTAATCTACCTCCTTTTTAATCCAGTTTTTAATCAGGAGGCCACTGTGGATAATTGAGACCGTCACAATGTCTCATTATTGGTTCCCGCTTTCTGATTTTATAATTTGTCCCCACTTACAATTCAGCACAAAATGTACAGAGTTGTCTTCCTGTTACAAAGATGAAGCCACAGCAGAATACAATGAGGACTCCGCTTGAGTCGTTTTACTTTTAGTCTCAGTGTGCGTGCAGCTTCGACTGTAATTGTGCCTGGTGACGTTGCGCAAGTGCTTGAAAAAATCTAAATAACGACATAATCTCTCAGCAAGTGAATTTCCAACAAGAATAGTTGAAGAAAAGGTACACAGTTCAAATAATAATTAGTATGTTAATGTAACAAATAACATAACCGGTTGTAATGCATAAAATTCCAAGAAAATCTGGAAAAATTGAGGAAGGATCTTTTTCGGACTGCTTGATATCAGCACGAGAGCATCTTAAATGAACTTTAATCAAGTGGCTTGATTTCTCATAAAATAACAGACATCTTCACTGTGAGGAATTGCACCCTTGTAACAACCGGTGTTGTATTACGACGATACGGACATAATCCTTAAGTCTTGACTTGAGTTTTCGGCCAAACATACCATAGTATGTATTTAAGAAGAATATCATAAGAACGTTTATTTTTCAGAGCATTATTGTCAACCTCATGTGGGGGGGGGTCACCATGGTCAGTACAATGCCGTTCATATCTACAAGATTCCACGCTGTGAACAGTAGCACTGATGCACTTGACTGCAGCCACATTGCAGTCAAGTGCATCAGTGCTTCAGCACCAAGGTGCCGAGGCAATTCACTGAAACACCCGTGTGAATGAATTCATCGTCCTACGTACATGAATAGCCGGTCCCAATGCAAGAGTAATGAAATACCAAGAAGGGGCTGCGCAGCCAGGTGTGCCATTACGTGCCTCGCTGTGCCGGAGGCAAATAGAATAGATTTAGAGGCAAAGTGTCACATCAGCTGTTGCACACAACGTACAGGGACATTTGCCCATCTGTATGCTGCCGCACAGTCTTACACAGTAAGACTTGCTAGCTTCAGTGATCACTGAACAACAATGTACAATGAAAGCGGTACAATTATTACATTAGACGGATGTACTTACTTTCTGTCTTTTTACTCCAATTTTGGCATACGTGTCATTTCAGATCACAGTGTCAGTCCCAGCAAGCCTTAAGACATCAATATTTCTCCCCGAATCCAGTTAAACAACTCACACAAATTAAGTGAATTGTGGATTTCCAGTGTGAGGAGATCTGCGCGTGTTTTCTTGGAGAAACACCTCCACTGTTGCACACACACAACCGTGTTGCCGCTGAGCTGTAGCAGACGTTTGAGGCAGAGCTCCAAGACGCTCCAGATGTTGTCTTCACGCGTGTCTTTATTGGAAGGGAAATGATGCAGAGGAGACGAGATGGCATGCGTGGGCCATTTAGAGACAATTATTCTGAGGGAAAGCACATTGAGACCTTCCAGATTCCCCTCTACGCCCTTCTGTCCCAGTTCTTCACTTAGTTTACTCAGGCTGCTTATTCTTGGCCATGATCTCTGTGAAAACAGGAGGATGACTATAATTGGATTTCCTTGTTTTTATTAAATTATGGTGGTGTGAAGGAATGTGACTTTTTAACCCAGGAAGGTTGGCAGTTATCTTATGCTTTTCAGGTCAAATGAGCATATAGCCCCAATTCTGACGACTATTTTGTCCTGTGGGATCTTTGAGTTTAATTGCATGTCAGAGTGTCACACATCAGGTTTCTGTAAGGCCCATAAACGTATGCAGCTCTTGGTTTTTCATATTCTAAGACTGTGACCGCTCCGTGTGCCGCCCGTTGCTCTCTGAGGTCTCAGCAGCCATTTCAACACGTGACCATCAGGCCACTTAAAAATCACTGCCCTGATGAAGAGAAAAAAAAGGTAAATACCACCTACTTTAAGCTTTAAACACGTAATATCGCCAGTGAGTAATCCATGACGGCAAGATAAACAAACAACTTAAAATCCCACGCCGCTTTCTTGCCGTCTTAACAGGCTATTGGTGCGGCTCAGTAGATGCAGCACTCTGCTGTCAGCGTGAGTGGTCTTTCTTTATCCGTGAACGTCCCATGGGCTTTTACAGTAGGCCGGTCTGTTCTTGTCCTACTTTCCAGCAGCCCTCCCGTCCGTCCTTGTTGGCGGCTGAAAGTGACATGCAGGGCCCTTCTTTGAGCGGCCTCACGGAAGGTGCGTCAGACTGCAGAGCTGCTGCCCGTGGAGACCGTGCCGCTTGGTCTGCATCCATCTGTCTTGTTCGGCTTTGGAAAAATCGAATTCCCTCCTCTTGTGCAAGAATCCCAAGCGACACTCATCCATCTTTTGCTTTCCCTGAATCTGGGTCGATTGGTCAGGTGCTGCAAGCCCATTATTGGTTCCGTTTTTTATCCCTCCAACCTAATTTCCTCTGTACTCTCTTATTCTCTCTTTTCAAACGTGCAGGCTGCTGGCCTGTAACTCACAAAGGGCCCGCTGACACCATGTTAAAGCCTAACAATATCATAGTGGCACGGAGGGAATGAGGTTCGACGTTTTGCCATCAGCAGCTGCTCTGGACCAATAAACAGGATGTTAAATTGAGAATCACTACCATGGACATGTCGCCGGCAGAGCCTTATTGCAGAGAGTGATAATAGCATCATTAATACTTCTGTGGGTCTCAACCGACTGTAATTGAATGTAACTTATTCAGTTAGTCGTGTATTTATATCTTTGTCTCCCACGCAGGCTCGGGAAGAGTTTCATCCTGCAATAAACACAGCAGATTTAATAACAGTAACGGCAGCTTAATGGTCGCTTCCTGCCAGCACAATTGAACATTTTAGATGTTTGTTTTCATGGATTCTAATCACTTGTAACCGAAAATAAAACTAAATCAAAACACGTGAGTTAATCGGGTTACCTGTTCCATTAACCTCAGCTCAGGGACGTCACTAGTATTGAAAGACGGGAGGGGGGGGCTTAGTCCCCAGGCAGGGTATTTGGTATTTGTAACTTGCGTTTGCATAATCTTTGCACTCACATCTTTTGCTACTGTATTAGAGCTACACTTATTTCAACAACTAGTTAAGAAACCAAGATGTTAACAAGTAAAACGTGATAGACACATCCTCTTCTTCCATTTCTACACCGTTCAGCTAAAGTCCCTGTAATGTAGCTTTTAGACACATCAAAGCTGCATGAGGGAATTTACTCAGGCCAGAGTTTGTTATTCTGTAAGCAATGACTTAAATGCTATCTGTCTGCTCATTCTATGGGGACTGATATTGTTTTAGAATAGGCCTACTATAGAGATAGGCTATAGTATTGTCAATGAATAAAGACTTGTGATTAGCTTGCTAAGTTAACCATTCCTTGCATTTCCTTCGTTCACTCTAGCTAGACTTTAGTTTTCCATAGGAAACCAATATACCCCCTTTCCTTTACCTCAAGAAAACGTAGCTAAATGTAAGCAGGTAATTAAAATCAACTTACTAAGTGTAATCAATGTTCCTTTCACCATTAGCGCGTGTATCGGTGTGTTTATGTGCGGGGAGGCTGCATCGCGAGTTCAGAACAAAGAGTTACGACGAGACAAGATGAATCTCCCAGTTACTTGCAACGCACGTCTGCAACGCTCTGAAAGCTGCCACTTCACACCAATGCAACGAGACGGTGCGGTGCATCATCTTGATAGCACAACAAGTCTTTGTACTTCTGTCCAACTTCCGACTTTTCATTTGTTGCGTCTAAATATCAACGAGGATACGGTTATTGATAAAAACGAATTGTTATTGTTATTATTATTATCATTTAGGGGGGCTTATGAACATTTTGGGGTAGCTTCAGCCCCCCTAAAATAGGGCTAACGACGTCCCTGCCTCAGCTGAATATGTTTTGTGATAATTAGCAGACGGCACCATGCTCACATACTAAACTATGGGCAACGTAGAAACATTATACAAACGTCAGTCAGCTTGTTAGTATGTGCTGACATTAACGTTTAGCCAAAAAGATTGTGACAATCTAATTAAAATCAAATCAAGAAAACATTGTGTTGGAGACAAGGCTTGGATTTGTTTACACGCACAAATGTGTGAGAGTCCTGAACATTTAGCAGTGAGACAGGGACTAGTAGATTCTTGGCACGTCTCTCCTGCATGTGACTTCCCCTGGAACCTGCTATTTTCACATATGTGCGAGATGGCCAGTGGTCCATTCAGCCAGAACACCCAGAATGTGTTGTGGTTTTAATTATAAAATCAATAATTCACTGGATGCTATCCTCATTAAAAATTGTCAGAAGTGTAAGTAAAAATAAAACATAAATGAGAAAACAAACATCCACTCACAGAAACACACAAGGTTATGAGGTTCATTCATTATATGCTGCCCACATATTCACCAAGTTATTTATTAATGGAATGGAAATTTTGGCTTTTATTCTCATCAATTTAAATAATCCCTTATTTTATGTATTTAAACATAGAGGCAGCAGATATAGTGTTCCTGAAACAAAAAAACAGTGCAAATGCTGTGTTTAGTTATTTAGTAATTCAGTTTCCCTGTTACCATTCTTTCCTTTAAGTGTATCTCTCCTCATTTCTTTAACCTCAAGGAAACGGATAAGTCAGTGTGTGTGTGTGTGTGTGTGTGTGTGTGTGTGTGTGTGTGTGTGTGTGTGTGTATGTGTGTGTGTGTGTGCGTGTGTGTGCGTGTGCGTGCGCGCGCGCGCGCGTGAGTCAGTGAATGAGTGAGTATGTACAAATGTGTGTCCTGCGATGCATGTTGTGTATTTTTGTTTAATAAAGATTTTCATGCACTATGCATGTGTATAGTGTGTGTGTGTGTGCGCGTGTGCACAAATTAGCTGAAGACAGTGTAAATCTCTCCTAAGCCAGGTCCGACAGAGGCCGCACGCTGTGTTCACAGTCGGTCTGCATTTTAGCAGCAGTCTCCATTTACACCGTCTGCCACACGACCGTCCACAGCTTCGGCTGTAGCATGTATGGATTCTTTCTAATAAAAGCTTGGCAGGCCCACAACAACATTTAAGTAATGTCTTAATGCCAAAGTACAACATAGAAAAGAATGTTTAAAATGCAACACCAATACGGAGACAGGTGCACACCGGGATCCCTCACAGTGCCGAGTAAGACATCGACCGGTTGGTCTATTTAGCTACATAATGATTATATTTTACAAGCCTCTGTCTTTTAAAAATAATACAACTTTGAAACAAAAAGAACAGTTAAAAAGCGTATTGATTGCACTCAGAGTTTAGGAAACCGTGAGTGCATTAGACCAGGGAGCGTTTTTTTAAAACTCATTGACTGTAATTAAGTGCTTTCACTAATTGATTTGGACGACGACTGACCTTTTAATGCTCAGTCATAAAAGGAACCAATTTCTAAAAGTTCAAAAAGTTTGGCTGGTAGGATACAAATTGTGAAGGCTCTGTGAGACTGTAAGGAGATTATCCCATCAATTGGGTCTGTATTTATGGACATTCAAATCATTAATGGTTACTTAGCAACATAATATGACTGACAATTATTTATCTGTCCTCAATATGAAATATAGATAGATATGGAACTGCAGTGGTGTTGAAATAAATCAGATCCTCATGCGAGCGCCCAATAAAGCTTTAATTATCATTAAATAATGTTGTTTTAATAATTAATAACTTTAATAAATGAACATAATGTTGCCATTTTTGTCATACACTCATACCTCTCTCACACACACACACACACACCGCTTCCATTATAGCAGTGACCACATTAACATGTAATCCAGTTGCCGTTTCCACTGGCAGTTTTCAAGACATTAGCATAATTATAACATGCAGAGATATTGGGAATGAGCTTGTGATTCTTTCCAAAAGGCGCGGTCCCACTGGCTCACTTGTGGGATTCATCTTCAGTAAACACTTAAGTTGCCTCCCATCTGCTCTCTGAATACTGCAAATTGTAAAAGTTCTCATCCTCGTCTTCATCAAAGGGTCCAACAGATTTCTAAAGGACTCTTGTGTCTGTTGGCCTTTTCCACCCCCAGCCTTCACCTCAGCTTTATATGGCTTCCTCAACATTTATGCAACTCTGTGCACAATTTAGTTCCAGCAGTTAGCTCCTTTGAAAGTTTAATGTTTGATAATGCACCCGGACATTGCGAGCTTTTGGTCCTGCAGTAATTGGATTTGGCGGTGGAGAAGTGACGGTAAAGGATTTGTTTGATTTATGTCCAGGTGGGTCATACCATAATAATACTTGATGAATGTCACATGTTCTGTAGGCAGAAAACCCCCAAAACTGAAATGGTATTTTTATAAGAAGTAGAAGGAAAACTAGTCAGTTGGAACCCTACATTTATGTCACAGTGTGTCTCAGACACACAACCATATGTTTGTTTTGACCAACCACACAATGATACCTGGTCACTCACACTGCCCATGTTTAGTTTCCGATCAACTACACCGTTGACTAAGAGAAACATTACAGCATCATCCATCAGACCCTTAAGTTGACATACAATCCTGATGTGGTAAACAAACAGCAGTAACGTATTAAAAAGTCAATTGATAATGCTGCGGTTTAATCCGATTTTCTTTTGTGATCGTCTCAATAAACCTTTGAGGGATCCACTGGAACGCAGAATAGCTAAAAATGTAATGCGAACAAGAACGAATAAGCACATAAAAGAAACAGCAATGCCTAATATTTTGATGTGACAGACGATTGTCAATCATGCGTCTATAGTCTGATGGGGATGAGGTCCACTTTTATTAGAGAGTGTATTATTACACCTTATTATTAAAGAATAAAACCGATAGGGTATGCTCTCAGAATTCAATTTGTAATGAATTCAATATTCATTTCAAATAACACAAAATAAAGAATGAAGAAGACTTTGTGCCTCTGTGAGGCTGTGGTTAAAACGGAATGCAAATGCTTGTTGCAGCATAACTGGTAACATTTATAATACGATTTAACAAACCAACGCTATGAAAAACTATGGAACACTCTTCAACCGCTGCAAAGCTGAACGAGACCACATTGACCTCAAAGAGCTCGCCATAAGCAATACATTATAAATAATCAGAAGCTTCGCTATATGAAAATGAGGGTTCCGATAACGTGGAACGCCAACTTTATTGAAGTGCCTTTATTGAAATTGAGTGTATAACAGAAATGTTTGTAAAAAAAAAAAAAAAAAAATGGATTGCTGTGGTTAAAAGTAATCCTCAATTATCAATGCACCCAATTTAGTGGCAAAAATCTAAAAACATCCAATCTACTATAATTGTTTCTCGGTTAAGGCCAATTTCCATCAGTGAGAGAGATTTTACCCGGCAACCAAATACACATTTATGTTGCATCCTCAGAATGAAGAGCCCGAGTCAGCAGATCACTCTGGACTGATGCCTCAATCTGTTTCCCAATCTCATTTCTAATTTATCTTTCCCTGCCTGAACAAACCCTGGTGCTGTGAAGTGCAGTTTGACATTAATCCTTTGGGTCTGCAGTGGCCGATGAAGCGATTCAATCCCCTCATCTATATAAAGTGCCCTTCATTTGTCTTTTTCTTTTGTTTTGCCTTAATAGTGGCTATTTTCAACCATCTCATAAACAATTCAAAACCTGGTATCTATATGTAAAGTAAGGTGGCGCAATTCCCATTATTACTATAATATATATATAATATATATATATATATATATATAATGTTACTATATTATATACCATTATTATTGCCCCTAGAAAAGTCAACACTTTTCCAAACTGCTTGTGCGCATGTGAATCGTGATAATGAAGAAACAAACAGGTTTTTATAAAAAACACAGTTGTGGATGTATAAAATGGATCCATGGTTCAAACAGTTAAAACGAACCGATATCACTGTGGAAGTAGTGCAATGTTGCACCACTGAGGGAGAAGGTAAGACTAGACCAACAGTGTGCCTTCGTCATGGAAAGCTCTTTGCATCCTCTCTCCTATCGGATACCATTTTATTGATGATCGTGATCGAGCCCTCACGAAAACAACATCTCCCAAGCTCTTCCGTGCAGGCCTTTTCTGGTACACTGTTGTGTCACCCACCATCAAAGACTACCAACTGACGAATGATACCAAAAATATTAATGAGAATATCCAACCGCTCTCATGCTGGGAGTTGGATATGTGCAAAGGAATAAAACAGTGGCACAGAGCGGTTCTACCCATCTACACACTGTATGTCTTAGTGACTGAGAGACTGATGAATAAAGGTGTGTTCTTAATGAATCGAGGAAGAGAGGAATCCATAATGCAAAATAAGAGCGCTGGGATCCTGTTGTTTGACCGCAAAGGCTCTTTCTCCTGCAGAATGAAGAGGGCACTTTCTGAGCTGGTGCTGAGAATCTTAAAGTCCTTTTCTGAGGGAAATATAAATGAAATGAAAAAGAAAATAGAGACAGCGGTGGTTGTGTGACGGTTGTATGTTAATGTGATGATGTGCACAAGCACACACACAGCGTTGGTTCTGAGCGCTGGTTTAACAGATTCAACTCTTCAGTGCAGACTTTGCAGTGTGATTAGACAGAATGTATCGTGAATGGACATTGCCACAGCTTCTGCTATCCAGGCCTCGTACACAGCAAAATGAATATTCCGGTATATTCTGCAAAAGTGTGGCAGTGCAGAGTGGAGATCACAAAGATTTATTTGGGACACTCAAGAGTTAAATTAACTCTGTGATAGGTTTGATCTTGGCGTTGGGTTTAACTCTACGTAGTGTATTTAACACTGAGCAGATTTATTTTTCACACTTATTCCCGAGTTAAACCCTTCGTTGAGTGTTAAATTAACGCCTGCAAGATGTGGACAATATAAACACCATCTTAGAGTTAAAATTGTCAATTTAACTCTGCGAAATGTGCTGCGTAACAGCGACTAGAATATGGATGAGTGGGAGACTGCCGTGATTGAGATGTGCTGAAGCGAGTCGGTGCCTTTGTACCTCCCTGCACGCTGTGGGGGGGGAGGAAGAGAGAGCGAGGAAGTAGGGCAGGAGACAAGTAAAGTCGAGGTGGAGCTGCTTCGCTGATACTTTACTGGCATTAACCTGAGCACACGTTGCCCTCGAGCAGGGCTTCTCAATCAGACCCTTTGAACCCGATGCACAATGCTGCGATCCTGCTCATGCGTCCTCGTTTCCGTCCAGGTTGTCTCGGAGTAGAGCGTGATGCGCTCGCATGTGTTTGGGACACACATAAACACTTGACACAGTTTTCCTTGTATCTCTTTCAGGAAACCTCTTCCTGATCGGATCGAGGCTCCTGAGAACTGAGCTTCCAATGTGAGTCCTTTGTCTGACCTCTGCACCCAACTGGTAATGTTGCTTATGAACTAATTGAGCCGACTGAAAATTAAAAATTAAAATACACAAACACTCGTGGGCGTGCGGAGCCGTAGCCCGGGACCCCTAACCCCTTTAACTGCCTGCCGCTCACCGAACATCACATGATTCCCTGCAAACACACTGATGGGACATCAAAGGATACTCGCAGGATAACTCGGAGCCAGACAAGCCGGTGGAATTCACATTTCAAACACAACCGGATTCTCTGGAGTTGCCACTTCTGGTTTTCAGTTTGTCATAATGGGCATAACGAAGGCTCCAGGCGCCATCAGTGATGGATGCAGATGGGAGACTTTTCCAGCGAGTTTTCCAGGAGCTTCTGTGCCTACACCTTAGACCGCCAGGGCCGGCTTGGTGTTTGGTCTTTTAAACGTCTCATAAAGTGCGTATACGGTTGCGAAATTATAGAAGCAAATTTGTCTTCTTGTGCATTCACATTGTTTACATGTTATCATTATATATATTGAGTTTTTTATGGCCACATAATAAGTCTGTTTCTGTTTCCAGAGGGAAATATTTGACACTTTAGCAGCTAAAATTCCTCTGCTGACCAAGCTAGTTGCTGTCTGTCCGCCTGATTTAGTGGGATTATTTGACCTTTCTTGCAAACAAAGTTAGTGGGAGCATTAACAGTGAGGACTGCAAGTCAAAAAAATGACCGTATATTGTAATTTTTTAATAATTCTGGTGCAGAAAGAATGTTTCAGCTTAATTCTAATTCTAATCAAGTTAAATCTTTCTTTATTCTTTAATCAGCAACATGCCTTTTTCAGACACTTGTATCTCAGACATTTTTGAAAGTTTATTCGTACAATATAAGAAAGAGCTTGCAATACTTTTACATCACTGGCATCATTTATGTCAAGAATAGATTTAGTTATTACAGAAATAACTTGAGATTAGAAGATTTGTGTCCTGCTCGGGTGTAATTGTGCCATGCAACCCAGTAATTACAACGCTAAAGTAGGAGAGGCGTAATTGTAATATTTCACTGATCATTGAACATTGAGTCAGCAGGATTGGGTTATGTTTGTTATGGAACAAGTGGATGTTTTTTTTAGGCTCTCACTAAATATCACTGAATAGAAGTTGCACGAATCCAACATATGTTTATCTGCCTCTTGAAATCTCCACACAAATGACCACTTATCACATATTCAATGTCATTCCTTTACCCACCTAGACACATTGCTCTGTCTGTACTTTCTCTCCTATATCACAGGAAAAGACCTCACATTTCCATACAAATGTGGTCCTTGACATTTACACACACCGGCAGATGTACACCTCACACATTTTCACGCATATTGCAATTTTTTGGCGGAAACAGGGGTCCTGCCAGTTGAGTTACTGTGGTTAGGAGATAACAGGATGTTCCAATCAAAGGACGCCTCTCAATCCTGCCCATGCGGCCCTTGTGGAAGTCTCCCTCAGGTGGCGGATGAGAAGGTGTAGCTGACATCACACTTACAATAGGCCATGCCAGAGGTGTGAGAATTGGATCTGGAGGGTGCATTTGACACCGGATTTTCTACACTAAATGTTTATGAAAGGTGCTCCGGCCTGGGGCTCGATAACAAATAAACCGTACAACTTTTCTCCCGAGTAGAATCATTTGTGCTTTCCTTTTTCAAAGTGAGATGCATTTGCCAGGGGATAATCTGATCAATAGCAGCTTTGAGGAGGAAAGACAGAAAGAATCATAGAAGCATGGAAGCGCTATGCTTAAGGCAGAGTGCGCTGTGTGAATGAGAATGTGGGCATGAAGCGGCTGCGATGGATGCACCGCTGCATAACTTCCTAGCTGCCTGCACACACAGAGAGGGGGCAATTTTCCTGAATTATAGTCTACAACTTCTTCTTGTCTGTCCGTTTTTTGCCTCTTCTCTACGCACTCGGAAGACAAAGTGCTCATCCAGCGCTATTAAAAGGCCTCTCATGTGTGCAGATGGTAAGAGGACAGCATCGAATGGCACGCACACGGAACACAAACTGAGCATCCTTTCACAAGAACGCTGATGTACTTGGTTTTAATTTTGTATTGACAACCATTTATGTTTGTCTACCTTTTGTTATTCATGATGCCTAAAGACCAAAGATGAATCATTTTTGTTCCCATGGATGAGATGCGCTGTCACCTCTGAAATCTGTGTATTTCGAGATGAGTCACAGCCGTACAACATTTATTTCATGGATATGTTCTCGGGACAGAATTCACAGCCCACCCACACTGTGAATAGAATGTTTAAAAAAGAAGATTTATGTCAGTTTCTGTTACTGTGTCAAGGTCAAAATCCTCTCTAACTGACAAGTCCTATCAGCAAAGAAAATACACATTACCTTCCTCGGCGCAGTTTAAAAGGGTAATGAGTCTCAGTGGTGATATTCCACCCTCAGTGGGAAGGAAACGTCATGGGAGCCAGATGATTAAGAAGACTTATAATGTGGTGAAACCGCCTCTAATTTATGAATCACACCTCGGGACAACACAACAGAAGAATTAAATGTATTTAATTAGTTACAGCTATTATATACGGTACATCAACTAAGTATTAGTCCAAAATCCATATACCCATCTGTGTTGAGTTGGGTAAAAACTCAGCCCAAGGGTATTGTGTCAAATTAGCAATCCCAGGAGAAGATATGTATAGACTCAACATGATATAAATAATCTTGGGAACCAAATAACATCAAGCACAGTGTGTATTGCTGTGGTTGTTCTGTTTGGTGCGTGCTCCATGCCAGCCACAACAATAACACAGCTGCACCTCGAACCCTGGATTGGTGCCTGTTAACTAGTCCCATGGCACAAGAACTGATATTCTGCTCAAGATGCAATGTGCATCTTTTTTTGTAAATTGTAAATCTTTTGTAAATGATGTTGCCCATGGGAGTCACATGTAGAATAATATTTCAACCTGACTTTGAGGGCAGTAGTTCACGTCTCCTAAATGTTAGAGCTCTGTGGAATTAAAAGCGTATATGCGGACAACCTCAGCCTTTTCCCGCTGGCTTTATGAGCATTGTCATGGCAACGGCTCATCTTTGTGCCATTGATAGGTTGACTGACGGCCATTAGGGTATTATTTTGATGTCATGTGGGGATTGTGAGGAATGGATTCAGGGGTTGACCCACTTGGCATCCAGAGGGGACCCTGTCCTCCCTCCCCCCATGTCACCCCTCGCATCTCGACAGGAAGTGACTTTTCGCTTTTTCCTTCCTTCACAGTAGACTCGTTGCACTGCTGCTTCCTTTGTGGGGAGAGGGTCGGGGGGGAGTGAAGCCTATGTGGATGTGTTAGACTGAACCGGCTATTGTGTGTCAGACCAAGGGCATTTTGCAGTGGGTGAGGTCCAAGGCTTATCCTGGTGGGGTTTAAAGCTGTCCTGTGGTAGTTCTGGCTGCGGGTGATTGCTCATAGCTCAAATGCAGCAGCTCACTGACAACACGGAACGTCACTGAGCTGAAGCTTAGGAAGAATTTGAGCCTACATCAAAGCGTTCAGGAATTACCAAATAACAAAACATCAAAACTCGTCTTGTCCCTTCATTTAACGTTGTCTTGAACTGTGGAAGTCGACCTGAGGGTTAGTTGTGCGAGTATAGGAAAGACTGAATGTTTTTACAGCATGAGGTGCTGACAGTCTAGATATCTGGATCTTTTGGTCTTTACTTTGCGTGGCTTCTGGTGTGTTTGTCTGAGTGAGAGCGGTGTGCGTTTGAGTGGTGTCATACAGAAACATGCTAATGTCTGTGCACGTCTCTAAGTCTGTTTGCATTAGTCCTTGTGATTTGCCCTGAGTCTACACACCGAGGCCGCAGCTGCAGCCCACAACCCTCCCTCCCCACTGTGCTTCACTGTGTGCAGGATTTAGCAAGAGGCACCCTTCTCTGTGTCGCTCCTAAATATGGTAAACATATACCTCAGATGAACTAGTGCAAGGCAATGTTTGGTCACGATGGGGCCAGCTGCAAATTGGGCTCATGCAAGTTATGTCATAAGGTTACTATTTGAGCCTCTCCAATGAGCTAATTCAAGATGCTTCTTCTGCTTACTGCAGCTTAAATACTTTAAAGGTTTCACACTACGTATTGAATTACAGTCAGTCCCAATACAATACTAGCATGCCCATATGCACATATTAAAAAGAGGTTTCAATGATTTGAATTTGCCAAGTTATGTATTCAAGTTTTTTAGAATGACATTTAGTAAGTGAATTGTTAATATACCCGCATGATTTTACTGTTAACAGCTGCTCAAGCCTAATACTGGCTTCTACTGAACTTTAAATTTGTTCTGAAGTTTTCTACCTGTTACATTGGACTCTACGCGTTGCGCTTAACTGTAACATTATCGACAATAAAGTACAGCCCCACGTACCTTATTGCTTTATTAAAAACTCTCAATATCTACAAGGTGTCATGTTCAGCTCTTAAATGTATTTAGTGTTTTATTTCTCACAATGCTTTCCTCTTCCTGGAATAAATAATGTGCAAACTCCATACCCGTTTAATGTGAAAACAGAACCGGTTTTGAGGACGTAGAAAGTTCCATCGGCATCCTAATCAGTGAAGTGGAGCCACAGCCTCTCTCTGACTTCCTTTCTGGCTCGCAGTCTTCTGAGATGGGCTAAAATGAGTGGGTCATCTATCACAACAGAGGGGAGGGTGGTAAATTTATAGCTGTGAAAATGGGTCAGAGCACAGCACTGATGGAATAGATAGAGTGTAATTAGGACAAGGTTAGCCTGCTTCACACACACACACACAGGCGTGCATGTGCACACATAAACACAATTTATTATTAATTACTTTACACACAAATATACTAGGGAGTGTTTTGGTGTCCTCCCTTGCAAACACTCAGAGGCAGAGACAAATTATTCAGTTTCCCTCTCACTAGAACCAGGCCAAACTCAAAACAAAGCAAAGAAGATTAGGATCTTTCTCAAGCAGTCATCGTCAATTATTATATTGCAAACGCATATGCCTCACATATTCACTCTCATCTACACCCTCACACCATTACTGAGATAAACACATGCATTGCATATTCTGCTGACTGACACACATCTCCTCCTCCAGGATCTCTCTCTTTCTCTGTGTCTCTCTATCTCGCTCTTCCTCCTTCATGCTGTCTCTGGTTTCCGTCTCCCATCCTCCTCTGCACCTTTATATTTATTCACCTTCTCCCCAATGCGACTGTTACTCACTTTCCCAGCGTCTCGGGCACAGCGGATGGCTTTCATTTTTCAGGCCACACCTTTCTCCCCCCGCACAATTTTCCCCCCACTTCTTTCCGACCTGTCCTCCTCACCAGCAGCGTGCGATCTTTCTGCCCCCTCGGTCCATGTAACACACATACTGCCTTTAGACAGACACACACACACACACACACACACACAGCGAGCTGCCCCCTGACTTGCAGGGCAGGGCTGTAAGCCTACGGAGCAGATGGGCTCAGAGCTGACTGACTGAGCTGTGCTCTGACAAACTGTCTCTCTGTACAGTGTTGCTCAGAGGACGGGATGATGTCCTTTGAACGGGCGCTAATCTAAATCTGGCCACCCACAGACTTGCCAATGGAGAATCTGGCGAACCGGTCGGAGATCTGGCATCTCAAGCGCTTCAACGCAGACGACCAAGAGACATTTTTGATTGTCTGAGAGTACTGCCATTAGTGTAAGCAGAGCTTCTTTCTGTCAATGAAAGAGAACACTCGCCCTGCCTTAGGGAGAAGAGTCCATGTGTTTCGGTTTACAATGTCACGGTGGGAAATGTGTTAGCATGGTAGGATTGTTGGAAAGTGAAATATAACAGACGGGTCCTACAGAAAGGCAAAATGGGAAGACTGCCTGTGTAGATGCTCACAGATAGTAATGAAGTACTATATTTACTCCTTTCAACTACCAGCACTGCAGAATTTCTGACAAACTAGCAGAAGTGGACAGCTGCTTAACTTTACAGGAAACTCTTCTTTTATGTCGATATCGGCGGTGCCTTTGTCAGAAGGGGCGGTGTAAGTCTGCTCTGCTCAGAAAACCTGGTGAACCTGGTTGATTTAATCTGATTTTACGTGTAATTGGTCTCTGACGCACCAATATATTTATATTACATTAAGGGCTTACAGGCATGTACTGTATAAGTCTTTTAATGTAACACATTAAAGATATATACATGAAAGGCTTATACAGTTAGTTTATCTTCATTTATGTTAAAAGAAATGAGGCTGTAAATATGTTGATTTCCTTGATTGAGCTTCATGAGAAAAATATTGGTGCGTCAGAAACGACGTAGTTTCAGGTTGGCTTCAAGGAACTCTTAGTTTTAATTATTATCTTAACATCAATGTACATCCCACCCCCCAAACGTCAGGGAGTTGTGGAACGCTTGTATTGGTGGGTGTTGTCGCCCTCAACTGGTGAAAAGGGTGAACTGCCTGTGGGTCCATGGTAGCAGTGCCTGAGAGAATGAGTAAGGTCATAAAACGGAGACGGTGCCAAACGCCCCTTTTCCCCCTTGAAGAGCAGATGGCAGCTCCCGGGTGCAAGTAACAGGGAGATGCTACTACCAGAAGCTCTGAGCAGGGTGTAAAACACACCCAAACACAGTCATACATTAACATTCTTGTTTGCTATGAGCACTGCACACAGAACTTATCAATGCAGAGGCTATGCAAGTTCCACCTACTGTGAACAAAATATCTCTTGACCTCTAATGTTATACTTTGAAATGTCAGTGTTTAAGCTGCTAAAATTAGTAATTTTTATGCTAAATATTTGCTGACAGGATGATCTTTTTTCCATCTGTAATAGACCCATCTTTGGTCTAGGCCTTCATTGAGATCGTAGCTACACACATGGGAAGTTTACACAGAACTGCATCGTGCACGATTGAGACACTATCACGGTGACACAATCTGTCAACTCACAGATATAAGACATAAACTTCTGGCAAAGTACTCAAAACCACCTGGGTGATAGTTCAGCTGCAGTAGGTGTCTTCAGGACAAAGTTTAGCATATTCATTAATATCCAGCCGCATACTGTCAGTGCTGGTAATCACTGAGTTTGCCTTTAATGACACATGACTCAGCCGCTTAATTAGCTCACGGTCAGGGCTTTATTGAAGATAATGCAATGGAAATGTCAAACACTTGACTAGGCTGCTGTATATTCTCTGCTACGAATCTGTAATTAGGGGGATTCAGATCCAGGCCATTTCCAGGTCGTGGTCTATAAAAAACACTGGATTTCTCGTTTATCTTTTCCTTGTATCTCCCATGTTTAGTATAGTTACCTACAATTATTGAGCATCTATCTAAAGAAACTGACATTTTGTAAATGCGCTATAGTGTCCATAACCTTTGACAGGCAGGGCACAGTTTACCATCCAGCCTGTATTAATAATGCAGCTATCACTGTCATTTCGAGGCGGGCTGGTTGACACATTGAGGAGGGTATGCTAAGCCTTGTTGAGTGGTGTGTCGCAACGGGATATGAGGCAGTTAGCTAATGTTGTGTAAAAGGATTTAGAGGATTTGACCTGATCAGCAGAGATGGCACTCAGAGAGCCTGTGTTAATGACACTAAATGAGTCAGTGCCTGCAGCATGCTAATAATGGTGGCATGAGAACCAAGCTTATCATTTATATGAGCTTTTATGTTTTACGCGCGCGTGTGTGCGTGTGTGTGTCAATCACGACAGTGCTTTGACTGAAGAATAGACTTGTAACTGAGCTGCTTTTCCTTTCTCTGGTATTTTTGCAATGAGAGTCCGTACAATAAGAGCACCTCACAGAGAACATTAAGTCTGCATTTGTGCGTAGCAGCTTGAATTCAAGATAGTGTTTTCTTGGCCGACCTGTACCGTGCTAAATGTAAAATTGAGTTTTTAAGCACGTTATTATTTTTTTCACAACTGCTGGATCTCTGCGGGGGCTCTGATGAAAACATGTATCACCAATCCAAATCTCACATCCTATATATTTATCATTCACGGTAAGGATTTTGAGAGAGAAATGTTGTATATATGAAATATATCCACCCTACTAAGCAAGGAATAATTACATTATTAGACATTTGACACAAGGCTGTTTTTAAACCTTAAGGCCCAAAGCAGACCAATAATATTTTTATTATTTTTATTCATAAATTCCTCCTAAATCAGACCATTGAAAATAAATAGCATTTTTTTTCTTCTCAAAATGTAAAAGAGAGACTAACCCCGTTTTGCATGCCTCCGGACATCCTTTTACAGTTGTTGTTGTAGAGTATTCCACACTGGATATGGGGCTGCTGATGAATAAACTTGTCGATGAATGAATACCACAGTAATCTCTATTACAATCACTTTCATTTTCCATACATGAAGTACAATTATTTCTGCCTCGCCAGGCAGGGCATTGGCACAGCTTGACTGATGGGACAAAGAGACGTAGCTGCCAACTGCTTCCCCACCGGTCCAAATCCTCTTCACTGGTTTTACTACGACAGTCTGCTCCGCCATCCTTGGCTCGCCATGCAAAGAAAGGACAGGAGCTCCGTGACCAGTGCCAGGGATACCCACTAGAGGAGGTAGGAAGAGAGCGTAAGATAAACAGATGGGATAATGGGAGGAGGAAGAGTGCTACACGCTGAAAGAAAGGCTCCTCCCAGAGATTAGGTTGTTCCGTAACACAGCTAACCTGTAAGAACTGCCCAGAGTCAACAGGTCAATTATTGAGACTTCCTTAAAGGCCAAATTATGAAATACCTAACGCTACATCAACACAACATTTTGTTTGATTGGATTGTGGATTGATTCATCCATATGAATAGAAATGTCTGTGCTGTGTGTATTCATTTTCTGTGGTTGGCTGCACTGTAGCCCCACGTAGCTCTGGAGGTGTTCGGAATTGCAGATGACTGGCGGGTATTGTTCTTTTTCCCATAACATATGCCATGCCCCGCTGGCTACAGCTCGTCATTGTTCCACGCGTTGTTTTTCCCTTCACTTCTAGCATTCAACAGTGGTGTTCCCTGTGGGAGGAAATGGAAAGTTGGCTAATTCGCCGCACAGTATTTTCCTTACAGCCAGCCTGTTCGTAGTGTGCTTTGGCACGTGCGTGGGTGTGTTTGTGCGGCTGAACTGATAGGCACTGTGGAGTCTGAATAGAAATGTCTGCGTCCTATATTTCCCAGCTCTTGGGAGCATTAAACCTCTTCCTTCTCTCATGTCTCTCCCCGCCCTCTAGGAATTACTATCAAGGTAATCAGTCATCTCTACGTGGTCTTCTGGAAGGCCAGACCTCCTCGCCAATATGAAGGGGTTGGGTACCAGCCGTAACAGACACTTCACCGACTCCTGTGAACCGTCCTCGGGCCATCCAGAGGCACTCTACCCCCAGAAGACCAGCACTCTCCCGCGCAGCCCTTACCTGCTCAGCCCGACAATGGACCACTACGGCACCATGGACCCACACCTCTATCCTTCTGCCAATCCAGGCTCCCTTCCACCGGACTGCATGCTGCCCCTCAACAACCAAATGTCCAACAGCAGCACCTTCCCCAGGATTCACTACAACTCCTACGACCAGTCTGACTTCTCCCCACCCGGAGACGGCATCGGAGGGATAAGTACAGGGACCATGGGCACGTCCATGTCCATGGGCCCGGGCATGGGAACGGGTATGGGCATGGGAATGACAGGGCTAAGTGGACGAACACCTATGATTACGAGTGGCTCAGCAACTATATCACATCACATGACCAAGAACCAGGCACCGACAAGTCTGCTAGAGTTTGACAAGCAGCTACCTGGAGGCCATGACGGATTCAGCACGTTGCAGTTTCATCGGGCGTCTGCCGTTGCTGCGGGGAAGCAGCACACGGACAGTCCTGGTCGGATCCGTTACATGCTGCATTCAGTGCAGAAACTCTTTGCAAAGTCCCAATCACTGGAAAGCCAAAACATGAAGGGCAATTTCAACGGACGCTCCACCGGCAGTGGTGGAGGCTCGTCTGGCACTGAAGATGGAGGGAAACAGAATCGCAGATCCAAAAGTAAAGATCGGGGTACAAAGTCAGAGGCGACCGCCAAGCGACGGCCGCGCTCCAACATGTCCGGCTATTGGAGCTCAGACGATTTGGACAGCAGTGATTTGAGCAGTTACCATAACACCATGGCCATGATGACTGTAGGACGTCCGACTGGCCATGACAGTCAGGGGGCGCAGACCAGATACATCCAAAGCGGCTACAACACAATCAGCTCCTCCAAAAGCAGTAATGACATGAAGTATCCGGCACTTACTGGGCCTGGTGGCGGAGGAGGTCATGGGCCAGTTGGAGCGGGAAGAACAGTGACAAATGATAATGACTATATGAAAGGAGGGTCCTGGTCCACACTGACAATGGGCCAGCCGAGACACGTGATCCAGAAGGGCTCAGCTACTCTGGATCGGTCTATGCTCAAGTCCAAATCCTGCCAACCTGAACTGACTTGCAACTACCTGCAGGTTGGACGAAGGGTGAGTAGGCATGGAAGCATTTCAACTGTCAAGAGCTATGTCACAGCAATAGGACTGATATTGACTGTTTGATTGTTATTACGGTACTCATTTTATCCACCTAATGCTGTCCGTAGGGTGATTGGAGTAGCACATTAGGCCGTAGCGGAGGTGCCAACGAAATCCCATGTCGGCGGATGCGCAGCGGTAGCTATGTGAAGGCCATGGGGGACATGGAAGACAGCGACGACTCGGATGGGAGCCCCAAACCCTCGCCAAAATCTGCCGCTCGACGCCAGAGCTACCTCAGGGCTACGCAGCAATCTCTGAGCGACCAGCTACCCCCACGCAAGTAAGACAACAGACAACAGACTGAGACGCAGAGCTGGACGGTATTTTTCAGCATGTAATAATATTCAACAGCAAAGAAGACAACCTCGAGTTAAAGACACAATCTGTGACCTAAATTCAAAACACCAGATTGCAGCCTGCAATCAGCAAAATGATAAATTCGGTTTGAGATGTAATGTACGGCTAAAATTTGGGATTATCTGCGTACGCCCGTACGTTCCTAAGAACACAGTTATAAACACCAACGAGCACACCTTCTCAACAACCAAAAATAAATACATAAGCAACTCTTTTTTTGGACGTACAGGAAGGAAACTAGCTCGCCCAGGTTCACCATGCAGTATGCAGGAAAGGCGAGCGCACACACTTCATGCTGCGTCGACTCAAGCATAGAATTAAGTGGTGTCAGGCTCCCTGCTGTCCACTACATGCCAGCCTACCGACTACCAACTACTTCAGCTGTGATTTACCTTCCTACCAGTCAAGCTAAGACGACAACGACAACATTGGTGCAGTTTACATAATATGATGCCGGCTTTTGTTTCCACTGAACCAGTGAATCTCCACAAATCAGCCTTGTCTCTGACTGACTGGCATCGCGCCTCGCTTGTCTTTAAATGACATGCTTTCTGAAGCAAACACATTGCACAACGAGTGATGCGGTTGCAGTGCGATAAATCTGAGTTCACTGTAGCAGTTTTCATAAATCACGGGAAAATGCATTTGCATTCATTCCTTTGTAGCGAAGGTGATGTTGAGCATATTTAACTGAGACAGAACTGTTGTGTTTTGTAATGTCAAGGAACAGTCACAACGCCCTCAAGTTGCACATGGTTTTGTCAGTAGTTCCATCTGCTGTCTAATAGAAATAGTAGTTTCTATGTTTCTATTTGAAATAACTGTCCACAAGGGATTGCTAAAGACATTTAGGGATTGTTTATCAAGATAGGAGATTTATTTATTTATTTAATTGAGAGCATAAGTGGAATGGAGTCATGCTTTATATTTTCATCAGCAAGTATATTATATACTTTCGGTATTCACCAAGGTAACTCCAGGAGAACTTCAAAACAATTTATTTGTGGCAATACCTTCTATGAACAGCTCTTGTATTTGTTTTCAGTGTCCTCAAGGCTGCAGTGTCGAAATATCATTACTGCACTATATGCAAATACCCTTAACAGTGGGCCCATTTCTGGTTGGATCAGAGGAATATGGATGCAGGAATTCAATCATCCGAAACAAGAAGGCATCATGCTGTGAAGCCACAGGCCCACATGACAAGCTCACCCCACATACTTAAAAGTGAACTTGTCCGTTTAAATGTCTATGTTAAGAAAGTACGGGACTTATTCTTCCCTCAAGCCTACTTGAATGACTAACCCCCCCCCTCCTGCCGTTTCCCTGACCAACCCAACCCCGCTCTCTCTCGCTCTGCTCCACCCTGATTGGCTTGAGCAGCAGAACCCTGGATTACACCTTGTTGCAGGGGGAGCTGGATGCCCTGTGGTCTCCACTCCACAGTGTGTCCTCTCTGCAACAGCTGGGCAGGTCAATGAGCAGGTCAGTGGTAGGTCCGTAAGCCCCGTCTCAGGAGCGCGGTGCAAAACGCTTCTGTCTCATTGGATCATTTTCAACCAATGACCTTGCACTGCCCCCCTCAGATGCCTGTAAAGTCAGTGGCAACTCCGAATGCCAATTCATGGCCTGCTACTAACAACTGCAAACCTCCCTCGAGTTTGTAAATACCATCTGCCGGGCGCTTTCAGCAGGACGAGTGGGACGCCGTTCTAATTGGGGAATGAAGGGACTCCCCACACCATGGCATGACAACTTACTGTCATGTTGCTATCACTGTGTGCCAACAGGGACTATGTCAAAATGTCACTTTACTGCTGCAGGTTGAACATAAACCTGTCCTTTGTCTTTGGCACCATGATGGCACAGAGGGCTGTATACATGCGTCACCTGACATCAGTGGCTTTGCATGCCCAGATGCTTCATCGACTGATGCCAAAATGAGATAACATTTTCAAAGGTTGGAAGGGTTTGGATTCATTAATGAAAGGGGAAATGAAAGGGGGCAACTTGAATGACAACCTAATCCTCCTTTTATCCCTCTTTCAATGTTCGGTTTTGCTGGTCATTCATTTTTTCTCGCAATCCTTTCTGTCACGCTGTCATTCTATGTTGTCATCAACTGTCCCTGAATACGTTGTCCTGCACTCATGACATTGCGCTTAATTTTTCACCTTTGGTTGCTATTCTTAACACATCTCCTCTATCTTGTTTTACCTCTCTCCTGATCCCTCTTCCTAGCTGTCTTCCATCTCTCAGAGAGCTCTCCAACAATCGCAGCCTGGACAACCTAGACTGCATCGGGGGCACCGTCTCATCTTCGCCACAGTGGGATGACGATGAATTCAGTCAGGCCTGCAGCACCTTGGGCAGACGTAGCTGCTTGGGACAAGTGAGTGCTAACCTGGACAGGACAGACCGGGGTCACACGATATGTGTGCTGTCACCCTGAATACTAAATATGTGTCCTTCTGTCTGTAATATCCCTCTTTCTCTCATTATTTCAGCTGATAAATGAGTTAAGAATAGATTTCTGCTCGCTTGAAATGTACATGTGTTGGCTTCAAGCAAAGGCTCCATTTAATCGAATAAGCTGTTAGCCTCCCACAGACATGGTCACTAAGACGATGAACAACTACGAGGAGTGGCTGTGATCTTTTTCAGTGAACTAGTCAAATAAAGCAACGCGGGCTATTAGTGCAGGATTTACTCTCTATCTCTCGACAAGTCACCACATTACAACAAATGTGTCCACTATACAAACTTAGTGTTTCAATTTGCATACACAACAGCATGCCGAAACATTTGTTATTCATTATAATTTATATCGTTTGAGGTGAAGTTACGTAACTTGCAAAACAAAATTAATTCAGAACATGGAGCTTCATCGGCGCAATTGGAAATCACCCTAACCCAAAGTTAACATAACTCCAGAATGTGTGTAGGTGTCAATGATCTGCTTCCCTTTCTTCTCTGCTCCCTCTCCTGCCCTCCCGCTCCCCTGTGGTTCCCTTAACAGTCTGTGAAACATCAAAACAAGGGCTACAAGCACATTTTTAACTCCTACTCTGACTCTTTCTATCAGTCAATGGAATACAAAACCCATCATCTGCAGGGCTGGTTCTTACTTTTCAAAAGAAGTATGAGAAGGAGCATGAAATTCTTTTTTTAAACTTTTCAAAGTGATGTCTCATGCCTTGACATTTCTTTTGTATTCTGTAACTTGACACATCTTACATAGCTGGCTATGTAAGAAATGTCAAAGAAATAAAAATGCTCTTGAAGTGAAAACCCATCCAGAAACCCAGCAGGAGGAGGAATAACAGTCGTTTTAGTGAAGTTGGCGAACACTGTGCTCGGCACTACCTGGCACTATTTGCACCTCATTCTACCTTGTTTCCACGCCGCTCCGTTTCGTTTGATCCCATCAGGTGCGTGTCACAAATGGAGAATGCCCTTTACAGAATGAGTCAGCTGGGCAGTAAGTGGTCACCTCCAGCGCTGGGATCAAAATGACCCCACTGATGCACTACTTGCCTCCCTGCCACACTGCTGCTGCTGTCTTAGCCGACCGTGTCCTTTGCCTCCTCCAGCTACGGGACCTGGAAATGAGTCATCATTATGAGGACCGCAGCTCGGACTCCACGTTCAGAGATTCCCGTTCCCACTCTCAGGACAACCCAGAGCCCTTAGACTTGCCCATGCCGACGTGCTTCCGATCTCGCAGCCACAGCTACCTGAGGGCCATCCAGGCAGGCTGTTCCCAAGATGACGACACAGCATCCATGGACTCGGGCTGCTCACCCCCTCATATTGACACCACTGTTCGCACCTACAATACCAGCACTGGTAAGTCACTGTCTGTAAAAAAAAAATTATATATTTAGTGCAAATGTATTTATTCAGATTGATAAACCATATGAAGGGGTTTCTTTGAGTTCTCACCATGATGCAGTGCTGTGTGATACCAAACTGTATTTATTGAATAGACAATATGCATAGTACTCATCTATATTGGTTATACATTTGGTTCAAGCTTTAGTGATTTTTGCAATATGGGCCGAATTCTTGGTTTTATTTTTATTTCCTGTAACATTACTTGAACTGCTCTTAGCCTTGATCCTGGGTGGGACACTAGTCCTCTAACAGTCCTCAAAACCAGCATAGATCAAATACAGCCTCTTTTGCCCATGCTAGACGATCTTTCTACAGAGTGGAAGACATGGAAAGAGCAGTTTGGCTCTTACCTGGTAGCCACTGGCTTGGACAAAGCCCCAAAGGAGAAACAACTTGCAATTTTTCTTCAGCGTTTTGGGACAGACAGACAACGCATCCTACCCCCACACACAGGTAACAAATTTAAACCAGCTCATTAGCCCTCTTTTTTTCCAGCACTTCTCCACTTCAAGGACTACACAAGAAAAGACAGCAACAATTACGGCTAACTTTCAAGATAAACTTCAAAAAGAGACGCGATTGGCTAGTGGAGTTTTGGTTTGTCATTGAAATTGATTACTGGACACAGCAGTACAGGAACGCCCGGGTGATTCTTACTTTTACTTTGATGTTGAATTTTCTACTGCAAAGAGTTTCTTAAAGTGTCTGATGACACACATCAGGCAACAACCCTTTGTGTTGGTGGTTGACGTCTGACTGGTCCCCGTGTTACCATGGAGTCTCCGCCGTGTGGCGCTGCTCTCCATAGTTAAAAAGCATTTAGAGCACTTGCTGCCTTCATGATGGTAGAACGTTTCACTTTCCATTCGGATAATGTTGAGGATCTACAGGATTTTCCTATTTTTCGTGCTGTGTGTCGTAAAACACATTTAGGTAACTGCTGTGGTTTTGGGTGGGGTTGACGTTATTCGAACAGAAAGAAAGAGCATTTCCCCACTTTTTGTTGAAATAGAAGGTCAGGATCAGATGGTCTTGCTCTGAATTGAAAAGAAAGTTGATGATTTATCAAGGAAATAATAACAAAGAATGTTGATGGTTGTTAGTGATTTAATTACGAGCGTATAACTTTAATTGCAAAATCTAGCAAAACCCCGTGCCCCCATATATACACAAATCCACTACAGTACCCACGTTGTTATTCCACTGCCTCATCAAAATGCAGAAAAAGGAAGAGCACTTTTTCGGCGCAATAATTCAGTGACGCTCGAGTTTCCCAGGCGCCTCTGAAGGCATCAGCAGGCGCGCCCCCGCGCCTCCATTGGGCTTAAGTGAATCAAACAAAAGACACGAGCCGCTGACAGAGGCGGTGGATGTCAGCTCCGGTTACACTTGCCTTGTGAGTAGTCTTCACTCAAGCCGCCGGTGTGCTGTTGTGTTGGTTCCTTCTGCCTGACAGCAGGGTAAGTATCGCCACTGTTATCGTCATAGTGCTGAACGTCGTTCGGTTCTGTAGCGCTCGTGGGTTTTCCGTTACAAACGATGATTAACGTTAATTGGCGTTAACTGTTAACGATGTTTTTTTTATTTAACGTTGTATTTGTTGGTTCTCTTTTTTTTTTTTTTTTTTTTGCTGGAAGTTTACAGAAAGTTTGATTAACGTTGGCCAATTTTTCTCGCTTTATCGACACTACGAGGTCAGCGTCCGAAAGTAAAGGTTTTACAATAGGGTTTTATTTACTACATCACACCCCACGAAGGGATGTCAAACCTGCCTTTTTGAGGGGATTTACAATCAATTTTGACGCCAACCTTTTAAGTCATTCATGCTCGTTTCGATCCATATTGATAACATCTGTAAAATATGAACATTCAGAGTGAATAGCTAATGTATTTTATTCAATAATTATTGGGTAAATAGGGAGCCAGCACATTGTGACCATAATCAAAGCTAAAACAGTGTGCCGATATCAGGAAAGTACATCTGCTGCTATGTGTGTCTCCACAGCCGTTTTCATGATGTACTCGCTTCTGCATGACGGCACTCTTTACTGTGTTAACTATTGACGATGCCTGATCATGTGTTGTTTCCACTGTGTGTGCACGCGCGGACTGTGACGCTACACCGTGGGGGTCAGTCAGACCAGTCAGATCAGTGGGGTGCCATTACAAACTGTTCGATGGTGTTGTGTTTGCAGTGGTTCGGGTCACTCTCCAGTTACTAAAAGACGGTCTTGGTGCTGAAATGGCGAATTGGTTTACACAGGAGGGGGATTATTTGGGGGCTGCCCCCGCTTTGGTCCCGTGCTGCGTATTGCAACACGGATTAAATCCCAATTTGAGGTCAAACTTGAAATAAAGAGTGTACAGATTTGGGGCTGTGTTGTTCAGACCATTTTATGTGATCACTCATTGGTACAAGGGCTTTCTCAACTGCTCAGCTTCAATTGTTTGCCCGGCCTAAATAAATTGCATCTGGAACGAAGGCTCGCAGTGGACATCAAAACCGCTGTCCAAATAGCCTGAAAACAAACCGCCGTGCTCGGGACCCACTCCCCCACCCGAGCCTCCTCTGGTTCGATTCCTTTTTCTGGAGAGCAACCGTTGAATTCTACAGAGCAGCTATTGAAGACCCATTTAGCTAATTTTAGAAGATGAAGCCTTTGGCTCCATGTCCGAAAGCTCTTTTGCTGTGGTACTACTGCTGTGAGGGAAAAGCTTTGTCTACACTGGTTCTAGTCCCAGTAACTGGTGCACATTAAATGGGCTTTACGCTTTCACAGCTGTTGATATTGGACGGCTAGATGACATTTTCAACCCTAATAATCTCTTCAACAACTTCAAGTTCTGTTTTATAAAACCTGCATTTTTAGTTTGGGCTATAACCAATTACTCACCAGTTTCCCGCCTGAGATCTGCGATGTGGCCTAAGAGTCAAAGCACAGGTTGCTCAGTGGACAACGTGGTTAAACACCAAACTTGTTTGGAACCAGTCTGATCCATTTGTGCGTTTTTTCCTGTGCATGCTATTGTTAAACTGTGTCTATTGGAAAATACAAAATTCACAAATGTATGTAAAAGCCCATGAAATTATATATACACACATTATCTTTAGCAATGCTCCATTCTCCATTTTTACAAAGCTGAGGATGATCGGCTTTGGTTTGTTTTAGTCTATAGGTGTAAAATCAGACACACGTATTGGAAAATGTTAACACAATGAGGAAACTACTGTATGTGATGGCAATGCTGTTTCCAAAATAAAGTCTATAATCTCTGGCATTTTTCTACTGCAGTTTCTTGCTACCTATTGGCCGATTTATGCCGCATTTGTCATTGGCTTAAATCGGCTCATAATATTTTCCCGGCTCATTTATTGTGTGCAGCTCTACTACTTTATCTGCGGTCTAATCTCGGCGGCAGCTGTCAGTTATGATTTTAGGGCTTGTTTTGGTGGGCTAAGCAGATTCTGTGGTATTAAGATTTAAAGGGGGAGTTCTGTTCAGAATGACGCAAGCATGGCGTGACACCTGGAGAACTGCACAGCCTCTTGACAAACGCACGCACACACTGGGATTCAGGTCCTCGGCTAGTGCCGCAACAATGCTATTCTGCCCAACATGCCTCAGGTAGAAACGTAAGCCAGGTGTACAATGTATGACTTCAGGCGTGTTCGTGGTAAGAGAAGGATTGAAAAGCTCAGAGGGAGATTGGACACTAATCAATAGCAGAACGAGTTTTCATATTGACTCTCCACTTTTGCATAGGCTCCATCCATAGGGCCAACACAAGAGAACGTTTTGAATGGATCCACTGATGGTCTGTTTTTAAATGAGCTGAATCATCCATGGGTGTGGTTGGGAGCTCTTACAATGTCCCTTTTTATCCCGACAAAAGACATCTGGGAACGACTGGTTAAAGGGGTATATGCAGTAGCCTCAGAATAATACATGAAACGAGATTCTAGGTTTCTGTGTTCCAGTGTAACACTCTTACCGTTTGTAGCGGGAGGATATTTCTGTGGTCTCCCGGTTGATGGCATCGGAGACGTTTTGCATTTTCACCAAGGCAACAGGAGAGTCTTTATATAATCTATCTGCGTGATGACGACCGGCTGGGGTTGATTTCACTGAGTGAGTCATAAGTGAGTGGCAAAATGCGGCCCTCCTGTAGCGGGAACCAGCATGGAGCTGGTTCTGAGGACTCTGCCTGGTGCTTATATTTCTGTCCTTCTGCGGACATTTTGTGTCACCACTTTGTAAGATTCACAAAACTGAAAAGTTCGACGAGGTCGAATTGTCCCACGGTGGTCTTTTACATGGGTTTTTATTTTTTAAATCATCTAAATGAATGAAGTCTGTAAATGCAATATTCTCAACAACAAATTTTCCTTTTCTTATTTTTATTTCTAACCGATAAACTTGCTCTCTTCTGATTCACTATTCATGTCACAAGGTGAATCCTGCTCACCGATCCCATCTTTCAGACTGTAAGGGAGCGTAGCGTTGAACTCCTCGTGCGCAATTGATTGTCTGATGGATGAGCTGAGTGAGCGTGTCACTTCTCCGCTACAAAGCAATGAAGGGAGAGTGTTTCACTGAGTTCTGCGACAATCTGCTTTTATTTTGAGCACTGTGGATTTCGTCACGTATGCTGTGACTGCGGTCGCTGATTATGGTGGCGAAACTAGTTCACGGTAACATTATTTTTATAAGTTTCAGAAGTTTGCAAAACCCAGAGGATAATGCTTTTAGTCAAATTAATCCTCAAAGGTTCTACATACGGGATACACAGTACTAATGAAGCCGCAAACTATGTAAAGATATTGTGGCGCGATTGCGCACGTGTGTGTGTGTGTGTCTGTCAACGATGGCTACTGTTGACTACAGCGTCCCGACCCATAATCATCACATCACACCCAGGACCCCCACTGCCTTATGTATTGAGCAACTTGACTTTATTTTTGGGCAAATACTTTACACTTAAAAGGTGAGTTAGAGGGATGGATGAAGTTGCAAAAGCTTGATTTCAGAAACACTGGATTATTTAGACCATATTATAATCTGTTTTATCCAATGTTTCATTTTTGGAGATATCACAGCTACCAAGGGTACACGTGTAATGGGACACCCTGGGTGCAGCGCTCATGCAACAATGCTGCAGTGTATTCACTTACAATATGACATGGATCTGCTGAGAAAACCTGCTAGTAAATTCCTTCACTGACGCTGATGCTTTGCGAGGTTTTCAGTCCCACTGCTAGGTTCTTGTTACTGAGGCCTTAACACAGAAAACAGGCCTCAAGGATTTGACGAAACGTATTTCCCTCTGTTGTTTGTGTCCCATTGACCTTTTACTTCTCTCTTTCTTTATGTCTCTTTTTTTCTTCTCGGCTGCTACCCCCCCCTCATCTCTACTTCAGCCTCTACATGCATAACCACGTGTAAGAAGGCTGCTCCTCCCCCAGTGCCGCCCCGTACGACCTCAAAGCCCTACAAGTCTGTGACAGTGCAGAGCAGTACGGAGTCGGCCCAAGACAACTACCTGGACCAGCAGGACCGGAGGTCGGAGGTCAGCCAGTCGAGCCACGCCCACAGCAACTCCTCCGACAGCCTCGACAGCACGCGCGCAAACAGCCTGGCCCGGGGCATCAGGCGCCCGCCACACATCATCCCAACTCCCATCGCCATCCCAAGAGAGCCGATCGCCCCCACCACCTCCAATGCTTCCACTGAGACGAGCGACTCCGTCGTGCAGCATGAACTGCTGAGAACCGGATTTAACAAGGTGAATCTTGTGGTCGAGGAGCCCCAAGTGGCACCGGTACCCAGACGGAAACTCTCCTCCATTGGCATACAGGTAGGCAATGGGACTGTAGCACCATCCAGGGCTGGTACAGTTGAATGAAGAGAGCCCTTGTCCCAGGTGTTTTTTTTTTTTTTTTTTTTTTTGGAGGCTGTTGAGTTTGGATCTGGGAGAACAATGTTTTTTCTTTTTCCAGTAATCCTCTGGTGTGTTTTTTACCTTTCAGTCTTTATTTGTTCTCAGGTTGACTGCATTCAGGAGGTTCCACAAGAGGAGGCCCCACCATTGGCCAAATTTCAGTCAATTGGAGTACAGGTGGAGGACGGTTGGCAGTAAGTCCTCTTCCTGTCCTTGTAACAACGTGAGGAATTTATATTATAGCCACACACACTGCTCTGACTATTCTTTCTGTTTTACAGAAGCTATGTAAATGTGAAAACGGTGTGGCTGTTGTTTTGTCTGTAATCTAACGTTGGATGTTGTATTGCTGATTAAATTGATTCCCTGCATGATATGAAACTTGTCTCTACTTGCAGTATGTTTGGGATCGGTTCCTGCAGTTACTGCAGTGTTGTTTGCAGTCTGTGCTCGTGATGGTTTGAATGCCAGGAATTTCCTCTTGCCTTTCTCCTGTATTCCTTTGTGTTTTGCATGCTGCAGTGCATTTAGTCTTTGCTCTTTTGGTATGGAGTCCCGTCCGATATTCCGTCCGCATAACCAGCAAAGCAAGAGTTCCTCTATCAAAGTGTTTCCTTCCTTGTGTTTTTATCAATGTTTTGTGTGGAACTGTTGTGCTGTTATGTTCACTCAGCTGCTTCCCTTGTGCTTTTCCAGTCTTCTGGTGTTTTTGTCCTTCTCTTATATTCGTGTAATTCTTCAGTCAGGCATTCATAATATTTTCGGAGTTAAATGCAACTTGCATTTCCTGAGATAAAACAAGAAATGGAAATAATGTTGAGACTATTACAAACCAATAACATAGACTCCCACTGACATGAGTGCACTATTATAAAAGCCTGGCCTCTGATCGATTGTGTTTTTAATTATATCTTTAAAGTGGATACTAAATGTTTCATGTTTGCTCGTGGTTAAGAAATCATTTTTGAACAATATATTGTCTTTGTCTACTGTTTTGTGAACAAACCCCCCCCCCCCTAAATAGTTCAAAACGAGGCACAGGCATAACGGTGAGTCTCACTCTTTGTTTCAGGCTCAGTCGCTCCAGTAGCATGGCCTCAAAACAAGAAACCGACTCGGACACACAAGACCTCCCCGTCATCTCCCACTACAGTAACGCCAAACCATTTGAGAAGAAAGTCATGGTGAATAGTGCAATCCAAGCCATGGGCTCCCCTCCCGGACACGACTATTTAGACAACGGGGACGCTGCGGGTGACGCCCCTTCACCTCCCCCTCCCAGGCAGATCCTCAAACGCTCCACCACACGCAGTAGCTCTTCCTCCTTCTCGGAAACTCTGGACCCGGCTCTGGACCCCTCGTGTCTACCCCCTCCGGACCCTTGGCTGGAGAGTGGCAACGGGAGTAACGGCAGCGCGCCGCCGAGCGCAGGCGGGGGAACGCTGTGTCGGAGAGACGGCCACTGGTTCCTGAAGCTGCTGCAGGCCGAGACGGGGCGCATGGAAGGCTGGTGCCATCAGATGGAGGTGGAGACCAAAGACAACCAGCTCTCAGAAGAGGGTAAGGCCGTCCGTGTGCCCTTCACCGCCAAAGGGCTTTTTTTCTTTGTCGTACCAGCTCTACGCCGCAAAGTTAATTACAAGTCCCTCTCTGTCGCTTGCACACCGTGATGAACGTTGCACACCAGAGTCCTTTCTCGTTCACCTTACCAAAATTCTCAGGGAAGGAAGGATTATTTTTTTCTACACATTATTTTGAATACTAGAAAGACGTTAATTTAGCTGCTGGACTTGCAAAACGTTAATGGTATGACCCATATCTATTTAACTGATTGTCTAACTTGTCTGCTGCTCTCTGACCTCACATGGTGGTCCACATATTGGTTTTAGGGTTCAGCTTCAGGCCGCACAACCACCCTATTAGACATACTCGGCAAACATGGGATGAGGCAGTAATACCTGGGGTTACCACACACAAGCAGGGCTGTAATCCCCAGAATTACACAAATCTACTCTGGAACTGATTAAACCCCCCAGATTAGATCGGTGCTCCGACATCAGCAAGTAAGCCCACACATGCATGAATACAGCATAAATAAATAAACAAACAAGCAAATCGTAGAAAGGCTTTGGATGCTCATTTCGCATCTGAAGCACGTGTGTGAGTGTGTGTGTGTGTGTGTGTGTGTGTTGTTTTTCTTTACAGAGTAGTCCGTATGGAAAACTGATTTTCATCATATTTTAAAAGATCTCGCCACCCAATAATCCTATTGCCATATCTTTTGCAATCCAGTGTTCACATAGCAGTCCCAATTGATGTCATGGCTTGTCCTAGTTTTGCTCGCAACAGAGAAGCAAAGGGGCCAATGACTGGCAGTGTGGTCCCAAAGCTTCTCTGGTGTGAAAGCGCTTGGTTTGAGTTATGGGGGACGGTGGCGGATGGAGTATAGAGGGTGCGCTGGGAACCGTGAGGTTGGTGGTTTGAATCCTTGCTGCCTCGACGTGTACTTGAGCAAGATGCCCAACCCCTAATTGCTGCCTAGGCAAAATGTATAAGCCATGGGTTAAAAATGCAATGTAAGTCGCTTTGGATAAAAGTGTCAGCTAAATGGCCTAAACCAGCCAGAACACAAGGACTGTAGTTGAGGCCAGGACTGCTCCTGGTGGACACAACTGCACAACTATGTTGCCAAAATAAAAAAAGTTGCGTTATCCATAGCTTGGATAACAATTATTGGCAACAATTATTAGAATAATAAATAATTGAATCTGTGTCGAAGTTGAGACAAATTTAGGTTGCTTTCTATTCCCTCTGAAGTGCTGGGGAAGGTTCGCAGCGCAGTCGGATGTGCCCAGCTCCTAATGGCCCAGAAGTTCCAGCAGTTCCGGGGACTTTGTGAACAAAACTTGGTATGTCTTTTATCCTTCTTGTGACCTTCCACTCACCAGGTCAGCGGAGGCCTTTTTTTTCTTCATATTGGGCCTAACCAGAGTAAGTCATCGTGGCCCACCAGCACTAAGTACAAGGAGCACATAATAGGCCAATAATCCATTCCTCTCTGTTGACATGTGGGATTTTGCACGTGCTTTTAGCATATTAGCAACGCAGCACATGTGTTTTGCACAAATTGTCTTGAATATGTAGAATAGGCTGGAGCCTGACCAAACGAAAGCCAGTCTTTCTTGATTACAAACTGTGGCTGTATCAGGGGAAAACGCTTAGGATCAGGATGTCCTACATCTGTTTGCCATTCTAACCATCAACATAGCTGCAGCTGTTTATTGCAAGCAAGGGGTTAATTCTGTTGTTAATTTACAATCTCAATGTGACACCGGATTCTTAATGGTTGCATTTTTTATTGACATTAGCATACATGTTCTGTCCTTTTTTTGTATTTCTCTGATTTTAGTTTACTTTTCTATGTTGAGCAATGTTCATTATTTTATCTAACTCAGACAACCCTCTGTTGTGATCATGTTAGTTGTGGCTTGGGATAAAATGATTAAGTAATGAAATGGCTCCCTCTAGTGCTGAATGTGCAAAGAGCAACAACATAATGCAGGACAGAGTGATGTGCTGTAACCTGTAATCTGCTTGAATGAGAGAATTCTGCATTGACTTTTGGATCTCAATACGTTTATAATAAGGGGAAGTTACTCACTCAAAGTCAGTGATTGTTGGACAGACTTTGGCCTGTGTCCCTGTAATGGCGCCCATCGCTTCATATAGCCTCAGCATCATATGTCACATTACCAGAATGGATTTGAAGATGCGCAATAGCAATATCTACAGAACCACTACGAACTTGGATGGAGGATATTTTGATCTTCTTTTGACCTTATCCATCTCTTTTGCTGATTTCAGTAAATAAGTTAAAACTAGACGCTGGTTTGTTTGGTTTTGTTTTCCTCTTCAAGGCCAACCACCCATTTAAAAGCTGTCTTGTCAGAAGCCACAGCCTGTGAGCTTAAATGTCCTTTTTCGCACCAGTTCATTACGATCACGGAGAGTAGATCGACAGCCAATCTCCCATAACAAGATGCAAATTAGACTTATTGTGGGCTAATGGGCTTCGACTAGTTGATTCACAGCGGGACAAAAACGACGACTGTCACTGAACCGAGAAAATGGAAAGAGCAAAGTAAAAACAACACCCCCCGCCCCCCTTTCCTGTGACGCTGATTACTCTGCAATATGATCTATTTTGTTGATTTTGGTCTTTCATTTTCCCTCCCTTGGTCAGAATGTGAATGCCAACCCGCGGGCCACAGACCAGGACCTGGCTGGTTTCTGGGACCTGCTGCAGCTCTCCATCGAGGATATCAGCCTCAAGTTTGATGAGCTCTACCATCTCAAGTCCAATGACTGGCAGCCCATGCCGTCTGCGGCTGCCCAGTCGCCCCCTGGGCGGAAGGTACTTCCCACCCCTGCTGCCCAGTTCCCTGGCTGGGGTAGGAAAGCCGCCGAAACCGGCCTCTCTCCTCCCACCACCACCACCATTTCTCCCACTCTTTCTTCACCGCCTACCCTCTGCGTTGGATGAACTCTTAATAGGGCCTCCCTGTCCAATACAAAGGGTCAGATAGGTCCCTATAGGCATGCATGGATGAAAAGACATCTCAAAGAGGGCTGCCGTTGGTGTGTTTTTAAATGGAACGCCCTGCTTTGAGCATGCATGCTTCTCTTACTGTGCTCCTGGTTGCAGTGGAGCATGGCTAAGATGGATTGGCTCATGTCAACGTCTTTGTTTGTGTCAGTTGCTGTTTCTCTGTCTCTCTGGTTTGTCGTTTTGTGGATTTGTGTGTGTGTGTGCGTTTCAAGTGTACGGCTCTGAAGCTGAGGGGCTTTTGCTTCATGTTGCTTTGCAGTCTTGTGAACCCTTTTGTGCTTTGAGTTGGATCCAACGTGGCCATCAATTCATGTTACCATCCCATGTGTACAAAACCTGTCATATAAATGACTTTTTTTTTTCCTCCCAATGTTTGTATCCGTTGTCTGTCAGTTTTTTATCTGTTGAACACCCTTTCAGGCTTTAACAAATACAATCAGCATTGTCAAAATGTCTCCGTCAAAGTCCTGTCTGCTAAACCTGCCTAGACTACCAAAACCTCTTTAAGAGTTTCTGTGTGACAATCTCTCACGCTCTTGTATCTTTTCCTTCTCCTGTCGCTCGCTCCCTCTCTTTTCTGTCTGTCACATTGAATCCCTGCACTATACAGGACGAGGAGAAGGAGTCCGCCATGAAGAAGCCCGGTAAGGGACGACCATCGCTGGGCCGCGAGAAGAGTACGGACTCCTCCTCCGCCTCCTCTACGGCCTCAGCCGAGAAGCAGAGACACGAGGCTCGCAAGCGTCTGCTCGCTGCTAAAAAGGCTGCCTCGTTTCGCCAGAACTCCGCCACAGAGAGCGCGGACAGCATCGAAATCTATGTCCCCGAGGCCCAGACCCGCCTCTGAGATGGTGAGAAGGAAGGAACTAGGGTTGGATCAAAGGACAGATAAGTGTCGCTGAAATACCTGGAAGAGGGAGTGGAAACCCCTTTTGCAATGCGAATGAGCTACTCGGAGTAAAAGTTGGGGGAGGAGAGATCTGATTCCGGCTGGGAGGTGAATGGGGCACTTTGCACACAATCATGTGGTTATGGGCGTGTCCTGCTGCCATGAAATACTCACTTAAAAAAAGAAAATTAAATTAAAAGGTTTGCTTTTGAGGACTGTAAAGCAGGAGTCGCTTCATGAGTGGCTGCCTTTGAAAACCTCAGCTGATGAACTTAAGTCATTTCTTGTAACTACTCCTGATATCATACAATTGTTAATGAAGCCATGTTATTATGACAATTATATCCTAAAGAAACTACGTGAAGACTGTTTTTGTTTTTTTTTAAACATTTCTTTATCTTGGTTATAAGATATTTTAAGTGGACAGAAGGCAAACATTACTGCTGTTCTGTCTCTCTCATTGTCATCCTCTTCCCAGATCATTGGCCATCTTGTAGCTTTGCACAACACCTTCCTGTGGCCATCTCACACACACACTATGTATGTCTTTCTTGTATTTGTTTTCTTTACTCATTCTTCGTTTTGTATATGTCCGTTTAGATCTTGTTATGAATATTTTTGGTATGATGAAATTGGATGTCAGATTTCAAGGGGTATTTATATAGTTCCTTACAATTAACTCTTGTGTTTCCGTCTAAATGTTCTTGTGTCAAAAATGTAAACACCATCGATAATCTGTAACGCTAGGTTTCATATTGGTTTCTTAATGGACGCACATCCCTATGATAATGATTACCAAGCACGAGGGTCTTTGTTTTGTTTTAACAAGTGCTTTTATAAACCTCACTTAGCATTCTACTCCAACAAGCTCCAACAAATTTAGGCTTTTTTATTGAAATAATGCAGTGGGCTGATGCAGGGGAATGTGTCATTGTTTGTGGGGACACACAATCAGACATGTGTCTTGCTGTTAGTTTTATACTATGATTCCAGAAGCATTTGATTTATTTTGCCTCAATCACTCATCAAATTAAATCCTAATTTTTTTACCATTATTGTTCCCCCACATTGAAAATTATCCCAAAATACCTGCACTTTTTATTAAAAGAAACTTATTTAATTAAAACCATAAATAAAATGAGCCTTGTGTTTTCATTTAATTTACCTTGTGCGACTAGCCTTTTTTTCTAATGGAAGACTGCATGCCAAAGATGAATTCACCATTTTTGAATTCAACTCGCGTATTGAAGTGTCAGCGGCAGGGAGCTCACGGGACTTACTTTTGAAATGGAATGGAGTAAAGCCACAGCATTGTATTTATTTATTTATTTCAGATTAGCGTTATCCCCAAAAGCTAAACTAGAAGACAACTGAGTTGTTGCTCAGCAGCAGGACCAGACAGGAGAATATCTTAAAATGTCTGATTTCTGACCTCTAGAGGGCAACAGTGCTTAACTACCATTACAGGGTACATTGTAGTAGCATACAATGCAACAGCATTCATTTTGTATAGCAAAGAGCCTTGCACTGTTCTACATTGTGTGCACAAAAAATATTTTCACTCTTATGAAGCCAATTTCAAAAACTAAGACGCCATTTGTTTTTGTTTTAGTTATTCAGACAAACTTTTAAAATTTAGCTGAGATGTACGCGTCCAACCTGACGTCCACCACAGTTGTTTGTCCGTCTTCCAGTCACATTTGGTTTCTGCCCACTGCTAAGCAAACATCACTTCCCCTTGTTAATTAGTTATGCTAAGCGGTTACAATGTCATTGCTTTGGCTGCTGCAATGCTGCTTTCGCACCTACTCCGACCCAAAAATGCAGCCAGAGGCTTTGAATTGGAAGTGAGATGACGACCGTTATCTCTCCATCTTGGCAAGAGCTTTCTGTTGATGGCAGGCCTTTGTTCGCCTGTTGCGTTTGCCAGCTAGGGATGACTCCCAGCAAGGAAAATGGCTCAGGGGTGTCAATGGTCAGTTCCCTGGTTTCTGTCAATGCCCCCCTCTTTTTTTCGTGGGGTGGTTGCATCGTTAGCACCTGAAGGCCTTTTGTGTGACTGTAACTCAGCCGTTGGCTTGATTAGATTTGAGAATGCAGGGAAAAAGTTGTTTGTCTGACGGGTTGTTTTATTGAAATCATCGGTGGTTTAGATACTGCTGCCTCAAAAAAAACAATTGACATTCTGATGATCTTAACGTCATGGGTATTGAATATTCAGTCTTAAGAACAACTATTACATTCAAATCTTTCTCCTATCAAACCACTGCCAGGACATTTTTAACATTCAGAACCGCCTCATAACATATCATTTCATTTTCTTCCCATTTGCCACAGGTCTGTAACCAAAATCTACGTGACATCTGTAGTACGCTGAGAGAAAGTAGTTCAGCAAGAAAAACAATGTTTTTTTTCTTTATACCCGTTAAAACTTGTGTAATGTGTAAAATGCCCAAAAGCGTCCGTGACGCACGTAAAAAGAGTTCATGCGTTTATACAAGACTTCCCTCCAATACACACAAAAACCACCGGGACACACCTAATGTCTACTTCCTGGGTAGACTCATCCACGACCCAAACAGCTGCTCCTTTAAAACCATTGATTTGAGGGTGATCACAACTCCCCCCCCCCCCAACCTCCTTCCCCTCATATTGGTTTGATGGCTGTGACCTTTCAAAGTCAAAACTGCCACACTATGGTTTGCTCAAGCAGAACTGTGTTGTGGTGAGGCTTCATTTTAACACATTTTCATTGCTTCCTTTCATCTGCACTCCTTCGGTCACAATAAAGTTATCGTTCATAAACGCAAAGTAGAAAAAAAAGTTGTAAAGCAATGTTCAGCAAGAGAAATATAATACTTTATTATGTGGCTATAGTCCAAATTGTACCACATCTTTTGTGACACTGTACCTTTTTTTTATATTTTTAACTTTTTCCCTCTAAAAATGACTGAGAAAATAGTCAGTACCGGCTACAAGAGAGTCAGTTTAACCCCAGTGAGAGTATAACCTCAACTGGGACGCCACTCACATACAGTAGTCCAAAGCGCCTGCTTACGAACAACAAGCTCATTAGCATCTGGGCTTTGTTCCTCTGAGTCGGCCATACAACTGGGAAGGGGTGAGGGGCAGAGCTCAGGCAAAAAAAGTGTCTGTAAAAATACTAGAACATATATTTTGTGAAGCAAGCACCTATTTTAAAGAATAAGATTTGTTCAGCATTATACCAATGTAGGCTGTATGTCAGGGTTTGTGGGGTTAAGTATAAAAGTGTTGTATCATTTGAAACAAGTTGTGAATGAGTAGCGGTGCTGTTCAGAAAATGAGATTTACCTAGATTCTTGTCACTGATCTAATTTAAAGTATATGTGCAATACTGAGTAAAAGGGTTCTTTGATATAAATGTTAAACTAATGATCTTGCATTTCTCCCCCACGTGCTTCTTAAAGTTGTCTTCTGTAAATAGACCAGATTGAAAATTGCTTTTACAATGCTGTAGATCTATTTATACGATTCCAAGGTTGTTCAAATGTATAATGGAGAGATGTAACATTCAATAAAATGCACAATACTTTCTCAAAAAGTCCATCATGGCTGTATGCTTACTGTGTCGAAGCTATTTGATCACATCTAAGAACAAGATGTTTACATTTCTGGCAGTCATTTTTATTTTGACTACTTTTAGAGATTCAGTACTTTATTGTTTTCTACATTGCTGAATTTCAATTACAGCTGTAAATCTATGTCAATATGCGCGTATCTTCCCAGCCTCAGAGCAGAGGCAGATCTGAACACCTATCCCAGGTTATTGCCATGTTTATTAATAAATCTGAACTCACTCCCGCTCGTTTTGCCAAAGAATAAAATCCGTCCCAAGACATACTATTATCACAAGCCTGCAACCAACTGTACAACGGATGTCTGACCATTCCATCCGAGGCCAGTGCGAGTCCAAATCATGAACTGGTCCAATGCGGTCCCCGTTCGACGTTTCTGATTTATGTAACCAGAACATTCGGCTCAACGTTACGTAAAGCCAATGTAACTGCCTCGCCACAGACCGGGAAACAAAAACGGTCCCAATGATCACAGATTATATTTACGGTTCACTTCGTTGGTGTTGGTGTAATTTTAACCATATGGATTTTAAGCGCGTCGAGAAAATAACATTGTTTCAATGCCGACGCTACACTTTGAATGAAATGGTTCTCCCGTCAGTCACAATTACACGAAGCCCGTCCGCTGTCTGGCGAAGTGCAGTGATTGGCTAAGGCACGCCGAGGGGACGGGATGGACGTCTATGATTGGCTAACAGCTGTCGAAAGGGCGGGATCATTTCAGCTGCGACTGTCAAGATTGGTAAAAAAGAAAAAAGAAAAGAAAAAAGCTGGCGCTGCTGCGTGCAGGTAAAAGGAACAAGCGACTCAAAAAGACAACATTTGTCTTGGCAGAAAGCGGCGGCTAACGATGGAGACGCAGAAACCTTCTTGGGCCACAGAACACCGAAAGTGAGGCATTCGAAGTTCGGCGAAAAAAAGCGCAACACCTTGTGCTTTCTCGGAGGAAAGTGCCGTTGTGTCACACCACCGTCGGGCACGCTTTGTACAGCGAGCAACTTGGACAGCTGCGTGTTTTCTGGCGAGCCATCAACAAAGAATGAAAGCGTTCAAACGAGGTGAGCGGCGCCCGCATCGTGTGGGTTGGTTTGTCTGTTTTGGTTTTGGTTTACCACGTTACACGTTTTTTTTTTTAACACACAAACGGTTCCTGTCTGCACGCTGTATTTTTTTCTTTTTTGAGGGAGAAGAAGAGGGGGAGGTGGGGGGTTGCGAGCAGAATGCGGCGTGTGTTTTTGTGCTCCCATTTGGAGGGACGGCTAGCCAGCTAGTTATCTCTGGAGGCAGGCATGGTGTCCATCTGGCGGCGTGACATGCGGGAGGCTGCGCTTTCCTGCCTGCGCCCTTTGTGCGCCGCAGATGGCGAATTTAGCGACTAATCTCGGGGTTTTTGTCCCCGTTTTTTGTTTCTTTTCGACCAACGTTAAAGGTAGCATTATTCCAGAGGATGGTTTCCTCTTTTTTTTGTGTGGTTTTTACTCCCGAGTGTGACGTGATGACTTAGCGCGAGACAAAGCGAGCTGGTCTCTAAAGTTGATTTGGCGTTGTTTGGCGTGTGACGTTGTGTTGCAGTGGCGTTATAACGGTCAACATTCAAATCTTCAAAGCGCGTGTTGGGAAGTTGGTTCACGGTTGCCTCTCTGTGTGTGCGTGGGTCTACTTTATTTGTTTTTTATGTAACGTTAAAGGAGACTACGTGTAAGCAAAAAGCCCCGTGAGATGTTGCACGTAGCTGTTGCTGATGTGACACAATGTAACGAATTGAATTCAAAATCTCAAAATCACGGCTTTTTTATTTTTTTTAACTGAATCTCTAACTCGGAATGACGACACGTGTGATGCATCTTTTAAAATATTGATCCAATGATGTCATGCAGTACCAAAAATGCAACTTTGTTGAGTGGCCACTGTTATTTTTGAGGTGGTCATTGAGTTTACTGAGTTTAAATGATTGTATATTGTCGTTGTAATCAATACTTAATGTAGAATTGAATCCCATTGAAAGGGTTGTTGAGCCAGGCTGTTGTCTTGATTTGACAAATCAAGAACATTGTTTTGTTTTTGTGGTTGAAACTTTAATTAATTTGGAACACACAATTAGATTTCCAAACGATTCATTGTTGGACAAATGAGTTCCAATAAAACCTATTTTTAAAAAGGAACCTCACTTGGAGGAAATGGCCTGAATGTGTTTTTAATTTGACCCCCACGTTACTAACTCGGTTGTAGGACCCTCGTTGTCGAGGAATGCAGAATTCAAAAGATTCGTCAACTGCTCCAGCGGTACAGAGCCGAAGAGGCACGAGGTGAAAACGGCCTCCTTTGCATGGTCAATAGGCTCCTGGGCCACTGGCTACTGTGATGTTGATATGCACACAATCTTCTTTGTGAAGACAGGCGCTGCCCCGGGGGTCAGGTTTCACCCAGCCCCAGAGAAAGACATTCACTGCATTTTGTGGCCCACCCCTGGGATCAGGCATGCTCCATTTTGAGGGGAGATTCTCTCCTGTGGCCAGCGAAGTTTGAACCTCAAAGCCATTGTTGATATTTGTTCGGACCACGAACCTTTAATTTAAATTGGGCAAATCTCAATTTTCAACCCATATCGGTGGGAGAACACTGAGAAAATTTGGCTTGGGTGAAATGGAAAGCCACTCACAGAAGAAGCTATCAGTCACCATATTTAGAAAAATATGAGCCCATGGTAATCAACACTAAGTTCTCATCTTTATTGTAAATACAAATGGTTGTTTTTTTTTTACCCCTCAGCTCTGGAAGAAGAGCTTCGCCCGGAGCAGGAGCACTCCTCTGCGGTGTCGGACAGCGATGATGGCTCCCCGCTCGACCTGTCAGGAAGGGGTCTCTTTGGGAAACGCCGTCGCCGCGGCAACCTGCCCAAGGAGGCGGTGCAGACTCTGCGTAGCTGGCTGTACGAGCACCGCTTCAACGCCTACCCATCAGAGCAGGAGAAGCTCAGTCTGTCTGGACAGACCAAGCTCTCTGTGCTGCAGGTGAGCACTGGATTTATTTACTAAAGTAGTCTCTATAAATCACTACGTTTTTGATTCTTTACACAAGACGGGCTAAAGATGTAGTCATGACCCCCATTACATACGTCGCACTTTCTTTGTTTCTGTCGTACTTAATCGTGCCAATACCCGCTCGTCAACTGACACCGTGAACAAGTGAAAGCGAAACGGCAATCTGACGGTATTTCCACACCGCTGCTTAGAGGGAGTTTTTCCCAGCCTCCCCTTTTCACTTCACTGCATCAGTAGTAGACATTTCCTCTTTCCCTCGCAACACTCGCAGGCACGCACATGCAGACGTGCAGCATTAAAGGAGGAATTACAGATTAGCATGAGGCAACTGCCGAGGTTCTTGTTATGTAGTCAGTTCCCTGGAAAGGCCTCTGGCTGGCTTCTCTGTGGCTCGGCATATTTGAGCTCAGACCTTCATTATTGCCAGCTGTCTTAAGGGCTCTCATCTCTGTCTGTCTCCCTCTTTCCTCCTTGTGTGGGAGGCCATACCACTAGAGGGGGGTGAGTGAGGCCTCGTGTACAGATGTAGATAAAGTAAGACTGTAAGTGGTTGTTCAAATCACAGTTCTCAGATCATTTAAAAAAATAAAAAAATAATGAATGGTATTCAACGGTTGAGTTATGCCGCCCTGTGGCCCCCAGTGTTTGACGCTGGTGGGTAAAATTGACAACAAAAATGTAGCAGTGAAATTATTTTTCCAAAAGAAAAATGTAACAGTACTTCTTTTTTTTCTGACTGAAAAGCCTTTCATTTCAATTTATTGTTATGTTAATGCAAGAATTTCTCTTTTCCCAGATATGTAACTGGTTCATCAATGCACGTCGCCGCCTCCTCCCCGACCTGCTTCGCAAGGACGGCAAGGACCCCACGAAGTTTACCATCTCCCGCAAGGTCGGCGGGAGAAGTGAAGTCCACTCGACCAGCGGGGGCGGAGCCAGCTCCCCCGAAAGCAACTCTTCCAACGGCTCGTCCCAACAGCGCCCGTCCGTCATCCGCTCCGTCCCCACACTGGACCTCGGTCTTCTCGGAAACACGGCGGCGGCTATTTTGACCGGCGCGGGCTTCCCCGGCAAGGAAGGCTCGGTCCAGGCACTAATGAAGCTCGACACCCAAAGCCTCCTGAGGGAAGCGGAGGAACAGGGCACCAATACGGCTAGTCCCGCTGGTGGCCTCTTCAACACGCCCCCTCCGACTCCCCCCGAGCTGTTCCCCACCCAGGACTTCAGCGACCTGAGGCTCCTGGTGGATGCGGCTCTGCAACGGGCCGCCGAGCAGGAGAACCTGAAGCGGCTCCAGGAGAGCCAGAACAGGACCCCGGAAGACGCGAAGACGGAACGGGCAGAGTGTGCGGCTTACGGCGGCGGCGCCGGACTCCCGCCGCCCACACAGGACGGCCAACACGTCATGGATCCTTCCAGGGTGCAGAGTCTGATGGAGAAGGCTATGGCTGTTCCTGTGTCGACTGTGACTTCGGAGAAGGATCCTTTAACTGCCTCGGTCCAAGCGCCGCTCTCGGCCTCAGCCCTGAGGCTATCTCCTCCCCCAATGGCTAAAGGCATCTGGAACCCCTTGGATGAGGACGGTGCCACCGCCTCCGGCCCTGACCAGCCTCAGCCCATCCCAGCCCATCTGCCTGCTGAGGCCGGGCCAGGGTCTGCCTCAGTTTTGGGACAGCCAAAGTCCTTGAAACCGCCTGCTGCTCCAGCCGGCACCCGGGCCTCGTCGCCTGCTGCGACCTGCCACTCGGTTCCAGTTCCTCTGCCAGTCTGTTTGCCATCAGCAGTCCTGGTCCCAGGCACGAGTCCTGCCTCTGTCGCGGCTCCCGGCCCGGCTTCCCCCCAGACTGTAGCGCTTGCCTCAGCTCCAGCGGTCGCCTCTTTCACAGACCCCAGAGGAGTCCCGCTTTACCTGCCGTTCCACAAGTCTCCCGTAATCCCAGTCAGTGTCCCGCGTCCGTCACTCCTTTCAACCGCCGCGTCGCCTCCAACCTCCAAAAGTCCAGCTCCTCTTCCCGCTTCAGCCCAAATGTCCTCCTCTACGCCAGCGATAACACCGTATCTGGGCCCGGCTCCTCTTCAGCTTTCCTCCGCCAGCAGCATGAGTAGCAGGAATTCAGCAGTGGTGCCCAGCGTTTGGAGCATGGTTCACGCTGATACCCGGCAAACCAGCTCTCTTCAGGGGGTAAAGACTCCCATCTCCACAGTGTGGGGTCCGCAGCACAGCCTGCACACAGTGAGTGAAGCTGTGAACTAGGAGACACGCGTTGGCTGCGAGGAAAGGAGCCAAACATTCCTGTTGGCTCGACAACACTGTATATAGGAGAATGTATCTTCACCACGAGTCCCCTTAAGTCAATAACGCCTGTGCCTGCAGAACACAGGGGATGAGATCAGACGTATGAACTGGGACAAAGTGAAGCAACAAATAAAGGGTGTTATAGAGACTTGCTGTTTCAAGCAACTTTTTATTCTTTAAATATTCTGTTCTTGACGCAGGCGCCTGCTGTTAAGAACACTCCTCTGATGTCATATCGTGGATGGAACATTCCTCAGTTCAGAGTAGTTCTAATACATAGTTTTTGTTTTTTATTCCATTTGTCTTTCCACATTACATGCGGTGGAAATGTCCCCCAATTGTACAAAATGCCAATTGGTGTCATTTTCAGGAGCAGCAGTTGGCCTCTTCAGTAGCAGTACTGGACTTTATTGAATGTAGTACAAAAGCCGTAGATAGCCATGGTGAGGCTGCCCGTCATCTGGGGCGAAGACGTGAAGTTATTTTAATTTTATTTCCCAACACTCAGTAACAACATCATAGACCTCCTAAAGAAATAGAGAAGATCTTCAGAATTTTCTTTTAAATTCCCCCGTTTCCCTGGGAAATTGCTTGTGCTGCCGCGAGCCTGTCTGGATGACTCCATCACACCCTCCTCCTCTTGTCTTTTTATAGCTAAGGAGATTCATTGTCATCTCAACCTCTACAACACATGCTCTCTAGTGTTTCTTTGTTGGCTAGCTGCAATGTAATTCGAGCCGCGGTTCTGTCCATTTGCTTTTGGCTTCCTCGATGGGTTGGGTACGGTTTTCAGGGATTGTTGTTATGATATAGGATGATGGGGAGAGGGTCACATTGGATCTGTTACAGAAATCAATTTCAGCGCAGAGGTGAGCAGCTTGGCTATCTAATGATATCGAGCTCTGGCAGCTTGTGGACTGAAATGTTTCCCTTGCTGTGAGACTCTATAACCCTGCGTTGTAGGCATTTCAAAACCTGAATGTTTTTCCAGTGGGCTGATTAATTGATGCATTAGGGGTCTTGGCAATTGTACTCAAAATAGTTGACATTTGGCAGTTTTCATTTTTTGCATATTTTCTCATCACTGCATTCCATCTGTGTTTTAGAAATGGTCCCTTTTTTTTAGAGTTTCTAATCGTTCAGAGCTGTAGTTTCCATGAAACTGTCGTAGCATAAACCACAAGATATTGGGCCTATAATAACAGTAGAGCCACGTGGAAGAGGTCTGATTTAAGAAATACTATAGCAGGATTGTACATCAAATCTTGAATACTGTAATCTTTACCAGAGTCATTGATCTTTGCTTTGTTCAAACTGCTCCATTTTTCTTGTGTATGCAGTTAGACGAGTAACCAGAGTCTGGTATTGGGCCAGAGTACCGCCGCATTCATCAAAACTCCCGCTTCTAAAATGTCCATCCTCATTCCCAGTGATGCTCTGTGGATGCTGATGGAGGGGTTGAATAATTTTTTTTTTTTTTTTTTTTTTTTTTTATATATACCTCAATTTACACAGGTTATGTCAGGCTTGGGTCATGTAGAAGACTACGCATTAAAGTAAGATTTGTACTGTTGATTTACTACATCACGCCACTGTGGCAACACTGAAATCTGTTGATGTACTGGAAATGGGCATGTTTTTTTTTTTTTTTTTTTTTTAAGCAACATCTGATTTTATATTCAGAATGACTCCGATCAGACAATGTGATGATGGATGTACATATTCAGTATTTTGTTGTTTGTACTGGCATTGACTTTATAGTTTCTTACAGCCAAATGCATTCAAAATGTTTCATGTTGTGAATCAAGACCGTTGGCAGTATGACTGGCTGCTGTGCCTTAAACCTACAACCGAGGGACCAATGTTCCTTTTTATATTAAAATGTTTCAATAGTCAGTGCAATATATGCCTTAAACTTTAAATGTGTTTTTTGTATAAGCATTTCAAAGAAATAAATTCAGTTTTTCATAAATGTCATTTCATTCTTGTTTAACTACATACCGTCATTTGATTACATTTTATGACTTAAGTGCAACATTCTCGCTGTAGGTTCCCGGTAATGTGCATGCTGACACACTGATGGCTTATTGAGCCGCTGAGGCCGATAAGCGGAAATGTTGCATTTCTTGTTGGCTGTTAATCAATTCAGTAGATCTTAAGTGACGAGTCAAATGTCTGCTGTGAAACGCTTAAGACTTGGCTTTTCCAAATTACTGTATCCTGGGATTGATATGAAAAGTTACGATTTTTCTGATTCCATTTGACGCTGCCGGAGCCCAAACTGCACTGAAAGTCCTTGGAGCCCATCAATTTTTGCAGTAGTGAAGCCTTTTATTAAAAGTAAAAATGCATTAGTTTATGGTTTTCAAAAAAGCGTGATATACAGAACCAATGTGCTGCCTTTTTGGCCAAGGCACTAAAATATCCAAAAGCAATGCTAATGAGTAAACAAAATGGTTATTTGAAGAAAATCTCAACTCTTGGGATCAACAAACAACTTTATTTGCCTGAACAATTCCTTCAACACCAAACTAAACTGATCCTTCAAGTACATACATCCAACTGACAGAGTGTAAAAGCTCCAACCTTTTTATCAAGGCCGTGTTATCTTACTTATCCCCCCGCAAGCACTCACCAACTTAAACCCAAATTAGATTTAACCATTTGCAATGTAGGCATTCAAATATTACAGATCAGGAGACCTGTTGTAGCGCTTGTGTAGGTGTTGTAGCTAATTAGCAGGTAAGCGGTAAACATTGCTGGTACTGTATGTGGCACTGAGTGGCCCAGCCAACACCCCCCTCTACCCCCTCCTCCCCCCACAACACAGGATGTTTGGATGCATCCACCCAGCAGTCCGTGAAGCCACAGGAGACTTGTAGCTATGAGATTCAAATACACCTCCCAAAAACAAAGATGCCGCTAAATATTACTGTGGATCCCAAGTGAATCCTAAGCGCCTACATTTTACTATGCACATATAAATGACTTCAAAACAATGGATACTTGCTCCTTTAAAAAAAAAAAGTTGTCTTTCAGTTTCTCTAAAACAAACAAGGTCCGTAACGGTGGGAACTGGGGGTTGATTTGTGGAGCATGTACGTGCGCGGGGGGAGGTGGGGAGGGGCGGAGGGCTCCGCCTCCCTCTACTCGTCATCCTTGTCTTTGGCGCCGTGTTTGAGGATGCGCGTGAACTCTGCGTAGTTGAAGTTGCCCTTCTTGTCGATGGGCGCCTCGCGGAACAGCTCGTCCACCTCTTCGTCCGTGAAGCGGTCGCCCATGGTGGTCAGCAGCTCCCTCAGCTGGTCCTCATGGATCACACCTGAGGGCGCAGGTAAGACATGTTGAGCTGCAAACCCCGTGACCTGTGGTCACACCGCATTGGGGGGGGGGGGTCATTAGGCCAACTCACCGGATCCCTCCTCGTCAAAGCAAGCGAAGGCGTTGCGAATGACGTCCTCGGGGTCCGTTCCGTTGAGCCGCTCTCCGAACATGGTGAGGAACATGGTGAAGTTGATGGGTCCTGGTGCTTCGCTCATCATCCCCTCCAGGTATTCGTCAGAGGGGTTCTTGCCTGAGGACGAACAACACTGTTACATACATCGCCTCTGTCTTGGGACTGAACAAAACCTGGTTACAGGATATATACTACCAATGTTCACATGCTGAGCGCTAGTCCTCATGAGCTCAAAATGTCGTATGGAAAATAGTCAGAATGGCCGGAATGAACGCTAAGAGAGGTGAGAAGAGGTCAGTGTACCCAGAGAGGCCAGCATGTCGTGCAGATCCTCCTTGTCGATGAAACCGTCTCGGTTCTGGTCGATCATGTTGAACGCCTCTTTGAACTCTTGGATCTGGGACTGGTCGAACATGGCAAAGACGTTGGAGGTGGCCCTCTGAGGACGCTTCTTGGTGGTCTTTCCCTTGGCACGCTTGCTCGACATGGCGGCTGCTGGTTCTTGGCCTGTGCACGTTCAAAAAGAGATTAGATTGCCATAATTCTGCAGCATCAGGGACATGGCGTGGCTGTATTGCTCGATACCACAACTTATGAATACAGAGTACAGCATCAATTTGAAAAGAAGTTAAACATTCATGCAGTTTACTGATCTGAAATCTGCATTACATCCATGTGGCTCCTTTAAAAATGTGTTTATTCTCTTTGCCCCAAGCAGGAGAATCTTTTCCTGTGGCTTCCTCTAGCGAGAGAGAGTCACACTCTCGCTAAATGTCGGGTACACGGATGTGATGGATGTGAAAATGACACGTCTCCACTGTAGCGAACTTCAGATCTTTCCAGAATTAGACCAGTCACTCATGTTGAGGTCTGCGAGGACCTGTCCTGCGTTTATGTCTGTACGTTTCTGTAATTGGGTTGCACCAAGTGGGAAACAGCAGACACAGGACAGACAGACAGACAGGTGGGAGGGAGGGAGCAGGTGAATGTGGCTGATTATTCGCATACGAGGTACGCCGTCATGCCCCCAGAGGTGCGGAGGTGGAGGTTAGTTATTCAGGGTGTCTGTGATTGGGCACTTGTTCCTGACACGCAATGTTTTGTTTCTGATTTAAACCTTGAAAAATACATCATATCCAGACAAGTCACTTCCTCCCGGATATTAGCAAGATGATGACGGAGTAGATAGAGATTTAAAGCTTTGGCTATTAAGCCTAAAACAGTTGATAGAACGTGCCATGCACAGTCTGTATTGGAATAAACTGAACCCCACATTTACTTCATTTAAATAATTATTCTGAGCCCAAACATTTGATTTTATGTTAGGGGTTAATCTCTAAATTGGGGCATTTTATAGCACAATATAGTAAGGCTGAACAGCAGTGTGATCCATCACTAATAAAATAGCACTTTCTTGTTCTAGAGTCACCAAATATCAGTCTTCAAGGACACGGCCGGTCATCATATTTGATGGGATAGAGTAGTTCTACATTCCAGAGTCAGTTTCCCTGCATAATCCCGCTCAGGAAAATAAGTGAAGGCAGCGTTGAGCAGCTTTGACTATCAATTAATCTGAAATATTTCCATTATAGAGACGTGTCCTTTCTTGCTCGCTACACAAATGAATTCTACTGTGTCACTAGTGCAGCATCACAACGTTCCTGGAAAATGCAAATCAGTATGACCAGCCGGGTCTATCCAGAGTTTTCTAATCTCCAAAATACATTTTCATAAAATCGTCCAAACTCCATAAGTGGATCGGTGCGTTTGGGTTCCGAATATTAAAAAGGTAGGCAAGGAAATTCAAGTACACTTTTGCTTTTACACTGAAGAAAAATGAAGAAATATGGAAGGTGTGTGCCGTTGACCCAAAGCCCTGCCGTTCTCCATTTAACAGTTGCACAGGAAGCTGAAAACAAAACAGCGTCTACAATTTAAAAGGTTCCTGGGAACAGAGGAATTCCACAGTCTCTTCCACCGATACAGTGTGGATGGTTAATGTTTCCTGGAGAGGCGGGTTATCTTTTTCAAGCATCAATAAGATTATTTGACTTGTGTGACTATTTAAACAACCACCTCTCTGGGTGCCTCAACAACCGCTAAAAATCCTCTGCGTCCTGCACAGTGATCCAACAATAATTCACGAAAAAGGGGCCGAGAACAAATCGTTTTGGGACTTCAGCGACGTCAGCGTTTGGCCGACGTGCCTCAATTGCATTTGTTCTCCGTCCACCACGGCTCCTCTGTGAACCCTTTCATCCAGTCGGACCACAAGGCGTCTCTGTCCCTTCACCCGGCGAGAGCACATCCACGCAGACACACTTTGGCATCACCAAACAGTCAGGCTGCCCTCCTTCACGCCAACTCCAGGCCCCACACCTCACCGCTGCTAAAGTGAAGACTGAAATTGAAGTTAAGCTCTGCCTATTTAAAAGACGACATCAGAGGTGGCTGTGTGTGTGTGTGTGTGTGTGTGTGTGTGTGTATGCATGTGTGTGCATTCAATCTAGATGGGTCACCTGCGTCCAGACATTCCGCGGTCTGTGCCGTAGCGATGAGACAGGAGTACACCACATTGGTATACAGTGCATTTACACTGCGTACACAAAACACGCACACAGTTGTAAGATGAATTACAAGCCTCTCTTCTGACTAATCAACATATGACAAAGCAATATTGTCCAAAGATCCAATGAACCCCTCTATCCTCTCCCCCACTTGCAGCCCTGATAGTTGAGCATTGTACCACTAGCCTCTTACACATTCTGTTCTTTCCACAAAAAACAAAACATGAGCTTTTTAACCATGTGTTTGCACGATAATGTTGTAAAATCAGCACTTTTTTCTCACCTTTGCTTCAGGTAGAAATATCTGGAAGTCCTCCCAAACTCTTTTTGTCTGTCACTAACACAGCAGCGCGAAAGGGGAAGTAGGCAGTCCTCCTGAAAAGTTTGTTTAAAGAACCAGTCTGCCGGTGGGTCCCTCCTCTTTCTGTCCCGGCCAATGGAGAGCAGGGCATGTCCCACACAAAGACATCTCACACAAGGCTGTTTCTCCATACAAGGCAAAAGAATGCACAGGCCGCAGCCCGCCACTGCCACAGACGCTGCTCGGGATGTTTGGGAGAAAGGCAGAAATGACAGGAACTACGATAAGGCTGCCTTATTTAGAGAAAAGGGCCCACACATTTAGAGGAGGCTCTGTGTGCTGCAGGATGAAAACATGTGGAAGGGAGTCGTGAGCAGATGCAGAGCTGTTTTGAAATCCTTAAATAGGCACTTTGACTGGCCATCGCCGGGGCCCGAACGTGAAGGGAAACACCTTGAAGTATGTCATCGTTAAAACACAAATCAACTGTTTACTGTAAGACAATGTCTGTTAAGATGTTAAGAAAAATCCTAAAACGCTTATACCTGGAATTTTCATATCCTTAATTGTTTAGTGCATAATGTAAGATATTTTGGGGGTTTAGTGTTTACGTAAATTGCCAATGATGTAATATATATAGTTTTGCAAACCCACAGGCCTTTTTTTCTTTGTCAATTCTAGAAATAACACATCAAAAATGTTTTTATTTAATTGTAAAATTACCAGTTGTTATTTCCGTATTGCTGTGAGTGATAGTTTTACGGTTCTTTGATACAAATGCCAAGCATTCTGAGCATTGAACATTTCATTTACAATCGCCTTCATTAGACCACGTATGCATTCTAAGAAGAAATACATTTATATACATTTTTCCATCTCTAAAATAGAAAAATCATCGGTTTCATTTGAGCAATGCAGAGTGATTTTCCATATAAATTTAGAGTAGTGACAGTAAATAATTATTTAATTTAGTTAAAATGATGAAAAGAATAGATACACAGCATGCATAGAAAGTAGGCGTCTCAGTTGAGACTGTGTGCAGGTACAGCGATGCCCTCTGCTGGGCCACGCTAGCTACAATTTCTGAAATATTGAAAACTTGTGAATGCGTGATGGTGATGAAGAAAGGTTAAATTAATTGGGGCACCTGTGAAGTTGCATGGTCTGATAATGCAGTACATCTGTGTAGCAGGTATCTAGATAGACATTTTTAAACCATGTTTTTTATTTTTTCATTTAAAAAAATCGGAATATGTCTGCTCTTTGGCAGTATTGCATCAGAGCTCCTATATAACATCCTGTCCTCTACCACAAACCTGGTTGAAGGTTGTATTTTGCAGGGGGACACCTGCGGATTCACTAGATAGAGAAGTGAGGGACCAGAGTACGCATGAAGCTGGGAGAGCAGGCAAAGTAGGAAAAGAGGGGACTTTGTTCACCCAAGATATTTACAAATTAGAGTTGGTAACAAATCCAATTGAGTGACAACTCAGAATAACTGAGTTTAGAAACTTGCGTTTATTTGAATTTAAACTAAATACACGCAATATAGTTGTTTTAAAGTGTAAAGTGAACCTTTACAGCGCCCCTCTGGCTGTTGCAGAATGGAACAGTCCAATTATCCGATTGATCTGTGATGCAGCTGCTCTTGCCAGGAGGATGGTTGAATGCAAACCACTGACTGGAAAATCACAACTCTTCAGGCTGCCTAACATCTACAAAAAAAAAACCAAAGGTGTCCTAATTCAAATAATGAAAACAGCCCTGCCATCACCTCCTGTTGGCGGCATGGAAGCTTTAGGCCAGAGACTACATTTAGCTTAGCAACATCCCCTGTTGGCCCTGTGTTTATTTTAATGTCCTCTAATATGTTACAGAAACGTCATAATGTAATCTGTGGACCAGTTCAATGTAGGACTAAATAAATATGAATTAATCGATCGCTGATGTTGTCAAGCCTGACATGTAGACGTAACAATTCATATTTAAATTTAAATGCATATTTATATTTATTTATATATCTTGTTTCCAGCATATGTTTTCTAACTCACTTGTTTGATGTTCGTTTTCTCAGAAAACGTTATCCAGATGAGTTTTATAAACTGTAAAATAAAATGATCACTTCTTTATTCCGCATTTTATACTACACCGACAAACTAAAGTACAAGTATGTGAACGCTTTGTTGACAAATTGACGTTGGAGGCGGGACATGTTTTCTTTACGAGCTTCCCCATTGGTTGTTGGAGAGTTCGCCTTGTGCTTCGCGCGTGCGCAGTTCACTAGGTAGCGTCGATGATGGCTATTTTGCTCTCATTCTGAAAAGCGACCCGAAAGGTAATCCGCTCTCTACACTCTTTCGCCATCAGCGCAGAAAGCATAAACTGTCCGTGACGTCCTTAAAAGACGTGGGAGATGTTGACTATTCAGAGTTGTGTCCGTTTTTAAGGTTATTTTCACTTGTCGTACCTCTCACATCGTTCTAAGCACAGTGTCGATGTTTCACCGCTGAGTTCCCGTGAAGGAAAAAGCGGGTTCTCTGTGGGGTCCTGAGGGTTGAATACGTGGCCCCAGCAGGACCGCGACCAGGACGAGCCTCTGCTTTGAACACGGGAGTCATCCAGCACGTTTGTCTTCTTTACGAGAGTTTCAGTCGCTAACACGGGATTGCGGCATATGGTGACACGCAAAGCCTTTGCGGAAGTTGTTTGCGTTTGTGGTTTATTAGTTGCACAATACGGTGTGTAAGTGTCTTTTAAATTGTTTAAGTTGAATGTTTTGGAAATCCCGTAGAAAAACTGTCTGTACCACTTAATGAGGCGCCGACTAATGAGTCATCATCAAATGTGACGTAAGAGAAATGTCTCCGTTGAAGCAGTGGTCCGACGTGGCGTCGGAGTGAAGTAACCTCTGTCTGTGCCTCCTTGGGGGCAAAGGTCATTGAAAGCCAAACTGCCTCGACACACTGCGATTTGTATTAACTTTGGGAAAATGTGGGTTTATGAATGATCATAGTCAGCAGCCGTTTGATTATTTGTTAAGGCATTTGAGCAAAATGAGTCATAATTTTCCTTTATCACCATCAGAACTTAATTTCAAAAATCATCTAAATCCGGTTTTTGATTTCAGTTTAGATAAAACAAGACATTTGGGAACGCCGGATTGGGCTTTCAGAATTTGTGATTATTTTTCCTCTACCACAAAATACTCACCTGAATGAATCAGTTAAATTGAAAAAAGGGAATATACACATTAAGGGCCCATATCATGGAAAAATCACTTTTTCTGGGATTTGGGGTGTTATTGTGTCTCTGGTGCTTCCACACACATACAAACTTGGAAGAAAATCCATCCATGCTGTTTTGAGTGAGATACGGGTTTCTGAATTGATCCTGCCTCAGCCTCTGAATGAGCTGTTCAACATCCTCAAGGTTTTCTACGTCACAAACCTAGATATTTGAATAATCCCACCCCCTCCAGTCCTGTTTTCCAATCACTGCCCGCCCCCCCGCAAACAACTTCAGAAACATGTTTTCTGGAACTCAAAGACCTATTTTAACTTATAAAATAATCAAAATATGGCCCCTTTAACACATGGTGAATACAATGATTATGCAGCTCTAGTGTCATCGTCATCAGTTTGGATTCCTCAGTGAGGGGAACTGACAGGTATGGGCATGTGTTAATACTTTGGAAACACTTATCCTTTCACTTCAGCCGCTGATGCTTTCGAGAGGAGTGCTTTGTTTGTTCTCTATTGTTTTAGAACCTATGCCTTCCGGTTGTTTCCCCTCCCATAGACGGTCACGGGCTGTGATGTCCAAGTAATCTGCTTGAGCCCCTCCCAAGGCCTCTTAGCCCACCCAGGGATTTCCCGTGTCTGCTGGAGCGTCCCCCTCGTCTCTGATGGCCCACAGAGCTCTGGTCGAGCCCAGAAACTGTGCGGTCGATAAGTTTGTGTGTGCGTTTTTTGGGCAGGGCGGGTTTGAATAGCCTGTCGGAGCCTTTCAGAAACTGCTGGTCTGGTTGTCATGTGCTGTGCAAGTGGGGAAGTATGAACCCGGTGTGACAGCAGAGGGGGGGGGGGGTGGGGTGTGTATGTGCTTGGGAAATTGTGTGACATAGAGGAAGCATCGATGTGTGTTTGGCTGGATATCCGAGGGCTCTCTAGGACATCTCGGATCTCACCGCCGGCCGAGTGGAACGTCCAGATTTAGCTCAGCAGTCCGCCTGTACAATCTTCTGAAGCTGTCAGGCGTCAAAGCTAACGAAATGTGAGATTTTGGGAAGGTGTGGAAGGGGGGGGGTTGGAGCCAGCCGAGCGTTCTGGGGAATGCAGCTGACGAGATCCGGTGGTGGAAATGGACATCAAGTTTTTTGAGGCTGTCCCTGAGTTCCGGTGGCGGGAAGAGCCTTCGTAGCGGTGCCGTATGGCAGAGGGGAGGTCAGGCGAGCACAGGCTGTTCCATCTGCATCCTTCACTGTGGGTAAGACGGGAGTTTGGGGATGTGGACTTTGGACGGATGGAATTAATGGAATTGCTATCTCTTACAATACATCTTTCTTTTTGTTCTCGACGATATGAGGGTGATACCGCTTTAGTTTGTTTCAGTTTGTTGACTGATTCAATGGGGACCAGATGTGATGTTTTCAGCAGCCTTCTTCTTCTTGTTATCAGACATGTGCTGTGTATCTGTACCCAGTAGGAGGAATGGCATTGATCCTTTTTCAGCCTAACTGGTTGGTCTTGGCTGGCAGGAGTTATATAAAGGATGTGTAGTGAACCCTTTTCTCAGGATCGTCATGCCAGGCCAAGAGAATGGCTTCAGTAGGTCCAGTAAGTTCCTTTGTTAAATCTCACCTTCCCTCTCCGGCCGTCGACCTTTAGCCCAATAATCACCAAGTAGCTCCATTTCCAAAGGTCAATATAGTTTAGTCAAAATATTGTCATTTAAGGGACTTTCAGTTTGTACTCAGTTTGGACTCACCTTGCCTTAAACTCAGAAATCTTGTGAAATGTGAATATAAAGTTAAGTAACGCAGGAAGTCTGTGCTGACCGAAAGGCGCCATGCGAAGTATTTTACCACTAGATGCAGCACATGCTTTTTACATTGTCTTCAAGGTCACATGCCATTTTTGTGTTGGCTGATTGGTGGTTATAATTCTTCGTTAGCGGCTTCCATATGACCTGTTAATGGATGGCGGTGTTGCTGGGTGCCGCCAACAGACGTTGTGAGAAACTGCTGACGAAACCCTCACTCTTCTCACTTCCTCTTTTTTTGTTGTTGTTTTGCTTCCAGTCCCAAACCATGAATATCGTGGGCCAGTTTGCGGAAACGGTGTTTGTGACGGTGAAGGAGCTTTACCGGGGCCTCAACCCCGCCACTCTCACCGGGGGGATCGATGTCATTGTGGTGCGACAGCCCGACGGATCCTTCCAGTGTTCCCCCTTTCACGTCCGCTTCGGCAAGCTGGGTGTGCTGCGCTCCAAGGAGAAGATCGTCAGTTCTTTCCCCGTCTCGTTTCATTCCTTTGACTTTTGACTTCCTTTTTTTTTTTTTTCTTGGACACCAACGCGCATGCCTTTTTTTTGTTTTTAGGTGGACATTGAGATAAATGGAGAATCAGTTGACCTGCACATGAAGCTGGGGGACAACGGGGAAGCTTTTTTCGTGGAGCAAAATGAAAACAAGCAGGTGAGGTGACCCACGTTCGACGGCCATCGGCTCTTTCTCAACTCTCATCGTTTTCAGTTTGGGAACTTTATTGTGTTTTAACCGTCCCGTCCCAAACCCTTCTGTTTTAGGTCCCAGCCCACCTGTGCACCTCCCCGATCCCTCAGGAGAACCCGGAGGCGATCGAGGAGCTCCCCGAGGGATCCGCCGTCGCCGGGTCTGTCGCCCGGAGGAAGAAACGCCGTCGCAAGCGCATCCGTTCTGATACTCCCCTGAGGGAGGAGGCCAGCTCCTCGTCTGATGAGAGAGAGCGGGAGAAGGAGTGGGAGAGGGAAAGCGATCCGGCCGGCCAGGAGAGTCCTCTCAAAGAGGAGGCCGCCACGGCGATGCATATCAGGTCAGCGGTTAAAGGCGACGGAGAGCTTCACCGGCAATTAGTTGCTGGAATTACAATATAATTGTTTTGTTTTTAACTGACATAGTTACTTTTTTTGTGACTGTGGTCTTTTCTGCCTACTCAGTGGCATTGTCAATGTGATGATCATGGTTCAGTGTTCCCACCTTACATATGTCTTCTTGCATATGTTGAAGTAAATCGGTGTACTACTCGCTGTCTGAGGAGCCATGTGAGGAGCTGGTGGCTTTGCAGACCAGAGACACTCCTCACCCTCACTCGGATGGAGAGCAGTCACCCCTGGAGAGGTGAGGAAGGTTCATCTTTAAGAAGAATTAGTTGATGGATTTGCTTGCGTTGAGCCGATTCGCTGGGGAAACTTTGAGAAACGATGTCGGTCAGAACAGACTTCTGACTGATTGCTTATTGGCCTTTGCTCTTTGACCTCCTATTTGACCTTTCTTCTCCACCACAGTGTCTTTTACAGCCGGTCATCCTCTCCCAAGAGCGACTCGGAGCTTCTGATTAAACCCCAAGAGTCCTCTGGGCCTCAGATGCAGTGGAACTGGGGAGGGTTTCCCATGGTACGGCAACAGGGACACACACACACACACACACACACACACACAAACCTACACGTATGTGCTTTTACTGCGCATGCCGTGGTAATGCTGGAGATTATCATGCTAACACGCTACCTCAATTTGCTCCCTATAAGCTGCGTCAATCCGAGAGGACGCCAGTGGAGCAGCAGCTCGCCTCCCCTTCCGGCAGCTGTCATTTCCGCACCATTGAGAGACAGGACTCCTTTGACATGGGCTACGAGCCTGTGATCAGCTGCGGCCGAGTGGGCGGTGTAACAGTGGTCAGGCCACAGCCCAGGACTCAGTCCTTGGACCTGCGTGGCAACGCAAGACAAACCTATCCTTTATCTGGGGACAGAAACTGTCCCGCTGCACTTTCCAACGCCGGGGGACTGAAGACGAGCGTGACACAGGGACCGCAATCCACAGTCCGCCACGAGGAGAAGCGAGATTCCTCTGCTGATCTAAGAAACGGCACAGATCCTCTTGCCCGCAAAGAGAGCACGATCAGTGTGGATCGCGCTGGCCCTGTGACTGACAGTGCGACCCAACCAAGCAACGCACAAATACAACTCCTAAAAGAGAGCGGGCACTCTCTCGACGCGTTGCCAAATCCACAACCGCAGAGTGAAGAGGTTTCCACGGGGGCCCCTGTCAGCGAGGGGGACATCGGGGTCGATCCCTGCGCTGAGGGCGGGGAGGAGGAGCAGAGTGGACCGGCAGGCGCTGAAGGGTCAGCAGGAGGCTCGCCGACCAACAAAGCAAACTTTCCCGAGACGTCCTCCAAAGCAGAACAACACGACAAGAAGAAAGGTGACGCGCTTTTCTAACCCCTCTGATTTGTGTGGCTGGAGGTTTGCTACGTTGCTGTTAAAAGAACTCTGTTCATGTCTGTGTTTCACTGCTGGTGTTCACGTGACATTTCGTTGCAGGCAAACGCAATCACCATCTGGGACCAACTGGTATCTACTTGGATGACCTGACCACGTTGGAGCCCGACGTGGCGGCACTCTACTTCCCCAAGAGGTGGCGAGAATCCTCATGAAATCCCCTTTTCCAATTAAGAAACGAAAAGGTTGCAGATCAAATTATCAAAAAACGTTGCCCTTCATTTGGGGAATAATGGCGTGTCTGTGACCCCTCGCAGTGAGGCGGAGGCGGCGTCTCAGCAGGGGGCGGAGCAGGGCTCCGGCTCCGGGAGCCAGTCGCCTCAGTCGGTGGGCACCGGGGCCATGGACAGCGGGACGGAGTACCTGTCCGATTCCACCTCCTACAACATGGACATCAGCATGTCCCTCTGCGGACAGGAGGGGGACACCAGCCACATCACGAAAGGCAAGTGAGAGTGAGTGCAGGCCGCGTGCGTGCGTGCGTGCGTGCGTGTGTGCGTGCGTGCATGTGTGCATGCAATGGCTGTGTTCTCATAGTGGAGTGACGTCTGTTGCATCTGTTGCTCTGGTCGTTCATCTAGAAAAGTTTATGCAGCACATTGTGACATACCAGGATTTCACCAACAATCCAGGAATCATCGAGGATCCAAGTCTTGTGATCTGCATCAACTCCAAGTGAGATCAGCTGTTTGTTTTTGTATGGAAAATGAGTTGTTTGTGTTCATATATGTATTTATTTAGGAGGTTGTCACATGTTCATTTTAAAACTTTAGTTTGCACGATTGTTCAGCAGTCGACTTTCATTTACTTTGTTTCACAGCTATTACAACTGGGCAGTGGCTGCTCCGATGGTCTTGTCCATGACAACGTTCCAGAAGAGCCTACCGAAGGTATTATTTTTATTCTGCACCGTCCCTTAAGGATGTGAATTAATGTGGCTTTCTTCATTTCCAGTTGCAAACATAAATGAGCAACCTACTTAATCGTTGTATTGATGTAAGGATTTCTCTAAGCGTTGCCTTGTTTGGTGTGCGGTTGTGCCTCCAATAGAGCGCAATAGATCAGCTGGTGAAGGACAAGATGCCTAAAAAGTCCGGGCGCTGGTGGTTCTCCTGGAGGAAACGAGAAATGGACAATAACCAGGTTCGTTGTTAGAAATTCCTGCCAATGCTCATTTCTCAAGTAGCGATGGAGTGCCTGGATTACATACAGTACCACTAATGATTGTAGTAGAGATGGAAGTGAAGGGTCGGGGCAGAAAGTCTGTTAAGTTGGTGAGCGTGTAACTGTTCATATAATCTGCTCGTTTTTAGCAAAAGAACTCAAAAGGGGAGCAAAGGGATTCGCTGGCGAGTGATACGTCTACAGTAAAGTAAGTCCACTCACTGGGGATACGTTTCACACAAGTTAATAACCCGCACACATCCAGAGTGCGGTGCCGCTGATCCACAGCTGTTCTCTCTAGTGTCCGGGTGCACTTAAGGACACTCGCACGTAGTGCTGCAAACATGTATAAACAACATGGTGACTGCCGGGACATGTTCATCTGTGTATTATCTTTATTCGGTTAATTTGCTTTTTCATTACTGGACTTGATGGAACGTCTGTGTAAATGAGGCAAAGCCTTGAAGCCATAGAACAAAGTAGCATCTGTTTGTAGCTCACAACGAGCTGCAGAAGACTAATTCTAGCTCCATTCCATTTTTTCCTCCCTACAAATGCCAATCTAAGAATTTTACTGAGATTTGTGTCACAATGGCTGAAATATTATCTGTGGACACAATAAAAAAAAAAAACACACAGCATCGCAGGTCGACTAGTAACAGTCCTCTGCAAGTATTTGTTAATTGCTTGGACATTTTGTCACAATGGATATTTATCAGGTTTTGTAGCTAATAGATAGGTTAAAAAATGCTAATGGAATCAAATGAAGACGTGCAGTCTTCTACTTATTATTTCAAACTCTGCTCATGTAGTTTATCCTTTGCGCCAACAGAGTGTGCCAAAGACATGTATTACATTACTCAATAAATATTCTCAAAACATCAGCAGTGAGTCTGTGTTGGATCAGATCAAAGTTTAAGACTTAGACAACACTAAATGCCATTAGTCTGAGTTGGTTCTCCTGAGGCTCACTGGATAGCATTGACAAAGTGCTTTTGGATGGTTGTGGTTTCTCCAAAGAGGCACGCTGGATGACATTGACAGCGATGAGGCGGCGGGCCTCGGGCGCAAAGCCATGATTCCTTCCAGCCTTTCCACGGAAACCTTGAACGCCACTCAGTGTATCGCCCAGATTTACCGCAAATCACTGCGTCTGACCTCCAAACAGATCGTAAGACACACACACACTTAAAAAAAAAAAAGAGACGTCTCTGCTGTTCAATGCATGCTAAGGATGACGACATTGTGCGCTCAACGGCGAGCTGACTTTTATTTTCTCATCACAAGGAGCACTTAAACCTGCGAGAAGGCGCCAACAAAGTGGTTTTCAGTGTGACCACGCAGTACCAAGGCACCTGTCGCTGTGAGGCTGCCATCTACCTGTGGAACTGGGACGATCACGTCATCATATCGGACATTGACGGGACCATCACCAAGTAAAAGCAACCGCCTCCTTGCATGCCGCGGTGTACAAAAGGCCCCCGTTGGATATGAAGCGATTCCTGGAAGCTGATCGCCATGACAGAACATTGTTTGAACCTTCATTGTGGCGGTATGAAGTGTGGTCTTTGCTGTCTGTCTCCCGCAGGTCTGATGCTCTGGGTCATATACTACCTCAGTTTGGAAAAGACTGGACACACAAAGGCATCGCCAAACTCTACCACAAAATACACCAGTATGTGAAGTCGCTTCTTTAGAAAAAGGCCTAAAGCATTTTCTTTTGTGTTTGTGTGTCTTGCTGAACCTTCACAGCATCACTCGCACCATAACAAGGACAAGCGGATGTAATGCTGATGTCATTCTCGTTGAAGCAGAGTCTAATCAGCATCGCCAGATGTTTGCCGTTTTTTTGCACATTTTCCGGTGTCTTCTGTTGGCCTTTTCAAACGATCTCAGCTGTTCAGTTAATTGAAAAAAGATTAAATCTTCTAATCTTTTCCTGCACATATCCGAGGAAACAGGATGCAGCACAACGCCGTGGTTGATAGTGTTCCGTAGATTAATGCTATAGATTTCTTTTAATTGCAAGCAGAAGTGGAAAACGCATTTGTTTTGTTTATTTAACTTTGTCGTTCCTTTCTTCGCAGAAATGGCTATAAGTTCCTGTATTGTTCAGCGCGGGCCATAGGCATGGCTGCCATCACTAAGGACTACCTTCAGTGGGTGAATGACAAAGGCATTGTCCTCCCTCAAGGCCCTGTGCTGTTGGCGCCCAGCAGCCTCTTTTCAGCACTACACAGGTAACAAATGCATCCTGCTATGTAACTACTTTCCAGATAGTGAACAAATCATACACTATGACATAGCCTGAAATAATTGGATTAACAGAAGGTAGGGAAATAAGTGTGAAAGGTCTTGTAGCTCAATTATGGTCCGACCTCTAGTGGCAAATCCTCTACATATTAAACGAATGCAAGAAGACGAACCTTTGACCATGAACCGTCTCTCCTGACTTGTGCAGAGAGGTTATTGAGAAGAAGCCGGAGGTGTTTAAAATTGCCTGCCTCAGTGACATCAAGGACCTGTTCAACCCCCAGAGGAAGCCTTTCTACGCGGCGTTCGGCAACAGGACCAACGTAAGCAACGCTGCAGGACGACTCTTTATGGCTTTACCGCTAAACGGCAGCAACACGGCTGTATTTCCAGGTGCTAAGTTACGTGTATGGCGGTGAGAGGAGCCACACGCAGACAACGTATATTTATAAGAGAGAATCATTTGTTTTTAGTTGTTTTTAACTCCTACTATTTTGAACAAGCACGTCCTGTAACGTACTCCAGCAATGAAGTCATGAAGTGGGGGGTTAACGTGTGAGGTTTCCTGTTGGATAAAACATAAACAATGGCAAATGAGTCATGTGCTAATGATTTATTGGTACTGAAACAGCCACGGCATTGTGCACATCGATACTGCAAAGGTGTGTGTAACTATTGGTTCGCTGCCTGTTATTCTTGCAGGATGCTTATGCGTATAAGCAGGTAGGGGTGCCTGATACCAGGTTATTTACCGTCAACCCCAAAGGAGAGCTCATCCAGGAGAGGACTAAAGTCATCAAGTCTTCGTAAGTGTGCGACAGAGAGCAGAAATTATGTTGATGTCCAAAGGGACAAAGGGACACTGGTAAACATCGATGCAGGTATCCCAAGGAGAATGAATTTGCTGATCGCCACATGTAACCACATGTAAACATGTCTTGTTTTGCTTGGGAAGGTTACTAACTGTTGATCTCTAAATAATACCACATGCTGAAATATAAGTTCAAGAGAACGGTGCACATAGGAAGCAATTTTTATTTTTTCACGTGTGTGCATGATTATTAATTGAGTCATTTCCCCGCCTGTGTGCGTCTGTGTGTGTTTTGCAGGTACAGCCACCTGAGTGAGTTGGTGGAACATTTCTTCCCCATGCTCTCGGTGGGGGGCAGCAGCACGTCCTCTGCTTTGGACTGTCCGGAGTACAGCAGTTTCTCCTTTTGGAAGGAGCCTTTGCCGGAACTCGACCTGGATACGCTATTGTAGACACACACACACACACGCACGTTTTAAGAACATGTATTCTTTGTTTTCTCCTTCTCCAGGCAATTGAATGGATTTTTTGCCTTTTTTGAATAAACTTAAAAAGACAAGGCAAATGAAGTCCTAATATGCAAGGACTCAATGCTTCAAAGATATGTGCTGAACAAAACATGCGGTACTTAAAAGTCTCGCTGCTTATTTGCAAACTATGACTGAAACAATATTTAGCCATTCAGATGAAAAGTGCTGCATTGAACACTACACAGCTGGACTGACACGCCTTAGGACTGTTGTTGTGATTGTGTTTACCTGTCATTCCAAGTTATGAATTTTTAGAGTGAATTAACTCTTCATTTCAGCTCTATAAGCTTTCCAAAAATCTATTCCAGATGCCTAAATCAAGCACATACCAAAGCGACTGCCGCTTTTCTTTCACTCCTCGGAGCTCAAAGCTCCAGCAGACGCAGGCGCACACGGCAGTAAACAAACCGTGGGTGTAGGGGGCAAAGGTGCGTCGAGGGGGGAGGGGTTATTTATAGCTACGTGTACCAAGAAACAAATGGGGTGTGACAATGTATTTACACTATTTTTTTTAATTGTTATTTTAGAGTTGGTTTCATGGTAGTAAGTAGGAGTAAACTGGGGCTTTCCCCAAGCCATGTTGAGCTTTACTCTGTTTTTGTCAGGCGCAACAGATTTTTCTAACTGCCTTTCACTCGGTTAGTAAAGTAAAATGAGTAATACAACGGTGGAACTCTGAATCAAAGACTGCGGATGGTTAGTCCTCAATGGTTGGTTGTCTGGGGAAAATAGCACTAGAGTTTTCTTGATACCTGAGGATTTCTACACAAAGTTGAACTGATTGTAAGATTAAGGTGAAACTACAGCGTGCACATTTCACATATCTTCTTTTCGGGTAACGCCCTACCAAGTTTAGAAATGTTTTTACGTGATCAGAAGAACAGTACAGAAGCAGTAGTGGTTTAAGTCCGGCACTGTGCCTTTTGCGTTTTTGTACGCTAACAATGACTGTTATATTTATTATCTTTCATCGTCCGTCTGTGTGGAGATACTTTGTATTGAAATATAAATAAATTAAATTACAAAAACTGTTTTGTTTTCCCTCCTGTGTTAATGTGAGCAGATTAATATATGCGTTCGCAAGCATTTGCATGTTTTTGCCATAGAAAACAAGATGGGGGAAAAAAATTGAATTAATAGCGGCGGCGGAAACATGATCCCCGAGACGGATGACCTCACCTCTAATGGGGCATGAAGCGCTTCCGAGAGGCGGATAGATCCCCGATCGCAGCGTCACTGCGTTTTAGATCGCTCACCTGAACAGGAGGACCCGACGCACCGCCGGTAAGCCGCTTTCCACACCCGCCTTTTCATCAACATGCATCCCTGCTCGGTCTTTGAGAATGAGACCATTAACAATGATGCTCGTCGGATTGTTATGTTTTCAAGGAAGCAGAGTCAATACATGGAAATCTAAACCGTAATGTCCGCGTGCAGCGGTATGAATCCACCCGTGTAAGAAAGGAAGTGCACGTGGGACTTGATCGTGAGCGGTTCGGCCGCCTGGAGATCCTGTTCACTGGGAAGCGAAACTAAAGCGACGAGTTAGTCCAGCCATGAGCATAACCAACGTTACCGAAGTCAAACAGCCAGCGATCTAACTTTCGTTGGGTTTCCCTTTTATCTCCCAATAGACACGTTGTGCCGTCCGGAGGAGCTGTACTATGTGCGTAATGTACATATATAGGCCTACATGGTGTTTACCGCAGACTCGCTCGTGTACAGTTTGGTCCGTGAGTTTTACTTTAGTTCCCACGTCACTCGCATTCGTAGACAAGTTTACCTTTTCCGTGCTGCGTCATGCTGCACCTGCCACGAAGATGCATTGCGTCACGTTCTCGCTGTTTTTGTGGTTATTGGTGGTTTCAGTCTGCAGCAGATTACCTTCAGTTAAAAAGTGACTTAAAAGTTAGTGAATCATTTAGAAATATTTTTGACTCACTTTATGCTTTAGATTTCGTTGAGTTATAAAATGAACGGAACACACCTGAACCGTTGGCACAACGTTATATGAATGAAAGATTATATAAATTGACCATATATGGTGTGTATTCATTACTTACGATAGAGTCTCAATACTGGTTTAAGATCAATTAGTTTCTGGTTAAGATACCTATGTAGCTTAAAGCATTGGCTTAGCGTCTACAACTGTTTAAAACTGACCCAGATATGTCTCTAGTCTACTTTGTTTACATGAAATAATCCCCCTCATCCCTCCTATTTCATTGGCACACTTTATCCACTCAATAGATAAATAGTTAAATAAGTCAGCCAACATTCTACGATAAGCTACACTTATTTCTGATGTCTTACTCTGAGTTGTCTGTCTTTTTAGGGCCTGTCACCACGTCCCTGAGTGAGACTGAAGGAAAGTATTCAAAAATGGACCATCCAGAGGCTTTAGAGCTCACATGCCGCATCTGCTTGCAGCTCTTCTCGGAGCCAGCTGCTCTTCCCTGTGGTCACATCTACTGCATTGCCTGCCTTCAGACCATGGGAGAAGGCCTTGACCAGCACAGCTGCCCTGAGTGCCAGGCAGAGTACCAGGGAACCAAGGCCTTGGTGAAAAGCCTCAAAATGAGCAGCATCATAGAGACCTACAAAGCCAGTGCTGGGAAAGTCAATTCCACTGCAAACCCTTCTGATGGGGACCTTTCACATAACTCTGTTACAGACGAATCAAACACAAAAAGCCACCAGGACACAGAACCGTCTGGAGCGAGCCAAACGGGGGGCGCAGTGTGTGAGGGAAAGCACTGCTTCCAAGCCGGGTCTGGATCCACAGAGCGGTCATCTCCGTCGGGTCAGCAGCAAGGCGGTGGCAAGCGCAAGACTGAAATGGACGTGCCTAAATTTAGAATGGCTTCTCAAGTCACAGAGTTGAGCCTGAAGTTGGAGATGTCCGAGAGTGTGCTGAGGCAGGAGAAGGAACGCGAGCTGGAGGTGACCACTGCAAACGGTCAGCTGAGGGAGAAAGCGCACAGACATTTAGGGCAGATAGCGGAGTTGACGCGGAGCTACACCGCGCAGGTGACGCAGCTTATAGAAGAAGAGCTGAGTCCGGGCGAGGCGAGCGTAGGCGCTCGAGTCAGTCAAGCCGCCGACCTGACGAAGCAGCTGAGACATGCGATGCTCAGGGCGGAGTCCCTCCTGACTGAGGACGACGAGGCCGCGTTTCGCGACGAGCTCCAGACCCTACAGCCGCTCGTTGCGGAACTGTTGGCGAGGCCGGCGGGAGAAGAGGACGACCGCGTGGCATCGAAGCTGAACTCTGCACGCGCCTGTCCCAAGCTGGAGGAAATGAACGCCGCATTTCGGGAAAGATCTGGAGAGATCCAGCGCTCCCTTCGAAACACTCTCAATCCTTCTGAGGTGACCTTTGACCCAGACACAGCCCACCCCAACCTAGTCCTCTCCAGGGACTTGAAGACGGTGACTTTCAGCACTGCCAAACAGCCCTACCCGTCGTCGCCCCAGAGGTTCACCAACTTCTTCCAGGTCCTCAGCAGCCAGAGCTTCCACGAAGGCGAGCACTGCTGGGAGGTGGAGCTGGATGGCTCCCCGTGGATCGTTGGTTTGTGCTACGGCGGGAAGCTGGCGCGCAGCGGGTTGCCCTCGGCTCTGGAAAGCAGCCGATGCTCCTGGTGTCTGATGTGGTTCAACAACTTGCTGACGGCCTTTGAGCAGAGTCACGACGTGCCGCTGAAGAAGACCACGGTGTCGCGCAGGCTGGAGATCCGACTGAGTTTCAAGACCCACAGGCTGAGCTTCTACAACGTGAGCCCCAGCAGCGGGAAGACCCACGTGTACACGTTTAAGGCTAACCTGACTGAACCAGTCCACCTGGCCTACAGGATGATGTCAGGGAACCCTAAAGGCCGTGCCACTATTTATTCATAATCAGATCGGTATCAACTATGTATCCTTACCAAATGTGATGCAGAAAGAGAAAATTAATCATATTTTAAGACCTCGTATGATCATTGAAAGTCTTTTGTGTCTTCTTGATACCTGATCACCCCCACGCTTTTGCCTCATATGTTTGTGGCTTGTGTGATTACATAGGGATAATAAACATAAACGTGACTGATGTTGCACTGTGCCTGAAACATGCAAAACATTGTGCCAGATATTGTGTTTTATGTTTTTTTTATCTCCATCTGATAAACTCTTTACACTTCAAAAACATTGACGTTATAAATTGCATTAAATGGTGCTCTGTTATATTCCTGTGTTACACTGAGAGTATCCGAGGGCTAACGTAAACAAAACAATGATTTCTGAATCAAAGCAACTAAATGGAATAAAGATATCCTTAATTGAATTATTTGCACTTGCACCTTTTCTATTGTGGAGGGTCAAAATGTCCTATGTCAGAAAGTGCCATTCTATTCCAAGCTTGACGGATGACAATCTCTAGTAATGTGTATAATACTTGCCTTGGCTTAAATAAATATAAAAAACACAACCTAAATGCCTCACCCTGACTCGTCTATCCAACGCCGGGTGGACAAAAACAGCAAAACACAACGTCACAGTTCCATCTCGCGAGACTTACCTCGCGAGACTTCCTCGCGTGTTTAGCGAGAGCGTCAGCTGACCTCACTGGGGGAAATTGTTAACGAAACAGCAACAGCAATGTCCCTTATCGCTGATCAATTTCTTGGTCGATTACAGCGCGTATGACAGCGTATCAAGCATACGCTTAATTTACTTCTTAAACATTTTACAGCAGTCGTACCGCTGAATCCGAGTCTACTGAATCGGTGAGATGTTTGTATTTGTACCAGTGGAAGCAGTCGTTACGTCGGGTCGGCATCATCGCACTTGCACTGGTATCGCGTTTGTTTTGATGCTAAACGGGAGCCAGCGGGCTTCTGTATGAAGGTGGTGGTTATTTCTCGTGCGTATTGCCGTTCTTTGCTCTCTGTGTGGCTGACGGACGTTCGGACGAGATCGTTTTTAATTTGACAAACGACGCTTCCTCCAACCGCTGTTAGCAAGTTGTAAGTAGCATCGTTAGCCAACGTCTGAAATCCCCTCCGCTGACTGAGAGTATTGTGATAAACCACATGCTCAAATCCTGTTGAGGGGCGGTCTAAGGTATCATTAACTAGCTGTCCGTTACCACCTCAACCCGACTGCGGCAATAGCTGTTTTCAGGTTTTTCTTATCTCCTTAATGTTGTTTATAGCAAACGTCAAGTAGTCCAACGTTACCGTATCACGTCTACTCCCCTTATCGACGCTAACGGGATCAACTCGAAGTTTGTTTGTGGGTTAAGAAACGACACACATGGGGAGATAAAGGTGCATCTAATTGGTACATAATGTGTATGGTAAAGTGTAGAACTCTGTTATTAAGTCTTGCTCATGTTTACCTATATTATGGACTTGGAGGACATCATTGATTGCAGCCAGAGGACTTTCCCATAAGTAAAGCAGACTACTTATTTGTGTGTGTGTCTCTCTCTTTCCCCTCCACAGGGTTCTGACACCATGCTACCCACAGTGACTGCTGTGCTTAGGTTTGCTCAATACAATGGCAGTATTTCACCCACACCCTTGGAAAACGCGTCAACATTCCCAACATGGCAACCCGATACCGAGGCCAACGTCTCAAAGCCGCACAGGTGTTTGCAAGTCTTGTATGAGGACATTGGAGACTCCAGGTAAAATGTTGCATACTTTTGAAGACTCTTAAAGAAAGTGCAACATGGCAAAAAAAAAAAAAAAACACAAAATGTACTACTGTAGTTGAAACGTTCTTTTTAAAAGTTCAGTATTGACCCCTCCTCACATTCTTCTCTCTGTCTTTAGGGTGCGGTTCTGGGACATCTTCCTGCTCGTGCCTAATGTGGCCTTCTTTGTATTCCTGATGTGGAAGCTGCCCTCAGCCCGGGCAAAGATCAGACAAACCTCCAGCCCCATCTTTGTCACCTTTTACTTGCTGGTATGACACACACCAGTGGAACATCAATAGTAATCATAGTGAATATTTTAAGCTTGCCGTTGTGCTACACTGTGAATTCTATTGATCAGCCCGTCATTTAGGTTGGCTGCAGTGTTAAGGCTCCGAAGACGAATAACCTTGTGAAAAAAAACTTTCTTTCTTCTCTCTTTTTATTTATTTATTTGGCTGAGAAGACAGATTGTTGTGTATATAATATAACATGTTTGGTTTTATATTTCAAGGTGTTTGTTGTAGCGGCTGTTGGAATCACCCGGGCCGTGGTGTCCATGACCGTTAGTGCGTCCAGTGCTGCTACCGTCATAGACAAAGTAAGGAATTGAATAAATTCAGCATTGGTAATGTTTTTTTGAAACGCATGTGTCTGTTGGGTCATAAGTCATTGACATTGAGGGCTCATAAAAGACTTGCACAACAAAAAGTAATGCTTTAAGCAAATGTATATTTCAATATATTTGTTCTTTTTTTTTTTTTATTCTTTATTTTTCAAATTCATTTTATTTTACCGGAAACATAGTGTGAGCTGTACGTATCACAAGTTGTACGTGTTTACTGTTAAACTGGTTACTGCAAAGCCAGAGAAGCTTCGTAATGTGTGATGGAATTTAATTCCTCTGGGAAATTGGTTCGGCTTCTTTTAGTTTGTCAAGCTTTGTTGAGCTTCTTGGATTTTTTTTCTGGTAGTAAATGACAGATTTCAACTTTGTAGCATAAGTACTTTCCCCGGATCCAAATAGCTGTCTTCATATCCCCTTTATTGAATACCCAGAGGGGCTAATATGATCTTCAGCTTGACTTTGCTTGGCTTTCATGTCCAAAAGGGAACGCATGGCTGACATTCCCCACATAACGCTGCACAGTTAAAGGAACAATCTAGGCATGGTTGAAATGCACTTATTGTAAGTCGCTTTGGAGAAAAGCGTCAGCTAAATGACATGTAATGTACCGGTAGACATGATTGTATAATCTGACCTGATTTATGTTTCAGGTCGGCATGTGTTGCGCTGCAGATGGTCTGCTCTGCCACAGTGGGTACTCATCTTGTCTGTTGTCTCTCCAGGTGCTGTGGGAAATCACACGTTTCTTCCTGCTGGCGATTGAGCTCAGTGTCGTCATCTTGGGACTGGCTTTCGGTGAGTTGGTTCTGCCGGTTTCATTTCTCATTTACTGTGTCCCTGAACCAGTGTGGTGTCTCGGTCTCTTTCCACACAAGGCATTCATTTAAAGGCTCAGTTAATAATTCCCCTTTTGAATCTTAACTGAATGCCTGTATGGTTTTTGTATCCTATAAAGCCTCTTTCTTTTTTTCATGTCAAGGTCACCTGGAGAGCAAATCTAGTATAAAGCGAGTGCTGGCGATCACTACTGTGCTGGCTCTGGGCTACTCCATCACACAGGTAGTGGATGGTAAATGTCCCACACAGGAAGCTGTGGGACATTTTGGTAAGAATGCAACGCAAGTAAATTATGTTTTGTTCTAGGGCACGCTGGAGATCCTGTATCCTGACAGCCACCTGTCCGCTGAGGACTTCAACATCTACGGTCACGGAGGACGGCACTTCTGGTTGGCCAGCTCCTGCTTCTTCTTCCTGGTTAGTAACCTGCATCTTTGCAGCACTGGCAGCATGAGGAATGAAATGCAATTCATACCTGATAACTGATGCCTAGCAATAGATTGATCATGTAATACTTTTTTTTTTCCTTTTTTTTTAGGTGTACTCTTTGATTGTGATCTTGCCTAAAACTCCAGTTAGGGAGAGGATATCTCTTCCGTGTAAGTAACTGATTTCATTGCCGCAGAGAATATAAAATGATTTACTTTTGAGGTTAAAAAAATGGGCATTTTGTATAATGCAGTCCATGTAACTATACAAGGATGTTCAGCACTTTTCTTTACCACTGACTGATTCCATTAATTGAAAGCATTTGTCCTCTGCTGACCATTAATATTTGTTTTACTTCTTTTGTCAAGCTAAGAGGAGTTTCTATGTGTATGCCGCCATCCTGTCTTTACTGAACCTTGTGCAGGGCCTGGGCAGCGCCCTGCTGTGTGCTGGAATCATAGAGGGACTCTGGTCAGTGTGACCCTCTTGTATTATACCAATAAATCCGTCCAGTTTAATTGATTTTTGCCTTCATAGTAACAATTCCTGTTAGAGGGTGGATTAATGCAGTTCACGCTTTTGAAAAAAGGTCTTGGGTATTTACCTGGGGGATATTTTTAAACCCTCTTTTAGTTGAATTTGCAATTACGGGGTGATGAATTGTTATGCTGGGGGGAGTTTGGGGAGGCTGGAAGTCTCGGGACTGAACTTCTCTTTTGACAGAAAGTGGAACCAAAAGGTTTCTGCATCTACTGAAGCTGTATCTTTTGTCTTCTAACTTCTAAAAATACTGTTGTGACACCTGTCTTTTTTTTAAATTGTGTTTTCTGAAACAGCTGTGTGGACATCACCACCTTCCTGTACTTCTCCACCTTCGCTCCGCTCATTTATGTCACCTTCCTCAAGGGCTTCTTTGGGTTTGTACAAGGAATCGTGTAACAAAACAGACACATGCATTTGCGCTTAGAACAGTTGGACTGTTTCTTCCATATTTCACTGCTCTCTTCTTTTCCACAGTTCAGAGCCCAAGATTCTGTTCTCTTACAAGTCCCAGCTGGATGAGCCGGATGAAAGTGACGTCCACCTTCCCCCCACCGTCGCTACAACCATTGGCCGTAAGGAGCCGACTGACCAGGGGCTGTTCTACTCCTCCACCCAGATTGACGGCTCTGGTCCCGGCAGCTCTCGTATGGTGGGAGCGTACCTGGATGACGTTGCCTCCGGGCCCTATGGGTCCAGCAGCATTAACGGCGTCGACGCTGACCGCTGGAGACCTGTCAATGCGTGAATGAGGAAAAACAAAGGAGATTATGCAGCTGGACTGAGATTTTGTGCGCGTGTGATGCAGGGCGGCCAAAAATACCCAACGCAGAACAAATAAGTCGGACACCAAGGACTGTTGATCTTGGTCTTGCTTTAATGCCCGGATAAGTTAATGAGCCAATGATCTGGAGGCCTGGGATTTAGCTACTGCTTTTGTAGCATTGTTGCCAGCGTGCACTGCTGCTTTGGCGCCACACTATGATTGCTGTCCCTGATTGTGGCGCCGTATGGATTTTGTTCAATGCGCGTGAATAGGGAAGCTTACTGATTCGGATCACGTCATGTTCTGTCATTCCTGCAACGACTGCTCGATCCTCAATAATTTAGAACCCCATTTTAAGTATCAAAGTCTTTTAAAATTGAACATTCTTTTATTGGCCACTCACTCATCATCTGTACATTCCAACTAAAAGCTTTTGAATAACGGCATCTAAACTCACTTTGTCCACTGCTCTGTATTAGAATTGTGGCTTGCAACGTCCAAAGTGCAACGGCCGCCACTGGTTAATTTTTGATTGGTGTACAATCTCACGAAAAGGATTGTGTGATGTTTGCCACTGCAACATGATAAGAAAATCCGAAATGTCTAGGTACTGGCCCTTAAGATCACAATCCATATGTAATGCTCTCTAGTGTGTATTGCCTAAACACCTGTGTGAATCTCCATTGGCGTCTCAGTTATGAGCTTTTTTTTAATGCAACTTTTGTTTCCTCTAGTATTTATTTCAGACTTTTGCTTTATTGTCTTATACGTTTGAATCATTCCTGCTACTGAAGGCACATTCGTAAGCTTCACAGTCCTTATAGAATGACTTGCATGTGTGATTTGAACCGGACATGCCCTCATTCCATATCGGCATATGTACCTCAGCGCTGCTTGATTTCAAAAGGGGTGCTGATCCAAAGCTTTGGTTTTTATGCCCATATCTATTTGTCCTGAGAGAGGCTCAGTTACCTGGTATTTCCGAGACTGCTCATTATAAGACTGGCAGAGCAAATTTTCCTCTAGCAATTTAGGGTGTTACGTTTTTTTTTTTTCCTTCTTTGTTCAGCTGGTGAAATACATTTTCATCTCTTGGTAACACTGGACTATTATACTTCACACTTCATCACATTTCCTTTCTCCTACCGAGAAAGCATAATGTATGCACCCTGAAAAGTGTATATCTTTGGCATGAATGGATTACTCTATTTCAGCCAGCCATATTTATAGGTAGTGGTGACTTGGATGCAGGACAAGTAGAGATACATGTATTTTGTTATAGTTTTAAAGCAACAACATTGTACATAATTGGTATGTATCAAATTAATCACAGTATTTACCTGACTCATAGAAATCTGATATATTCAAATATAAGTGCCGGTGATTACTGCTGTATAACTTGACCAGGAATCTAGTTGACAATATGCAATTATTATCAAGGCGCTCTCACTAGATTTTTGATGTTGAAATCATTTTGCAAATTATCTGTAATTTTGCCTTTTTAAGTGCATTGATTGTATAACATTCAGCCCTTACTAATGTAATGTTTTAAAGCATTCCTTGACCAACATAATAAACCATGGACTCTTTCTTTGCAGCGATTGAACCACACACTGGCTGATTCTTTTGGTAATTAGGTACTTTCCATTCCAGGACGTTGACTGTGCATTGGTCTTTCCATAAATTGTGTTTGTCTTTAAACGTTTCTCATCGGTTGGACTAGTTAAACTACAATTCCCATCGTCCCTTTGCTTTCACGCGACTATGAGTCACGAGTCCAACGTGTTTTATCCAGCCAATGAGATAAGCGGATACTACAGCGGCAGTTTGACATTGGATTAATTCAGGCACCGGTCGCTGCGGAGGCGACGGCGGCCTCTCTCTCCCTCTCTCTCGCTCACATTTATGTCTGCGTCCCATCACCCGAAAAGCTTTTTTGCTCTTTCTCGCCAACACGGTTCCCACTGACAGCTGTTGAAAATGGGAGGTAACGGCAGCACGTCCCGGAGAGTCTCGTTCGGACTCGACGAGAATGAGAAGGTCACCGTAATGGAAGGAGTGAAGGTATCTTGACAGAACGTACCGTTTTCTTCTTACCGCTCAAGTCCAGAGGGCCAAAGTTACAGCTGTTTACCGTATCGGGTGGGCCGGCTGAAGCTAATGGTGGGTTCACGTTAGCTAACATTAGTAAAGTGAGGCGTCTCGCGGCGGTCTGAGGGTCCCGTGTCCTCAAGTGAACCCGCTCACACGCGCACCGTCTGCGCCCTGCGCTGCCACGGTGTTACCTTACTCACCGCCTCGGAGTCAACGTTGGCTTAAGTGAGCCCTTATAACGTAACATTACATACGAGGCGGACATTTACGCAGCCAATAAAGCGGCTTTAAGTTGCTAGCATGTTTTTTTTTGCTGACGTTACGTCAACAGTCGCGTAGATTTACGATTAGTTGCCGTTATTTAAGCGAACTGTGGCTTGCACGTGGAGGTAATGTGAGTTGACGCTTAAAGTTGGGCAGTTACAGTTTTTATTAACGCATCATTTTCTATTGGATTTCGCTGGTGATCCTTCACATTGTAACGTTACAGTAGGAGAGTTAATGCCATATAGGAGATAGTTACTCGTTGTCTTATTATTCAGAACGGTAAGAGAGGTCATCACAGCTGTACAGATGTTAAGTGAAGATGATTTCAGCTGTCTAGGTAATGTACTCCTCTACCAGTGAGCCTTGAATCCGATGACACTAAAGGGGCTTGTGTGTGTGTGTTTGTGTTTGTGTGCACGGATTTGTTTACCCTCCTTTCCCTGTCCAGCTCTCAGAAGATGTGCTCCGCCGGATGAGGGAGTCTCAGGGGACTGACACCGCCAAGCCGCACAAACCACCCCTAAGTAAGTCCAAAAGTCGTTTTCCTGTCCCACGGAGATCCCATTGGGAGAACCACTGTGTAAGCAAGCACATTCCCCTACAGTGACCGACGAGAACAGAACAGCACCTCAAATTATGGAAAAGGGATAATAAAGGAGACTTAACTAGGTATGTTTTAGTAACTTAAATGTAAAGGGAGTATTCACATGTGGTTTCAGAGAACTGTCCCATTGTGTAGCTCAAATAACGTTTACTTCTAATGGTTGATAGTACTAATATGTATCCCATATTATTTCCAGGTCCAAAACCAACAGGACCCGCCTCTACAGAAGTCCAGGAAGAATTCCGCAAAAAGTAGGTTCTCGAAATGTCAAGGTCACTGTTACTTTTTATTGTTATCCTGCCATATTTGGGGAATGTGCTGTCATAACTCTGCATGAACATATGATTTGGTATTGGCTATCCTGGAATTAGTTAGTTAGTTATTAGTATTATTTAAACTAATACTTTTGGATCCTCTGTGTTGACACATGCAACTAATGGCCAATGGAGGTGACAGATGAATGTAATAGACACAAATGTGTAATGTTTATGGAGAACACAAACACACATGCCGAGTGACCTGTCAACATCCCTGTGCATACTTCCCCTGCCTGTATAGCAGGTATGTTGCTATGCTGCTAGAATGCTAACAGACTGTCCTGAATATCTGTACATTTACTTGTTAGGACGTCCAACAATTCTTTGCCACTGTAAATGTAATGCCTTTTCCTGAAAATGTATTCGATGGAGTTATGTTATTATCAATCAGTGTTTCGTGCCAAACCTAAAACATGTGATCAGTTATTATTGATGTAGTGGGTGTAGATAACAAAATAAAAGAGTGACAGAAATGGATTCTTGTTCAAGTCACCAGTTGCAAGTATTGTAGAGTAAGCATTTTATGAAACCAAATACACAATCTCTGCAATTTATAGGGAGATTTAATACAATACAGTTTTTTGAAATTTTATAAACCCGTACCTTATTTTATATAAATGTAATACTTAAATTGTACAATTCATGAATGCTATAATTAGTCATTTTTATATTATGATAACTATTATTTTATGTTATATTGTCTTTTTGAGGCTTTACCCCAAAATGATTAGTACCTGTTATGATCAACAGAATCCAAACATTCTTGCTGGGTTGATCTTTGTGTGAACAAGAATTTGTACGGTTATCAGACTGAGGTTGAATGAAGGTTAATAAAGTATTTATCTTCCCCTCATTCAGCTTTGAGCGTCATCAGGCTCTGGTGCAGGAGCAGTTGGCCAGACTGGCTCAGAAGGAGAGAGAGACGGCAGGAACCCCAGGCCTGGGTGAGCTGACCCCTGCCCTCCTCATGGAGAAAGGAAAAGCCCACGAGGAGCAAGAAAAAGCAAAGCTTCTGGTTAGTGCCGCTTTCCTGGGTCTATAGCTGCACTTTCCGCTTGTAGGCCTGAAGAGTTGTGCTTTTCTGGAACTCAACAGCACCTTCTACTGTTAAAAGGTTTAATGGCACCTCTGGGCTGAGTCACTGTTCAATCATTGAATTATTAGGATGTTCATCTAAACCCTGGTTTCTATATACAGAGGGAAAACACAACCCATTTCTGTTAAAGCAGTTTATTTTATTCTTTAGGGTTTTCTAAAGATGATCTCTATGCTTGTTTTATCTGTTTTTATCTAAAGAAAGAGTTTCTGCACAAAATAAATTAACCGATAATAAACCGATAATAAATTATATAATAAACCGATAATACATTTCTGTGGTCTCACTCACCCCTGCCTCCCAGCTGTAGTCTGGTTTGGAAAGCGGCATGTAAAGAAGGAATGCGTTGTTTAGAACGTGATTGCATTGATTGTTGTTTGCAAGTTTGCGCCTGTTGACACGTACTCCTGTAGAAGTCAGATTTATAACGAGTCAATCAACAGCGCAACGTGTGAAAGCCCAAAGAAAGCTGATTACTAGAGAGGTTTGTTTTGTTTCACAAGTGTGATTTTTTTTTTTGTCTCTTGCAATCCCCTCCCCGGCTGGTTTTTCACTTTCTTTGCTTTGTTGATATTGAGCACTTTGGGTTTTTCTACAACCCTGACTGTCCTCTCCAATTAATTTGTTGGCGTGTTTTCGTTGTGCCGGCCAGCTGTGATGAATACTCAACGAAGCCGCCGGCGTAGCTTACACTGATATGGGCTCAATTTAATGATGATGTATTACAACACAAAACAGAACTCTCTTACCTCAAAGCTTTGTTAGCTTCTTTTTCCTGACTTGACAACTCAATACATAGTGTATGCATGTGCTTGTGCGTTCAGAAGTTGGGTGGGTGGGGGGGTTGTACAGAGTAGAGAACAAGAAGTGACCCAACTCTGCCATTAGTGATTGGTTGTGTTTTCAGTGAGCATCTTCCTTTGTTGACCCTGTTCATGTCAGTCCACCTTATCTTAAGTGAACATTTGTCATTGGATATAAACATATATCGAATTATTTCACTATATCTTCAGATAATTGTTTTTTTCTCCTATGTTATTTCTCTAAACCTCCTCACACAGACACACACAACAGAACAAAAACAGACATCTCTCTCAAGATAAAAAGGAAAGTATTAATATTTGTGTTACATTACCTCAGCTTTTGTGCCGGCTGAGACTCCCTCCGAAACTGTTATAAAAAGCTCTGCCACCATCAATTCTCTCGGCTCGGCGGGTGGGCTCCCCTCACCTCTGCATTCTCCTCCATCTACTTTGCATCTACGACACGGCGGGATGCCTTTAAAAAAAGTCTCCACCCATTTCCACAATAAAACACTCTATTCAAGTAGTTTGTGGACAGCCCCGTTTCCCGGAGGAGCAGGCACACACACACACACACACACTTTCACACACATACTGCTGTGACGCCATCCCAATACATACAGCAAGACCCCCTCCCGCCCCGCCTCCAGCCTATTTCCCCACATGGACTCCTGGCTCTGCAGCAGGCAGGCCGTGCGTTGTGTTGAGTTAATGAGGGGGGGAGCATCGTGTGGAGGCAAACCTTGTCAGAGAGCTGATCTTCTCCCCACACCGCCTCCGGCTGCCTGTCACAAACACTCACATTAGCCATTTACTCGTGTCTCGGTGCCAGCCGCCCCTGCCGGGAATATTTCTGTGCATACCTGTGCAATAAACAGGCTCTGCGTTGAATTATATACCAGAGGAATGTGTGTGTGTGTGTTTTTTTTTGTGTCGAAGGGGATGACTGTTTGTGAGGTTCATTTGTTTGTACTAAGGTATTTCCTTTTTCCTTTCTCTATTTTCTAGCATCTGAAAGACTTTTTATGCGTTTTTTAAAAATTGATTACAAGCACCTACTTACATCACCACCGGTGAGAATGGTGCTACTGTAGTCCTACTCTAGCTCTCGTTGTAGCTGTCAAACACAACAACGGAAATTTACTTTTAAAGAGGAGCAGTTTAAAGTTTTTCTGGATACCCTCAATAAACGTGGTCGTCGCTCGTCTCACCCGTTCGTCCCCACCACACCTTCACTTCGCCAGTGGACTGACTACCCCCCCTCCCCCCAGAGGAAACACTGAGTATGCAATAGCTGATAAACCCACGCCGCTGGTGGCACGCACACTCCCATTCACACACACGGGGAAATATGTGTTGTTTTGAGACTACGTTTAAGGCCTTAACAGATCCGCCTTGAGTGAAGACACGTTACAGTAACACCTCGCTCTTCACCTCTCCTTTTTTTCATTAACACCTGTGTTTGTCACCCCACCTCCCCCGACTACTCTCTCCACCTCAGAAGTGTCATTCGTGCAAACAAAATGCTGTTAGTATGCAGAGGCATTCAGTGCTAAGCCTCTCTCTCTCACGCACACACACACACGCACGCACACTGACAAGCCTCCGAGGTGGGTGGGAAGAATAGACCTGACTGCTTGTTGGGAAGCGCATATCAATGTTTGTTTTATAACCCGTTGGTTTGTTTACTTTCCTTCTTGCTTATAAAAATGGAGTAAAGCGTGACAAACAGTTGATCGTTTGCATCTTAGTGCAGAGCCCAGAAGTGATGGACACAGCTGACTGTTATCCGGCATTAACAACCAAACTGATTGGTAGTCTTGCGGACGTTGGCGCATGCTTTAGTATTACATTCATATTTGTGTTTTGAGTGTCTCTGCATCAGTGTAAAAAAACCTTAATTTCCCTCACCGCTATTCTATTTCAGACACCGGAGGCAATTTTTCTATTCATTCCAGCGCAGGAAGTGGGTTACTCTCCATGGCGCCTTTTCTTTGTTCCCAAAAAAGGACATTTTTGAGACTCCTTGACACAAACGTATAATTTTAAACGCCCTTCAGACTCCGTATTTTGGCAAAATGCCCAATCCGTTTTGCTTGGATTTGACAAAGCCATGTGTTTCTGTAAAAACAAATTGACATCCCTGTTTAAATGAAAAAAATGAAGTCTTTATATGAGAGTTGAAATATGTTCCTAAACCCCAAATGCTAGCCAGATTGTTGTGCAGACAGCTAAACAGCAAATGTGGTTGTTTTTTTAAATAGTTTTATATATCGGTAAAAGATCCTTTTCCGACCGAGCTTCTTCAGTGGGAAATTAAGTACTATGGTTTTATTTGTTGAGGTGTTTTCATTCAGCCTGTTAGCTTTCTTGCTTTGACCACATATTACATGTGGCTGCATATTTTGAGTTATTACTGTGGGATGTGATCACAGGACGCAGCGCTGTAAATGGGCACTAGATGGCATTGTTGAAGCGTGTTTGGGGTTTGCCATTAAAGACCTGGACGGGTGCATAGTTGCACAGCAACATGCGCTCCTGGGCAACATGTTCTCCCAGCATTCATTGCTTCTCCACTGTCTCTCATATTTATGTCTTTCTCTTTTCAACCCCTCACTCCATGTCCTTTGGTGCTTAGTGCGCGCGTGTGTGTGTTAGGTGCGTGCGTGAATGAGGACTCGGAGCAAAGCATTTGACGCTGCCCAAAATAAGGATAATGAAAAGGCCAACATCGTTTTGAGTCGGCGATGGCAGCCAGTCGGACCACAGCAGAGGACTCCACACATGGTATCAGTGGTGCCCCGCTGCTCGGTAGAAACACAGGGCAGGGACACATGACATGGATGGGGAGTTTTACGCTGATGACCTCGCTAACCAAAAGCCCCCCCCCCCCCCCCCCCCCTCAACTGTGATGAAATGTCATTTTCTATTCTAAAATCTGTGTGTCGTTGTTAGCCTTTAATACCATTACTTTTAAAGAGATCCTTAAAATATTGTTTCTGTTTGTGCTCACACATCTCTGATTTGAAGGCCAATCCCAGCATCTCCTCTCTCCTCACTCAACTAGCCTGTGGTCACATCAGCTGCCGCGAGTCTTCTCTTTCTAGCACCAGATGGACATTTTGCATTGACTGTATTCAGCCCGTGCCAAAATAATCCCCGGATGGAATTTTTTCGCTTTGATACTTGGATCAAATGACAAAGTGAATCTAAAATGAGGACCATGAATATGTTTTTTTCTTTTAGCAGACGATAGCACGTGATTGTCATACAGATCACACAGCAGCAACATAACAATTAGACGCCACACTGTGCCTCTGTTCAATGTCCATGCATCGGAAAGTAGTTTTTTGTTGCAGGAATAAGATCGTAGTGCAGATTCAAAGACTCCGTTATGTCTGTTGGAAAACAGGTGAAATTCGCCTGATGTGGTCCATGTGAATAGGAAGGAAAGGGACATTTCTAAACAACATTCAGTGCCAGTCAGTGACCTGGGGCAGCGAGCTCGGAAAAGGCAAACTGGGATGGGCTGAAAGGCGGAAAGAGACTCTGAGTGTGGTACGGTAATATAGTCACACGTCAGACTCCGACAGACAGCCGGTTGGGTAGCTAACACTGCCTGTTAGCCAAAGACGCGACGGGAGGGGTGACAGGGGGGAAAGTTGGATCAGTGAAAAAGAAAAAAATATGCGGCAGTGGAGTGGCCAAGTGGGTCTTCACCATAACGATGGCTTCTGAGTCTGTAAGTGCGACATACTGGGATGGAGAATACATGTGCACACGCACACAGATACGGACAGTTATCGTTCCTCTGCCATAGAAACTGACAATGTAAAAATACCGCAGCAGTTCAGTCACGCACATTCACTAAACCACTTGTTATCAGCCAGTGTAATCACAGACTTGACATCTTTTTCTGCATGTTAAAGCAGCTAAGCCCTTTGCGAACGCTAGCGCTCACACACACACACACACACACGTACGTGTAGTACTCGTCCGTCACCCGTAATTGCCGACGAGCAGAGCGTTCACCAACTGAGGAGATTTTGATCGGTACAGAGCAGCGACTGGGGGGGGGGGGTCAATGGACAAATGAGCAGCAGTGGAATACCTCTCTCCCATCAGAGAGCAGGTGGGAGTCTTTTACCCCACAACTAGAGGAAATGTAATGTTTCCCAGATGCTTGTTCTGAGATGGGAATGAGGATCTATGTTGGAACCATCAACGCTTGAGTCAAAGGTTTTTGAACTTGAGATTATTTTCATCTCAGTCCGCGACACAAAAATGCATGTTTTCCTACATTTTACTTATATTTTACAATAATCATTTACGATTGCTCAAACGCATTCATTGATTAGACTTCCTGCTGGTTGTAGCAGTGCTGCAATCTTTCTGCATATTGTTTTTTGTTGAATTTTGTTTTGGTTTGTTTTTCAATTTTAAGGTTGCAAACAAAAGAAAATCTAATACCAAGGGCGGCCAGGTACAGGTGTCTCGGATGAGAAGCGGTCTTGGAATAGCTGAACCCAATCAGAGTCCGGTCTGATGGGCGAGGAGATTTCTCTAGAGCGGACAAAGCGGTTTGAAGGGATTGTTCCGTGGACATAAAACTTTATTGAAAGTCACTCCTATAAGATATTGGAGTGAGAGAGATGGGGCAAATGAGAATCTCTCTCCCTCCTTTTGTGCGTTCTTTCTTTTTCTTTTCTTCTCTCATTTCCTCCGTCCTTTATATTCTTCCCAAAAGTAAGCTATTCGCCACGTTTTCCCGACGTCTCTCTTCTTCCTCCATCTTCTGCCTTTTCTTTTTTTCCCCCATCTCTGTCTGCCTGCGTGACTGTCTGTGGTGTGAAAGCCGGCTGAGGATGAAGTGTTAATTCATTTAACCTCCGCCGATGAGACGACAACACACATTTAATGAGCAAACTAAGCTAGAGTAAACCAATTCATGCCTCTGGAATCTTTACTGTGCCACGTGCGTGTTTGTGTGTGTATTTTTGAGTGCACGTCTGTGTGCACATACCTGTCACAGGCGCGATGATTCGTGGATGTGTTTGGATCACTATCCTAACAAAAGCAAAAAAGTGCATTTGAGGTGTGATGCAGATCTGTGTAAAAGCCTGTTGGCATAGTTGTGGGAGAAACTTAACTGGAGGCCATAGCAGACGAATCGAGTGCTGTGACATGACGCAGCTTACTTTAAGCACAGCGGGAGTTGACGGCCATGATTCTCTCTGCCGACAATATTCAGCACAACGGGAAAAACAGCTTGTGAAGGCAGTGCCTGCCTGTACATCCAGACTTCCTGCCTCCGACGCTCTGTGTCTGGACTGCGTTGTACTTCATAACATACTCATGATACCACCGGAGGCGCCTCTGGGTTTGTATGTGTGGAACAGGAAACGCAGACTTAAACAAATCAAATATCATGTATTTTTCATAAATCGAATTCTACTACCATGACATTCTCATATCATACAGTAATATGGTGAGATCGTTTGATTTTTGGAAGGGGTCATGGTATGGCTGCGCATGTATGTTTATGGCATTGTTAATGTTCATGAATTATGGACAAAAATGTAGGTGATGAAATTTAGTGGATAAACTTGGAAGACAGGAGGTGCTTTGTGATTTTGAAGGTGCTCAGGCATCAAGTAGATACTTCAGTAATAACAGCGTTTCCCTGTATCCCCAAGTTCTCTGATTATGTCATAAAAAAAAATTATTGACGCACTTCAGCTTTATTTTTTAAAGTGATCCATAAAAAAGTTCAGTGTGCCTTTGAGGGCAAAGCCACACAAGCACTCTGGCTTTTTACTGAGGATCATAACCGACCGAATTCGAGTGGAAAGCACTCAGTTGTATCAATGACATTTATTCCTGGAACACGTGATGAATTCGCTTACCGTACTTGGTTCCATAGAGTTGTGACGGGAGGAGACCAGTCGGTGATTTAGCTCTTATTTTCTTCTCCTTGTCTGTTTCTCTGCCTTTCTCTGGTTCTCCCTAATTAAAAAGCCAAATCAGGAGTGTAACTGCACAAACCGTCTGCCAGTGACATTCTTCAGCCTAATCCTCATTTTGACTCTCGCTGTTTCTGCCTCTCTCGTTGTGTTCTCTCTCTCTCTCTCTCTCTCTCTCTCTCTCTCTCTCTCTCTCTCTCCCTCGCTTGCTCTGTTTCTGTTTGTCTCGGTCTCCCCCTCCACATCCCCCCCCTCTCCAACCTCACTCCAAATACCAAACCACACCAAAATGTTTTCCCCCTCAAACCCACAGATTTATTCAAATGCAGAATTTGCATAATTCAGTATTTACATAATTGATTTCCAAGGAAGCGTATCTTACTATGTGAGATGGTGTTAGAGACCAAAAGGTTTCATCCTGTCACATTTCTGTCACTTCATCTGCACACCCACACGCACGCACATACGCGCACACACTCACACAGCAGTGTTATGTAACACTCTAAATCAAGCATGAACCGTAGTTAAGCTGGTGCATCTGGTGACCTGTGTGGAACAACCACAGAAAAGACGGTTCAGTTAAACAGATAATCAAATGTATAGAGATCCATTGAACCAGAGAGGTTAGAAATGTCACCGTCGCTTCATACTGTTACAATACAATGATTTTGCCCTTTTCCCATGTACAATCGTTTTTGTAGTTTTCTTGCAATGACCCTGTTGTGAAAAGGGTTTTAAAAAAAACAAGTGGAGCGCTCTTTGACAACTCTGGAAAAACCATACCTGCTCCTTTTGTAGGAGACTGGTAATTATAAAGATGGTTATTGTTAACACCATTTAATGATAGTATTCATCTGGGTCCAACATCCATGTATGTTTCACTAGTCATTTTACTGGTAGGGTAGAATCGGAGTATTGTTGCTGTAGTTACCTGCAGTTTAATACTACATCCTCTGCATATCCATATGTGATACCTGCAAGCCAATTAGTCTGTGGTGTTATTTATGTTTACTGAAGGATCCCAATTAACTTGATTTAATAATGCCCTAATGCTTCATGTTTGAGCTCTATCTTGGTAAAAAATAATTGGAAATATATAAGCCTTTGTCTATTTGAAGGACTTTCTCTGGTGGTGTTTTGCTGGCTCAGTTGATCCAGACTTTTAATGTGCAGACCGAGGCAGCTGACTGGTGGTCACTAGGGAGCTCAGAGCTGCAAAAAAACCAGAATGAGTGGATGCACCTGAAATGCTGTTGTCCGTTACGGCCCATGGACTCCACCAAATTGCTTGTGTGTGTGTGTGTGTGTGTGTGTGTGTGTGTGTTTGTCTGCATCTGCACCACGGCAAACCCCTTCACCTCCTTTTAAAAGTCTACCATCTATGGAAATGGGACCTCCACAGTCCTGTGAGCACTCTGTGGGGTTCCACACACACACACACACACACACACACACACACACACACACACACACACACACACACACACACACACACACACACACACACACACGGACATAGACATATACACATTTTCATTTTAGGGCCTGCCACCAAAGAGCACGGAGGTTAAACAGATGGCATCGGTTGTATTTGTTACGCAGATTACCCAGCACACACACACACACACACACACACACACACACACACACACACACACGTGCGCAGACAAAAATGCACAGCCACAACACACGCACTCCAGCGACCAGCTTTGTGAGTTCACCTCATTTAACTGAATGGTGTTTTTATGAGGCATGGCTACATCAGAGCCACCCCCCACTCTAATCTATCCCTTTCCATTCTGTTCCTAACACTGGACTGGGAGCCCTTGGTTTGAGTGGGCAAGGCTGAACACACCCGGATGCAGTGCCCCAGTGCTCTTATAGCCTTATAGTACATATTTGAAGTGAACATGATTGATTTGGTTGGAACGCATAGTCTTGTGGCCTATATCAGAGTAATAGTCATTCAAGAAGCGCCAATGAAGGAAGAAAGGTAACCCTTTTTAAACATGAATCTGCAAGCTAAAAATTGGCTGCTGTATACATATAGCTTGTATATCTATATATATAGTTGTCATTGTGTTTCTACATTTTTTGAAAGCAATACCTTCTCTTCACTTTCAGTTTTTTCCATACAAGCGCCAACTGTCTTGAGTCCAAAAGGTTGTGTGGGAAAACTGAAATATTAAGTGTTAAAATATTGACTGCCAGGTGTTTTGTATGTGAATTTAGATCTTGCATAGTATGTGAGAAAGGTATCCCTTATTCAATCATATCTTGTACATAACGGTGTTCATTACTCTGTGACCGCTGTTTTAACCTTTCTCCCTTTATCACATACTTCTTCTACTGTTATCTCTTTCTTTCTGATGTTTGTTCTCTCATCATCCGCCTAATCCCTGATCGCTGCTTCTTTATTCATCCTCACCTAACTCCTTCCCTCATTATAGTGTACTCGCCTTTTATCCTTCCCCCTGGTTTTGTCTGTGATCTCGCCCTGTTCCTTCCTCACACCCTCGTACCTTCCACCTCCTCACTAACTGCTGCTTCTCTCTCCCGCACAGCCAGCAGATGTGGATGCTTGGGTAAGGAAACTCTGCCACTGTTGGTGCCTCCTTACATTTCTTACTTTTTTCCCCACCTACCTTTCTCTCTGTCTCTCTTTCTCTCTCTATCTTTCCATTTTATTCAAATGTCATGTTTGCGTCGTTTATTAAAGCCAGGCTGCGAGTGCGCCGCCGCCACCATTCCACACAACACTTTGGGAGGTATTCAGCTAGAAAATTACACATCATCTGTTTGCTAGCAGAGGTGATTTTACACACAAACGTGGGCACACACACACACACGCACAGCCCTTAAACATCAAACAGCCGCTGTAGAAAGAAAAAGCCGCATTAAGTATAGTACAGGGATTTGCAGATGTGCTCTTTGGGGATGCGTGTGCCTGTTAAGTTAGGATAAGATTAGATAGGATTACAACAAATGTAATGTCAGTCTGTGCGTAAGTGCGTTACGTTTCTTCCGTATTCCCCAAACCAGCAGAAGAGCACAGCAGATGAGTAGATCATCCGGAGAAGATGGTGGTGCTCCATCTGATCTATATCACACTTACAAATGCACAACTCGGGTATTGCAATCTGTCAACATTACACCCTGTGCCCCATTGCTGCATTTCTCTGCCAGCCAGCTTCATTGTGTTGGTGCACCGCATGGTGTTCGTACTGCACTGTTTCACTCATTATGCTTATTCAAAAGCGACGTGTGGCCATGAGTGCCTTATTGATAATCCTTTCAAGAGGCGATAATTCAACCATCCTGTGCACACGTGTCCTAGGCTTTTGTGCATTTGGCCCTGGTATGCGATTTGCCCCATACAGCTGTTGAAGTTCTCTTTTGAACCGCTGCATACTCTCCACAGCATGACCAAACTACTGACAGATACACTCAGATCCAATAGCAAGCCGCAGGGGTTCATGTGCATCAGTTCAATCCAGTTAGCTGCCATTCAGTTTGGTAAGTCAATTTCGATACAGTACAGGGTGGGTTTTCTGAACAGAGATTTGACATTATGCTGTAATGTATAGAGGCTTCCCCGTCTCAGTGCAGAGGATATCACGCTGTGACAATGGCAAATGCATAATTACGGCGCTTATGTCACATAAGAGGAAAGCTCTTTGTTATATTATGATTACAAGGTAAAATACAGTGTGTTGATTGCATGATAAAGGATCATTGGAAGAGTTTCTCTGATACATTTGGTCTGAAAGGTATTCCTTTCAGTAAAACAGTAATGAACAACTTTCAGGACGTTATTGCGCGGCAAACACCTCGCCATTTCTCTGAAATTCCCAAATGAATTTTTTTTTCTAGCTCTGATTAACGTTACTCTTTCCCCTGTAACATGCTTGAATTAGTACTGTGCACTGTGCTCAGAAAGAAGCAATTGCATCATCTGATGCAAATGGACTGATGAAAGAAGAAGCAAACAAGGGAGCCATTTCGCTTCGTTGTCGCCTCTGTTGAGAGTTTACATGTGCGATATTGTGGAGCGACTGACACGTGTTGATCTTGCTTTTTCTGTGCAGCGTTAAGCTAATAAACGATATGATAATGTCGGGTATTGTGTATGGACTTTTAACCAAAGCCCAATGCGTCATTTTAGGCCGTATCGTACTGGTATTTGATTAACTCTGATCCCAGCAGTCACTCCCTTACACAGACGTCTTAACAATGCTTGCTGTATCATCTCTTGACTTTACCTGTTATTTTCTTTTTTCAACCTTTGCATTAGCTCCTTATTACTCTTTTTTGAATTACGTTTGTGGGGTTACATTCATAGATGAAAGGAGTCTTGTTTGAATCTCCTTATTTTGTAATGAGTGATGATAATGACACATTGTGAAGCCTCATGTCGTTAAAACAAATTTTCTTCATTGCGTGACTCATGTGATGTCTTCTAGTGAGTCTTTCCTCATCCAAAAGAATAATTTGACTTTTATTTCAGTCTATTTTCTGAAGCTGGCAACTTGTCTTCACAGTGCATCTTTTCGCCGTCTGCCTTCTATCTGCCTCTGCTTGCATGCTGCTGCTCCACCGCCCAGACTGTGGGTCTGCATCTCGCTGCCTGTCAAAGCTTGGCTCAGTGGGCATGTTAAAGCCTTTCGCCTCATCTTAACGCCAGCATCGCCGTGTCAGGCGCATTCCATCTGTTTTGTAAGTTTTGGACCAGCTGTTTCAATAGCCGTAGTTTGTGTTTTACTGTGTGGTGCAGGTGTGGTGCACATATTATAAATGCCCATCAAGCATCATTGATGTTTGATGCAACCATAGAAGTGTAGATTACACACCGCATGGAAAGATGAAATTCTTTCTACCGCGTCCTTCTCAAACATCACTGCTAGTAATCTGTTTTTTCTTTGCTACATTCCGTATGTAGCTTAGCTTTCATTTAGCTCACATTTTGTACATGCCTGGTAAGTGGTAGTGCATCTGCTGATAAGGTTGCTGGTATTTGCTCAGTCTGTTGTGCAGTGAGAGCGACAGGTTGCAGCATTAACATTGTGGGCACGCAGCGAATGGAATGTTTTCTGCCGTCGCTTTATGTCATTTTAGCCACTCAATAATTATGTTGAATGAGTAAATTGAATTACTATTGTATTGATTTTTCTTTTCTTTTTTGCCAGGCAGTCAGAATGTGGTGTTAACACACAGGCTACACATGTCGTAGTAGTGTAATGGAATTGTTATTTGTCAATGTAAACAGCTGTTATTAGTAATACAATTTTTTTTAATACATATATATATATTTATCCTCTTTCCTCTTATTTTGTCTCCTACTCTCTCTTTCCCTTTCTCAGGAAAAACAGCTGAGCAGGAAAGAAAGGGAACTGGCCAGCATATCCAGCTTCTATAAAGAGCAGCTAGAAATACTGGAGAAAAAGGTTAGAACCGTTTCCCATCTTATAAACACATATACCATAAAAGGGAGCTAGCCGCAGGTCCTCAAAAAGATTTTTTTTCCCACAAACAGATTTCAAGTGTGTGCATAAGTGGCAGTGCAATGGCCTTCCAAGATGGTTGATCCAATCAAACATTCTTTTACTTAAAGGAGTTCAGAGGGCACGGTGCTACCGTACGCACCGGGGAAAAAAAAACATCCTGTAGGCTTTCGCCGAAAAGAACAGAGACACTCATCAGGAACATCCAAACAAGTCTTAGCGTGACATATTGCTCAACCTCCTTGGGGAGTTTAATCTTGGAAATGTCAAGCCCACATACTGATGTCAAAATGTAAATGATAGAATATTGCAGCCTACAGTTGGCAGTTTGAGAGTCACAACTCGCGGTTGTGGACTCATGAGAGCTTTCACAGCGGCACATGTACTTTTAGCCAGAAACTCTATTGTCTTTTATTTTATTATTTTTTTTATGGAATAAAAGCTGTTTGTTGAATGCTTTTAAGAAATTACGGCCCCTGTTCCTTCCATCTAAGCACTAATGTGCTGTTGGTGTTTTGCACCCTGTAAAAGCCACAAGCACAGTGGTTTTGATGAATGTTGTTTGGCTTTGCAGACACGCACTCTTGTTGGTACTCTTGTGTAATTTAAGGGCAAGAAAATATATCCTTTTTAGGAGTGGACGGAAAGGAGGGAAAGTGAAATTAGAGAGAGCAAGTGTAGTAAAGAAAGGAAGTAAACTATCAGAATAAAACAAATAAACCAGGAAATGTTTTTTTTTAAGGATACATAATGGCTGAAAACAGAAACATTGAAACATTCAAGAAGGATAGAAGGAGAAAGTCTACAGGTAGAGACACATACATTCTCCTTCCTCCCTCATCCCTCAATCCCCCTCTCATACACAACCCTCCCTCCAGCAGTCAGTAGACATTCTTTTGGACTTGACTCCCCCCTCCATCCCTGTCTGCCATCCGGCGTGGCCCATCAGGCAGATGGGGGACCTTATCTAGTCCCTGGCACTCGCCTCCTTTAGGCCTCTGAGGAAACCTTTTACATAGCCAAGTTAAATGGAAGGGCCCCTGCACACGGCGCGGCGAGCAGCACACGCTGCAATGCTCGACAGAGGAGACTGATTGGCAGAAGAGGGGAGGGTGCTCTATCTTTCTCCGCCGCGGTCGCTTTTTCTATCGCATTTTTTCACCCCTCACTTGCTCGCAGCTGGCCTGCATTCCGATGAGGGAGTGAGAAAGAGGGGGACTAGAGCAATAGATAAAAAGGCTATACGGACTGTGCATTAAACGGTCTATCCTGCGCTGGCGTCCATCTCCCTCCTTCTCTTCCTTCATTTTCCAATCTAGCGCTCCTTTCATACAGGCCTCCTTTCATGCCCCCCTTCCTTTACCCTGCCTATTTCTCTTTCCCCTCACACTCTTTCACCTGTGGCAAATACCAGTTGAGCTGAAAGAAATGGCCACTTAAATGTTAAATTGTGTTTTGCATTTATGTATATGACCTGTGTCTGTCACAATTTGAAAGCAATATGTCTCACTTCTCAAATCCATTTTGATCCAAGCATTTAGAAAATGCTCCGTGTTACTCTGTCCCGTCTCCCTCGCCACCAATATTGGAGGCAAAAACTGGTGACATGGTCTGTGTTTGAATATGTGCCCGGCCTGTGCTTTTATTCTTAGAAAACCTCCTGGTGGCAGCTTTTTCGTACTACCGTATTATTTTGGCACGTAAAAGCAAACATGCACAAGCAAACACTCATTCTCATGCCATTGCTGATATGTTGATGATCTGAAGCAGAGAATTAAGCCAAAGGCAAGAGCAGTGAGATTAGAAGGAGAATCCACCGGTAATTGGTGTGTGATCTTTCCCAGAATCAACATATTAGTCTGGCTTAACAGCAGCCTCTTCTAACAGGTTAATAGAGAGTGTGTATTTGTGTACTTTAGTACCTGTGCAAAAATACGCACATCTATACTGGTGTCCAGATTGCTAAAGGGATGAATGACGCTAGCAGACCGTCGGCTGTGGATGGCGTTAGAATCCTCCACCGACATGAATGTGTGTGTGCTTATTGTGGTAGGTTTGTGTGTATGCTGTCACTTCAGCGGTAATTGTGATCGAGAGGCCGATCCACTGCACAACTTTGCTGTTCCCCTCTTCCACGCAGATTCGGTTTCGCACACTAAAAAAAAATCCCGCGACTCAACCCCCCCCCCCCCCACCACACCCCTCTGCCGCCATACCAGTACATCCTCAACTTCTCCTGTCTCCCAATCCTTTCCACCCTATTTATCTGTGGATGCCTCCCTAATCTCTTCCCAGTGTACAGGTGGAGTATATGTGTCTCACTGTGGAAAATCATCCTCCATAAATACGTCTCAGTTTAAAATTCACCTCTTTTAATCCCCTCCCCTCCTCTCCCCGCACCCTCACCTGCCTCCAAAAGAAAAAAGACCAAATTGATCCGCCCTCGTCCAAGCGTAAAGCATGAAAAGTACCCCTCCCTCAAATTCCTAGCATCAGCCCATCTCAGTCCACAGCTCCTGGAGGGTGTTCAGACGAGTGTGCATGGAAGGATCATCTGAACACAAGCATTCACATACAAACACAGATTTAGTCACACACCTGCATGTATGCAAGTTTACACACACCCGCGCTAATCCCCGCCATGAGTCTTTCCAACACCCCCAAATCGTTGTTCTCCCCCCATTGAGGGGTTATCACCCCTCCCTTTCTGCCTCTCCACATTGGGCTTTAGTCCCCATGGGTGCAAACTGACTGGGAAGAGCTCAGAGCATGTGTGCCAGTGATAGTGCTCCCCCTTCTCTGGTGTCATGAGAGCTGAGCTGGGGATGGTGCTCTGGGTCTGTTCTGTCATCCAAAAAACACACAAAAACAGGGTTAGCTGTAGTCCAGGCAATATATTTATAACTTATCTGTCCCCATATTCCTCATGTCACTACGTTGTATTACTAGAACACAAGGAGACAAGATGGTCGTATCCCTGACTTCTGGGCTTAACGTCCCTCCCATAAGGATCAATCCTTTTGGATGTGTTGTACATATCCATGGCTAAAAGAATAGATTGGTTCTACTGATGCAGGACCTGGCTCATTGCAGAGGCAATATTTTACAATACGTTTTACCAAACCAGTCAAAAAGGGGGCCGTTTATATTGGCAAAGCACTGGTTTCAAACAGTCCTGGCAATTCTACAACTTAAACATTTGGTTACCAATGCATCGAGTTAAATTACACGAGAGCTACATGCCAATAGAGAGTATGGAGTAGAGCATCAATTACCTAAGGTATGAGTATACAGTATATGTAGCTATAAATAAATGTTAATCTGATTTTTATATGGTTTAAACATTTTTGTACACTGAAGCGAAGCCATTATAACTAGCTGGTATTTCAAAATTTGAAACATTTTTACTGTTTCATTTTCCGCGTACTGTGTTCCCTCCTCAAGCTAACCTTTCTCCTTGGAAGAGTACAAACTATCACACAGGGAGGGTGCAGGGGGCGTAAAAGCCAGAAAAGAGCAAATCCCTCATTAGCTTCCCCCCTTTGCTTAAATTACTCAATTTGTTTTGCCTGACCCCACCAAACCTGCGGCATCGTTAGTGAGAAGTTCCCTTTACTTTTAAAACACGTTCTTTGTTGCTTTAAATGTCCCACAAGGCAAACAGACTTTCAAGTTCCAGCTCAGCTATCCTCTGTTAGGTGTGCTCACCGAGCCCTTGACCTGGGGCTAACGGCTAAGATCTTAAAATGTGGTAAACTTCTTACCACCAATTCCCAGGGATCCAACCCTGTATTAACTGACTTTGATTGTAAGTGTTTCACGATGAAGTGTATCTCTTTTGAGCTGCAGTCAAAGTTTGTTACTTAACCCGAGATCACATTTCTGCAGAGACTTCGCAGCAAGAGGAGTAAAGTCCTGTCCTGTTTATTTAGTTTATACTTTATGTTGTCTTAATTTTGCCATTCTGAACTTTATTGGCAGAATTATTGATCATGTATCGTATTCCTCAACCAAAGCCACAAGAAGGGCCACAAACACAACAAAGTATGCATGACATATGTCTTTCTAAGTCCTTTTACAGAGGCAACTCTTAATTTGGCATATTTCTTTAGTCAACTGTTTCTGGGATGACTAAAACCGTGCTGATTGGGTTGGAGTAAAATGCCCACTCCTGTTCCATAATAGACTCAAAGCTTACTGTCTTCTCTTTTAAGAACAGGGAAGTAAAGGATTGAGGAGCAGATTATTACATAAGTAATAGTAACAGATAGGATTAAGGAAAAAGATGGCTGTGACATCACTTGAGTCTTTTCCAACACCAGACATTCAGATGGGGAAGCATGTCTGCGGATCAGCGTGAAATAATAAGATATGAAAATGACTCGGGGCGCTGGAGGAGCAGAGGGCATGGGATTGTGTACACCAAGTACTCCCGATGTCTTCCTGCTACGTGCAGTTCTACGTAGACCCCACCTGTGCAGCAATTGCTGTTTAAATGCAACTGATTATCTGGAATGAAATAAAACATGGAGTACCAACACGCTATCAGCATTCAGGTTTGTAAGCAGCTCTGTAACATTCAAAGGTCACTATATTAACAAATGTAACCTTTGAGATGGTGCTTTTTGATTATTTTTTTCCGGATTCGTTGGAGATGAAAAAAGATGCGGCAATATCTACATTATGCAATTTGTCAAGCTCCAATTCATGGGGCTTGATTCGAAGGACTAAGACAGTAATGTAGTCATTTTTTTAGTTTTGCAATGATGTGAAAAATGAAAAGCAACATTTGCCTGAGCAATGCCCCTTTAATGCTTAAAATAGGACATGAAGTGAAACTTCATGCGCTTTATCATACCACTGAATAGATTTTCACCTTTCTCACCTTCTTTGTCTTTTTGCCTTATTGCCTCTAGAACCTTGACAACTACAAGCAGACGTCAGAACAGTACAACGAGGCGGCAACTAGAGCGGAGGCCCACATCCAGTAAGTACTGTGAATTACTTTGCGACATCATTTTCTGTGGACTCAAACATTCGGTATACTCACTAAATGAATATGTCTGTAAATTACATTAGTTATGCTTTTTTTCCCCCTCTTTGCTAAAACTGCTCATATGACTTTAAGGCAGATGTTGTGTGACAAATTACAAAAATAAACACCCAAAGCCAAACCTCAGCAGAGTGGAGGACAGAGAGAAAGCGACTGACTACACGGCAGTAGGAAGTAGATGGAGAGAGACCCTCAGGGTGAAGGCTGGTCATAATGTCCGCAAAGGCACCATCTGTAGCTGCCTGACCGTTCAAACATTGATTTTGAGTTTTCTATGGTCACTTCTCGTCTCTCAGTTAATATTATTGTGGTTTCCTCTTTTAAATGAATTACAAGTAAGGCACTTCTGACATCCGTCACTGATCAGTGTTTTAATAAAATATATATATTTTTTTCAATATTTTTGAAGTATTTCAAACAATGGGATAAACATATTTTTTTAGTTCTGCTGGTAGGAAAATAGACAATGTCACAAGAAGCAGCGGTGCTCCTCTGGGACGGCAGAGTTCGTACTTCCCCTGCTGTCAAAAAACATGTCAGATTCATTTAACACTGAATTGCTGCCACACTGGCACCGATTTCCAACCTCTTTAACACCCGTTCTTCCTCTTTTTTTTTCATGAGAGAGAGCACAGGACTCTCTTTGAATCCAATTTAATCAGAAAGCCATTCATTTTCCCTTTTCCCGAGAAGGATTATTGTAAAAATGATTAAAGATGGCTCAGTAATTCACATCTATCTTTATTCATGTTTTTCGCACATGCTCATTCCTCACCTTTAAGTTCCTATTAACACGTACAACCTTTTTAACCCTTGTTCTGACGCCTTACCGTTCACTATTGAAACCTCTATCCGTTCAATGAAACAAACGTGTAAAAGTTCCACAGTTAACAGGAGCTACCTATTTACCTTCTGCTGCCAGCAGTGTGTGCAAGTCTAATGACATTCACCAGGAACATAAAAAACACATCAGAAAATGGAACAATCACTCTGCTGAACAGTAATTGTTTCATATATTAGGGTTAATTAGACGTTTTGCATTGTTATTTTAATAGCAATACCTGAACGGATACATGTTTATTGGATTATAAGGAATGAGTAAATATGTGGCTCAGGTCAATAAAGGGCCGTCCCCATATTATCAGTATTGTATTATAGTAGTAGTGCTTTCATGGAAACAGCAAGTCAAAAAAGTGGGTAGTTTTGCACCGCATGATGGATCCCAACCTCATTTTTTTTTGCACCTGGTCTGCTGATTTTAACGGAATACAATTCAAGGCCCAGATTTTGTCCAGCAGATTACATTAGCAAGGCGTTGCTATTGTCCATAGCTGCATGGAAGAGGTGAGAAGATCAACTCTGCATGAGTTTGCCAAAAGAAGCACATTTTGTCCTTCCACAATGTGTTGCTCATTATTTTTCCTCGCGCGCACAACATTTCACTCCCCTTTTTCCTTTTTCTATCTCTGCAACACACACAGGCCCACTCAGTATTCAGGCAGCCACGTGCGCGCCATGTTCTGTCAGCATTTGGGCAGCGTTTCATTGTGCTGTGGTCACGCTGTCGTTTCACACTACACTGACCATTCAGTAATTATTCTATTTACCCACTGCTGAAGGGAGGGGGAGCCACGGGGGGGGGGGGGCAAAGTCCACCACGTTATGTAGCGAGAGTATGTCTTCTTCTGTCTTTGTGTTTGTCTCCAGTTTTTGCTCATCCGTCGCTCTCTTATTGTCTTGTTATTCCTCTGCCCGTAGTTGCAATTTTGTCTCCCTTCATTCATTCATTTTAGGTAGCTAAAAAAAAAGAAGTGAAAGAGTCTGACTCTGTAACCCTCTTACTATGGAAAGATTATTTAACAGTGACATTTTTGATCCAGTCCTCTCTCCCTCTCCATGCAGCAAATATTGAAATCTAAAAGCCCAATGCTATGACTGCTGCTTTAAAGCAACCCAAATCCTTTTCATCATGCAGTAATAGCTCTTCTCCCCCACCCCTCTCCCATGAAAAGATCATTTAACAGTGAATTGCTAAAAAAAAAAAATACAGCAACCGTATTCTAAGGTAAGAGATGGAGGAATTATTTTCGAGATCAGATGCGGTTGTAGCAAATGATTCAGTGGCAGAGTGAGTGAAAGGGGTTTTTCAATGAAGGCAGATGCTGTTGATGGCCTTTCTGCAGGAAGTGATTAAGGTCAGTGGAAGAAAAGCTAAGAGGGACATTGATGTTTATTTGATAGGGACAAATGCATAATGCATGAAGTTACACAACCACAGTTCAATGTAATGTATCACAGCACTTATAGTGGCTGCTAATTCCCTATTTTTCCTGGGTCTTTCAGGGACAGTGATTTTCAATTAGTTGTACTGGATAGCACCATTTTGAAACCATCTTTGTCATTTCCAGTTGTTTATTGACATTCTTTGTAGTCCCTCTTAGGCTGCTTATGCCTAGCTGTGGTCCCAAAGTGCAAAACTCAAAGCTAAAAGCTGCCTCTCACACCAGAGGAGGACACTGTTGATTGCAGAGCGAAGGAGACCTGCTGGGTTATCTCCGTTCTTTTCCTACACTGGACTGGTCACACTCTCTAAAACATTATCCTCGAGTGGGGACATGTTGAGTGGTAAAATGTTATCTAGTGCTATTTTCGCCTTGCCCGGCCCAACTACACGGGTCATTTCGGAGAAGTTGATCCATTAGCCTTGCCTTCGAGTAGCAGACTACCCAGATTCCACAAAAATACCTCACCTAAGAGACCCACAACATTGCAGCTTAGCTTAGAATCTGAAAAAAATGCATTAATCCTCTTTAAAAGTACTTGTTTCCCTCAGAGTGTTGGCAAAGACAGAACCGAAGTAAACCTCCGGTGGGATGTCTGTGAGGATTCAGCATGAAGTAACTGCTGACAGTTTGTGGTTAAAAGCCCTCTTTCATGTGGGTTTGTTATATCTACCTTGTTCTGTGTGTGTCTGTGGTGGTGGTGTGTATGTAGCATGTCCAATTAGTGCAACAGACAGCTGGCGAACTGTAAGGATCTGTGACCCACAAGGTAGTAGCCTTCCAGTCATTACAAGAGACAAGACCTGTCTGCACTGGGTGGTCCAACGAAAATGTTCTATTAAGACAGAAGGCTGCAGTCCTCACACACTCTGCCTGAAGTTACTGCTTCTGCGCATCTCCTTTTTGACTGCCTCTGTACAGTGTGTGTATGTGTATATACAGCAACACAGGCACACTACCCTGCCAAAGAATTATAGACCGCTGCCATTTGGTCTTTGCAGTGAATGTAGGTACACGTAAGAAGTCAAGCAAGTTTACAGTCACATGTTACATTTTTTTAAAAGTTGCATCTTCCAGGTTTTGGTCATTTATGGCGGATGTGACCAGATGTGTCGGCATTGATCAAATTAAGTTCTAGCCTAGCAGTCAAATAAAAGAGTTCTCTGCAACTTGTATAATAGTTTAGTTACCAAAGGCCTGACATGAAGGTTGAGTCACACGGAGTAAGGAACGATATTATTCTCATCGGGTCGGGTTGGTTAGAGTCCCTCTATTTCGCTGCGTCTTCCGTCTGTGTGTAAAATTGCCAACTGTAAAAGATTGTGTTTTCTATTTCCTCTGACAATGCGCTGTGTCATAATCATCTCTTAAGAAAAGAAGTGGCTCATCAGAATGTGAAGTGCGAGTGTCGAAGAGTATGTCCTGGTACTGTTGACCCTTGCTGCATACTCATAATACTGCTCCCTGTGCCTGTGTGTGTTCTCAAATTGAATCTTTTGAGATCAACTTCCCTTTGGGTTGTATCTGCTTTGTTCTTGGGTCGCATTTGGATGAGATCTGATCTGCTTGATTTGATTCATAGGATCTATTTTTCTCTGGTACGATAAAACAACTCATAACAATTCAAATCCAAATGTAAATAGCAAGCCAAATGCAAAAAAAAAAGAAAAAAGGCCACAGATGGAAAGCGATGGCAGTGAGACGTTGCAGAGAGCTCGCTTCAACCGGCGTCACCCGCAGCTGGAGTGAGTCGTGCAGCCGCACGCCGGCGGATTGAGAAGCTATCAGCGACGCAATAACACGCACGCACTCAAGGCCCCTTATCTTGTTCCCTCATGTCACCTGTTTTAATGAAACACTCGCCTTATCCCCTCCCATCTCGCTCTCCCCGTGTTCCCACAAAGTGAGTTTGGTGGGGATCAATCAGCTAGACTAACAGAGAGCGAGTTGTCCTCCGAGGCTCCGACCTCGCTCCAACACGTCAGCTGCCAGCAGGTACTGATGGAGGTCTGTTCGCCTTTTGTCCAGGGCCGGCCACTTGTCTTAGGCGTTTGTGCCTGTTCTGTCGGAGCTGGGGTGTTGAGTTTATGAGCGTATGATTTAGTGTGTTAGTGATTATTATGATTCCTCAGACAAACCTTGACAGGCTTTGTGATCTTTCTTTAGTTGGGATTTGGATGCAAGACTGAAATTTAGATTATTTTTTTTGTCAGTTGAAATGTAATGTGTTTGTGTTCCATGTGGTTTTATAAAACCTTTACAAAGCCTCTCCCGGCACAAGATGCATTCTCTGTAATTTTTTTTCATCTCACCCCGGCAGTGACATTTTTGATCCAGTCCTCTGTCCCTCTCCATGCAGCAAATATTGAAATCTAAAAGTACAAGGCAACGAGTGCTGCTTTAAAGCAACCCAAATCCTTTTCATGATGCATCAATAACTGTTCTTTACCCCGCCCTCCTCCTCCACCACACGCACTCACACTCTCACACCAACTTAGGCACAGAGAGAATAATAAAATGAAGGCGCCTGTAAAATTTTTCCTTCTTATTGCTTTATTCCCTAATGTCACGCTTTGCAGCAACTCAGAACCTGAGCTCTCCTCATGAAAAGAGCACACTGCCAAGGTGAGACCGAACATAATGAAATACTTTAATAATTTGAACCTAATCTTTCTGCTCCAACTCGTGCCCATATTAATGCAAACCGTCACGGGAGGAAAGCGATTGGAGTGTTGTTTTGCTTCTTCGTACTGCAAAAGTAGCCCATCAAACTAGCTGGGGCGGCTAATGTTTTTTCTAATAAGAGCTCACCTTTAATTTCAGTCAAACGAAGCAGTTGGGGAAGATTAGCATAGGCAATTTTCTGCTTCAGATTCCATTATTAAAACACTCCTGGTATCGGGAAGTGTGTCTTGTTGAATAGAGATTTTTTCTTTTATTTCTATTTGAGCTTGAGTTAATACCTTGGGGCTATTGTTGCCGTTATCTCCTCCTCTTAGAAAGGGATTCAGAATGCCGACGAGCCGTCAGAGTGCAGTCAAACACCCGCCAGTCGAATCATTTTAATCATGTGATTGAAACTCGTGGCCACGGATTGTGAACTGACCAACACAAGAACTTGGTCTTCCCTTTCAGTGCAACAAAACCAACTCTAAGTTATCAAGCGCCGACCTTTTCAGAATCACATGTATAATAAAGCTATTAAGTATTTTAATATTAGCTCCAGTGGACACATTCAAATGAATCTGTTTGGCTTTAATATGATTGAAACTGTGTTTATTAACATCATCTATTGAATTACATAGACCACGATAATACCAAATATGTGATGTCTTGGCCGTACATTACGTGCTGTGCACTAAAATTCAACTGCCATCTAGAGCGCGGAGCGGTGGGGCAAAGGCAAAAGGCAGATTGTGATGGTTGCTACGGGTTACTGTTTGTCTACGCTTGCGAGCTGCGGGAGTCATTTATCATTTAATAAGTCACTGTCACATCTGTCTCTCTCAGGTTGCATTCACTTTGCTATTCATGAATATTCTCCCTCTGCTAGTGATTTATTTAATCCTGTCGCTCTACCCTTCACTTCACACGTAGACACCCACACACACTCGGACTAAACAATACACGTACCGATGCAGATGAACTTCTCCCACAGTCGTCCGTGCGTACAGTTAATCACACACGTGTAGTGCATTTAGGAAGCCCGGTTGAAATACACTCAGACCAAAAGCCTCGTGTGCAGTGTGCACTTGTCAGTGAAGGCAGCGCTTACTGAGCTCAGTCCTGTGTGCGTGATTCTGTAATCACTCGGAGGGACGGCCTGAGGGCAGTTTGTTTTCTGTGTGTGCGTCTGTTCAGCTACACAAAATAAATACACCGAAGCCTTGCCTCGCTGTGGCTAATTGTACTGATAACATTATGAATATTTGTAAAGTTAAGGTAAATGACTTAAATACACAGAGCGTGCACACGGAGGTAGACCACATCGATTCTGTTTAATACTATTCTATTTTAATTCAGTTCAACTTCATTATTGACCTTTTGTAAGAGCAGCTGACAAAATGTATTAAAAGCCGTCACGAATGAAAAGTATTTTTGTTATATAATGCCATGAAAGCAAAATATATCATGTTATACCAATTACTATTTGACCTACAATCACCATGTTCACTCACCTGGGTTTTTTCTTTTCTCTTGTGTTGTCTCCTATTTTCTACACTGACTGCACATATGAGAGATCGAACAAGATGCAGTACTGTGAATGATATGGTGTGTGTGTGTGTGTGTGTGTGCGTGTGTGCGTGTGTGTGGGCGTGAATGTGAGTGTACATATCCATATCCCAATCCTCCCCGTTACGAGTTCTTTCACAACAGCAGGTAAATTACTACAAGCAACAGAGCACTCAAGGATTACCGTCATGTGGGATTAGCATTCACTACCTGTGTGTGTGTGTGTGTGTGTGTGTATGTATGGATGTGCTTTTGTCTACACCAACTGTATGTAACTAGTGTATGTGTTAGTAAGAAGGAAAGAGAAAGTTTGACTTTGACCACTGAACTGCTTTGTGGATGCATAATTCATCTCCCTGCACCTGCTGCAACGCGAAGCCTCTTGAAACTATCTTGTCCAACTGCGACTGAAAAAAACCTGTGAACAATCTCAAGCATTTTCTTTTACTTTGCTGCTCAGAATATGGTGGCGTAAGTAACCATTTTCTTTTGTTTTTCATTGGCACACCACTTGTGCCAACGAGGTTGTGAAATTTGTCAATCGCACTAAGAGTTATTAATCTATTTTAATTCAATTAACTTTCTCACAGCAACCCCCAATTTGACAACATTATGCCGTCATTGTCAGGGACTTTAACTATAGGCTTATATTGCACTGCATCTTAGCTACTCAATGTTCAACATCTTTTACAGCTTTGACTGAACATTAAAGGAAAATTCAGATTTCTAATAAAACCAAGATCTTAGTTTCATGGTTGTTCATAATCTGTTTGATCAGGTCAAATGATACGCGCCTTCTATTACGGCCACGGCTGATCTAAGCTCGAGGTTTGTCTGTGAAATCAAAATGATACTAATTGAGAAATTTAAGAGACTTATGTGGGGAAGAAGCAGGTTCTTTTTGTGTGACAAAGAGGAATTTACTGCTCCAGTTCTCATGTGATGAGCTTTAAAGCTATCAGCATTTAGAGGAGATCCATAGATTCACACCCTGTTGAAGAATTTCTATTAAGCAGTTTGATTTAAGTAAGGTGTAATGTCATGTTTACTCCCAAGAAATGTCTAAGTGTATTAATCTAAAATGATGTCAAAAGATGAAACAGAAGAATTACTTGACACTAGATGTCATTATTACAAAAGTGCTCTGTATCTGGCGATGAATAAATAGAGTTACAATACCACCATATCAATCAGCAATCTTCATTGGTGTTTTTATCAATTTTGGGGAATTCAGAAGTCCAACGTGATTATCGCAGCCAAGAGAGCAAACCGAGCCGGCATCAGTTGGCAGCGCTGCGTTGTATCCACACTGACTCTCCTCTCCCCCCTCTGCTTTGTTGTGCAGACCTCGACAGACGGCGTCAGTGTGCACCGAGCTGCAGGCCAAGGTGCTGCAGTGCTACCGAGAGAACCCACAGCAGACCCTGCACTGCTCCGGCCTGGCCAGACAGTACATGACCTGTGTGCAGCAGGCCAAGAAGGTAGACCACCGCCTGCATGCTGTACCACTGGCTCAGAGTGTTGAACGTGTGTGTGTCTGTGTCTGTGTGACGGGTATTTCCACGCTTCTCTGCTTTCCTTCAATTTCAAACTCCCATTGTTTAATCATTAACCATTAGCACACCACACTTATTCCCTTTGAGTGACACACTCAGCCCGCAGTACTTGAAACAGCTTCTTTTTTCTTTGAGATTTTTTTAATTAGTTTCCCTTTTAGAAAAAAAAGAGACTGGAAGATAGCAGGTAATTAGTAAAAAGTGTAAGGAGTTTGGCAGTGACACTGACAGTGGAACAAAAAGGTGAAGGGACAAATAATCCTTTCACTCCTAACATGGAATCAGTTAACTTGAGAGAATTGTAATCTGCATGTTGGGTTACTTTGACACTTATTGTGCGAATTTTAAAGTCACCAGGGGTGCACAGTGTTTTGAAACTTTGTGACAGGAAGATTACACCGTTATTATTGTATTAAAATGAGTTTGGGCATTCAGCCCTTTGTAATGAATTCTGCATTCTGCCGATACGCTGCCAAATAGTGTTCAAACCCTACGCTTATCTACAAAGTGCTTATTTTAACCAATTTCTCCTTCAAATAAACAATGATGACCGTGTGCAATTTGCACATCATAATTGCGACAAAACACACTGCCCCGTAGTTTAAAAAAAAGATAAAAGTGCTGATGAATCTGGCAGTTTAACTAGTCGATGAAAGCAAGTATTCAGTATTCTTAAGACGGTTCAAACAATCTATTTGCCGGTGGGGTGATGCTCTTTGGGAGACTAAACAGGGTATTTGTTCTTTATTTTTAGTGAGCATTTGTATAAGTCAGATTATGAGTGTAAAAGTAAAATGCAGAGTAAACGCAAGCTGTTTTTCTCTTTTGATGCACTTGTTTTATACAGATTCAATCAGGCATCTCCTTGACAAAGTCAGTGTGAACGGAAAGGAAGAGAGAGAGAGGGCGAGATTAACGGTCGGGTGAAGAAAAAGAGAAAGCTTTTGGCCGTGTCAAACGCTTTGACGCTGCAGCCCTCGTCTGCGAGGGAAAGGGTTGAGCCGGCTCACACCCTACACGGCCCTCTGAATAGCAATGCAAGGGCCACAGCTTCTTCTCTCGTGGCAGCAGGTGGAGGAGACAGTTGTTGGTAAAAGAGGGGGACAGGGTTTCAGGAGCTAAACATCCCGGTGCTTCGTGGAAGACTCATGGTTTTAGATCTGTCGACTGACCAAACCTAAAGGTTGTACAATTCTTGGAGTTAGGCCCCTTTTTCAAAATCCCCTGTGGTCGCTGTCTAAACAATGATCTTGATTCCATAGCATTTTATTGCTGACATTCTCTCTGTCTAACCTTTCTTTTTGGGATAATCCAAGAGAGATTAAATCTCTCTTCAAGAGTGACCTGCGGTACTCCTTTGAAGCTGGTGAGATTTTTTAGGTTGACCTTTAAGACTTCTGAAGAGGGCTCCATCCCAAGCTCAAACTTTAAGAAGCATATAAATGTTTTGAGATTTAGAATGTAGATGTTTTTAAAATGTAGCAGACCTCGTAATTGAGCGTCCAATTGATCTGCACGTCCAATGTACATCCCATATTACATCCTTGTTCTCTCCCACATGTTCCTTGGATCTTTCAGTCTTTCATGCTGCTATCACTGCTCCACTGATCCATCCTCCATTTGTCGTCGTCCCCCTAAATTAAAGCCTCCGTCTCTGCTCATCTGTGCACACTTTGTGACATTGGCCAGTGCATAACTGCCAACTCTTTGCTGCCAAAAGGTTTGTATCGTTATTATACAATTAGACGTTGTGCGAGATACCTGGTGGCCAAACACACACGCATGCACATTTGCCTCTCGCTCTAATCGAACACGCAGACCGTGGCTGCGCCTCTTCTAGTGTGCGTTCCTGATACCCAAGAAGCAGATCGACAATATCCTGCTTTACTCCAGGTTCTCTGGGGGTTTGTTTAGGTCTACAAACTGGGGTACATAAGGCCTCACTTCATTTGTGAGCAAATGCTTTGCAGTTGCAATAATGAAACCTGCTGGACATTAGTAAGCCTTTTAAAAGAAATTTAAGTGTGAATTGTAAGTGACCAATTATTGTGCTATGAGCAGTTATGTGGCCCATGAAGTTTTGCTAACGAGGCTTTCAGGGGGTCTGAAGTATCCATCGAGGGCTCTGGGAGATTGCGTCGGCGAAAGCAGTCGAAAACCGAATGCTGCAAATGATTATGAAATACAAATGACTGGAAAATAGAGAAGGGAGCCCACACGTAGAGCTGCTTCTGATCATTCAGCCTAGATGGAATGAAACCAGTGGGCAGTCCTGAGACGCTGCTGGACACAAATGCAGATGTCCAGCCTGCCTGTCTATAAATGGCTGTGACAGAGGCAGCAGCTCGGCAGCACAGAGCACATGGACGAGAGTTTTACTAGCTAAAGTTTCAGAATGGCTGCAGGTAGTAACGGGCCAACGGGTATGCACTGCACATTTAATAATAATGTGTAAAGTAATGAGGGAGCGCACTGCATCATATTTGATCCTGAAAAGTGATATTCTACAGACCCGTTCAGAACATTTTGTGAACAATGAGACTGCTAATAAATGAGGTTTTACTTTTCTATAGATCAAGTGGCCTTGTGGTCGTTCCAAAACAGCAACAGAAGGTTTAATGATCAAGTAATCACTAGGGATGGGCGACGTTTGGGGTTTTTCCGATACCGGTGTTAAAACGGTTTAACACAATGCATGAAACCGATTTAAAGAAAGGTTTTCTTTTATTACCAAGGCAATATTTTTCTTAAAATTGAACAATATATTAATACAAAGAATACTGTCAATATAAAAAAATACAAAACACTTACAAGTTGTTAACTTCGTACTATGAATAATATATACATTTTTTTCGCTTTCAAAAAGTTTTGCTCATTGTGTCACTGGAAAATAAATCTTTTAACAGATAATGTCAGATTTGTTATGATTAGACGTCTTACTCTGGGATAAAACTTTTGGACAGTGGCCTAGAGCCCTTTGTCATTTTTAAAGAGTACTTATCTGCTACGCTGAAGGATGACAATGACACACGAACATGTATTTGGGATGCACTCTGGAAAGTTTGTGTTCCTCCCTCACGGCGCAAGGTCCGTTCTTTCCTCGCCTGCATCCGCACTGTGGGTCGCCCGGCTGACGCTCGCTTGTAAATGTTCATACGTAGGCTCTGCTGTATCTACTGTACGGCATCTATCTGTTCCTCTGTGTCAGCCTGTCGGTCAATCAATCTGCTCCTCCGTCTACTGCGCCAGTGTTTTGATCTGAACATCACTCAAGTATCTATCTCACTTTTTCTATGTCTACCCGCTTGAAGTCTACCCAACTCACTATCTACAGTGGCACAGCCTCCCTTATATGTCACTCAAAAGTGCTTTTATGTTCTTATGATTCATGCACGCACACACACACACACACACACGCACACACACACATTCCACCACACGTTTTGCCATCTGCCATCCATTAAAGGCAGTTGCTTCAGGATGTGGCCTTGCACCCCCACGCCCCTTGCCTCCCCCGTCTCCCTCCTGTCGCTGGTTGGGCCATTGTCATGCATATGTCACCTTATAAGTGTAAGTGTGTGTGGTGTGTGTGTTAAGGATGCAGGGTAAATGTCAGCTCACCAAGGCCCGGCGTTCCTCGCAGCTTTGTGGGTTTTGTCCCTCTTTGGTTTGCCGTTATCTTTTATATTGTCAGCATATGGTCACTGTGATTGACAGGTTGTTCATGTTCAGTGTGCGTTAGCGGGAACGCAGTTTGTGCGTTTTCCGTGAGTCCACCCTTGAACCCCGCTCATCCTCTTCCTCTCGCTTTCATCCTCCTCCTCAGTGAAACAAAACACCCATCTGCAAAGTCACATTCAAGAACAAACCACCACTTACTAAAAGTGTCAGCCCCACCTCCCTGATGCTCCAAAGCTTCAGCGCCAACCATTTGTAGAATTCTCGTGCTGTGCCATTTAACATTAGCAGCTGCCAACGGCATTGTAGCAACACTTGCCCATGAATCCCACATACTTGAACCACTTGAACTCGTCGACGCTGATGTGTGAGCATGTGCCGGGCTCGGAGATGTTTGGTTAAGTGCCACTCTAGTTGCGCCTTGATTACTGAGGCAGAACCGCGGAGTTGCCGGAGCAAAGCGGCACGTGTAATAGGTTGCTTTTGTACTTGCACGTATGGTGACATTTTTAAAGGTAATCAGCAGTCTGTCTTTTCCCAAATGTGGCTTTTAAATGGTGCCGTCACAGCTTGAAATAAGTAAAAAAAAAGGTTACACTAATGTTGTTGCCTACATGTGTTAGTGGCCCATAAAAAACAACAAAAAGGGGTTTCAACGTTAACACCATCTCATTTTGAAGAAAATAAATTGTGTGCGTGTGTGAGCGATATAGTTTATAGTGCATGGGTCTGCAGATCGTTCCTGCCGCATTTAAGTGCTAATCTCTTAATGTGGCCTCCGTCAGTTGTGTTGGTGTCTGTGCGTTGCATCTCTGTTTCTGTTTCCTCCTTTAAAACATTTCAACTTGACATTTTCCATATTAGCCACTTTTAAACAGAGGCTAACTCAACAATGTTATCGTAAGGACCCTTCCGTGTCTAAATGTTGTGCCTGCAGCATCTTCAGCACCTCACAGATAATATTCAGTCCCCAAAAAGTGGTTAACCCTCCATCGGAGGTAATAGGATGTATGTATTTCTGGTCTGTTCTCCATAAAGAATCTTCTGTAGTATTAATGAAATTACCTACCTGGTGCTTTAATGCCTCCCCACCAGGGATAGCAGCGACCACAGGCTATGTTTTGCGAATGCTGTATATTAACATTGTCTGGAGGAAATTTCTTCAAGTCTCTCTGAGACTTAAAGGATGAACTAATTAGGGCTTCGGGCGTAGCGATCAATGGAATAGGACATAACATTTGCAGCTCCTGCAATAATCCATCAAACATCCTTCCAGAGGCACAGATGTTTTACATTTTCTTGTTGAAAGTTTTTCCCCATACTTCCAACTGCTTGCTGACAAGAACGGTCTATGACTCTTTTCCTAAAGATTCATCCATTGACTATCTTACAGAAATCTAATTGACCATCTCATCAAGTTCAGTTCAGTCTATAGTAGAAAAGATATAGTGGTATTTTGAGGGCCAGACTGCAGAGGACAACGTGAACAACTGTGTTGATGCTCTGCGGTGAGCCAGACGCCAACGTGAGGGTTGTCTCTGTCTTCCCTGATTACACGGCGAAGAGGACTCCGGCCCGAGGCGCCTTCAGTGACATCTGACGTTCCAGCTCTGAGAGATAGCAGGGATACAATTGGACCTGCTTTTCCATTTGTGTTATGCATAGCGGCGCGGGAGGACGTTTCCATCACAAGAGGATTCTTTATTAGATACTTTGAAATCAATGTTTTCCTGTTTAAGCAAATCCGACAGCTTTGGGGCCGATAATGATCAGCGATAAACTAATGAATGCTGGTTAAGCCAGTCATTTTTCATATTGCAACTTGTGTGTGTCTAGAGGACTGCATGATGGCGAAGAGATTAGATATTCTAGCTCTCACGTGCTTATTTGTTAACTAATCAATTTTTTAATTTGTTCTCTTTTCCTCCACTGTCGTCTGTTGTTCTGTTGCACAAAACGCCATGTAAAATTCCTCGTATGTCCAATCATACCCCGGCAATAAATGTTTTCTGATCCTGATTTATGTTACTCAACTCTGAAAACTGTCCATTGACTGACTGATTTAAAAAATGTTATGTTGTTATACCACAATTTTTTCTCTACCTATATTTATATATTTGATGGTCAAAATTGTGATGGTCAAAACTTTATGGGTCATAGTGATTTCATAAAAGACAGTTTTTTTTTCCATAATTCATAATGGTTTTGCTAATTATAACATTTCCCACACAATAAAATGATGTCATGTAAGGGCCGTAAACTGCAACTGCAAGAAGGGCAGTAATTCTAGTTCATTCTTATTTTAGGTTTTTCATTTCATTCCATTGCAGTTCTTTGGCCACATATTTGAAAAATGCATAAAATATCCCATTGGCATATACCTGCGTTGTGTTATAAAATACATATTGCCCTTCCAAATACAATCACACATGCTGGTTCACATATTTATGTCTCTTTATGGCTTTCTCGCTCTGTCCTTTCTTCATCGCACCTCTCCTTCACATCCATTATCTCCTGGCGACTACATAAAGACATAAAGATTATCTGTTCTCTCTCCTGCCCCTCCCCCATTTCTTTCAGCAGTCCTCTTTCTACGATCCACTGATCGCCATCTGAAACACGTGATGGATTTGTATATTGTGACAAAGGGACCCAGCCGGTGTGGAGGTGTTGTTCTCAAAATGGAATCTTCACTATCATATTCTTAGATATCTTACCTGCTCAATCTCACTGACATTCATATTTCATATCTGTATGTAGTAGTCGTGCAAACTAGTCAATGACAAGGATGCCACATTTGGTGCTGTTACTTTGGAAAATGTATTGAAGGGATCACTGAAGGGATCGCCTCAGGAAGGAAAACAAATATTAGGGGTTGGTAAATAAGTTATTGAGACAAAAGGATGTGTCAAACTAAAACAAAATACAATAAATATAACATACACTTTTATTGCGCAATTACTAGTTCAAATAGAAAGTCAGTTCAAGGGGATGAGTCCTATCATACTATATCATTCAATGGTTGTTAAGATATTTCAGTCTGGTCCAAAGTGGTGGACAGACATGAATAGAATAAAAATATCCATACATTTATCAAATGTGGGTACATTTACATGTTCTACTTGTTTAAACCTTTTGGGTAAAATCTCCCTTCAAATTATCTGACCACCCTTGAAAAGAATCTTTATATCAAACTTCATCAAATTACATCATTGACTTTGACTTCATACATTAAATCAATAACTGTATCTTTAGTATTTGATGGCTGATTTCCAGACAGACTGAGCCGCTGACGGCTTCTCTGCAGCTACTTAACTGGCTGAACTAATTCATATGGAATGCAGGCTAAACAGTCTGTCCGCACAGAACAGAGACCCTCTGGCAAGATTTACAATCTCTGAACCCACCGGCTATCAATCACTGGTTCCAGATTAGCTCATGAACTGACTCATTTGGGAAAACCAATCGTAACTTTCATGTCGTCTCTGAAATACTCCAGGCTCACATTTCAAGTTGCTAATTGGACTGTCAACAATGAGCAGCGGAGGTAAAAGTCTAGCCCTGGATATCTGCTGTCCACAATGCAATCCTGATAACATAACCCCTGGTCCTAAAACGCTTTGCTGTCATATCAATACCCGATGAGTCACAAAGTTGATGCTGTTGGGTTATAAGCAAGCAACAGCCAGACCGACCAATACAGACAGAGTAAATCATCCGTTACGATGGATCTGTGAATGGAACTAACCAGCAAACGGACTGATTGAGAGGCTTGCTCAAAGGACTGACTGATTGACTGATTGGCAGTCTCACTGACCGTGTAATCAGTTAAAGTTGTCTCTTTATTAAACGGCCACAGCCCTTCTGGGACTGTGAGACATCCCTGCCTGGCAACCGTCTCCGTTCTTCCAGAGTGGACGGAGAGAACTGAGTGCTGTTAGCACTGAGCACAGAAGACAGTTATTGATTTTCTACTCCTCTATTATTTTTGTTTGTCACAGAGAAAAGGCAAGTCTGTTTGTGTGTGTGTATGTGACTGACGGTCGCCTTACATTGGATGCAGATGTGTTGACCTGTGTGTCTGCTGTCAATGTGGCTCATTACCCCAGAACTGGGGGAGTGGGAACACACCCAACGAGTGTATACAGTTGCTATACAGTTGCAATATAGTGTGAACATAGCGACCCATCTACTCCTCACACTTCTCCCTTATTGGATGGGAGATAACAGGTAGACAAAAACATGTGTTAGTGTGTCTATATGTTGGGTATAAGGTTATAACGTCAGCGATAATGAAGTGAAATAGTTTGAATAGGTTTGACTTTTTGGACCGAAGAATTGGTTCCAAATAATTTATCAGAAATTATTCTTGGAACGTACTCATTCCCTCTGGTAGCAAAACAAAAGATGTTAACATTACATGGTGTCGGATAAGAACATCTTTGTTTGAATGGTGTCTTGCGTGTTTCTGTAGTTTTGTCGTTGGATACATCTCAGTGGATCCTCACACTTACAAGCATGCACTTTGATTTTATCTGTTCTTTTTTCTCTATTCCCTGTTTTCTGAGACATTGTTGCTTGCACAGATCGTGACTCTCAGACTGCTATTGTGTGAGTTTTTTTCTCTCTCAGATTACTCCTCTACCCTCTTATTTATTTATTCATTTGCAATATTTCTGTTTAAACTGTAATATGCAGTTTCGACCGATGAAATTAAGCCTTGAAACTAGAAACAATTAGAACAATCATTCTCCTATTGGGTGGTGTATGCCATCACAACTGATATCCTCATGTTATTCCATTGGGGCGTTGAAAGGTCAGCCCCATATTCACTGTGGCATTGTGGGATATCTCCTTTCAGCCAAGGACCAGGTCAGGTTCATCACTCAGGGAAGATAACTTCTAGGTGTCTGCATCTGTAGTAAAGCCTCAGAGCACAAACTAGGAAACCGAACCGACCGGCCCCAAAGCATTGTTTCATTGGTCAGTACCGCATCTGGCCCTCCATTGGCTGGCGAATCCTGACCAGGTTATTGCAGCAGCAGGACGGAAATCTGGCAACAGATGTTTTACGATTGCACAGAAGCAGTCTGCGTACCAGGAGAAGGACATAAGCTGCAGCACAGGAAATCTATGCAAGCAGCAATGAAGCTGCAATATCAGTGTATCAACCGCCAGCAAGGGCTGTGTGACTACAGGGTTTACGTTACATTACAAAATGTTAATGTGGAATCAATAACTCATGTTCTCAAATTGACCACACTCTTGAATAAGAGGAAAAGCTTCATGCAAAATCTGCTGCTAAACAAAAGGTATTATTGAACCTCCAGTCGGCAGCATCTACTCACATACTGGAAATGGGGTGACAATAAAATGAAAGTAGCTCTCAGTATAGCAGCAGCACAAACTGCATCATGGAATGACCATACATTTGATTCAGCACGTCTTTAAAACGCTTTCAATTGTAGCTGAACATTATACCTTGACGGTGTTAGGATTTATTGCCAGACTGGACTGGATTGGACCGCACTAGTTTTAGTTGTGTGTACCCATTACACAGTTGCACTCTGATTACACAGAGTGCAACTTGCAAGTTGAGCACAGACCTTGAGCTTGAATATTTGGCTTCCCTCCCAACCCGATTGCATAAAAAGCTCCTCCTGTTTTAAATGATCTAAGTTTACATGGCGGCATTCCAAATTTGGACCTGGAGCAGCAAATTGAACCGTGTATACTGTCGGAGGTGCCAGGGGTCAGTTTGAAATCCAGGAACTGCCTCATACACAATGCATGAGGCATCATGTCGCCTCACTCCTACCAGCGTGGCAATACCTACGGACACCGGCGCCACACAATCGCACGTGTCTCCATATGCACACCTGCGTGCATAAAATACAAACGCAGTCAGAGCCACTTTCATGCACGTATGCAGAGACACTCCGTCCCCCTTATATTCCCAGGACGTGAGTGGAACGGTGAAGCTAAATCTCTGTGTTACATTTGCATCTCCATCTCCAATTCAATGGCGCAGTGTGCGATGCCCTCGGATGCACTTGGCATGTGACAGCTTACCCGTCCGCCAGCACGTCTGCCTGCCAGCCGCGCATGAAGGTAGTTAGCATGCCAGCTATCCCATCCAGCAGCAACAGGCTAATGCTTCAGTGACCCTGGGTTGCCTCGATGTTTCTCTCTGTGACGTGTGTTCGTACGCGTATTGGTGCCAAGTCACGCAGTTCAAAGCCCATTGACATTCCTGGAAACACGGGTGTGTAAGTTTCTTTCTCTAGTTCTCAAGTTGACTAGTTTTGTGTAGTGTTCAAAGCCCCTCACCAGAAACAATTGCTCAGAATAATGCACAGACCTTGTAGGGCGTTGTCTCATATAGGAGCTGCTCGGATAGAGGACAGAGGTGATACTTACATTTACTCAACTGCATTTGTCATGTTGTGTGACTCTTTGGCTGCTGTGTTTTTGTGTGAACGATTGGATTTCCCATGATGCATACTGACTTTTGTGAGCTTCCCCTTGGATCCCAGTAATGAAAATGTATTGTCTCCACCCCCCGCCCCCCCATCTTTTTTTCCAGGGCTCACTGACGAATCACGGCTGAGAATCCCAAAGGAAGCAGGACGAGGAGAAGTCAAGAATGAGAGAGCATCAAATATTCCCATTTCTCGCTTCCCTCTGTCGTTTCTTCTACCCAGCCAACCATTTATTTAATCACCATCACTAAATAGCCCGTCCTCTTTCCCACTCCCCGTGCCTCCTGGTTTTTGAGTGTATTATCTTAACATGCCACTCAAGGGTGTATGATGTGTTGATTTATTGCCGTGTTGCGTCGGCACACCCCTTCCAAAGCGGAAATAAATCCCAGTGGTCTGGTGGTTATGAGACTGTAGGTTAGGCATTATGTGTGTGTGTGTGTGTGTGTGTGTGTGTGTGTGTGTGTGTGTGGTGAGGCAAATGTCTTGTCATGGAACGCTCATAATGCTTTCACTGCAGAAAATGGGGTTGAGTGCATCCTTATGACAATGCTGTGCTGTACTCATGGTTGCATTAAGAGATAGAAGGTAAAGGCGGTGAAGGAAATCAGGGATAAATAAAATGGAGAACAGATGACTGGTGAAATGTTTATGTATTAATATGTATGCATGTATGTATTTGTTTCATGTGTTTCCATTACACACATGTACAAAAGGTGCCTGTGTGAATGCATGCACACGAGCGACACACCGGACAGTCCACACGTTGTCCCTGCTAGCCGTGTTTCCATGGTGACTGCAGGGGGTTCTGTGCTAGCAGCAAGGTGTGGAGGAACCTTCCAGATAACCCTGAAGGTCAGCTTACGAGCTTCAGCTCATGGCACTACTCTGTACTCACACACTTAACCCTCTTTGTGTGTGTGTGTGTGTGTGTGTGTGTGTGTGTGTGTGTGTGTGCATGTGTGTGGGTGTGTGTGTGTATGTGCCTGTGTGTCTGAAAGAGAGTGTCTCGGTTAAGATGCATTTCCACTTATATATGGACATGGTTGGCCACCCTCAGAATGACAGACGCTTGTTATCGCACACACATACATATTGCACACATACACACTGTCGCACAGCAGAGAATATTAATGGAATTGCAATATGTCCTCATAGTTGTTCCTGGATAAAAGTACACATTCACACACACGTGATCGTCTCTGTGAATGAAGTACAGTGTGTTTGTTAATGATAGCAGCGAGGATTGATCTCTCGATCACAGTTTGACTCCCAGTTGCCGTTTTGGCATCGATTACCCCATTACATTTACAGCGTCATCGACCAATACATACAATATATGCTTTATTATATTACAGTGTGAACTGTTTGTGCCTATCATTTCTGTCAGTTCAGTTTTGTGGGCGAGCCGGCTAACACCTCCAACCGCAAACTCCACTTCCTCACCAGGGATTAGGCAGCTCTAACCCAACAGACATGATGCACATATAATAAAGCCGGCACCATATTAGAGTTTTCAGTCAGTGCTCTCATATCCCTCCTCTCTCACTGACATTTCTTTACAAATACCAGCCTCTATTCACTCTGTTATTGCCTTCTCCCATTCAGCAATTCTCTGATTAAACAAGATCCTGAAAAGCCCAGCCACTGCTATCTGCCATTTGGCTTTTATTAGAAACCCATCCCCTATAATTAAAGTGGCTGAATTACAGAAATATGGATATGTCACCAATATATGGGATAAGAGAGCACAATGGGTGAAAATGAATGGAAAAGTGGGCTTTATGAGATGCTCTGAATTTGGTTTTGTGGTGAAATGAGATAAACACAATCTTGATGGTAGCTTCTTTTAAGGAAGCTGATATCTGTTTGGTCTGAGTGATTCTGAGGCGCCTCACAGCTGAAACTCTTTGTGCGTGTGACTTTGATTTATTTTATTGACAATCTCTTAAGAACGGAATGTGTTTTTCACCCCGATGTCCGACGTGACACTCAACCCTGCACCTATAGCGAGGAGCCTTTCTTTACCCGCCTTATTGCTATGAAAGATTGGGGATTGAGGTTGCCTCGGTAACCGTCATGGCTTTGATTTGCGGAGACAGCTGCGTGGCGAAGGGTTAGAAGATGGCTGCTCACGCCTCACAATGCGCCGCTATTCATTTATGGTCCCTTACGATTATCCGGCCCAGTTGACCACAACAGATGAGCGGAAGGGTTGCGTGTTGAGGTTACTGTAACGATCATTCTGAATTCAACGTAGATTCATCTTCTTGCTTTTTTCCCCTTCAAATGCAAGGGTTAATCTGAAGGTGGGGGGGGGGGGGGGGGTTTGACTTCAACCCGTCTGACCTCCTGCAGTGAGGTTTCACATTAAGCCACGCAGCCTAATGTAAACGTTTCAGCAGCTCGGCGTCGGCTACTTCAGCTGAGGGGGTGTCAGCAAATGAGAGGTTGTGTCAGACTGTGACAAACTGCTGCCCTTTGTAAAGACTTAATGGGGATCCATTCAAGTAAAGATGCACGTGCTGTCAGACACTGCTCCGACACACACAAGCATTCCCACACATATGCACACTTCTTTTTTCTTTTTCCCCGGACTTTTCTCTCTGCATCACTGTTTCCCCCCTCCTCTTTTGTTCTCTTTACCCTCGGCCAACTTGGCTTTGCGCTTGTGAGAAGTCGACAGTGAGCCTAATTGGAGTGTGTGGCTCCGTCGACGACAGTCGCCATTCTGTTTCTGCACGCAGCACACGCTCACATGGGGCTCTACGGCTAATTGAATAGTCTTTTATTAATGTGAACTGGAACTGGCTGCTTTTGAATTTAATTAGACCCACCACCAGCACAATCACCAACCGTACACATTAACATATGCAGCTCAGTGAAGCACTTTGACGGAACCTCAGCATGGAAGGAGGAAGAAAAGGATTAAGCAGGACGAGCGTGAGGTGAGTGTTTCGTATTTTATTTGTAATGTTTGCAATTTAGAAGATCAGTGTTCAATGTGTGAAGTTTGTAAATGGTTTATGGGCCGTTGTATAGCTACAAAATACAGTTAAGTACATTTGGATAATTGCAATTCGGGGGCCAGATCTTTGTATTGAAAAAGTAAAAGTAATTACTCGACACATTGCAAAAACTAATTCTATTACTCCGCGGCTAAAATAATCGCTTCCATCACTTGCTGCCTCACACAACAGCTGAGCAACATCTTAAGACGTCAAACAACCAAACCCTTAAGGTTATAGTGATGTAGCGCTTCCTGTAAGATACTTATTGAACTTAAGCTTTAAACGGTATCTCAAAACATGGACAAATCTAACCAGAACTGTTTTTATTTCTCATTTGGATGAAAAAACCCTTTAAAATCATACATCAAAATGCTGACACCTCTATCTTATCCTAAAGACGTTATTGGGGAGCCTTGATGGCTTAAAGCAGACTTTCAGATTCACAAACAAATGACTCGTATAACTAATAACTTCTTTGTAAAGCTAGAAAGGACATCATGTTGGACAACTATTCAATTTGTTCACTCCGAGGGATATGTATATATAAAATGAGTAAATGTTTGCTGCCAATCAACACAACAGGCTTGCAACTAGAATCTGCATCTGGAATTATTCCAAGTCTTAAATCTTGTGTAGGTTTCCTTTTAGTATACAACACAAAATGGCTCCTCCTCCTGGAAAACTAGCTGCAGTGGTTGTTCCATCTCCCATTGACCCCTGGGGAGACCCACTTTCTATTTCATCCAACATCCGTGGACAGCGACAGAAGGAGTGACAGAATACAACGTGTGCAGTTACTTTAGAGAGAATGTGGAGATAACCGGCGGGGCTCAACCTGTGTGTGTGTGTGTGTGTGTGTGTGTGTGTGCGTGTGTGTGTGTGTATAGTGAAACTCATAGTGATAAAGGATGGAGCATTTCAACAACCCGACACTGTCATGGCTGATACTGGAGAAGGAGCAGAAAGCGAACAAAGATCAAATCAGAAGGCTGAACTAACCATACGTCAATGAAGACGAGCGAGGAAATGAAGAGAGGTCGAGGTTCACCATGAGGTCAAAGTTCACCGTATGGGGTCAGTGGGCAGAGAGAGAGCCGGTGAGCAAAGAGAAGAAGGTGGGGGGAAGAAGAATTCGGAGAGACGTTCCACTGAGTTGTTTGGAGGCAGCTCAAAGTAGAATGCCCCCTCCCTTCGGCATTATTATATGACGCTAGTGGATAAAAAGAATGCAACATCAACTAAAGACCCAGTAAGTCTGGCTCAGAGGGCAACGCAGCTCCTTAACCCTGCTGAGCACATGGCTGGATGTGCATGGACTGATCAGGCCTGTGTGTTTGTGTGTTGTTTGTGTGTGTGTGTGCACAATGCAAAGTGCCACATCACTTAATCCCTCCCCAGTAACTAGGATAAGCCACCAGTCTTATCTTAGCTATTCCCAGTCGTTCTTTCCCTCACTATTGTCATCCTACTGCACCCCAACACACACACACACACACACACACCCCTCCCTCTCTCATTGGCATTATTAGCGTCCTCAGCCCCAGACTTTAATGACTCATTATTCTGTGTTTAGGGTCTGGAATCTCCTCTTGGGCTGGCAGTCGGGGCTAACATGGATTCTACATTTGGTCGGTTCTTTATTGTCAGGCTCCGCAAAGGATTTGAGAGAAGCTTTCCGGGAGAAAAAGGATTTTGCTGCCATCAACAATCAGGCTGCTGGCTCCTGGGAGGGTGCGATATTTGGATATTATGTCAGAAAGTGTCACTATGTCTGTGTTGGAGCAATAGGTTTAGGAGTATCTCAGGTTGCGTTGATTTGCAGGTGCTGTAAAAGGGTGGTTTGAACAGTAACCTTTTCTCTTTTCTATGCATAAAAAGGGCAAAGCCACCGGACAGGCCGATTTACCGTCACCTTGAGATGTTTATTTCTCCTTCTTCACACTCAATCACTCATGCACTCACACACAAACGTGGAGTCGATGATGACAGGGGGCTGTTTGTATGATGATGATCCCCTCTTCCCGGATCAGCTTTGTTAGACAAATTGAGAAGAGGCCGTGCAGCAGATCGACCCCTCCACACTACCGTAACCCTTCTATCACGGCGTCAACAGAAGCCGTCCTTCACCGGGGACCTTGTTACACGCAGGGTTTCTATTCAAGATGGCTTGATTGAAATTGTATTGGTGAAATGATGTGCTACAAATTGGAACAGCATGGAAGTTGAAAAAAGAATACTGGATTTTAATACATCAAATTATTTCCCCCCTTTCAACTATGCTGCTTTGTTTTTTCGCATGTTGTTTGTGATTAATATTCTGAAAGAACCTGTTGTTGAAAACATTTACATGCCCTGTCACATGTTTTTAACAGACAATTTCCTTCCTCACTTATTGTGATTTTGCCCTAAACTTCCAATCAGCTGCCTTTTCTTTGGCTATCCATCACTCTCCACAAAGGCTTCTACTACCCACCACCTGATGTGCATCTTCCACACTGTGATCAATTGAACTCTGATGGGCATGTGGGCTGTATCCATCAAACACGGCTATTTATGACAGCCATCGGAAATGAATATTTAGCTGCTTACGGTGCACAACTTTGTGGATGCTGTGTGAGCGCTAGCATTCCTCTGAGGGCAGGACGTGTGTGTATGTGTGTGTGTGTGTGTGTGTGTGTGGATAAGTGACAGGGTTAAGGACCTCTGAATGATGCCCTGCAGCTCTTTACCTGTCTGCCATGTGAGACGCTGCCCAGTGCCAACAGGGCAACTGAATGCCAATCAGCCGAGGCCTGCAGGTCCTGTGTGGTCGACATTAGTTAGAATAGGGGGGGGGGGAGAGAGCTGTAGTGTGGACTTTGTAATGTTTTAATGAGCTACACGTGTCTGCGTACCTGCCTATTGAGACTTGTGGGCCGTAGTTGCCGGGGGTGCCAGTAGAAACACAGGATTTGGACACGAGCGTGAGAAGAAATGGAGAGTTTGTTCAGTTCTACCCATAGATGGCGGCATTACACGCAGATTCCTCCTGCCCAGTGTCACACCCCTCTTACATGTGTTTCATTGCAGCACACAAAAGATTTTCTCCTTGACACTGTTGATCCCCCCCAAGGGAAGCTTTCTTTTCCCGTCGTACCGAGGTCAACGCAGGCCACAGTGTCCTGGAACTGTTGTGCTCCGTTTCCTTCTGAAGGACACAATGGCCGGGCCAAGTTCCCCTTATGGGTCATTTGGCTGCTTAGTGGACCACGTCATATTCGGAATGATTTTTAATGCAGGAACAGGAGCTTTATTACACAATGAGCACAAAAATAAATTCCTGTATTACCACGGTCGGCGTGCCACCCGGCCCAGCGTCAAGCATTGGAGCGTCACTCCCTCCACGTGTTGTTTTGTACGATCCCTTTTTATGTAAATGTTAAACAAAAAAGACATGACAAATTAGGGAGAACAATTTGTGCCAGGAAGGGATTTTGTTCATGTTGGACTGAACCAGGCCAGATGTTTCCAGCTGTTTCCAGCTTAGCCTGGTGCTCCAACTACATATTTACCGGACGGAATGAAAAGTGGTCTTCAATCTTCTCATCTCACTCTCGGCGAGACAGCAAATAGCAATTTTTCCTGAGCATCAGACCGCACCTTTAACCCAGAGGACTGGCTAACAGGCTCCCACTCCGGCACGCAGCCGCCATAAACTGGGTCACGCGATCTGTTGTGCAGATGCTCCTACGTTCTGTTTACCATCACGAGCCATGAAATTGATTCTTTTTATCTGTGTGTTGGTGAGCGTTTTCACGGTGTGAAACAGGTTGCTCTCTCCCTCCTTCCTTGCATGCCCCCGCCAGACAGTACCTGCTATGTCTGTGTTGTGTGCGATATACTCATTTCATGGTTCATTTGTTGCCTCACGAGCTCTGTTAATAAACAAGAGGCTTTGTTGCCGGTGTCTCCGTGACACCTGCCTGCGACGGCCGTCAGGCGACTTGTCTTGGACGACGCGAGTCGTCATGCTCATCAGCACGCTGCCGTTGTATCGATTGTGCGAAAAAGAAATACTGTTTAAGCTCATTACTAACTTCAACGTCGCCTATGAGGGGATTAAAGCTTCCACTGCCAAATCAGCAGATCTTAGGCGGGGGAGATTCTGCTTTTTTCGATGTCTATCTGTGCATCTGTGGGGTAGCGTGCGCCAAGCGAGGTACATTCTTCCATTCATCCCCTCCTCCCTGACCCTCTCGCCTCCGCTCCGCTCCCAGGGTTTTATGTATTTCAAGAGCCTCCGCGAGGCCGACACAGTCTACAGAATTCTGCTTTTTTTTTATTGCAAGCCTTTGACAAGCTTTAAGGGAAGACATACAAAAGAACAGCATAAATATGACTATAATAATAGCCATGATGATTCTCTGGGTATATGTTTTTTTCAGATATGTTCAATAAAGAAAAGCAGACAAATTTATAATGATGAAGAGGATATCACAGTAATTCATATTATTTTCACTTCATGCCACACACTCCATTAAAAAGCAGTTTCCTCGGAGCCGAACATTGAATGTTGTATTTATTTCTTCCTCTCAGACAGCATGAAGGAGTGTTTATATGTTGTGTTATTAAAAGGGAGCGAGCTGAGACAGTGACTAATCTATTTCCTTTCAAACACAGGAGCCAGTAATCACTGTTCTATGGAGCTGCTCACTCAACCATCCATAATGTTATCAAGACACATTATCTCTCTGAGTGAGTGTGTGTGTGTGTGTGTTTATAAGCCCCTATGTGTGTCCATGCGCTTGTGGGATTTTTAGAGGCTTTTGAAAGAAGGTGTTGATAATGCCGTTGTGTTGGCATTCTGCTGTGTGCTGGAGAGCATGTTTTCTTTAATGCTTTAATGTCAGTGCTGCGTCCACGCTGCAGACCCGACTGCGGACCCCGTTCTGCCTGCGGCCTGTGGCTCGATCTCACATTGTCAACCGGCGGAGGTCACACTCTAATGTGTGAACATCGGCCCCTGTGCCCCGTCCTGTAAGGCAGACGAAACTTTCTGCCTGGACAAGGCCACAAGGACACGCCTCGCAGTGGACTTTTTTTTCAAAGCAAAATCCATCATGGCTTACTGTGCTGCAAACAAGGTCTCAGTGTTATTTTACCGGCGGGGCTTTGGATATTGTGTGTTTGTGAAAATCAATATTAGTGCACATACAGGTAAAGAACCCGTGGTTTGAATTGAAGGTAAAAAAGACTTGGCTCCATCGGACTGCAGAACGGATGAAGGTCACGAATGACGAGAGGCTCTTCACAAAGTGAGGTCACCTGATGTTGTAAATCAGGCGCATCAGACTCAGTGTCTCATCTAGTGCACCGGTGCAGGTGGTTGAGTAAACGCAACTGATGCAGAGCGATGCTAGTGAGCGGCAAGCTTTCACCTGGCTTGTTCCTAGAATGTCAAGATATTGCTGTTGAGGCCTTTTTGGACATATTCATGCTGTGGGCAACACTAACAACGTCATCGCAGCATGCACCTTTGGGAAAGAAAGGAACCACAATTTTGACTTTGCTTGGCGTTCTCAGTGATGTGCTCTATTCCCTGTTGGTGTTAAGTGTGTCGGCGGGGCAGTGATCATTTTCACCTCTTTATGTGTACAAGATTCACAGTGCAGCAAACCGCTACCGTTGAATTCCTCCTGTTTTTGATTGGTAGCTGCACTGTGCCGACATGGTTGGAGAGAATTCATTGACCGTAAGCAGAGACATGCGCCTCAGCTCGACGTAAGACGTTCATTGCGACTCTTTTTCAGTGCAATTCAGCATTTCCACTTAAATGCAATGTTTATACAAAAATATGGATACCAAAACTTATCATGTTATGAAAATTGACATTGATTACCAAAATTGCCTGCAGTTTATTGCAGTCACCGTAGAATTGGTTTAATTGACTCATCAGTTCTGAACTAATTAAATACATTCATATCAAATGTATGATAAATGGTGTGCAAGTGTCAGCCTAATCCATAAATAAGTATTTAAAGTTATTTTTAACCCAAAGTCACAGCAGCAGCATGTAGGTCTTAGATAAGGTGGGCAAATATTCGGGGCACTAGTGAGTCACGCGCTAGTTCTCCCGCAGCTCCTCACTTCATATGGGAAAGCAGCCTGTGCTCCTTGACTCATTCCCCTCACCGCAGGGAGTCCTGTCTGTCAGACGCCGGGGGAAAATGACCCGTGAGTAAAGTGGGAATTTTGGGGAACTTAATATTTATTTATGGAACTGGGAGAGAAGAGACTTTATGTTTCACTGGTTCAGCAAGAAAACAAACACAAGATGCACATAAATCCAAAGGTTCTTGTTGGACGTGAATGAAAAGAGTAGCAGGATCACTTCAAGAGTGTTTTCTATTCCTCATCGTGCTCTTAACACTCACTAAGGAGCTTTCGGCTAGGTACTGTGTACTCAGTATACTTGTTACTCCGTAATATGTTTTTTTACCAGCCCTTATTTAATTAAACTTCATCCTGTTGCTATCCGAGGAAAACTGTATTAGCAAACCTTTCAGGAGCTAAGAAATACACTAATTAAATCTACCAGTAGGGTATGGAATAGGAGAGGGAAATGGTTTCTAAATTACATTCGACAAAGGGAGATAGCTTTGTACGTTTATTCAGAACTACTGCTTGCTTTGGCAATTTCACATGAAAACCAGCAGATACAACTTAACAACATTTGCAGTTGTGTTTCTAGTCAACTAGTGAAATATTCCCGTCTCCTTTTTAACTCAGTTTTGGTCTCCACCTGTGTGAAATATTTGGAATTGACTGCTAACAGTTGTCTCAAGAAGACAGGAATTGAAGACAATTCTCCTCGGTGTCTTTTTTTTATTTATGGTCCTGAGGGTTTAACCACCCAGAGTGAACCCACCGAACAAAGAAATCCTGAGATGCCTCGAGAGCATTTAATAAAAGCGTTCTTTGAGAAACGCATCTCCGCCCAGGCCAGCGGCCCAGCTGATCTGATGCTTAGCGACGTGACCTTCATGTCTTGCCCGGCGCCATGGAAAGCCCCCCGGGTGCTCTCTCTGCCTCTCACTTCCCCCCACCGCGCTGCCTGTTCGGGGCTCTTTCTACTCTGGTCTAGTACCTACTGTCACTTGCTATTCAGAGACATCACAGGCAGCACAGGTGCAGCCGAGCATGATTAAGACACGCAAAATCACATCAACAGTGCACGCAAATGACAAGTACAGATAATCAAACACGCACACAGGATCTGAGAGTAAATATCTAGGACACAGGTTGGAGGAGGATGTACAGAAATGTGCTGTTGGCTGTTTGGTTTTTCATCGTGTGACAAATGGAAGTTCTGTAGAGGGAATATGTTGTCTTGTTTGTAGTGATTTTAATGTTGTGATCATCTCTTTCAAACGTACTGTTGCTAGTGTAACTCACCATGACGTGAGGAGTTGGGAGGGCCTGCAGGACCTGCCACGCCCTGATTTCTAGTAGTTGGCGGTGGTCGTCACGTTCCTTGTCTGTAATTAAGCAGCCTGCTGTCCTGTCCCGACACCAACTGGCCACCTACCATCCTGAAGATGCGCTCATTCTGACATTCATGAGGTGGATGCTAGTCTCCTACACACACACACACACACACACACACACACACACACACACACCATATTTAACCTTTGTTGGGGTGAGATTTCTGCTCCCTTCATCTCAGCGTATAGGCACAGATACACAGGCAGCCCTTGCGGCTTCCTGCGTTATTGCTGCAGATACTTTGCCTCACCCTGTGAACTACACAATAAGTTGATTCGCTCGGTTGGTGATGTAACAGACTCAAGTTGAATCTCTCCAGTGAGCTTTCAACTTTTGACCGGGTACATTTAGTCCACTCTGGTGTTCATAGAAGAACATTGATTTGATGTGAGAGATTACCAGCAAATTATCATGTTAAATCGCTATAATCAGAATATAATGTGAAACATCAGCAGGTTAGCATCGCCAGCGCGCTTACGTTACTTCAAAGATTGGCACAGCCTGATAGCGTGGCTCCAGATTACTCAGGTTGCCATGAATCCCTGAAAAGAAAAGGCTCCATTTCTGCAAGTCCGTTAGTGTGAAGCAGCTGCGGACATGCACGGCCCAGAATGCTAACGTGTGCTTAATTTCATGTAATTTCTGAAAGCCTAGTTGTTTTTCTATGTAGAACGTAGTTTCTGTCAATGCTTGCTCAACATTGCTTAGCTTTAAAGTTTTTTCAAGCTGAAATTAAGATGAAAGTTACTTATACAACCCTGACAGCTTTGTATGGGCCACAAAGGCTACTATCCTGTATGAATAAATGTAGCCTCAGATGTTTGCACGTCAACTGGGACAAGAAAAGGAAACCCCCACAAAACAACCCTTGAACGTTTCTATTCGGATGGGAAACTGAAATGTTATATTGCCGGAAAGGAAAAGTCTGTGTTTCAGGATTGGGTTGTGTTTGTGTGTGTGTGTGTATTGGTCGCTCAGGGTGTGTGCGTTTGAATGAAAGCGAAAATGCACTTTGGTCCACAAGCTTATTAATGCATGTGTCTCCCAGTGACGCATCCGTCCGAGGGAATGTCCAGGTCAGAGTCTCTGTTTTTCTTTTGAGGGTTAGAAAAACGTGTTTGCATCAGGGTCTGTTTTCCCTCTCGGGTTAGGAAGCTCTGAGGTTTTAATTTGACAAAATCCTCTGTCCAAAAAAAAGCTTAATTGTTCCACAGCTGTGTTGAAATGTTCTCATTTGAATCCTTCCTTTGCAGTGAGACTTAGGCCAGAGGGAACAAGTTCCCTGGGTTTGTGCCGTGCTGGATTAGATAGCTGGATAAAGTCTGTGCAACCAATCTGACCTCAAGCAACCCAGTTCACTCTGGTGTGTTGTTCTTATATGTTCACACGCAGGCAAATTTGAACTGAAGACAAAAAAAACATTGGCCACTTCTTCTGGACACGGAAGTGCTAGACGCCGCCAGCTGGCTCATAAAAACCTGCGTGTATGTGTCTTTTTTTGTCGTTTTTATGTGTTTTATGTGTTTATGTGCGTGTGGGTGTCTTTGAAGGGAGAATGAAATAATATATGGACGATAATGTGCATTTAAGGGAAAGATTTCTTTATTATTATCAGGTTGTGTATTATAAACTTGGCAGCATTACAAACATGTGTCCCACTACCATATTTAATCATGTAATCATATTTGATTTTGTTCAACTGGTTCTATGCATGTTTGCATGTACGCTTCATTGATACACTGCTAGAATATACGCGTTGGGAGGGGGGGATCAAATGAGTTATATTGCTTGCATGGGCACCTTTGGTTCAGAAAGGAAGTTCATTTACAAAAGTAAGGTAAAAGTAGTCGGCAGTGACTGTTTTCTACCACGCAAACAGTCCTCCTTTGGCTATGTGATTATTTGACTTATCTATCCACCCCACCCTCGTCGTTACGCTATTTTACTTGTTGTTTGTATTCCGTCACCTGAGGCAGCCCCACTTAAATGTGCTGCATACGAGTCGCAGTCCATTACTTATTGTAGGTATAAGCAAAAAAAGTTACCGGATACTTAATGAAGTGCACATAAACACGGATAATAACTGACATTTTTTGTATGTCCCGTACGGTCTCACCCCCCAAAAAAGGTGATTAATAATATGGTTTGTGGGTGTTTTTACAGCTTATACATTTTATATTCACTTTGGACAACAAGGCAGACATGTGCAAAGTCAGCATTTAGCGCCAATGCAGGAATCTATTCAATGTGCAAATGAGTAACTTTTCAACATATCCCAGGTCGAGGTGAGCAATGAATGCTGCTGTACGGGGCTTCACTTATTCCTCTCCCGCGGCTCAGCAGAATTGTCCAAACAACACCATTCTGTGTGGTGACGCATGGCTTCAACTGTCCTTCTACGGAGCCCTGCTTATGTAAAGTCACATAAAGCAGTACAGCAATATCACATCTAGAATTGTCTCTGAGAATATCGGTTTCTGCAGGACACACATCCTCTCAAGAGAGACCGAGCACAGGGTGCACTCACATTCGAGACACTTCCCTCTCTACATCAATGTCTACATCTGCATCCCCCCCCCTCCCCCTCCCAACCCCCCTCCCTCTCCTTGCTGCACTCTCTCGCCGCAGCGTTCAGGTGGGACGGTGGCGCCTCTTCTTATCCTGTGCTCCTGTGGGGGCTGGATGCTGCTGAGTCACCCCGTAGAAGCTGATCAGTACGAATCTTCAGCCCGAGACGCACACGAACAAGAAGCCAACGTACACCCGCGCACATTCACGCCGACGTCGTGTGTGTGTGTGTGTGCTCGTGTGGGGCCGAGGCCCACGAAGGAAGATCTCCCATTTGACTCCAGCTCTCTTCCTCTGCGCCCCCTGTGCAGTTTGTTGAAACAGCAGCATGGGACCGCAGCCGTTGACGGATTCTCTCTCCACCCTATCGGCTTCCTCTTTGGTCGGCGGCGCCTGATCACACCAACGCCGAGTTTAAAACATTCCCAACAGTAATGGATCGCCGCGCTGAAAGACCAATTACCGTCGCCATCAATCAAAACCTCCTCGTCTGGAGTCGTTTCATTCATTCTTTTTCTTTTCTTCACACGGCAACCGCGGCAGTTTAGGAAGTTGCATATTTGCAATTCACAAATTGGCTTCACTTTTCTGCAATAGTACCAAACCATAATAATAAGAATGACGTTGTGCTGTAACCCACACGTTGTAGCCCACGCACACCATGCAGACGCTTTTATCGTCTTTCAAATGTTGGCCGCCGTGTCTGGTAGAGGGTTTACACGTACGGGGGACGGAAGCGAAGCAGAGTGGGGATTGCCGGACAGAGTAATGCAAAGACAGCAAGCGAGTGAGAGTAACAGTAAACAGGCAAATGATCGATGAACGCCCGACGTGACTCAGCTCTCGGGTGTCGGCCGGCATTTCCATGACTAGCGAGCCGCCTACACGACGAAGACAAACGACCCGGCAGTCAGGGAAAATGAGGGTTTTATCACCCATTTCCCTCCAACACCGTTGCTGGCCGACGCTCCCCAAACTGCTCTTGTGTGTGTGTGTGTGTGTGTGTGTGTGTGAGTGTGAAGTTAACCAAATGTGTGTCCCGTGTTCCTGAAAGGCTGGCTTGTGGTCATACGCCGGCCCGAGGGAGCAGTTTAGAGAAATCACTCACTCAGCTGGAGACTTGTGGAGAAATGCCCTCGGTCTTGAACAGCTGCACGTTACCTGGGATCCTGTGTGTGTGTGTGTGTGCATTCAAGGGAGTGTGTTTAAAAGGGCATTTATCTCATCACAGATATAATTACACTGCCCCGGGATAGAGGGGAGTTATACAGTTTGTCAGGACTGTCTATCCCTCCTCTTCACCCCTCACTCTTTCTCTCCTACCTTCCCTTCATTATCCAAGCTGGGAAAGACGATCCGCCTCCACCTTCTTCGGAAGTCATTATGGGATTAACTCATTCCCAGAGTATGGATCTCTTTCCTTGGAGGGGGCTCCCCTGTTCCTTGCTTCCCCAGACACGGCTTACTCCAGCTGGGGTAATCAAGCAGAAGCACTCCTTCCTCCGGCCTGGAGCGCCGCCTCGGGGGAAATCACTTCCCGCTTCTCCTCGCTTCATCCAAAGTATAAACCGGCCCCATTATACCAAATCCTTCTACAGAAGGGTTAATATAGTGAAAGGAGGTTTGTAAAAAAAAAAAAAAAAATGATAATAACATGTTTTTATTTTAACATTGAGCCGGCTGCTGGAATGATAATGGCGCCGTCGTCTGAGACCTGACAGGAGCCGCGGCCCAGGGCGGGCAGCGGTGTAAAATCATCACTTCCTGTTTGTGAATCCCAAGGCCCCCGTGGGCTCTTGGGCAATGACACCTGCCAACACGGCAACAACTCTCACTTACTCCGAGGGCAAGATTAAGAGTTGAAAGCGAACCGGTTTGTTCTGAAGGGAGAGGTTGATTGAAGAGGCTTTGGAGGGTTTATAACGCTCCTCACCGGCTACGTGCACATGCAGCACGTTAAACGACACAACTTGAGACGGCACTGCAAAGTTTTGAAGCGGTTGTGTCGGACAATGTGTCTTTTGATGGAATATTTGAGGAATTTCTCGGGCCACCGGGCAACACTTTGCGAGCGTGCGGCAGAGAGGAATCGCGTTCAGTGGGCCCTTTCCATTCTCTTCTGTCCACACAAGTGTGCATCTGTCTTCAGTCTGGCTCTGGGGCATAACAACCATGTGTTGGTGCCACACACGCACGCACACACACACACACACACGCTCACGCACTCCCATACACACAGTGTTATCTTCCGAGTCACAAGTTTGGGTTTTTCTAACTTGGGCCATGTGGCCGCCTCCTGTTACAAAGAAGCCACACACACATTTGGGGGGCAGGCCGAACATTTATCCAGCATAATGTGATTGTGCTGACATGACCTCGCTCTCAGAGGCGGCGGGTCATGTCAGGGCGGGCCACATGGTTTGGGGTCGGCCCCTCCCCAGGGCCCTGTTTTACTCGCGGCGGCGCTGCCTCTTTGTTCACTCGTCAGGGAGCCACGCAGATCGCAAGCGACGACCGGTTTAACTGCTGCTGCTTCTGCTTTCTTCCTTCTTATTAGTTTTTTGTCTTTATGTTACTTTACGCTTGTACTTTATCAGATAATCCATATCGATAATACTGCTTTCAAAGCCACCATTCAGAGTAGCATCAAATGGTCAAATGAGTTTGAGGTTATACGAGACCTGTGCAAAACATGAATAATGATTCATTAAAGGAGCTCTAAATAACTTGAGCAAGAATACAACATGAATCCATCACAGGCCTTCAGCACAGGACTGTATTCAAGTTGAAAAACTAAATGTCAGCATGTTATCCAATAGAATTATCCCGTGTGCAGTGTCGGCCCGAGCCTCTTGGGGGCCCTAAGCAGAATTTTATTTGGGGGCCCCCTCCCACGCACGTCACCTGTGCTAGAAGATTATTGGCACAAATGTCACACTATAATGTTATAGCGAAAATTATAAAGGAATACAGTGAGGTTATAATACAAAACTAGGGCTGCTTGCAGCGTAAGCGAACTAAGCGGCTGCTTGGGGCCCCTTGGCGAACTAAGCAGCCGCTTAGTTCGCTTATGCCTTGGGCCGGCCCTGCCCGTGTGTAATATCATCAACAGCATTACACAAACCAACTGGCAAAATGGATGCTACATAATGCACCATATTGTCTCCTGCAAAATGCCCTCGCAACCTGCTCTCAACGTCGACTACAAACGTATTTGTCATCCATCAAAAACAAACGTTATCTTGGAAGAAATACGTTTTAATTTGAACTTTAATTCATCCACTTTCTGCCACGTACTACCCCCTCATGCATATGCTCACTGCACACAGACATGTCGACCAATGTTCCGTTGAGCTCAATATTTCATCACTTCCATTCAAGTTGGTTTTCCTCCCTTACATACATGTTATCGTTCCGCCTTTCACCTTTCTCTATCTGACCCCTCCCCATCTCTTCCTTGTCCCCCCCCCCCCCGCCCCGCCCAGCAGCCCTTTTCTCACAGACCTCCAGAGACACGAGTGTTACGACTCTTTTGACCACAAACGTCTCACCGGTGACAGCCCGCGAAGGGGAGAAAATTCGAGTGAGCTTGCTGTTTCAGATTGGCCACGGGGGACAGAGGGGCCAATCTGTGCCGGCAGGGAGTTTAAATATTCCACCTAGACTTAGCCGCTGTGACACAGCTGCGAGACGAGAAGCGACACACTCGACCACAAAAGCAATGTCCCACAGACTTTGGGCTTAACCGCCGGTGGAAGGGAGCGGGAACGTGGCGCTCTCTCAAAGGAGTGGCCGTGTGCGCTCCGACAACGGACATGTGACGCGCTTATCCTGCGCCTGTGCGCTGTCGAGATCGCTGCAGCGCTCCACCTTTCTCTCCCCCCACCCCCCCACCCCCCACCTCCCCTCCGCTCGCCGCTGTGGTGGGTTCAGTCCTTGACGAGGCCCCACATCCTGCTATTTGCTAAATGAATAATACATGCATGTTCCAGCAGCCCTGGTAGACGCAGGGGGTGAGAGGGAGGGAGAGAGAGAGAGAGAGACAGAGAGAGGAAGGGAGCTGATGAGAGGCTCTGTGTGTGTTTGCTGCGTGTGTCTTGAAGCCCCTTATGGAAAGGCCAAAGCTGTCACAGAACTTTAGATCCAGTCTATACGGCGGCGTGTGCAGCTCGAGGTGTCTGCAGTCGGATCGTCGGACTAATCCTCTCCTCTTTCTCTCGGTTCCCCAGCAGAGGTGGAAACGAGAGGTTGCAAGTGCAATTTTAACTTGCCATCGAATGGCGGCCAAAGGGGGAGCGGGTGGGGAGCGGAGGACCAGTCCGATTCGACGGTGAGACTGCCATGTTGCTTACACACAAACGCACACGCGGTGTGCGTTTGTGTGTAAGCAACATGGCAGTCTCACCATTTACTCCGAGCCCCACCAGCTCCCTTTAACCCAGCAGAACGGGGGGGGGGGGGGCTGCCCTACATTCTATCAGCTGCCTCCCGTTTTCAGTTTTGACGCAGATCAAAGCCGCGTGCCAGCCGCCAGCGGAGCACGCATGCATTATCAATCACGTCCGTGGCTTTTTGTTGTACGGAAGAAAAAAAAAACTATTGCAGAACACAGATCAAAAGAATAAAGGTCATCAAAGGAAGAAAAAAAAAAAACATTTTCTGGATGCATGATAGTAGTTCTACACATACACAAAGGCAAAGGGGCACCAACACATCCAAAATATATTGCAGTGTTGTGTAGCTCTGCGCGCTGTGTGATAAATAAATGAATAAATAAGAATGAACAGTAACATTCCGTGCGGCTTGCCCTGTTTGACATGTTCGACGATATGTTTTAAACTTGGGAGAACTACTTCCCCCTCCTGTTCTCTCTCTTTTGTAGAGATTTGTGGCGTAACCACGGCGCGTTATCTCAAAGGAAACACGCAGAGTCAAATGATTCCCCTCTCGCTCTGAACTATCCTATTTGGGGAGAAAACTCGTGTTCGGGAGCAGGAGAGGTGTCTTATTGCAGTCACTGGATTCAAATGAGCCAATTCTTTTTTTATACTTTATCTGCGAAGTGAGTTTTCGCGGGGGGGGATAGGGGGGGTTCAGAGACGCCGACAGGTAGCTCAGGGATCGTGACATACACTGCATGTGATCCACCCCAGGTGTAACACTCACACAGCTCTTGGCTCTGGCTGTTGGGTCATCACTTGAAATCGTCGTAACAATTTCAAGCCGACTAAGCAGCCGTTCAAGCGCTACACTTCTTAAAGCTTTCAGGAGGTGAGTATTTGATCGAGTCTGTGATATTTCACGAAGAACGTCTCGCCCTCCCTGTCTGTCTGTGTCTAAATCTGACTTTGGATGTACAATATCGTGTCTGCCTTTGAAGGTATCTGCGTGCGTTTAACATGCCGGCAATTCAGCCGGAGGGATAAACAGCCGTTCGACTCACGGATCAGTTTCAGACTGCAGCACTGAGAGACTCCCGGGGAAAAATCTAAACACTCTCATTCTAAGTGGCTGTTTTTCTTTTGACATTGACTTTGGAGTCAAAGACAGCGTATGTGAAACCTGTGTGTGCGCTCTAAAAAAAAAGAATTTAGATTTAGTTTACAGTGTGAGGATGGATAATGCTGTGTTTTTTAAGCATTTGCAGATTTGGCATTTGGATACGATGAAGGAATTCGGGCCTTTTCATGGGTTTCAGACGAAGAACTGCAGTCCCTAATGCAGCTGAAGCTCCGTGTTCAGCCAGCGAGCCAAGGGCACAAACAAATGTACGACTTTATTTGTGTATGAACCGGACTAACTTTGTTTCCATAGCAACTGTACTGAAAGCACAAAGTGGACTTTGTGTGTGTGTGTGTGTGTGTGTGTATGCACATTTGTCGTGGGACGTGGTTCCTCTATGTGATGCACACTAAAAACGCAAAGGGTCAATTCAACTAAATTTGGGATGGGTTTGATTTTTTGGGTGTCACAGTTGACCCTCTTTAGGTTTATAAGTTTATAAGGTTTATAAATCCTACAAAGTAGCACATCAAATCAAAGCGTCCACATAGATCTCCACCGCTCAAGTGAGAAAATGTCCATTGTGACTTGGATGAACTGACGTTTTGACTTTTGTTGTATTATGAGCACACATGAGACAAACAAAGCTTTTCACCAACGTGTGTGAATGTGTTTTTGGGGGGGATCTGAGTATTTGCTGTGACCCTAAAGAAGGGTTTAAAAGTCTCCGACCGTTCGATGCAGCAACAGGAAGACAGAGAAGCTACTCAAGCAGCGTCACCCAGTAGCACGCGAAGGCGCGACAACCCTTCCTGCCATTAAACACGCCTCAGCACCGAGGAGGAGAGCGGACGTCGCCTCCCTTCCACCCGCACTTCCCCACCTCTGCGATTGCATCGCCGTTTTGGTTCTTGTTCACAGACACACGCGCATTCCGTAATTTAACTCCCCCATCCCCAAGTGTCTCTTAATCGCTTGTTCTCTCTCTCTCTCTCTCTCTCTCTCTCTCTCTCTCTCTCTCTCTCTCTCTCTCTCTCTCTCTCTCTCTCTCTCTCTCGCCTCCTCCTGCGTGAGGATCCGCTGAGGATTCACAAGAATAGAGTTGCAGACTGGATTAAGCTACACAATGTCTGATGGAAAGGCTGCAGTCGGGAGAAATCAATGGGCAGATGTGATTTCCTAAGCCGCTAAACATCCTTTGACACGTCGACCAATTAGCTCTGTCAAACGGGGGGGGGGGAGGGGGGGGGGGGGTATCTTTACTCCGGGTACAAGGTCATTAGATGAGTACGTCAGCAGCGCCTACACGCACACGGCTGTGTGTGTGTGTGTGTGTGTGCGTGTTTGTGAGACAAAGGGAGGCGCTAGATGGAAACAATTGAACAATTGAGCTCAGCGTCGTTCTTTTGTCTTGATTACCCGTCTGCATTGCTTAATAACATTGGGGATTGCGCAATTTGCGGCTTGTCGCACACTCATCGCCGTTGCATTCCGTTTAGAGAAATGAATCGTGAAGCAATTTCTCCATCATTTCTGTTTCGCACGGTGGAAGGTTCGCTTGTGGAAAGCTTTATTGCTTTGCACGTGCACCTTTCAATTCACCCCGCTGCTCATTTCTCTCCTGTCTGCTGTCGCAAAACAAGAAGAAAAATGATTGACAGAATAGCGTTTACATTTTTTCATTCATTTAAGCTGACGCTTTTATCCCAAGCGACTTACAAAAAGCGCATTCAACCCGAGCTTGTCTTACGTGCGGTGAATAAAAGGCCTTATAGTTCCAAACAAAAGCTCACATCTGTAACTCTGCTTTGTTCTGCTGTTGGGGGGGAAGGATGTGCTTCTTGCTTATACATGTATCTTGGTAAAGAAATTAATAACATCCCAATTACATCAGTTCACCGTTTAAATACTTGCGACAGAGCCAGTGGAAGAGAATAAGATTTGTGCGGTTGCTTTTATGTTCGCTTTAAGATGCGCGATTCAACGCTAATCACAAGGATTTGCTGAATATATATCGACGCGAGCGGTGTTCTTCTCTGAAGGAGCAGGAGCTGAGAAAAGGGGCCATTGGTTTAGCAATGGAGGGAAGGTGATTAGACTGACTTACTTACTACAAAAAATCAAAGAAACGACAAAAGCTGCGGCTCTGTTGTGAATTATTTCTCTCGATGGGGCTGAAGCGGGTAGACCGCCAGACGCTTGAGAAGTAAATACACCCCTAGTGGCAATAGCTCTGTTTCCTACAGTGTTACCGCTGCCTTTCAGTTGGGACGACGAGAGCCATTTCTCGCAAAAACAGGATGTTTTCCCGCTCACGGAGACCGCGGGTCATCGTCTCCTCGTCTCCTCGCTGCTCCTTTTTTTTAGCCGAGTTAAACTCACTCTGGAGAAACCAACAGCTTCCTCCAACCTTCCACCGGTTTATTTTCTTATTCTTTATTCTGTGTCTCAGCTTGGTGCACATTTGCCCAACTGAGGAAAACAGAGTGACAGCTTCCATATTTCATCAACAGCACGCAACTGATGTCTAAATACTTTAAATGCGACAATTTCCTTCTGATTTGGCGGAAAATCGTCGAATCGTCATATGAAAATGAATAATCCCTGCATTTCCATATCAAACGTAACACTCTCCCTGACGATGTTTGGAATGCTTTAAAACTCAAATAGAAGAGAAGTATCGGAGCGCCGTTGCGTGTAGTTCCGCATTCTCCTCTTTTCATAAGCTGACACATCAACCAGTGGCCCGGTGGCTTGTTAATATACAGCATCTGAACCTCGGTTAAGCTCCTTACTCATCCCGCGTGCACCTCCTTTCCCCCTCCGTGCGGCACCAAGCTGCACGCCACATTTGACGAAGTTATGCAGCGACAGCCAGAATTACGCTCCGTGGTAGATTGCAGGAAAGCTGTTTTATCTAACGCTGGAACCCCGTTGCTCTTGCCGTACACGTTACGGCAGGTTTACATAATGCAACTGAGGGCATTTGAAATGCGCAGAGCCTGCGAGACGCTATCTCGCATTGAGGCTCTCTAAACGGCATTCAAAACATTGACGCTGCAGCAAAAGCAAAGACGTATGGCGTCCTGAGCAGAGAATGAAGTCCCGCTCTCTGTGTGCGCTGCAGTGATGGATGTATGGAGGGAACTGGGTGCAGCGGTGGAGGCGAGGCCCTGCGGATCCCTATGAAAGTTGCTCAGTGGCACATGAAGCCAAAAATTGCCTAAATTTGTCAGGAGTAAATTGACGTGGACCTTTTGATGTTTCCTTTAACCCCGCTTTTCCAGCTGCTTAGTCTCGGATCACTCCCATGTATGGAATTTTATAATGCGCCGCGCAATTAGTGGATTTCACAACTGAGGGACTAATCATTTAAATGAGGACTATTCAACCGTTAAATGGAAAGTTGTTTCACCGCAAAAAAGAAATCCACCGATTTACTGATCTAAACGGTATTTTTTTTCTGTACTAAAGCAGACAAACCAACTGAACTGAAAACTAGGTTAGGTTTAGCTGACAACATCTCATGATTAGGCTAATTAAAATAATCACGGTTTGCGTTCAAATAATAAATCAATAATAATAAGTAATAAGTGATGTAACAGACTTTTGGTTTCACATTAGAAGCAACTGTCTCCTGGGTGAAAGTGTTCGCACCCCGTCCCTTTTCGACTGTTTTAGATTCTTATGCTTTTATACTATTTTTTTTTGTGACTTAATTGTCTGCCAACATGTCATACTTACACTGCAGATAACAGATTTATGACCGTGTTTGGTTGCATCCACTGCAGTTCTCTGCCTTCGTCACACGGCCCTCACGCGTCGCATCACGTGTGACCGATCCAACCAGGAAGTCATCGGGAAGAGGTTCCATCATCGGTTAGCATACAAATGACTCCCCGTCCCGCTGTCGCTTCTCGGAGGAAGATCGCACTTGCCGGTCGCATCTTAGCATCCTGGCATGTCGCGTTGTTTTGCGCTTGGCTGACTGACTCCAGGACAGCTGTGAGTGAGGCCCATTCACTGCTCTGCCAGGGGTGAAGACGGAGGCACTGAGCTGAGGCCTGCCATCCTGCGCTACTCCGGCATGTCGCCTTGTCTCTCTGTAATGGCTTCCTGTGTGGAAGACAGCTCGCGGTGAAAAGGACGGAGAGTTTCTGTGTGTGTGTTAACAGAAGTAAAGATTCTCAGGTGAGCAAATAACACCTCGAGCTCAATCCTACAGAAACCTCAAGGTCTTACCATGATGGGTTATGTAAGCTCCCTTGTGTGAATTATATAAGGAACTGTGTGTGACACCTCTCTGATGCAGGAAAACAGTTTCCGTTAACCATAGTGCAGCACTACATTTATTTCATGTTTTATTGCTTAATATATAACCGAAAGCACTTTTACATGGATTATTTGGCACATACTTTTTTTTTCGCTACAGAAACCATCTTCTCCCACATAAGTTCATCTTATGTGTCTTTCTATGAAAGCTGTTGCCACTTGTGGATTTGTCCATCTGTTTTGTTTATTTTGGGGGGGATATTTTGTGCATTGATTTAACAGGAGCCATATAACTGTGTTGCCGATAAACTTGAAATTTACAATTGATTCCTCGGCAATCTCCTTGATAATATACCTACGATAATACTGTGCAAATAATCCTGCGCCTCTTAAATCATTATATATTTTCAGTTATAGATCCACTCTACCTCCCTACAGTGTTATTTTGATTAAATTCATTTTTTTCACAAGGAAACAAAAAGACATTTGGTGACAGAGACAGAGTCTGACAGAATGTGTAAAAAGAAAAAGAGCAGAGAGCCCGAATGTGACCCGGGACGCGCTGGTCAGGGCGTTTGTGCCCCCCTGGAAGCACCCTGAGAGTGAACCAATTTCCCTTCGGTGTGCATCATCGTGAGCATAGCCTTGCAGAGAAAAAGTAAAACCCACTCAGAGAGGAGGCAGGATGAAGAGACGGCGTGTATGCACTACAACCCCCAGGGTGCCATGGCAACGAAGAAGTGAAGAGGTGAGCTGTGAAAAGGAACAAGGTGCAATTGTAATAAATTTCTCAGCGCACATTTGCTCATAAAAATGTTTTATCGGCGAAGTAACTCATTCCCTCCGTGAGATTTTGTCTATTAAATCCTGCCACTGGTTTAACATCCAAGCCACCCTGCTTACCTGAGGGGAGCATGTCCTCTGTAAAGAGAGCGAGAGAGAGAGAGAGCACTTTAGTGTTATGACCTCGGGGCAGTTCAATGTAGAAAAACCAACTAATTTACACAAACGGCCGATTGTCGTTGCAATGAACAGCTGAGCAAACAAGCGCACAGATTTCATGCAGTTAAGTTACGGTGAGAAGGAACTCGTTGCTTCTGACCAGCGAATCCAGGTGTGCAAACACACGTGCACTTTTCGACAGGTGAGGTTGGTTCCATTTCATTCCATCGGGAACCTCCTGCACCCGTCCAGGCGGCGCTTTGAGAGAAGCTCGGCTGGATGTCCGGGGTAATGCCGACACTAGTCCAGAGGCGCGCTGACTGGCGTTTCTATCACCAATCCTTGCCCGTATTCATCGTGTTGTGGCTGTTGTCGAGCGGTTTAGAGCTCCTCGTTCAAGGGCTGAAATGGGACGATGCTTCACGGTAGCAGAGAGAGCTAAAGGACACGGCAACGGGGTGCATCGCGGCGCCGTCGGTGACAAAAGCTTCAGCCGCAGAGAGATGATGAAACTGTGGGTAATTTGTGGGGGAAAGGATTGTGCCGACATTTACCGTTTTTTTTCTGTAAGAACTCAACTGTGCTGCCAAGCAGCTCCAAGATGGAAACACTCATTGGACACCGGTGCAACATTTTAGTTATGGACTTCGAATGTGTGTCTTGGGCTTTAGTGTTGTTCTGCAAGCTCCAGATGAACCAGATTCATCACCGGGGTGTGTGTGAGATCTTGTTTCAGCTCTGGGCCCAGCTGAGCCGACAGACCCTGTTAATATAAAACCAGCCAAGCCCCCAACTTCCTGCTCAGAGAAACCCTCGGCATGAGCATACCTGCCAAGATATGACTGAAACTGTTACTGTCACCAAGACCTAAAAACCTGGCATGGGCAAGAGCTTGGCGTGAGACCCACCCCCCCTCCCCAGGTTTTAAAGGAGCTAGACGAAGTAGGAAGTCATTAGAAGATGTTTTGACACACTGTCTCCCAGGAAAAGGACGGTTCCAGAACGTGTCCCTTCTCCCAGAGTGGGAGTGTCTCAGTTACCCACATGAGGATGAAACTCCTCTTATGGGATTTCAAAGTGACCGGCTAGAAAAATAATACAATAATAAAAATATACAAGATATCTATAGCTTAGATATTGTCTATCACAATAAAGCTTTTTTAATTCAAAGGCTTTTGCCAGCAAATGACGAGAATTCCATGACAATGAGCTCTTTGATGTTTCATAACATCATAAGCATCGCCTTGCACTCTGTATTGCACACAGATGTAATAAGGGACTAGCTCTTTGATTAATTTGAGCCGTACTATTACATCAAGCCACTTAAGGTCAACTATACTTTTAAAAGACATCCACAAAAGCATTCCGCGCATTGTAGATCTAGCAAAATCAAAGTTTTCAAGGTCTGCACATCAGAGGTCGGTGCAGAAAGGCCCCAATTAGAGCTTTATGGCAGCCTAATGGCCATCTCACAAAGGGGGCTATTTGCATTTTATTAGGTTCAATTCGTTTCACCTAGATTTCAATTGTAATTTGGCACATTGAAAATGTTTTGCAAGAATGACGTATTCGCCTCAGTATGCTTCTTGAAACAGGTGGGAGAGAAAAGCACAGTCATGTCTGATTCAACACAGCACGCTGACAGGTCACAGTATCCCGCATGAGGTGTGCTAGCTGGCACAGCATGCACCCAGTCATGTTTGCACCATTCCTTTGGATTAAAGTAATAACTCCTTTTTACAGGCCTTATATCATGAAGCCTCTCGGTATGGCCAAACCCCCCGTTTCCCTCACTGCAGACACACCAACACATTTTTAGTTTTTTGAAAGGTAGACATCCCTCATATTCCAGCAGATAATGAGGGCGTTTTAATGGTGGTTCTACTCTGCTGTCACATTCTTAATTAGAGGAATCAGTCTCGACGCTTACAACTCGTTCAGCTCAATCCAGAACCGTGCATTACGAGATCTGGGACCACCTCAAAATGGTTCCCCGGCAATTCCCAATTATTATTTTCCCGGTGTTATTTTTCCCACTGTGACAGGCTGCAGCCCAGAGGAAAGCCTGCAGCAGCTGAGCAGCTCCGGCGCCGACAGGTGATTCCCTTCTAATGGATGCTAATGTGGTGGACATGACTGAGGATATTCCCACCGGTGTACACTTACGGTTAATTGATAATTGAGGTCTATGAAAAGATGCACATTAAATCATGGCCAATGAGCCTGCCTATAAGGTTGCAGCTATTTAAAGAACAAGTCTCCAGAGTCTCTTAAGGTTCCCGCGCAACTGGAATGCACTTACAATGAATAATTAAGATATCCTCAACTGACATTACCTTATTTAAGACATTATTTCAAAGACATTATTGCTAGATGTTAAAAAGCATAGACACCATTGATCATCTTTACATTACTGTTTGATCTGTGCGTTGAGATGTGTTTCTGTTATTTGCTTGAAGGAAATGCTCTGTCATAACGTGTTTTTCCTGCTCGTTGCTGGCAGCTGATATCGGTGCACGGAGGCCACGCGGGCATTTTGTCTCAACAGGTGCAGAGAAAGTTCTTTGTTCAGTCATGCGCTGTTCACAGCGCTTCTTACTTTTTGCTGCCTGTGGATTGGCACCACGGTTGGAATCACAATGTCAATAAAATACTTTTTAAACGCCAACGTGAATGATATTGTGTTAATTGTGTGAAGTCACATGAACACAAACATTGCGTTGTCTTATTAGATTATTAGTATAAGACCGCTTTCTCAAGACGCTGCTATCACAGCAGATGTGGCAGCTGAGGCTGGATTGGAGCGACTGTACGAACAGATCGGACCGGTCTTGCAGGGTGGAGCTGTGCTAGCTGACAGTCAGCCGTCCTGGTCTTATCAATGTAATCAATGACTCGTTGCCTGTTCAGGCAGAGCTACGTCACCTCAGGTCACACGGCCACAGAAGCTGCACTTCACCAGCTGGCGAAAACTGGTTAGTTTCAAATAATTGGCACGGATCCAATGGTTTTTTTTTCCCTTTTAAGAAAGAAGGATCAAGTTTCATGGTCAGAAGAAGTGATGCCACTGGTGAAAAACAAAGGTTTGGGGCCTAAAACACCAGCTTTATTGTTTATTTAAAGGGAACATTAGCGCCTGTTAATCTGTTGTCACTGTTAACGGCATGTTGACATCATAAAAGCGGCATCCACCTGTGTTTCGTATATTTTTGTGAGAATGTAGATAAAAAAGTGAAAGAATACATATTTCTTTGTTTGAGGTTGCACTGCACCAACCACACATCCTTATTAAGTTGTTTCCACAGAACTATATGTGAATATACATGTGTGTGTGTGTGTGTGTGTGTGTGTGTGTCTTCACAGATTTTGGTTTGTGTGTTCGCTGTGTACTTTCCAAGGACAACTGGGACTCTTTTCTCTCTGATCAGCCAGTTATTGTATCTCTGTGTTCACTTTAAATGTTTGTTCTTCTTGCCGAACGCAGTCCCATTAATAGTGCATGAATAAGAAAGAAAAAAAAGCAAATAGAGAGCAAACCAGCAGCAGACCACCAAACTGCCATGCATGCCTTCATTTAATATTCTCTGCGCTTTCAGCCCAAGCTGCTCGGCCTCTGCACCGTCTATTCAAATCACGACAGCCAGGATTAATCTGTCTCTTTTAGAAAAAAAAACACCTTCAACGCGTATGTTGAAAGGGAGAACCATTTTATTAAAGCACATCTCAGTTGCTGTGTCTTTATTGTGACTGTGTCATAATTCTCTACATTATGACACAACTGGGTTCAACGGAAAGGAAACATTTTTGCATGAATGTCTTTCCATCCCGGCTTGCACAGAGATAACTTTGTGCTTTGAAAATATTCTCATGAGAATTTACAGTAGGCCTGAAGAGGAACTGGACGGATGCAAACCACACTAACTCAGAGCTAATCAATGCGTCAGTGTTTAAGTGCATGATAGGGGAGCGGCTTTGTCCAGAGGCCTTTCACATGGTAAGTGAGTCCTAATCTCTCAGCAGTACTATGGCCAAACCAACCATTTCTAATGGCAAACAGTGGGCTTTTGAAAACTATTGAAAGCTGGGTGGTGCGACAGACCATGGGGAAATGTCCTGGCAAGCGCTGCAAATTCAGCTGCTCTTTTATGCACATAACACACAAAAATGTCTTTATCTATCTCAATCAAAAATGGACTACCTCTCTGAAACACACACACACACACACACGCAAAGACACACACACACACACATGCTCCCTCACACACACACTCAGAGTACGGGGCCAGGTGGTGTGGTTATTGCCAGATCTTGCTCTCTGCTCTCCTGAGTGCAATTGGTAACCTGAGCTGCCTGTTTGAATAGCTCAGTTGTACCAAAAGCTTCCTTGCCGCAGAGATAACGTGGAACAGCGCCCAAAACGCAATTTGCCCCAGCTCAGGTTAGTCATTGGCTGCGTGATGAATACTGAAATTGAGCTTTCAAAGTCACTTTAACTGTCTTTTCATAAGAAATGAGGGAGAGTTAAAAGATGGCCTCACGGGCGCAGCTTGTATCCAAAATGTGTCAACCTGAGTGTCGCTCGGCGTAAGTTAGTCGGTGGGAACGTGTCAGCTGAGGGGATGTGACAGCCAGGCCCGGGGCCTCCTCATTTAATTAAGGAGCCCGTCTTGTTTTGGGGGAACTCACATCTAAACATGTCGTCCCAACATCTCCCAGGGCAATTTATATTTCAAACACTATTCAGTACATATTTTGCATAGATGTTTTCTGCTTTAAATGTAACCTGCAGGTATCCAATATCCTGCCTCCTATCGAGGCTGAACTAGCTTTACTCTCGCTGTCAATATTACTCATTTGTGCAGCAAATGTTTGTTTTCTCCCAGTAATACCCTGTAGACCAACACAACACGGCCTTTGCAACTTGAAATGTATTTCGATCACAATGACAACAAAGATAATTCTGATTTTCATGCTGTTGTGATAAGCTTTTGTTGTTGTTGGATTGGTAATACACATTAACAATGTCTATGATACAAGTTATTTAGATTAATAACCTCAGATTTGAAGATAACAGAAAGATAACTCTGTTTCACTCATTTACATCGTACTATACAGTGTAGGCATTATGATGCCAAAAAAATAATTAAATAACTCAGACCATATCATGAATTCATTGCAATAAACATACGACTGACATAGGTCATCTTCAATATTAACTTAACCGAATATGACGTTTTTGATAATAACAGATGTAATGGAACGTGAAATAAATTCCTTGTAAAGTGTGAAAAGCCGAATGGAAGGAATGCGCCTCTCCCACGTGTCCCCGTCGGCCCGGGGGCGCCCTCTACGGGCTGCGCGCCGTACTGCGGCAGCGGAGCGCCTCCTCCCTCCTGCTGAAGCCGGGAGTTGCATTCCTCTCCTCTCCATTCACGCGCAGGGAGCCGCCGGAGAGACAGCCCCGCCGCTCCGTGACCAGAGTGGAATGTCCCGAAGTTTTGGAATTTAAAACCATGGAAAGGATATCTAACCTCCGGATCACCTGAACCTGTAAGTACGGCGGGAACTCCGGCGAAGGTTTTTTTTATTATTATTTTTCACGTGGAAGCAGCGGTGGTTTGTAGGGAGCCGGCTTAAACATTTCGGGTACATTTGTCTCCTTCTCTCTCTCGCTCCATTGCTCCGTGCGGGGAGTTTGTCGTTGTTGCCCCCTGCCTCCCTTCCTCCCTCCCTCGCTTCTTCTCCGCTCTCCGGGCGTCTGGTTTCCTCACGAGTTTGAGGAGCTCGAGGCTCCAGCCGTGGTTCGGTTTCAGTGAAACAGGCGTGAAGAGGAACCGTAGAGTGCCTCCAATATCCAGCAATGGGCGCTTGTGTGTGTGTGTGTGGTGTGTATGTATGTATGTGTGTGTGTTTGTGTGCAACGTGCACTCCGGTGTGACCACCAGTCGGATTGATCCGCAACCAACTGCAAAACTGCGGGATGTTCTTAACGCCGAACGGTGATTTAACGAACTGATTAAATTAATTGGGGCATTTCTTGTTGAATGATTTGGTGGTTGCACCCGGCGATGCAACTTCAAATGGCCAAATGTTGCTGTATTTCTTGTGTGTGTGCAAGTAACCCGGATTTGGTGCAGTGCGATGTGAGTTTCTGCCGGTTTGACAACGGCCGCAGTAAAAAGAAAGCGACTTCTTGTGATTTCGGGAGAGCGTCGCCGTACGTGCGAGTAACGTGTGGAGTTTTTGTAATAAAATGAGAGCTACCAGTGCGGGCGTTTGGCGTGACGCGGACTAGCGAGCCGGCGGAGGGTGCGCGCGCGCGCGCGCGGCTGTTGCTTTGCCTCAGGAGAGGCCATGGCAGCACACGCACGAGCTCAGGTGTCCACCGCCGTGACGCTTACGCGTGGATAAATAGTCCGTGGAGGCTGCGTAGATTAACCCCCCCACCCCCACCCCCTGTTTTTGTTTGTTTATTCTTTACATTTGTACCCACTCTGCACAGGAAGTGCGTGCGTGCGTGCGTGTGTGCGTGTGAGAGAGATATTTATTCTCTGGGTGCTGGCTTTAAAAGAAAACGCTATCGATTAAGCTACTGGCTGTGAATGAATTCTAAATCGCGTCGGTGTGGCGTGGAAGGCGCGTTAACGTGCCAGCGGACGGGCTCCGCTCTCCTCCCGAGTGCTGTCTGTGGGTGTGTGGAGTGCGCATTGCTTGTCAAGCTACTCAAAATGCTCTCATTGCTCCATCAGCTTTTCCTCACTCCTTTCCTTTTGCACATTTAAAAAAAAGTGTATAAATGAAATTACGCTACCCACGCGGGTCCCCGCACGCTCCGCGAACCACGTATTGGGTATTCATGAATCATATTGGAAGAGCAGGGACTTTGACATCATTTTAACCTTTATTTTGGTGGGGGGGGCATGAGTGGGGAGTAGGACCACACTGCAGCCCATCTCCTCCCTCCAAAAAAAAGAATCACTGAAATATTAATTTAATATAAAGGGAGCCCTGGTTTGTATTAAGTAGTTTATTCAGCCTTAGCAGTGTTGATTGATGTATTCTGTGGCCCCAACACCCCCACGGGACACGGGCGTCACGTGACTAACGCAGTCACTCTTTATCAGAAGTGACTTGACCCATTTTTTTTTTTTTGTCCCTCAGCTCAGTCAAGCAGCAGCTGCTTATTGACAGTTAAATGCGGTGGGCAGCGGGTTCCCATTTAAATGATGCGGGACGTGAACCGCGACGTGAGTGTTTGTTTAAGAGCTGGTGGCCGGGCCCGGCTTCAAATCATTCCACGCAGGACTGACAGGCCCGCCAGCCGCACGGCGGAGATCGCTCTCTTTGTGCAAGGACCGTGTTGTCCCAAAAGGAGGACTGTCCAGGTGACACGTGCACAAACTTTCACATGTTGTTATTTAGCTTCAATACGACTGTCCATTCAGGATTTCGATCTTTTTACAGCCGAGAGCCACAGATTACTTTTTCCTTTGTGGGGGCAGGGGGGGTTGAACCGGTGGCCTTGCGTGGCCTTTCACATGAAAGCTGGCAACCCAGCCAGAAAATGACTAGCAATTTGCCTCAATCTTCCCCAATTATGATACAAATCTGCCCCGCCATAGAGCAGCAGTGTCCTGCATGCTGCAAGCCTGCCCCGTCCCGTCCGCCTGCTGCCGTGAAGGGTGATTCTGTGATGTCCAAACTTTGGAATTTGAGCTGACGTGCACTTTGCACCCCGCCGGTCCTGCCTTTGTGCGATCCCGCCCCCTCCGTCCCCGCCGCATTCCTCGCGACCTTTCAGGGACTGGCACATTCAAGGTCCAGTTAGATCTCAGATGAACGACAGAGCAGCTCAAGTGAGAACTGAATCAGCACATGGCACCCTAAATATTTAGTCTCGCTGTTTATGTATACATATGTATTGATAACGGATATAACAAATGAAAGGAGAAGGAATTCATTATTTTTTGCGAGGGGCTTTCTCAGTTGGAGGGAAATGCTACTGTTCTGCATCATTTGAACTGTTTAATAGGACTTGATGTGCATAATTGTATTTTTCACTGTGATTCATTGCTTTCCCGCGGGTGGTAGATATATGAAGTGTGTGTGTGTGTGTGTGTGTGTGCGCGCAGCTGGACTTTCTGTACCCTTGTGAGAACCTCATGTTTAGGCACTTCCTCGCTCTCCTCCTGCCTCCAGGAACGCCCTGTCTTTTCGTACGTTCGTCCCTTCGTCTTTGTCTCGTCTCTTCGCTCGTCATCCTCTGCTTCTCTCTCTCTCTCGCTGTGTCCTACTAACTTTGAACTGTTTCTCCGCGCCGTGATGCAATATCAGCTTTCATATCATAGCCGACGGAGATGGTGTGTTTTTTTTATTTCATAAGTTTTCATTTGTGTCCCCCTCACGTGTTTTTACTTGGTCTCTCTGGGGTTTGGCGCCCTGCAGCGAGGGCGCCACACAGCAGCAACAATATTAAAACGCACTAAAGAGGTACCAGCAGCAGGGCTCTACCCGAAGGCCCTGGTATAGACACACACACACACACGCGCGTCTCTCGTGGTGCTAACACCTCTCCAGCCGACAAGCCTTAATATGAAATAAACTCACTCGCCAATACCTGGCGGGGCCGTCTTGACTGACTGCTCAAATCGGAATGACCTCCATTTGGCCCAAATAAGACGGCGGCGAATGAGAGTCGGTGGACGGTGTTGAACCGCAAAGTGCCGGCGCATTACGAACCGTATCAAGAGGCGAGCTCGCAGGTGGGCCGGCGGCATAAATCCTAATCCAGTGGCAATCACAAGTGATCTTAAAGACCCGACTCATCCGCAAGCTCCATCACTTTCTTAAGACGTGCCGGCGGTTGTGTTCGGGTCCCAGGGAACGTGCAGACTCGGAGAGGATGTGTGTGTGAAATGAATGAGATGAGTGTCGTTTGATGCTTGACCTTCGTCGTCGCCCCCCCCCCCTCCCACCCCCCCCCCCCCTCACTTCAGACGCAGCCAAATAAGTCTGACCTCCGCGGCGGCGGAGCGAGACGTATTCTTCTTTCCATCTTTGAGCGAAGCAGCCTCCGTTTCTCTGCCTCTTCCGTGCTCAGCCGAGTGAACTGTGTGTTATGTATAATTAATTTTCTCCTCTCTCCCAGTTTATTTTTATCGCCCACTTTTAACCATTCCCTTCAAAGGACCCCTCCCCCGCATCCGTCCTCCACGGTGCCCGCTGAAAGTGACAGCTGCTCGGGTACGGGGGACGCTTTTTGAAGCAGGCACAAAAAAGGCCACTCAAGTCGACTTGGAGAAGAAGAAAAAAAATCTGCCGTTCAGGCAGTTTCAAAAACACGCCGGCTAATCTGGCCGCAAATTGAAGATGAATTCTGTCCCCAGTGTGCCGCCTGTTGTGCAAACCGTTGCTGATTAGTTTGGACGACATGTAAAGCAGAGCGAAGGACGGCGCGGCGTTTTGTTTTATTGACAGGAGCTCTTCTTCTCTCGTGATGTGTGGCACGGGCAGCTCTCCCGAAACCAAAGGCGCACTGTGGCCGAGTTCCAGTTGATCCCCGGTGGTTCTGCTTGAAGGTCCATGCGTCGGGCCCCCCGGTGCCACTTTTTGACCCGGCGACCTTGTGTAGAAATCCCACACGTGGGCGCGTCCTCAGCGTATGAGGTTTCCTGCTCGGCACGCCAAATGCTCCTGTCAGCATTCTGTCGTCCCCCCCCCGCACCCCCCCCCCCCGACACAGACTCAGACCGGCATCTCGGGTCCTTCATTTACGTGGACGTAAAAAAAGAAATGGCTTCTCCTGTTGCATTTCCCCCTGAGAAGAGGAGCCGCGGGCCCGCTATCGATCAGGAAGACGCTGTTCCTTCCTGTAACATAAGGCAACAACTATCAGTGCCGCTGGTTAAGTTTACTGCTACGGTGTGCAGAGGAAAAGGAAGGTTAGCATCTCTAGAGTCGGTCTATCTCAGGTCGGTCGTTAAGCCTCCTCATGAACTAATCAGTAACAACAAAATCATTCAATTTCCCACGACTGCATTTTAGTCAGTCAATTAAGTCAGTTCTAATTCATTTGAACAATCACATCCAAAAACCTGTGAACCCCCCCCTTCCCCGGCCCAAAGAAAAATGTAGCAGCATGAATCATGTGATTTGGTTTCCAAGGACTCCTTCACCGTTAACCCGTGCTGACATGTGATCATGTGATACGGTTTCTAACCCACATTCCATCCATTTTCAACATGTGGAGAGGACGTAGTTTTTTGTATTACCTGACTAAACCTTTGTCACTGCAAAGTCATGGTTTGATGTATTGGCCAACCTAGTTTGGTCCCCCAAAACGCAAAGTCTGTGTATTTTTAATACTTACAGTATTAACGATGGCTGTGGTGTGTAATGAATTCACTAGAAGAAGGGTTCTAGTGATCCTTTTCTGTGTGTGAGTGTGAGAGATGCTGAGATCTCTGTCTCAGTTCAGATGACGGAGCCTACTGGTTGTTTACTGTGCTCACTAGAGTCTGTCTGCCTCTCCAGGCATGTTTGGCTTGTTAATGAGAACCACCGTGTGAGAGAGGAGACTGCACACTGGCAGTGTGCGACAGTGTTGTGTGCCTGTGCATGCCTTTGCATTGAGATACATTCCGCTTCCACAGTGTGCACGGAAGGACTGTGTCTCTGTGTGTGTGTGTGTGTGTGTGTGTGTGCGCCTGCACGGTCCTCGATGTGTGGCATCTAAGGTAACACCCCAATGTGGAGAAGATGAAACGGGAGAGTTTACGCAGGCACAGAGCCATTTATTGTTGTGATTAATGTTAATGGCGCAGCACTTCATAATTGCTTTCCCTTTCTCAGTCTGTAGCTGCCACTTCTTCATTCCCTCAACCCATTTCCTACACACACCCCCTCCTGGTTAGTGTTGTATTTACTGAGGGAAAACTTAAATAATTCAGGCAGTCTGCTCTCCCCGGCTCTGTAAATAAGACTAATAGTAGGCGGGCCTTTCAAGAGAGCCACTTGCCCAGGGAAAGCATGGCCGTGGGCAAGCCCATAAATCCGCTAGCTGCCTGTCGGGCCTCCCCCCCCTCCCCCCACTCTTCCTTTGCTGTGGCCGTGTTGGGGACCAGCCGGCGCACAACCCCCCGTGTTAGCGGAAGGGAAGGGCGACTTGTTCCAGAGAGGTCAGCGGTAAGGTGATGTCGTCCCTGAGGCGGCGCCGGACACGGAGAAAGTGTGTGCCTACTGCGGGAAGGATCACTCCTCGCCCTCAGTCGCACTGTGGCTCGTGTTGGTATTTTTTTTTTTTTTTTTTGTGCGTGCACATGGACGCAGGCTGCACGGCTCATAAACCACACACTCTGGTGTCAGCACCTGCATGTGTGTTCACCAGATGGAGATAAGTGCTCATTTATTCGTTTTGTTTATAACTCATTTTTTTTCCCTAAGTGCCTTGCTCTTTTTAGATGTTGGCTGGTGCTTTTGGTTTTTATGTGTGTCTGTGTGTGTGTGGTGAGGTCTTATGTAGTCAGACACTTCACAGAAAGCCAGTCAATAAAGAAGAAGAAAAAAAAATCAAACATTTTCGTCCTTTGCAATGGGCAGTTAGCCTTCTCAAATCCACCATGCGATCCCACTTCAGCTGCAAGAAAAAGGGTAGGTTTGGAGTAGCTTTAGCTCTAAACCACTTTGGAGCACTTCCCAGCCTCTCACCTCTCCATATTTAACTCTGTAGCCACGTTTACACCGACGGGCTGAGAGGGATCTCGGGTCTAGGAGCCAACTCAAAACTTCACTAAGCTCTGACTGAAAGCAGGCTTACTTTATTTCAAACAGTCTCCTAGATTGAAAATGATTGCTGTTAACAACAGCGACAGACGTTTAACCACAAAATTGTTATTGAGGCGAAAACGGCCAAACGCGCCGGCCCGTTCCACTCGGTAGCAGGAACAGGGAGCTTACTCGGCGGCCGTAATCACAGTGTTGTGTCCCCGCCCTGAGAAATAGTTTGGAATCCTGGCACCCTTTGGCCCATGTTAACAACGGCGCCCGATTCAAGTTGTCAAATCACAAATGAAGTCTGAAACTCCCCTTTTAGACGGTGTTGAAGCAGCAAAGATGATCCTGCACCTCCTTCCTTTACTGCCTCAATTTCATTCCCGGGCCTCTTTGTCAGAGCCGTCTTTTGTGCTCCTCAAAGGGTTAAAGAGAGCGGCGGGATGAGTAGCCGCCGTGTCAGCCTCCATTGTGCTTCGGCATTGTGCCACCACATAGCATGTCGACCGTTAGACGCATGTTACCAAGTCAAGCTCCCGAACTCCCCCTTTCTGCAGATCGGTGCAAATACTTTCACGTTTTTTGGCAGCAAAAGGCCAACGATAACATCTGCTCAACTGTCAGTTCAACGCGAAAAGGGCCTCGAACACAACGTTGCTTTTCTCTCGGCCGCTTGTTTTTCCCGCTTCTTCCTTCCTCAGTGGAAACACGCGCACGGGGGCCGTTAAAACCTTTCCCCCCTCGCTGTCCTCCCTCACAAAGCTTGTTAAGGAGAAAACCACCCGACGGCGTGTTGTGTCGAACATTGGCGTCTGCTCGGCCTAATTCTTTTTGCAGACCTGGGTTACTGCAACGCCGTCCTCGGGGGTGCTTTTAAGTCATGTCTCCCTCTCGGCCCCCCTGCGGAGGCACTCTGAGAATAAGTACTTGAGGCCAGACAATGGCCGGCCGACGGCAAGGGGGTGGGGTGTTGATTGTAACCAGAAATAACAGGAGCAGGAGGAGGCCTCCAAACCAGGAGGAGGGGTGGCATAGGGGGAGGTCAAGGGTTAGACTGATCCCTACTTTAAAGGTGGAGTGAGGCCTCTGTGGTTTTATTGCCTTCGTGTTGCTTTTTTGCCCAGCTGGGGCGAACCTCTGAGCCACTAGCACGCCATGGGGGAGGGTCGTGCGATCCCCACGCTGACATCCCATGCCGGCTTCAGTTGTGCTCGGTGACCTCTGATCCCCGGCCCCTTCTCCCCCCCCCCAACCAGGAACTGTCACATAGCGTAAGAGGAAGAGCGTCCAGATCGGTTGCCCCCCGCTGTTCTCCGCCATTTGCCCCAGCGAGTGTGTCCTCTTGGCCTGTCGAAGGTTTCTGGTGCGGCGGCGGGGGCCGATCATGTGACTGAAGCTGCAGGCGTGCGGAGGAATGCGACTGCGATTCAGCTCCTTTCGGGCCGCCACACTGAAATGGAGTGTGTGACTTGTGGGACGTGCGGATGCGTGGCGGCTGCGGGGAGCCACTTACTTTCTCTCTGCATACTTTTTTTTTTTCTCACGTTCCCGGCACTTTTCGAGAAATGTGGCTGTTGTTCCCGAGTGTGACCTCGTTTGGCTCTTGAGATCAGCGTGACATGGCCCCCCCCCCTGGCGTACCAGCGGACTGTCTGTGTCTGCCCTCTGACACGTGCCAGATAGTGTTTGTACAAACTGGCACTTGAGGCGACGCTGAACGTTGAGCGCAGCTTTAAAACAATGGCATTAAAGCTGCTAATTTTAGAGCGGACAAACGCGGCCGATAAGGTCACGCCTGCTGAAACACGCTTGGGGACAACTGACTCCATACGTGATGCTTAAAAAGACTACTTTTCCAAACTAAATAAGACGCGCGCGGTCTTCTAAACACGCCACGAGCCGTTTTGAGCTCATTTTGAGCTCATTCAAGAGGCACACTTTGTCCTGCCCTCGGCAGTCGGCGCTGAAGCCGAACTTGGCCGCAACACAGACACGTTTTTCAAAAGTAGCCCGTCTCCCAGTCTGCATGTAGCTGCATCGACATAAAAGCCTGGAGCGCTTTAGCTTTTCTGTAAGGGCGGGATCGGAGAAAAGGGGAAGCAAAACGACGCCAGATTCCGCACCTCAGCCAGACATGACCGAGGGAAAAGAAGAACAGCGAGGGGAGGGCAACTTGGCAGCGGCAACAAGGCAGCTCGCACCAAAGATCGCTAAATGTTGCAGAGGGAAAGAAGCGCGGGGGGCGGAGAGACAGAGAGAGGGAGGGGGGATGGGGGGGGGAGACAAAAAGTCAGAGAAGCAGAGTCAAACTCTAATTAAGGCCCCGATCGCCGCGTCTGAACAGCTGCTGTTGCTTGTGCCGCACCGGCTTTGCGTTTTTTTTTTTTCATTTTGAAGCCGAACAGATGTTACGACGGGGCTGCGATTTTATCGGACCAGAAGTTTGCCTTCAGGGAAGAAGAGGAAATGAAACTGTGCTACTCTTTGTGATTTCAGGGAGTTATTGTTACGGTCTGCTGGGCGCTGATGATGATTGCGACCCGGCGATGTCTTGTTAGCTGCCCCACATGGCTGCGTGATGGAGTCAGTGTAGAGATGTTTTAAATGAATTAATTCCTGATGTAAAAAAAAAACTTGCCAGATTTATTACTTTAAAAATGAATACCAATTTGGGACCATATATAAACCATGTTTATCAAATTACCACCATTATGGATATTTTACTTGATTGACTGCAATGATAAATAATTTATACAGGATGTGAATCTCATTTAATGAAAGAGTGAATATCTGCGACAACCAGATGTTTGACCCATAAATCGGGTACAAACTAATTGCCCTCTACAAACACCATCAAGTTAGCCGAGAGGAGATGCGATGCGTTGCGATGAGGATGAGTTGTTGAATCTCTCGTTCTCAAAGTGCTTTGTTTTTGTTCCACTCATGCGGCTGGTCGCAGTCAGCGTTGTGGCACGCACCTTCGCTTCCTGCGATATTCACTGCAGTCGTGTCACTCTGATCCAAACGCCTGTCACCACCACTGGTTGGGCTTTGCTCGCTATCTTTATCAGTGTGTCTGCCCCCCCCCCCCCCCCCCCCCCCGCTCAGTCACTTTCTCATTCTGTCACTCTCCTACGGAGGATGTGATGAAAATGGCTGTTTAATCATGCAGCGAGGTCAACCAATCAAAGGGCCCAGGCCGAGTGATTTAAAGGGCCTATTCAGAGCACAGCTGGAGGGAGAGAGAGGGAGAGGGAGAGAGAGGGAGAGGGAGAGAGGGGAGAGAGGGAGAGGGGGGGGGGGGGGGGGGAGAGAGAGGGGAGAGAGGAGGGAGAGAGAGGAGGGAGAGGGGGAGGGAGAGGGGGAGAGGGGGAGAGAGAGGAGAGAGGAGGGAGGGGGAGAGGGGGAGAGAGAGGAGGGAGGGGGAGAGGGGGAGAGAGAGAGAGGGAGGGGGAGAGAGAGAGGGAGGGGGAGAGGGGGAGAGGGGGAGAGAGAGGAGAGAGGAGGGAGGGGGAGAGGGGGAGAGAGAGGAGGGAGGGGGAGAGGGGGAGAGAGAGAGAGGGAGGGGGAGAGAGAGAGGGAGGGGAGAGAGAGAGAGGGAGGGGGAGAGAGAGAGAGAGAGAGAGAGAGAGAGAGAGAGAGGTTTGATTTGATTGCTGTATGCCACGGTCACCTCTCATCCACTTACCACTGGTCTCGTTTCACCAATAATTGTCCCTGATGGATTGACGTATGGGCGGGGAGATGAATGGAGGAAGTGGCTCTAGAAGGCGTACGACAGAGATACAAACACACACTCACAAGACCTCCTCAACGGCGGTAGAGACCCATGTCCTCCTCACATTTGGCAGCCACACACACACACACACACACATGCAGTCTGCAGACAAGGCAGTTCTCACCTGAATGTCAATGGGAGAGGATGACAGATGGTTGGGAGGAGCAGGGGAAGTAAAGACAGACAGTGATTGTCTCCTGAGCCTCCGTCTCCTGCCTCCTGCTCCAGTCAATATCCAATCTATGCTATCAATATTACCAACCTTGATCCAGCTGTTCATTCCGAACTCGCAGGGGACAACTGGCTGTTGTCGTCGCCCTTCGTCGCGGATCCCATGTGAAAGAGCAATTAAGTGCCAATAAATAATTGTGACCTTTGATTGATCCAAATAACCAAGATGGGTCATAGACCTGCTGCTACCAGAAATGATTGTGTTTGCGCTGACAAGGACAACTTGTTGCAGGTTATGAATATTTTACCGGTCAACCATGGCAGAGTGAGCTCATGTTGAGATGTGGAAAGTGCTGACTCGTCCGTTTCCTGCTGTATAATCACTGGGAGGTTGTGAGGTGGGCTGGTAGAAGCCAAATGACACTGCAGATCCATTTAATCTTTTTACTTGATCATCGTGCTTTTGTTTTCCCTCGACAATCATCCACAATCCTCCATCATGCCGTATAACCCCCCCTCCCACCCCCCACCCCCCACCCCCCACGCTGTGCCCTGCCCCCCCCCGTCTACTAAATGAGAAATAAGAAGCAGTTCCCACGTCTGTTTGACAGCTGCGGTTTCCACCGTAGAGATCGGCTCCGCTCATGTTTCCCTCACAGCCGGGGAGTTGGTGTTTGTGGAGTGCCACTCCAGAAGATCACTGGCCCCTCGCTCTGCTCTTCCTCCCTCCCCATCTCTCTGACCCCGCCTCGGCGTGTGCCGATGAGCGCTGAGTGGATACACTTGTGTGTGTGTGTGTGTGTGAGAGAGAGGGAGAGAGCGCCGTAGAATCCGTGGGAGCTCCATTTGTTGTGTAAATGCGAGCCGCTAATTGACTGCCGGGCACGCAGCCTCTCCTTCACCGGCTGAACCCTGCCCTCCGCCAGGTCCTGGGGATCCTGCCAGGGGAATGTCTGCCCCCCCCCTCCCCTTTACACACACACACACACACACACGCTCGCAACACCCTCCCCTTCCCTCTCTTCCTCTGTCGGAGCAGGCCTGGCACGGGGCCAAGGTGAGGGTGGGCACGGCGCAGGCCTCTCTGTTCTCTCCCTCGTCTGTGTCGAGCTCTCGTAATGAAAAGCCGTGCGGCGCTTTCCCGCGATCACATGCTGTGCCGACGCTCTTTTGATGAGATTCCACACAATGGCTTCTCTTTTTCTTTTTTTTTTTTTTTTTTTACACTGATTTGGTCACCGTCGGATGGATACGATGGTTCCTTTGAAACGAGCGGACGGCGGGGAGTCTTGATGAATGGTACCCCTCTCTCGCGTCGGCAGCAAACGCCGGCGATTATGCCACGTGGAAGATGAACCAACTCTCTGTTATGATTCGTAGTTGAGGCACATTGTTCTACCTTGTAGCCGTATCAGTTTGAACCTCATTGGTGAACTCCCGCGCGACGGTAATCGCTGCTGCCGGCTGGCTAGAAGCCCAGGTATCGCAGTAGGTTAAAGGTAAGACGGGCTGAATAACAGTGTAGCCGACAGCTTCCGTCTTTTGGGAACGTTGGTGTTTCAATGATTGACATGATGGGAACAATCTAACAGGGTGTGACCCTTTGTCTGATCGGTGCTTTCAGAAGACACCTGCAGGCACGTCAATGATTTGTAGACATGATTGCTACAGAAGCTAGTGTGACCGGTAAGGTGCGGCAGAGATGGTTTCTGTTGAGTCTGTTGCCTTATGAAAGGACTGTGGCATGCAGAGCTTTCTTACTCGTTGGATGGAAAATTGTGTTAAATTGCAGCGTTTCCCCTAAGTTTACAACTTTGGGGGGTTGGAGGGGTAATAGGAAAAAAAGTACTTCTTCTCTTCACCCAAAGGCCGCTTAGATTATGTATTTTAATAATATAATTTGGAGGGGATCAATCTCAGGTTTTCCCCTTTGTTTGTTGAACATGCCAGACATGCTTTAACAGCCGGAAGACATTTCTGGAGACTAATCTGTTCTGTTCACATGGCTCGGAGAGGGCACAACGATGGTTGAGGAGTGACAAAGTAAACTATGTTTTGTTATGGAAATTCAAAACGGAAGTTCTTCACTGGCTAAATGCATACACACCCACACACACACACACACACACACACACATACAGGACCGCACCTCCGGCGCTCAGGTTTTCCCAGGCCAGACCATTGTTTCAGAGGTAAACATCGGGGAGCAGATAATGGAACGAACAAAACCAACCGACACACTCTCCTATAACGCTCTGTTTAGATTGCAAGCACAAAGGAGTGTGTGTGTGTGCGCGTGTGTGTGTGTGCGCGTGTGTGTGTGTGTGTGTGTGTGTGGGGCCAGGGAAACTGTAAACAGCAAGAAGCAAAGAAAGAAGCAAAGTCAGCATTAAGGACCCGGTGCCTGAGAATGCCCGCTTTTCCGATTGCGTTCAATAAACCTTCCCACGGTTCGAAGCGCCCAAATGTCAACAACGTCACTTCTGCGTTCTTTGCCGGTTGAGAATTTGCCAGGAATGAGGCCGGGGAAGTGAGTCAGACGACAGGCGGCCGGACCGTTTGATGGCGTTTCCACAGTGTGTGTCCGCGTGCTTGACTTTCAGAACTGCTCAGCGCTTAAACGTGAAGGACTGTTTATCTCTAGGCCTCCAATGGCAGCAAATGAGACCCAAAGAGACAAAAGCAAGGGTTTAACATCAAGCTGGCCACTTATGCTGTGCAGACAACAACAATAGGATTAGCTGGTACGCTAAACAACTAAGGCCAAGCCTCTTATACTGTCTCTAGGTCCCTTTTAATATGTACTAATAAGGTCAGCAATTATTTGAATACAATGAGTTGCCTTGAAAGTGCGCAATCATTTCGCTTTAGACTGCAGTAGAAACACAAATGTCTTAAGATACCTTCTTCTGGCTTGAGATGGCAAACGCGCACTTATTCCAAACTATACATTTGTCAGTGTTTCAGAGGTTTATAGCTTCAAAGGGGGAGTGTTAGTCGGGCAAACGGTTGGACCGACGGGGGGGTGTAGTGTCAGTCCGCTTGTGTGTGACATTCCAGTACGCGGTTTGTGAGCCATTGTATCAATAACGTATGAATATTAGAAAGATTGCATATCTTATTATGGCATCAGTGTGTATTCCTTTATTCTGAATCAGACTGTTCTTTATAAACACCTAAGGATATTATGGATCAAAGTTGTATTCACACACTATTGTAGAATAGGCGACCGTACAGTATGGTTGGAAGATGTCATCGAAATACGTTGTGTTAACACAGGCAATTTAACACACTGAACCAGCACAGCTGCTCGTTCCCAAAGCCGCTCAACGCGTTTGATTCAGTCCCGTTGCAGAACGGGAACATCGAGTTTCCACAACTGGAGAGGAAGCGGTTCAACCGGAGTATCACCGCCGAGGACGTTAAAAGCAAATGTACTTCCTGTACTTTATTCCACTTTGATCCTCACTTCTGCTCTACCAACGCGTTCCCTAACAAAGCATATCGCATCATATTGAAGGTCTGTGGGAAAGGAAAGCTGAAGAGAGAGAGAGGGACACACACACACACACACACACACACACACACACACACACACACACACACACACACACACACACACACACACACGCGCGGTGCGCCGGCTGCCATTGTGAAGCCGAGGAAGGGGAACTGAAAGAGGCGTAGAACACGAAAAAGGAGAGAAAGTCACACACATGGAAAGGGAAAATGGCTCTTCCCTCCCCTTCGGGCTGCACCGGCAGTGCATCTGCCAGACGGGCAGCGTTGAATCCGAGTCGGCGAGACTTGAAGTGGGGCCCCGTAGCCCACAGGCCCCCGGGGCCAGAGACGCGGTGTCAGACCTGTTGCCGTGTTCTCCTGGGCCCTGCAGCTGTAGCCCTAACTATAGCTGTTCAGCCCGACCAGCCTTAATTAGTAGCTGCCGCTGCCGCTGCCGCCCTGCCCCGGCGCCGCTGTGCTAAAAGCCCCATCACAGCCCCCCGCCTCCTGTGTGGCGGGTCTGAGTCTGCAACATGTTTTACTCGTCGCAGTGGCTGCCGTGTTGCTTCCGTGCCCCTCCCCCCCCGCCCCCCCCTCTGCAGCGTGCATGCGTGCTTTGTCCCCGGTGGCATGCGCAGAGGTTGCCGACGGGGAAAGCTAGCCACGGCTGCACGCGACGGCGTGTCAGTGCTCAGCCGCCGGAGAGCTTGTGGTATTGTCGCGGACACGTGCTGCGTCTCTTAGGCCTCTTTTCAAACGCTGCGTGTGTCTCCTGCCGGCGGCTTTTGAGCTGCCGTAACGGGGAAACTAATATGACGTTGCGGTGATGGCACAACAGGCACAACAACCGCCAGGGAGATCTAGATTTCCCTATTTCCCACGTTCTTGGAGCGCGTGAGTAACTCGTGACTCTTGCCTTCACAGTTTGCAGGAGATGGGTTCAGGATCCGGTTTCACTGTTGTTCTTGTTGAGGTTTACGCCTGTCAAGAAAGCCATGTGCGTGTGTGTTTACTCCTTAAATACTTTGACAACCACAGGAGGCAAAGAAAGCATTGCATATATGACTCTCCCCAGCTCACAGTCTGTGCTCTGACTCCGTACGTCTCTGCTCCCAGCTTCTCAGCACGTCCTGTCATGTTCGCAGTAGGAGGCGGCGGTGAGGGTCCCGTGTGAGCGGCGGGTCATGCAGACACGCTCTGTCCCCTCAGGACAAACTGCTCAGCGAGCCAAACCATCGTTACTGGTCTGCTAATGAAGGACGTACCACAGCTATTGTTAGTCTAGGAAGCGCACACAGATGTACTTCAACTACCCAACAGGCACCCGTTCCTCATGTCTGCTCCTGGAGGAACACAAACCAGACCCCCCTGCCCCCCCCCCCCCCACTTGAGGATCGGCCATCCTGAGGTCCGAGATTTGGTTGTGTGCTCAGCGGGGGGGTTCGTAAAGTAAGCGCACGGAGCGCTGCAGTGGAGCCTCTCCAGGAATTTCTCTTATTCGACAACGACATCATCTGTCCATCTCATTTACACGGTCTCTCATTTTCTTCCATCCCTCCCTTTCTTCTTTGTGAATCCTACAAAGACGTCCCATATGAAGCATCCACTTAAATTCTCCTCCGTTTTGTAGGAATGAATGGCCTCCATGAAGACTCTCACATGTGGATTGCATTTGCGCTGCATATTGTTTGACTCTACAGGTTAGGGAGAAGGAATAATGTGTTTTCGTTTGTCCCCCCCCCCCCCCTAGAGCGACTTCTCCAGTAAAAGCTTCATTTGCATTTAAGATGCTAATGTAGCCTTTTGGGGGGAGCAGAAATGACTAGACTGCCTTGGCGCTTTGTTTTGTCCCAGTTATTCATTAGACTTCAATAATTGCTGCCTCGCGCCTCATACAAACAACGCCAGGAGGGATGGATTCACCACGGAAAGGTCAGGGAGTACGGCAAGACACCTCCTCGACACACAAATTCACCATTTATGAGTCACTTCTCATCGGAAAAATGTGCTTTCTCTGAGACGATGGAGATTCAATAAAAAAAAAAACGTGTGTGTGGTGGGCTTAGTCGTTGGAATTCAAATGAGGTGTTCATGTCGAGACATGTTCGGTAGAGAGGGAGAGATCCTGGCAGTGGTTACGAGCACGTCTCTGGTGACAGGTTTTTGTTTGTGTGCGAGCCTTTTACACCCCCCCCCCCCCCCCCCCCCCCCCCCCGCGTAAAATCTCCTAACGAGCCAGCACAGATCACACGAGCGAGCGCCCTCTCCGGCACGCCAAGGGAAGGGTCAGCTGACCTGCGGAGGGGGAAGCGGATTGAAGTGTGGGCGATGGAGACCGGCTTAGAGCTGAATCCCATTATCAAATAGCGTTTGTACAATATTAGGTCAAGGCCCACTTGTACTGAAGACATATTGGGTTGTGCTTTAATTCCGGAGCTTTTGTAGAGAGGATTTTGCTCTGAGCAAAGTGTGTTAAACCCGCTCAGCCACCGGACCGGGGCCCCATCTCAGTCGCTGTGCCGAGGACAACGCGCCGATCACCGGGCCGGCAGTGGCGAGCACTGCTTTTGCTTTACGCTGCACTGGGCCTGCAGTTGGTCGCGTTGCTATTGATCATTATTCTCGTTGTGACATTAACACGCCGACTGTCTTTCCATCCACTTCAGGCACCTAATGATATCGAACGCTTCCATGTTGCTCTCGTATCGGGGCTAAACGGCGGCGGCCGAAGCCCCAGCCGCCTTCACTTCACAGCGTGGCACGTACTCGAACATTTCCTGCATCATTACATACGCCGTCGGCCTCGCTTTGAATGCGGCGGGCCCAGCGCGCATAAACGCGTGTACGGTAACTGCTGGCAAATAATCCCTCAATCTGCTTGCGAAGTGGCGGTGAGTGGCTGGAAGGAGCGAGGCACCGGGGAGTTATGAGCGTCCCCGGGGACCCGGGAACATGGCAGGTTCTTTTCCCCCCGGCCCTGTAACCTGCGTGATGTATTTGTACGTTACTGCGACGTGGCTGCCTGGGAATGCTGAGGAGGGAGTTCAGAGAAGGTTGTGAGCGAGGCGCTTAATCGGCGCACTGGAATGCAATAAAGATAGAGGGAGGAACTTAATCGGGGGCAAATAACATTTAAACACATTTAGAACTGCAGGAAGCGGGAGAGAGATCGCGCCCGCGCCGTCGGCGAGTGTACAGACTAGGCAAGGTCGGCTGAAGACTTCCCACGTCCAGCCCGGTGCGATGTGCAGGAGACGCCATTATATATCAAGTCCCTCCTCCGCTCCCTGTCTCGGGCATTCCTCTCTTTATCGCTCTTCCCATGTGCTCACATTTCTGTCTTTCCAACACGTCTCCCTCCTGTGGTTTCTCTATTCTCTACAACCCTCCTCCCCCCGCCTCCTCCTCTACCTCATCCTGGGCCCCGTTGACTCAGCGATTCACTGACGAGCTCTTTGGACGCTGCTTCAGCTCGGGGAAACACCGGGCTGCCTCTCCTCTTTTTTTTTTTCCCGTTCAGTTCCTTTCCTCCCTCCGTCGCCGGCCGCGTGTTGACACGGGGGAGTCCAATATAAACTTGGAGGGACGCAAACACCGCCGGACGCCTGCAGAACACACACACACACACACACACACACACACACACACGCCCTGTTTACACGGGAGGCGGCTCCATTAGTCGTGCTGCCTGCCAAGTTGAGAGGCAGTTTCGGTGATGTGACCTAACGAGCGCGTGCTGGAGGTGGTCCGTGCGCTTTGTCTTGTGTTGAATCTGCCCGCTCCCTCCCGCCAGTCGGGCCCCGCGAGTGACTCACAATGGCTGACGTTACCCGTCTTTCTGGACGGGCCAGCGGGCGCGGCCCTTCTTTTTTTTGGGAGCGCTCCAACAAGCAGCCGGGGGCCTCAGAGGACCGGCTGCCATTACAAAAATGAACCCATTGCGACTGAAGACAAGCTTCTAGTCTGTTCATAAACTATTGGAAAACAAACGGCACCACCTGGGCAATGATTCTCGCGTTCCCATGTAAACCGTGCTGGTTCTGACACGACGGTGTGTATGTTTCCGTAAACAATAACGTGCTGCACAGTATTCAAAAGAGGAAACCTTATGTCCGTTTTTCTTTCACAATAGAAAGACAAACCGCTTTAAGCCATAACAAAGGGATTCCCAGCTGCTTTTATTTAAGCCCACGTAGCGATAAAAGCGGCGCTATTGGAGCACTCAATTAAAACTCCAAACCATGGCGGAAGCAGTATTGCGGCCCCATGGAGAGCGTTCATTTTGGAGGACTTCTAATTTGAAGTGCTGTTGGTTATAGTTATTGTTTGCCGTTTCCCACTAGCTGAGTAGGGGGGAGGGGGGGGGGGAGGTTTCTCTTTTAGCTTAAGATGCACAGACTCCTTATCTCTCGACTCCTCCACGTTCCGCCTCGCCGACCCTCTGAAAAGGTTGCGTCGACTCATCTCATCTCCCCCGTCTATCTCTTCTCCCTCCATTTCCTTCACCTCGCCCTGCACCGTTTTCTCTCTCCTACTCCTCATCGCCTGCCTGATTATTTACAGCCTTTCTCCCTCGATCTCTCACAGCCCTTCATTTTCTTCTGCAGCCTTGTATCTCCTTGATATTATCTCCCCCCCCCCCCCCCCCCCTGCCTGAGGAGACTTTGATGCGTAGATATCATTAAATGGACATTTATAATTTTATTTAGTAAGCGTTGCCATAGGTGTTTGCGAAAAAAAAAGGTATTAGCCACACACCCATAGATGCCCACAGGCTTTCATCTCGGCCCATAGAGGAGCACCGATGCATGCGGCACTCTGCGTCGCGCTTCACCAGGAATACAGTATGCACGGATGATCGGGGACAGGAAGCCGTCCCAGCTCTATTCTCGCCATGAATGGGTGTGCAAACACACATTCTGAGCTCTCCTGAGCTAAAAACGGTTGGGATAGACAAGCTTCCTTTTTGTTTCAGCTCCCCGCCGGCGCGACTGAAGATAATTGCCGTCGGCCTCGCATGACTCCGGCCTACCAGTCAAACAAGCGTCCCGCCCCACCGATGGACGTGGCGGCGTCTTTGTCGGGTGCTTAGTGCGATGAGTTTCACCACGAGGGTCAAAACCTTTTTCCTCCGTTCCAGCCAGTTGGCCCATCGGCTCATCGTCTCCTTCGAAATATCGCGACCATAAACTGCGACTCGCATTAAGCGGCACGAGGCGTACGCATCCATTGCTAGTCCCGACGGTTGCCCTGTTCCAGCATCGAACCCGCATTCCCCCGATCAGAGACGTCACATTAGTCCCGAGGTCTCGTGGTCATTCGTTTGCTAAACACCATGTGACACAAGCCACACGCCTTTTCTTAAAGCATTTAGAGCGCAGGATAAAGCGATGCGGTCATTGACAATGGTGGGGTCACTAATAATCCTCAATGGCAGACATCCGGAAACGGTACGGGCCCTAATGGACAAAGATGGATACGGACGCTGTCCGAGTCGATAGCGAGCCAGCTCAGATCCCGCGTGTGTGTGTGCGCGTGTGTGTGTGTGTGGTGTGTGTGCGCGTTCCCCGTGCAAGTCGAGTGCCTCAACTCACGTGCTGCCATTACAACGAGGATGGACATTTATTTGTGTAAACTTGTTCCGGATGATGTCATCATGTTTCATATCCCGGGGAGCAGATGGTCAGCTGTCTGTTAAATGAAGTTAATATGTGGAGAGCATGTGATGAGGCCCCGGCGGACTCCACAGCTGAGAGGTTGGCAGCTGGATTGAGTCTTGGACTTGTGTCAAGTCCTTTAAAGTGCTCGGGTCAGATGCTCGTCTCTTTATGATGTTATCTCAGCAGGGAAATCAGAAGTCTCTTGTTTAGACGGCCTTTATCTGGAGGTGTGTGTTTTGGCACTTTGTTCCCGTCGACACAGAGACCAGCGATGCCACAGAGCAGAGTGTAGTTTTTTTTTTTTTTTTTTTTTTCTTGCCTGACCAGAGTTCATCTCCCATTAACTCCCCCCTTCTCCTGTAGCTTCATAAATTACACATACTTTTCAAACGCCTGTGAAATCTCAGGGAGAGCTGACCGCCCCTCCAGCGCCGCCCATGTAGGTGGTCTGCGTGAGCGTACTCTGGAAACAAAAAGCCCAAGAAGGCGAGACTCCCCCCTTTCAACGGTGCCGTTAGAACAAAAGGAGACAGTGATCCTTTTTAACGCCTTTCTCCTTGAAGGCCGCCCGGCTGTTCCCCCGCTGCCGCCATCGACTGCAGCGTCCTCGTATCCCAAGAGAAAGGATTTATAAGGGCACGCCAGTTTTTACAACGAGCGTCACTTTCCGTCCCCAGCGCAGCCCGACACTCTGGGGGGTGAGGGGGGGGGGGGGTCAAGGGTCAATCGAACTCTCAAGTGGAGGGCGAGAGGAAGTGGAGGGGGAGGGGTGAGCTGCAGTTTGGCAACAGGCTGTTTCATTCCACCGCAGTGAACTCGGCGGGGTGGATGAAGGTACCACTGTTGTTGGAGCAGAAGGAGCCTCTTTGTAGTTTTCAAGCAAATGTGTCTTCGTGCGCGCTCGAGATATTAAAGGTCATTTGTGTCGGCTGATGAATCTCAATGTGTGGTCCACACTGTGTAAAGACGGCACGCGTTGGCCAGTTGGTGTTCTTAATTTATGTCCACAGTGCACAGCTTCGGTTCCCACTTCAAGTCAACAGACTGAAGCTGTCCTCGCCCGAGGTTTCATGACATCAACACCTGTCCAGCCTTCCTTTTGCGGGCTCAAACCACAGCTTGACTGGTGCTCTGAATGAATGGCTGCTGGAAAACCACACGCTTGTTTGTGGTTGACCTTCATTGACTGGTATGGCTCAGTGCCGATTCGAGTGCAGGTCCAGAGTGGGTTTGTGATTAGCAATAACAGTGCCCGGAATTGTGCACGCTCCCCCTGGAGGTTCCCTAAAAATATCTACGCAGGTGCAGTTTAAAGGAGCTGTGTTGCTTTTTATTCTGTGCTTGGTCCAAACTGGAGTAATCAATCACGTGGAATTGTGTCGTGGGCGTCGCTCTAAGGCCCGCCTTGTTTTTTCCTTTTTTTGTGTGGTCACTTAAACGACATACAAGCCATGGCTGCCTGAGGAGGAGAAGAAGAGCAACAGGTAAAATAGAGGCAAGACGAGCAAATGTGGCCACATTAGCTCGCATTTCCCCCCCCTAAACAGGTTTAGTAACAGTATGTTGCACCCGTACTACTGTTACTATTTTCAGCCTTATTCAAAACGATACATGTTGGAGTCAATTCCATCATCAATGAAATATATAAACAAAAAGCAGGTATTGAAGAAAATCTGCCAATGCAGCAAACATCCAGAGATAGTTAAGTGAGCTGGATTAAGTTAATTCTGAAATAAGAGATTTAATCCGGCGTAACAAGAACTGCGGGTGAAAAGCGCTTCCATAGCGCGGCGATGGCTTTGAGCTAAGCTAACAAGCTGCCGTTGCTTGTCCTCACCTGCTTTGATCGCTCGCCACCGCTGTTCTCCTCAAAGCCACGTCAAACAGACCCGGCGTTGGCGTCGCGCCGCAGACAAACCGCGTCGGCTCGGTGCGAGGCGGACCAGAGATGTTAACCGACTGTTATCAGGCACATTGTGGCCCTGACCTACATATCGCCTACCTCTCCCACCTACACACACACACACACACACACGTGCACACTGACACGCGCACACATAGACACAGACAGGATTTGTCATGGAGAGAAAGACGCAGTCGCACAAACGCAGTCGAGGGATTAAGAGTGAACCACTAATCTGACGGTGCCCGTGTTTGTGTGTCTGTGCTCCATTTTTTGAAATGTGGGCAGGTTTTAATGCGACGGCTGCGCTCGTTTCGTCTCAGCAGCTGGAATGAAGCCCTTTTTGTTTTTCCAGGAACGTCGCCGCCCCCCCCGAGAGAGGAAACCATGGAAAGCACGGGGTCGAGATTGCGTGTCCGTGTTTAGATTATCTAAATGCGGTTTGGGCTCTGGCACTGTTGTGAGTCGCATGAGGCGGCGAGACAAACCGGTGCAGTTTGGCTCCTCTTCATGTTGGCGACGCCCACCGCACGCCGGCTTTGGAGCAAGACTTGGTGTGAGGTCGTCGGCCTTAGTCAGTGACAATGTGAAGGCTGGTGTCAGTGTTGCAGTGAAAAGTGTCGGTGGTGGTGTTTCATGCTCGCATGGCCTCATCTTAACCACCCACACAAGAGACGACAACCCTTTTCCCATATCAGATAAAAGCAGGCAACAAGTGATGAGCACACTTGCTTACTTCACGCACATCACCCCACACTGAAGTAACGTCTGTCGGCATTTAATCCCATCCAACACAAGAGTGTGTGTGTTTATTGTCGCAGAGAGAATGACGTGAGGAGGAATGTGTGCAATGTAACGCCCACAGTCGGTCCGCTGTCTCAGAGTGGCAGCTGTCTTGCACGCGCACGCGCACACGCACTGCAGACACACTTGTCAGTCATCTATGAGGCACATTGAGTGTGCAAGAAGCAGTTGTCCTTGCACTTATTGCCACTGCAGCTCTTGGTTGTGTGAGCGGATCCTTATGCACTAACATGCGCCTGCGAAACACCAAGAGGAGGACAGGGAAATGTGTCAGCTTACAGTTTAACAGGCTAATTTACTAGAGTGTGGCGTGAAGTAGGTTTCCCTGTTTTTAACAATTATTCTTTATTACTGTGTGTTTTACAAGGCCGTGGCTCATGAGAGTTTCTCAGAAATGATCATTTCACAATTTTCCGATTGTATTATTCCAAGAAACCGAGCGCAGCAGCTTGTAAAGCGTCTGCTGTAAAGAACATATTCTTGGCTAACGTGCTGTGAGCAGAACGAATGGCGACGCTCCAGATCGGGGTTTTCCACCGCGTAGCTTTCTCTCCCCTCCGCTCACATCCAGCCTGGACGGGTGCCACCAGGTTTGATCACTGCGGCCGGGCCGACGGCGTGACAGTCAGCCCGTAGGTGCAGTGTAGACAGAGGAAGGTGCCACAGGCGCCTACCTTTTTGTTCTATGCAACAGGGCATAGGAGACTAAATGCCTGTCCCTCTTCTCTCCGTAACAACACAAAAATGAATTCCGGATCTCGAGCCGTTTCTGCTCATATTGGCCCCCGAGGGCGCCGGAAAAATACTTTATTAAGTTATTAATACCCATTCTGCTGTCATCCAGCTCCTACTAAAAAATGAGGACCTCTAATGACCACATCCGTGTGGACGTTGTCAAACGAGCTGGATATTCTTTGATAATATGCCAGTGGTTTATTACAATAATGTTGACATTCTATGACAGATTGATAGCTTTGTTCCAGGGCTGAGTGGGTTAAGAGGAGTGTGTGTGTGAGTGTGTGTCCGGGTTGACTGGAGACACCAGAATACGACATCCCGTACGCTGCGTTCTCATGTCAGTCAGACTTCCTGTGAGTGTGTTTGTCCATCCAGGGATTGTCCGTCCGTCCGTCCGTCCGTCAGTGTGTTGGGGGATGGTAATCCATTTTCCCCCCCATATGCAGATAGCGCTGGTGAGATTAGACCCTGGGAGAGGATTAAGGCTCCGGGGCTCGGCGCCCCTTCCATCTTACCTCCTCTCTAGGCATCCTCCCCCCGCCTCGCCCCCCACCCCACCATCCGCTTCCCCGCCCCTCACCCATCTCCCTTTCCTCCCCCGGGCAAATCTCCAACCTCTGGAGAGGTGGAGGAGTGGAGGGCAGATTAGGATAGGGACCTATTAGGTTTTTGCGTTTTGATCTGCATGCACATAATTCTGTGTGTGTGTGTGTGGGGGAAGCTTTTGTTTGCAAAGGGGAGGGGGGTGGATGCAGTTGTCGTGTGCGTGAGATGAAGTGCGCCCTGTATGTGTCTTTTTAAACCATACTGCTAAACCGTTCCTCCTCAATCACGCTACGGCCGTGTGCCAATAACTGACTTTGTGCGTAGACGTGTGTGTGTGTGTATGTCTGGACAATTTGCATTCATTCTCACACACAGCATCGTTTTTTTTTATTTTCCTTATTTTCTTCTTTTTAAACCCTCAATTCCACCCTCTCACCTGTTCCTCTTATCCCAGATGTGACCCAAATGTTGTGATGCAAAGGGAATCTTCATCGTCGCCTCTCTCGCCCTCCTCCTCCTCCTCCTCCTCCTCCTCTCTCTCGCCTGCAGTGGCGAGTGCTGTAATTGATATGCCACTGGCAATAAATCAGCTGCGCTCTTGGGCCGAGCCGCCGCCATTATCTGAGCGGACAGGTTTAGTTGCCTTGGACGAGCGGGCAGCTGATCCGGCTCGGCTCGCGAGAGTCTGCGGCAGATCCCAACCTCGACAACGGGCTGAATTTCCTCACGCCGCACACGCCGCTCCCGCTCAGTGTTTCCCGCCACTGTTGAGCACAATCAGCAAAGTGAGCATAAGGCTGTAGGAGGACCCCTCTTCTCCAAGTCTTCTCCCACCCTTTCACTCCCTCATTCCGATCCCCAATGCCCACCGGGACTCAGTTCAGGCCTGTCAATTGATTGGGTGTCCCGATATCAAATCCAATCAACTTGGCCCCTTACAGCCCCCTCTCTCTTTTCTGATGTGATAACGGCCTCGTCTCCTCCGTTGCGATGGCTGCCCGGTCCCATAAGCCACAGCCGCGCTGCAGCCCAAAATGATTGACATGTTTTTCCTTGATGGTGCCAGATATGGCTGGCAGACCTTGTTTCTGGGCTCTTCCCAGCGTTTCACTTTAGCTCCGGAGGAAATTGAAATTGAAGAGGGTTTAAAAGGGATAAGGCTGTTGTCAGAAAATGGCAAAATCTAAGGGGGGAAAAAAAAAAGACGAATGTGGGTGAGACGCTGAGCGATTGACCATATTATTCTCTGGGGAATGTGCGCGGAGGTGTTGATGATGACCCTCCGGCTCCCTGGCCCGTCAGCTTTGAAGTGTACTCCGTGTTGGTGGAAGTGCGCGTTGTGATGTCATCGTCTTATTTACGGGACAGATGACTCTCACAGCGATCTGCCTCGTCCGGCATAAATTATGAGGAACATTGAGGGGGCGGGGGGGGGGGGGAGTTATTTTTTATTTATTTTTTTTTCAGTCATGTCTTCGCACACTGACTCTGCATTGCTGCGTCTTTCCCTCACTACTCGGAAGTGACAAAGGGAAACGAGCAGGCGGTCTACCTGCCGCGTGCCAGCGCATTTTTTAGATTGGCATCTGCTCTGGTCGCGCTGCGCCGCTCTGTACCATTTGAGCAAGAAATTAGTTTTGTTTTTTTTTTTTTAAATCAAAGGCCGGCTCGTCACTTTATTGCAGCCGTTTTAACCAGGCCCTTCTGTCCAACGCTCCGGCTGCTCCCCCGGCGTGTGATCCCAGCGCAGGTAGAGCTCTGATTTTTAAAATGCGGCAGAGCAGATATGCTGCCCTTTTTAGTTGGGCGCCTCCCGCTGTTCCTCACTCTCCCTGCCTCTCTTCCTCACTCCGTTCACTCTGTCCGTGCAGTTTGTCCTCCTCTTCGGTCTCTTCCTTTCCCTCTTCCTCATCTTGCTCTTCCTCTTTCCGGCTGTCGTTCTCCCCCCGGCGTTGTCTCTGCTACGGTTTGCTATTCCAAGAGCATCGCCGGCACTATTTATTTTCTCTCGTGCTCACTGCATCTTTCTTCTCTCTCTCACGTACTAATCGAAGCAGCAGCAACAACGTCCACAATTGATGTGCAATTGAATGACTCCTCTTTGAGAGGCGTTTTCCCTCTCTCGATACATCCAGATGTGCATTTTTCTCCCCCGGAGTGTTTGCTCACTCGCCGTCTCTGCCAGCTGTATACAGCAAATTCGTTCCTCCCATCTTGGAACGCTGACCACACACTCTGACCTGTACGGCGATAGACGGATGTTCTGGTTCCAGTGGCTCACCGCGGGGTGGAGCAGGAGGCGGACGCGGGGAATGAAAAGAAAAATCCCGCATCCCTGTCCTTCTTTTTGATTTTCTTCAATTTCACGTTTGCCGTCTCCCATCCCCCCTCTGCCTACCGTCCCCCGTCTCATCCCTCTATAGCGTCTCATTTTTTCCGATGCGCCGTGGTCATAAAACACCCCTCGCGCAGACACGTTGATAGTCAAGGTGAAATTGAAGCACCGGGTCCCTGGGAGACCCGCGTCCTGTTTTGCATAATCAGCATTTACAGGAGAACTAATGTCCCGGTGTTGCAGGAACATGATTGGCCTGTCAAGCAGCGGCACTCGCCCAGCAAAAAAAAAAAACCCGCTCCTCATCGTCACTGCATTGTCGTTGGAAGACGTCCGAAGGAGCAGACACTCTCCCTCTTGACTCACCCTTCTCCCTGTCCTTTTTGTGTAAAATCTCCATCCTCGATCCATTTCCTCACTTCTGCGCTGTAATTATGCCGCCTTTTGTTGTCGGTTGTCAGGAGATACTAGCCGTGTGTGCTGTGTGAAATATATACTCCCGTATTACCGGGGAGCCCGTGAATGAAAACGAACCTCAGTAAAAGCATCTTTGCCGAGTCCCCCATTGGTCGGAACGAGTTGGCATGAAAGGCAGTGAGGCAGGAAGTGGGGCCATGCGCACTGAACTGTGGGCCTATTGGGGGATATGATGTTGCTGCTGGTGACAATCCCTCGCAGGGTGAACTGTAGAAGAGGCGCTTGCGTCTACGTTACGCGGTGCCTTACTACCTGCTCCGTGCGCTTGAAGTTTATTATTATTTTTTTTTTTTAAATTTCCTCAGCGATACATTGCAGGGCGACGTTGCCGCGTGGCTGCACAATTTGAAGCAGGTCCGTCTCTGCCGTGGCGGCGGCGGCGTGCGACGGGCTGGGCTGTCTGTGAAAGACTGTGGTGCGAGACTCGGACCCTTGCTAAAAGACATGCGCTGAATATGCTGCATACGTATCAGTCAACGTTTTTTTTTTTTTTCTCTCTGCTTCAGATGAATTTCCCCTGAAAGTATGTACTGTTATTGTTGCTCCTGGCGGGGAAGGTGAAGTGTGTTTCTGGCGGCCTGCTGTGCCGCCGTGAGTGCCGGGTGCTCGGATACGGGTTCCAGATGCGCGGGCGTGATTACTGCGCGGGGTTAGGTTACTGCGTGCTGTGCTGATGCCGTTGAAACCACGACGGGGGAAACCTTGGAGCAGACACCGGCTGTAAATTCCTCTCCGTCGATGTGACGGTTCCCTCCGGCATGTGTGTAAACTCGTACCTCCGCCAAAGCCACCGCGCTGAAGTTATGAAATATTAATAGAGCTGAATGTTGTTATTAACTTATTCCAGCAAGTCTCCCATAATGTGTGCAGAGGCTTTAATAATCGGGCCATGCCTCCCCTGATATCTTCACCCATAATTAAATGCAGACACACATTTGCCTTGCCAGACTTGATTTGATATTATTTATTCATCACCGGGGCAAATGTCAACTTGATTTTCTTTTTTTTTTTCTTTTTTTTTTTTAAATTTCGGCGGTGTAATTTGTGAGTCTTTTCAGCCTCTCTGCCTGCTTGATGGATAATCAATAGGAAATGTTCCTTGGACGCTCACCGTGTTTTCTTTTTTCTCCCTGCCTTCCAGGGTTCCCACACCGCGCCTCTGTGGATGATGTTCCTGGTGACGCCTTGCAGCACTGAGAACAGGACAGCGGATCAATAGGAGTTTCGTTGGCCCTCTGTCGATCCGTCCCTCTCTCCCTCAAACGGCCATTCCAAGACAGAAGAGCAGACCCCTCTTCCCTTACCCCCTAAACCTTGCCCCTAGATATCCCAGGTATGTGTCCCTTAGCTCGGTCAGCGGCTCCCTTCGGCCAGGGGAACTTGTTTCTCCTCCTGGGGCTTTTGCTCATCATGTGCTCGTCTCTCTCTGGAGGCCAACCCCCACCCTTAAAGCGATTCGTCCCCGCTGACTGGGGGCTCACACATCTGGCCATCCACAACAAAACTGGAGAAGTCTATGTGGGGGCGGTCAACTGGATCTTCAAGCTGTCCAGCAACCTGACCAAACTGCGCAGCCACATGACCGGGCCCGTGGTGGACAACGAGAAGTGCTACCCGCCGCCCAGCGTCCAGTCCTGCCCCCACGTCCTGGCCCAGACCCCCAACGTGAACAAGCTGCTCCTCGTGGACTACGCGCAGAACCGCCTCATCGCCTGCGGCAGCACTTCGCAGGGGATCTGCCAGTTCCTTCGTCTGGATGACCTCTTTAAGCTGGGCGAGCCCCACCACCGCAAGGAGCACTACCTTTCTAGCGTGGCAGAGTCGGGTACAATGTCCGGCGTCATCATAAGCTCCTCCCACAGTCCCACCAGCAAGCTATTCATAGGGACGCCCATCGACGGCAAGTCTGAGTACTTCCCCACCTTGTCCAGCCGCAAGCTGATGGAGAATGAGGAGAACGCCGACATGTTCAGCTTCGTCTACCAGGACGAGTTCGTCTCCTCTCAGCTGAAGATCCCCTCCGACACTTTGTCCAAGTTCCCGGCCTTCGACATCTATTACGTGTACAGCTTCAGCAGCGAGCAGTTTGTCTATTATTTAACGATGCAGCTGGATACCCAGCTGACGTCACCCGACGCCAGCGCAGACCAGTTCTTCACCTCCAAAATAGTCCGGCTCTGCGTGGACGACCCCAAGTTCTACTCCTACGTCGAGTTCCCCATCGGCTGCACTAAGGATGGGGTGGAGTACCGCCTGGTGCAGGACGCCTTCTTGGCTCGGCCAGGACGGCAGCTGGCCAACTCACTGGGGATCTCTGAGAACGAAGACATCCTCTTCACGGTCTTCTCTCAGGGTCAGAAGAATCGGGCCAAGCCACCCAAGGAGTCCGCCCTGTGCCTGTTCACCCTGAGGAAGATCAAAGAGAAGATCAAAGAAAGGATCCAGTCCTGCTACAAGGGATACGGGAAACTCTCCTTGCCCTGGCTGCTCAACAAGGAGCTCGCCTGCATCAACTCGGTGAGCTCCACTTTCTTCTTTGTGCCGAGTTCATTTCTTTACAGCGAATCGGTTTGCTCATGGGGGTTAAGGCACACATAATGTCTTTTATGATGACATCATTCATGTAGCAACGCTGCAGGCCGGAAGGGGTTAATACAGTGTACGGTGTGAACGGTGCTTATTTCTTTCCCTTGCTGTCTTCTACTTCACTTCTGTCTGCCCATTCGCCCCTCTCCACACAGGCTGTTTAGTCAGACAGGGGGACATCATTAGCCCAGTCACCTGGATTTGTGAAATGTCACTCCGGAGTAGCACACGCGCATGCACACACTTCATGTGTGACATCCTGGGGGATGGCTTGAGCTAGACTTTTTACTAACTGATCCAGGGTGCATGGCCCTGCATGCGTTGCAGAGTACTCGCATGCACGCACTCCCACTAGAGACCTCAAGGCACTGCTACACAACAGCACACTGTCTAGTTTTCTCTACGGTGAACATACCTGCCCACGTCCTTTCATTTTTTTCCTGGCTTCGTGCCTCATTCTCTTCTCTCCCTCGTTGCTTACCCGCTCTCCTCAGGCTGCATCTGCTAAACAAAAAAAGACTCCTACCTTTTTGTTCCATCTATTAGTGTTAAGTGCGCTGCTTTCTTAGCTGACCACCTGTCTCAGCGCCGTCATCTACCATCCTGTGTGCTCTTTAAATTCACCCATCCATTCCCTCCATCTCGCTCTCTTAAGATAGCTTAATTAATAGACCGCTTTTTAAAGCTTTTTTGTTAAATGTCAGCGCACAGCATTCTGTCTGTCAGGTATTCACACACACACACACACTATTCACACTGTGTTGCAGCTAATGCAGTTGTATACCTGGTAAGAATAGCACTTTTCTTCTATAGGTCTTTATTAGTTGACGTGCACAGGTGATGTTTTGTGTTGTGAGTGATGTGAATGACCCAACCAAGTCCTCTTTCCGCTCCCTTTCTTTGTCCGGTTCACTGATTGTCTTCATTCTTTATTGTGCTTTCCTGTCTTTGGACCCATCGCAATGACAATGGCTCTGAGGCAAAAAAAAGAAAAAACGGTGGACTATCTCATTCATTTCAATTAGACCTTTGCCGGGAGTGTGCTGGTAAATCACAGGTTAGTGTGGCGGTGAATTAGACTTTTCCTTTCGTGCAGTGGAGTGCGACATCATCCGTCAAATGCTGGATGTGCAAAAGCACATTCCAGGTGGATGGCGGCATTATGCAAAAAACGCTCATCAGCGTTTAAGCTTGGCGAGAAAATGATTGCTGTCATGATGACTTTCAATTGGGCTGTCCCAACCTCAAAGCCGTTTAAATGGCCGTTTGCATTTGATGCGTCTAATCAGGTTTGCGTTTTGTTTTACTTGATATAGCCGGCGACGGACGTGTGCCAAGTCTTGGCTTCGGAGCCGGCATGCATTGTTCATTTTGTTTGTTGGTAATAACTATTTAGCAGGGAGACCGTCCCACAGCTCCCCGTCTTCCCGTCAGGCCTGTTACCATGGTTACTGGAGTTTTGAAAAAGTTCTACTTTCACTCATAATTTATCACCACTTTAAAATCCTCTCAAAAGAAACGGCTCTCACATATGGGATGTCAAAAGATGATGTAATGGCCTCTGAGATAAGCTGAGCAAGGCTTGAGGGGGCGGCCGCAGGTTAATGACGCTTGCCACGTTGCCCCTAAGCGGTGACCGGATGTCAGCTGCCCACCCCTGAATCATAACCTCAGTCAGTGGTCCGAGCGACCTCAAATCTGACCCCTAGGGCCTGGCATTGTGTTTCAGGGCGGGAGCTGGCGCTGTGCGTCATGACTAAACACAATAACAAGCGTAGAGGAACGCAGGCGAGACAGAATCGGACAGCAGAGCTGAGGTAACACAAGGAGCTGACAGGAGGACCAGCCGCCTGGCAGATGCCGGTCCTCCGCTGGCAGCCAGTGGGACTGTAGGTGAGGAACAGACTTCCAGCCCAGCTCCACTTCTCCAGCTAATCCAGGTATACACTGGGATCTTCTTCAGCTTCAACTTCTAAGCCACTGGTGTTTGGCACTGAACCCCGTCCATATTTTCCCACCCACTTAAGGAATTCAAATGCACCTCTCTAAGCCCGAGGCCGCGATCCTCACAGAGGCCTGAATCTCGGGCGCAGCGGCGCGGGCATTTGTGGGAAAGACTCTGCGACGTCGGGGTTGGAGGGTGAATACGTTTAGTTTGACCCTGCCATAGTTCGGAGGAGAGGGGCGAGGCCAGGGGGAGATGGGAGTACTGGACAGCTGTTGGCCACACGGCCATGATGGATGGCCAGGCCGCTCCGTCAGCTCTCTGTGTGGAGTTGGTATTTGCCCCCGGCTCGTAATTTCTAGCCTCTGGCCGTCGGCAGGGGGGTTGTGTTCACAGGCACGGGGAGATGCTGGCGGTTTCTCCTGTAAACGCGCATGTTCGGTCCAATTGGAAGCAGCTCTGTTTTAAAAGATCCACGTGTGGTAACGAAGATGACACACACGCACGTGCACACAGACGTCGTTCATTACCACAGCCCTGTAAACTGGCCATATATCTGCTGTGGGTGGGGGTGTGTGTTTATGTGTGTGCGCGCGTTCACTTTGTTTGTGTGGCCCTGAGCTTTATTAGTGAACCGCTGACCTTCTCCACAGTTTGAGGGTGGATCAATAGAAAGCATTTCCACACAGGGTGGGCCGGGAAGGGCGGGGGGGGGGGGCAGACAAGAGAGCCGTATAGAGGTGAGGCGATGGAGGAGTTTCAGGAGGTAAATGAGAAAGACTGCAGCCAGAACCAGAGAGGGACGAGAGACGGAGGTGCAGGACGTGGGCAGGCTCAAAAACGAGAGGACGCAAGGGAGTGCGAGAGAAAGAGAGAGTTGGACACCAAAGCAGCACGCAGGAGAGGGTGAGGGAATTTGAAAGAGGGTGTCGAGAGAGATGAGCGTGAAAATAACAGAGCGAGCCCGGGAACACGCTTGAAGGGAAAAGGGAAGGGATTGAGAAAGCATGCACGAAAAGCAGGAAGTATCATAACTGTTGTTGGATGTGCACCGCTCGCTGTGGAAAGGACTTGCAGGCAGGCAGGCAGGCAGGCAGGCAGGCAGGCAGGCAGGCAGGCAGGCAGGCAGGCAGGCAGGCAGGCAGGCCACAGAGTGGAAACGGGTTCTGGTACCGGCCACGTGGCCGTGACAGAAGAATCATCGGCCAGGACGAGGTTGATGTCGCACCAAGGCTGTCTAACTGTGTTTTGGATGTTTTTCTCGTTTCTTTTTTTCAATCTGTCTGGAAACACTCCCCATCGCTAGATTAGATTAGTTAACTGAGAAAACATCTTTTTAAATCTGATTTTTCAACAAATGCAGTGCGATTTCAAACACCAGCTAGGACATCAGAGGCCTTGGGATGGATGCAGCTTCAGAGAGGAGACAAAAAGCGGGGATATTGCATGCAGGGAGAGAACATATCGCAGTCATGGAAGAGAGCAAGAAGCCTTTTACAGCCGCGGCGTGCTCCAAGGGGAGACAGTGATTCACCGACAGAGGAGGATGAGAAAATGTTTTTCTGCCACCTCTGCCAAGAACAGCATGAAAAAAATGGCGATTGGCAGAAAGGGAGAGCGAGACGGAGGACAGGAGAGATGGAGGAGAGGATGATTGAACGCTGGCTGCTCCACAAATAACATTGGTGTCTGTCACCCGGCCACCACACTGTGCTGTCGTGCCTGTGTGTGTGTGTGTGTGTGTGTGTGTGTGTGTTGTAACTCACCTGACAGGGCGTGTATATCGAGGTGCAGGTGCTGGAATAGGGATCACCCTGGAACTCAAGAACATCTTTTGGTGTCAACGAAATGATTTAAAGAAGTGTCCTCCAAACGGAGAAAGTCGGGGGTCCTTCGTGCTCAGGGGTCACCTTGAAATGTATTTCACTAAAGTCGTCACGTTTGGCGATTTTCAGTAGCGAGCCAAACATTAGACTGACCAGCTGTAGCCTTTTGGGTCATTACAAAACCTTTTAGTTTGAGAAAGCCATGAACATAAGGCTGTTTTTTTTTTAACACAATAATCATGTTTTGGAATACTATTTTGGGTTTCCATATTTTTAGGGTGCATAGTCCTCAGACTAAGTAAAGTATCACATTTAGTTTTTGGGGAGTTTAGGAAAAGATGTTTGCTTGAACATTCCTTTCCCCCGATGGAATGTCCATTGTCTCCACATGAGGCTCACATGTGACCCAAAGACTGCTCAAAACAAAGCTGCTTTCTCTCCATCACCAGATGGATGGTGAGGTTTTTGAACTTTGTCACGAGACAATTCATCAATCAATCGGTGATCAATCATAGCTAAAAAAAAAACGAGTCACGTATTCATTTTTTGGTGCAGCATAGACCAGCTGCTGCGTTCCCTTCGGTGTCAAAGGGGACATTCTATGCTCAACCTGAAATCGATGTTGAAGTAACGCCGTTAGTCACCTTCTCTGTGACGGTGCTCGTTGCTGTGGTACTTTGACCCTTTTACCTCCTCTGAGGCAGTGTGGCTTGTGCTGTATGTGTCTTGAATCACAGTTGGCAGCTACTTTGGGAGGGTCAAGTCGCTGAGAGGAGCCCTGTTATCAGAGTAAGGAACGTCCTGTAGTAAGCTGGAGACTGATCACAGGAGTAGAGCTGATGCAAATGTTATAACTGATGCTTTTATCTCGACCAGTCCATTGCAGACTCTCATACAAACTCACTAAATTGTAGGCAGTCCAGCACACAGGCAGTTGTCTTTATTTATTTAGTTAGACGTTGCAACCACTATTCTGCACTTCCTCGAGTAGGGCCGAGTGGTGTATCGACTCGTTAGGGCATGCTATTGATTCCTTTTCAAACAAGACCATTTGTTTGTGTCAATATCGTTTGACGTCGCGTCACATGACCTTTCTTACAAGAAGCCTTCTCTTTTTTTTTTGTCTTTTCACACAAACCCAGCCAGTCCTATGAACCAAACACATGTCACTGAGTGAGTTGTAAAGCTGCTCCCCCCGTTGGGAGAAGGGAGAGATAACGAGTGATGTCGCTCTTCTAATGACTGTGTGACGTGGTCCTGCTGCTGGGAACAATCATGGGACACAAGACGTAGTAGAATGGTAGTAAATGTGGAGTGTATGTTTCAGTATGTGTAGAAATACAATATATATATATATATATATATATATATATATATATATATATATATATATATATATATAGGTGCTTGTGATATATTCCAGTTTGGCCTACAAGTGAACATTAAGCCCTCGTGGAGTTATTTTTGGTAGCCGCAGTGCCCGAGCGCGCGTTCAACACAGCGAGCAGATTTTCATTATATTTTGCAGAAGACAAAGTGGAATTGACCAGCTCCTAACCGGATTAAATCCATCATTATGAATATCATCTAATAAACGTAACTCACTTGTGTTCTTGGTAAAACAAAGTCCGATTTCTGCCGACCTAATCTAAAAGGATGTGCCGGCAAATGGGTTTCAGTAATTGCACCTGATTAATCGAGCCAGAGTTAATTGACAGTCCACATGAGTTGAGCTGGGAGACACCGATCGGGCTGCTCGCCTTAAACGTTATTGGTATTAACGGGTTATGTTTCAATTCATATTTCACATTTTTTGATTATCATTTGAAATTAGGAGTTTTATTAATGTGTCTACAGGACAGACTTTTGATTGCATCTAAAGTGGTGTGTGTGTGTGTGTGTGTGTGTGTGTGTGTGTGTGTGTTAACACACAATGTCACAGCCCTTCTGCGCTCGCGTCGCTCTCATCTCATTAGTAAAGGACAGGACCAAGTTAGAGAAGACCCCATTCGGTCTGTGTGAGCTACTTAAATCTCTCTGAGGATTGTTTAGCTCAACAAATCCCCGTCTCTAGTCCCCCTCTAATGAGACTAATTGTCAGTGTAATTATGTATTGATCTGTTCCGTGTGTGGGTGGTGCGTTGCATGCATCATTATCAGGAGTGATCAGAGAAAGTGGAGCAGGGGTTATGCCTGTGCGGCACATGCTAATAGTCTCTGTATTCGTTTTAAATTTCTTTGTATGCTCATTAGATTTGAAACAATGCAAATGGGTCTGACAGAGTAATGATATGAAAAAGAACAGCATCGTTTTGCTCAACGCTTTTGTTTCTGCAAGCACAGTGTCTGCTCTTTTATTTTACAAGTAAATGTGTTTATGTATAATACAAATGCATGATACGTATTTAGAAATGAACAGAAACATGTGTACCGAACTGCCGTTTAAATAGTAAGATTTCTATGGAAATAGTACCCAGAGTAAAGGCACCTGTGGTGGTGAAGGAGAGCACCTTTTTCCAGCTCCGAGCAGCCTCTAAGGTCACATGTGTCGGTGTTGGAGTGTGTGCTGCTTTCCTGTGTTTCCTCCTGTACGTACGGACATGTCCATACACCATAGATCCCCTCTCACTCGCTGTTGGATTGCGGCGTAAACCTGTGGCGACGGTGCTTGGAAGCGGCGCTCTGAATATGTTCCAACTCCTCGAGCCTTCACGGTCTACCTGGAGCGCACTCGCCGTGGAAATTACAACCCTGCAAACCGTGAATACGGGATTGGTGCAGTCATCGCTCCCTAAATTATTGATCAGTGTGTGTGCAGTAACATATTCGGAATGTTGTGAGGAATTATTTAAATTCTGACGAAAAACATTTGACTTCGCCAGGCTTATTTCACCGCTGAGTTCCTCCTTTGTCTTGAGTTCTGTATAAACGCTCCAGTTAGAATACAAAAACCACTCGCTCTGATGTTGTTAATGCTCTGAGACACAACCAATCAAACGCACTATTGCCATGGAGTTTTGGTTGAGTCGGTGCTGCGCATCAAAGATGTCCCGGTGAGCGAGCATTGAGGGGCCGGCAGAGCCCCTTCCCCACTGGACAAATAGCCCCTCTTAAATCCACCACCATCTGCCCTTAGTCTTCGCTGGGGACGGTTACAATCGGCACTCACTCCCACAAATGACTCTGCAGTAGTCGCAGGTGTTCAGCAGCTCGGCGCTGATGGAACCATGGCTCTCATTTCAGCCCTTTTTTTTTGGCACAGTCCTCTGAGAAGTGATCACATAATGGATGAAATCCACACATACGGTGTATGGCGATTGTATCACTGGTTATTATCATACCTATGTTCTTTGACAGCGATGTAGAATAACTTTGACCACACACACACACACACACACACACAAGTCAACTTTGCCTCATGAATGTGCAGCTTTGGATACTTCCGCTTAAATAATGAAAATAAGGCTGCGCACACACAAACTTTGCAGCATTCCATGTGTGTGTCCGTCACGCAGAAACCCCAGCGACGTCTACATGAGTTCAAAGCCCCCATTGAGATTTCTGGGTAATTTATGAGCTGCTTGACTCGCTCTCTCCACTTTGAGCCAGGAGCACGTACTCACTGATGCATACGCACGCATTGGACACCTGCATCTGCCAACATACTCCCGGTAGCTTGTGTGTGAAGGCGAAACACGCTGATCATTTTGGAATCGGAGGGATTCTTAAAGTCGGTTTGTCTGTTGATGACGAGACATTCAACGGTTGTTAAAGTGAGGCACCGTTGCTCTTTTCTCTTACTCACACACACACACACACACACACACACACACACACACACACACACACCAGCCATTTCTCTTGTCTTTCACTCCTTTTTTAAGCTCTCCAGATATTTTTTACGCTGCACCTTCTGCGGAGCCGCATAGCAGCGTGCCGCCTAATTAATTCTGCGCGAGTGTTCGCCACCCGCGTTCCCCTTCCACCTCGGTGGCGACGAATCGCAGCAGCGAATCTAAATAACAACAACAACAACAACAACACCACGCTGCTGCTCCTCCCACATCAACGGGGGCCAGAATTGACAAATTCCACTTGTGGCCGGCGCTACGTGCGCCCAGACATATTTTCTTGCCGTAATACGGGAAAGAAAAAGCAATCATAGGGGGCGATTATTCAACCATTTCCTTCGGCGCGGGCCAGCCAGCACACATCTGCAATCCGTCAAGTGTTATTGTGCGCCGAGTTGTGTGCGCACACCCATGTTTGGTGCCATATGAAGGACTATATTTCATCGTTCTGCAATGTGAATTGGCTGAAGCAGCTCCACTCAAGGGAAACCAGCCCGCTGTTGCTGCACGGCAGCAACGTGCGTGACCTCTATCTGTTATAGAGACCGCTCTGGGTTCATATTAACAATTATATAGCACATACACGTACGTGTGTGTGTGTGTGTCTTTTTGTGCAATACTCATAATCGGCCGCATCCAGGTTGCATATATCTCTGTGACCTTGGATATCAGCTGACAGTTATGAACTGTAACACACCGTAAGTAGAGTATAAAGCTTCACTCTGCGTTAAACCTTTCAAATCTCCCGTTAAAGAGGATTCAGGTAGCACTTGTTTCAGGAGGGTTTACGTGCTCCCCGGTGGATATCCAGCAGAGTTATTGATTACTTTATTCAACAAAAGGAAATGAATCGGCAAATATTTTTTGAAGCGAGATACTTTATGTTCTCGTGCTTGAATGACGATGAACTGAGACGTTTTTGTGTTCTAGAACGGCAAAATGATGGCAATTACTTAAATGTTTTAGCCAAAGCATTTTTGATCAGTATGAATTGATGAACAACTAATGAGCTGAAGCCGTAAGCAGTGGTTAAAAAAAATAAATGTTTTGAATAAATCTAGTTAAATTCTTCAAAACCATTGGTTGGAAGCGTTTCAAACTGGTGGAAAAGAAATGTCAGACGCTGGTACCCTTCTTTCTGGGGGGGGGGGGGGGGTTAAGAAGAAAAGACAAGCCCCAGTGAAGTGCAAATCCTCAAACTCATTTAACACCCCACGCGCCCTGAGAAAACCAAAACAAAACCTCCTCCCCTGCATTTCTGAGACCCCGCTGCCAAAGTCAGCGGAAGGTTGTTGTCTCAACTCCCTCGTGCCAGCCCGAGTTGTGTCTCTTTTGAAAACGCTGCGCGACGCTGCATACGGTCTCCAGCCAATAACCCTGCTGAGACGGCGCAGGGAAACGTTCTTTCCATCGCGAGGCGGCTTCCATGCACGCCGCCGTGTTTTTTTTACGCCTTAAATTGCAGCACCGGCAGAAGAATTCAGCCTCCATTAAAATGGTTTACAACCTCGAGGGAAACGCCCTTTTATTCCACGCTGATCCGCGCTGTTTAAAGCTTCCGGACCTGCAGGAATGCTATTGCACCTTTACCCTCCAGTACCCCTGAGAGACCTATACAGGCTTTTGTGTGTGTGTGTGTGTGTGTGTGTGTGCGCGCAGTGGTCTGTGTTAACCAGTTTGGACTCTTGGGGCTACTGTATACAGTATTTCTTTCGACTGTGAGCCTCCTCCTTAGAAGATGGATTAACCCTTTTAACTTCTTTTCCTTAGGCTCAGACGGCATTGGATTGCTTGTGTGTGTTAGTGTGTGCGTGCTACTGTTTGTGTGTGTGTGTGTGTGTGGCGGACTCGAATCCAGATTGATGGATTTCTCTCCCATATATGATTTGAAAACGATGGCCCCGAGTTGTATTTCATGCGAAGATGATTTTCAGAATTGTTTTGTTGCTTTTAGCCAAATCTTTGTGTACACACAGGAGAAACTGGAAGCTTCGGTTGAATAGGAGTGTTTGTGTGTGTGTGTGTGTGTGTGCCCAAGTTTACAAGTCGTCTCGTGTGTTTCTGTCAGTCTCCTTTGTTCCGAGGAAACAGATTGTCCTCTAGCCATTAGTTGTTACAACAGAAACTTGTTTCAGGTAATGGTTGTGTGTGTTCCTGTCGCTCCCTTTTGTAAAAAAAAAAAAAAAAACCCAGACACACACACACACTTTGCTTATACCATGTGAAAAGGAAGAAAGGTTTTGCGGTTGATAACCTGGCCACCATGCACCCTTTGGAGAACATAATGCAGGTCCAAAGTGCTGCGTGAGGGACAAAGGAGAAGCGGCTGAGTGGCAGGAGGAGGAGGAGGAGGAGGAGGAGGAGGAGGAGGAGGAGGAGGAGGAGGAGGAGGAGGAGGAGGAGGAGGAGGAGGAGGAGGAGGAGGAGGAGGAGGAGGAGGAGGAGGAGGAGGAGGAGGAGGAGGAGGAGGAGGAGGAGGAGCGATTAGGGGAGAAGGGATGGATGTAAGGGGGTGGTAAAGGACAGGGAGGAGGGGATATTGATGTTAGCTTAGTAACTGGATCAGCTGGAAGCAGACAAAGAAAACGAGTGAGAAAGTAGAAAAGGCAGAATAACTGGTTATTGACGTGTGCTGAGCTGCAGGCAATTTAGTCAGATCGGGGAGCAGAGAGTGTGAGGGAGGGTTTTGTTATCTTTTCGCTTGTGTGGATCAATCAGATGATGTAGTGATAAGACTCTGGATTACACCGCTATTTACACTCCCTGTGTGTGTGTGTGTGTGTGTGTGTGTGTGTGTGTGAGCGATGTCCGCTGGCTCTGGTTGATGCAAACTGACGCCCATTCAGTTCCACACCTTAGCAGTCAATCAGTAGCCTCCCATCTCTCTCTCTCTCTCTCACACACACACTCAAACACAGTGCTGTAACGCCAAGTAGCCAAGAAATTCTCATATTTGAGAAGCTGGAAGAACTTTTAACTGGAGCAGCTTATTAAAATCTGTTTAACAAAGGTACAAAATGTGTCAGTTTAAAAAGTCATTGTTTGTGGCAATAAAACGCTGCTTCATAGGCATCTGAGCAGTGTGCGTGTGCGTGTGTGTGTGACTGGTTAAGGCATTTTAAGGGTCAGCGGATCGCCCGGGGCAACGGGCCCCTTGTGACTCGGGAATGCTCCAGATATTGTCACATGGTCGCCGGCATTACCGCGATGTGACCGCCGTGACTGAGGGTCTTGGAATGTGCGGATTGTTTTCCACGGCGTGTTAAATGATAAAAAGAAGAGCGTGTTCATGAATGGCTCATGTTAACATTTAGGATAATCAAGCAAAGGAGTTGAAGTTGTTGACATACACACCGGCCAACGTTTTTACTTCTTTTCACTTACAAGTCCCTGCGCTCGATCAGGACCTCTGTCATGCGTCATTGTTTTTCAAAAATACGGCTTCCACACACAAAGAAAGATGCATTTTCATCATTCAAAAAATGTGCTCTGTCAGCCGTGGATGTACTGAATCCAAATTGCGCAATATTATACACAGTATTTCATATTTTCAAACATCTTCTGACACAATTAACACGCATGAGACAGTGAAAGCAAAGAAAACTGCTTTTACAAAATGTTGACTAACGTGTCATCCTCTTGTTCAAAGTTCTATTGAACTCTTCCGTGTGGCCTCTCGTCTGATTGTCTTTTTTTGTCCCTCCAGCCGCTGCAGATAGACGATAACTTCTGTGGCCAGGACTTCAACCAGCCTCTGGGGGGAACCAGCACCATCGAGGGCACCCCCCTCTTCATCGACAAAGACGACGGCATGACCTCGGTGGCGGCGTACGACTACCGAGGCAACACCGTGGCTTTTGTTGGCACGCGAAATGGCAAACTGAAGAAGGTAGGAATGATTTGATCTGCCTTCTCTCTTTCTCTGGTATCAAATAGTACGTTTTTGTTGTTGTTTGTGCAAATTTCTTTTTTTCAATTTGGAACGGCGAGTATATTTTCAGCTAATGATGGTTATTGATCACTTAATGACCTGAATGCTTATAGCGTGATCACAGTGCATTTTACCCTGAGCACTTCACAAGTACTTTTTACGCTTAAGATTGAATGCAGTCAACTCCATTTTTCTCGCGGGTGGCCATTTCCACATTCAAGGGCCTCTTTGAAACCTGTTTGTTTAACAAGCAATCTGAAGCGCGTCCGTGGCTCCCCGCCCCCATCGATCGCCATGTTAGTCACGTCGCACATAAAGTGTTACCGCTGTATCGCTGCGCCACGCGCCGCCTTGCCTCTAATTTTAAGCGCTTGCCTTCAATCAATCCAGCAGCTACGACTGCTGAATGGCTTCTCTGTTCTGGTCAGCTGCGTCGTGTGGTTTAATTCAGGTGGGTGGACAGAGGGGCTGCAGCGCTGATGGATGGACTAATTAACTTTCCTTGTTCTTTTGGGGTTTGACTTTCACTTCAACTTTTCCCCTTCTTTTTTTTTCATTTTTTTTATCAACCTTTAAGAGTTTGCTGCTTGAGTCAACATCGGACTTGTGTTTTTATGCAGCGGTTGTATCCTCCTGTGTAAGAATGAGAAGGACCCTAAATGACTTGTTAACGATACATCAATGCAACATTAATGTCACATCGATGTTGGGTTGAGTCTTGGTTGATGTGGTGACTGTATGTGAGACGTTCACTCTTACAATGAACCATACACTTACAATTCTACTTGTGTTACATGCTTATGTGCTGCCTGGGTATCCGCTACTATGTGTCACTGCTTTAAACGCACACACGCACATGCCTGTGTGTGTGTGTGTGTGTATCCAGTCTATGGATGACGGGTAAACGTTACCTCATTAGAATTCAACCCGTTTCCCGCCGCAGCGCTCCAGACCTGTCATCCATTCAGGATTATGAATGCATAATCAGCCGGTGTGTTGGTGTGTTTCTAATGCCTGTTCTTGTATGCACGCAGCGTTTGTGTGTTTGTCACTCACAGTTCGCACGCTAATGTGTGCGCTTGTGACAGCGTGGATTGGCGTGCGAATGTTTGTGTTTATGAGGCAGCGAGAGACAACAAATGATACAGTGTTGCCTGAGATTCAGCGCTGCGCACTTGCCAAAGCGGCACCGACTCACTTCGCCCGGCGGTTTATTTATTTAGCTGTCGTCACGTGTCGTTCTTATGTGGAACACCTGAGAAAGCGACGCTATACACAGCAGGCTGCCGAGGTGTATTCTTTATATGCTTGTTGTGTGTGTGCGTGTGTGTTTGTGTGTTTAACAGAGCTTCCAGTTATTTTTGCCGCCTCCTGTTTCAGACTGAAAACAAACTGGTCTTGGAAAATTTCCAATTTGCATAGAGGGAAACAATATCTAAAAGCTGCCGCTCAAACACACACATTCACAAAAGCTCACAGCCGTGCCAGAAAAAGAATGCCAGTAAGGCAGGACGGGAAGAAAGGCGAAGTAATGAAGTGATGATGAGAGATTGGGAAATTGTAAACAGAGCAACTGAATTAGTCGCGCGTGATAACGGGTCATTCCTCTCGGGTCTGGCGGGCCCTTCGTCCTCTTCCACTCGGGCGTCTATGTTTCCGCAAATGACTTTGTGTGTGTGTGCGCGCGTTATCTTATTATCAGCGGAATAAGAGGTCTGAGCCATCAGGATCTGTTCCTACTACGCGAGTGTGTCGTTGGCTCCTGGCAGTTTAAGGGGAGCGCGTGTGGACGGCGATGCCATGATGGAGCGCCTTCCTGCCGCTGCCCTCTCCTCTGGAGAGCACTAGCATTGAATGCTGTTTATATAGGCGGCCCTGAGGCTGCTGAAGGGAGATGGGAGTAGAAGCGGGGAGAGTATCGGTAAGATGGATGACGGTGCTGAAAGGAGGCGGCTTTCCAGTGTGTGTTTTTCTGTCTTGCATCGAGACGGAGCGAGCGGAGAGGATTGCAAGTCATTTGACAATTCATCCATTCCAAAAACCAGCCGTTGTGTTTGCTGGTAGAAAAATGAAGCATGGTGGCCGCGTACATACGTGTCCCAAATGGATCTCTTCCCCATTTCTTTATTTCTCGTTGGGCTGGACTTTAAGTGCTTTGAAATGCTTTGTTATCTACTCGTAACCTATTTTTAACCAACGCCGATGCTCAAGGTTGTCCAGAGCAACACAACGGGGGCACAAACAACATGTTTAATGCACTAATGAAGTCCCTCTGTGCTGTGTTGGCAACGCGCACACGCACACACACACACTCGCACACGCATACTGGGGAAGCTTTCACTAATGAGTTTGGTGGTTTGATGGCACAGCGATAGGAGAGGAAGGGAGACGGATGTAAAGATGGAGCCGATAGAGGGCCGAGCGGAAGACGAGGTGGAGGAAAGGAGGACGCGATAAAGAGAGGTGACGTCCACTGGTGTGATGAACTCATTCCAGCGGTCGGCGGTTAATATTTAAGATCAAAAGCGCTCATTCCCTTTGTTCCCGTCCCGAGGGCTCGGCCTGTCGTCGGGCACGTGCGCCGCTGCAAATCTCGCTCCCAGTCTCTCCCCTTTTCAAAGCCCCCCCGCCCCCCCCTGAAGAAACACCGTGACTAAGCCGCCGCCTGTGCGCGTTGTAAAGCAGTCAGCCGATGGGCATTCAAGTGGAAATGGGGGTGATTCTCTCTGCGATGCTTCCTGCACGTTAAGGCCCGTCGAGCATCCACAATGCCCGGGCGCTCGCTCACATCCGCGACCTCAATAGGTGGTCCGATGAGCCGATACCTATTGTAAGCGCTGAAACACACGTGAGGATTCCTCAGCTGCGCCCTCGTCCGGGAGAGGGGGGGGGGGGGGGGGGGGGGGGTGTCGATGCGATCCATCTGCCGTTTGTATGTGGCCAGTGTGGCAGGTGGCAGGAGCCACGCTGCGAGCCCATTGTGGCTCGTGCCAGGCTCAGGTGGCACTGCGGCGGGACGTTGCATCAATGAAGCGAACCCGAGGCCTCGGACAGCTTGTCGGTGCCGACGTACGGCCGACGCGTCCAGTGTAACGGACACAGCTGACGCGCTGTCAGAGTAAAATAAATGAAAAGGAAGTTCCTCAACAAACTTAAATAAATGCCCCTCAAACTGGGAGTATGAGTGTTAAAAGATAAGCCATTTGACCTCTGCACCAGTCAAAGTGTTTCCGTAAACTAATTAGCATTGGTTCTGCTGAGGAACACAGACCCCTATCAGCTCTCTTATCTGTACGGTCGAGAGGATGACGGCATCATCCACGCAGCTACCATTTATATAGATAGATCTTTTACACACATCAGAAGTTTTAGTGTCACGAAACTTGTGGCTGGAATAACAATGAAACGGTAATCTAATTTGATACACACGCTTCCGCCAGTTGAGCGTTACAGCTCTGTGTTTAGTGTCGTCATTTACACCCGCCATGTGTTTATATGGACTACGTGGCCTTCTAGGGGTTGATACCAAGTGACAGTGACGTTTGTATGCGAGTACTGCTGCGCGGAGTCAGTGATGTATCCCTCCAGGACTGCCGGTGTCATCATCAAAAGACCATGTCGCGGCCTAATTGACTGATGATTGTTATTCTGCTGCTGCCTAATGCTGCCGTGTCAAACTCCCCCGTGTGTTTCCGTGTGGTTTGCATGTAAATGTCCACCTCCCAGCCTTTGGAGACCTGACAAGGCAAAAATAAACACCGTGGAAGCGCACCAATAATATTTGTCCCGTAGATGCGATCAGGAAAGGGAATAGGAATTGTGAGTGCGGTGTGGTGGAGTCACTTCGGGAGGGGGACGTGTCATCATTTTGGCTCAGTCCAATGGCGGCGCCACGAGGTTGCACGGCCCGGGCAGCCACACAGAGGCTGGCTTTGTGCGGGCGTTTTGGTAGCCCCTCGGTCATTAGTTCACACAACTGCATGTGGTCAGAGAAGAAATACACAGAGGATGAGAGACGGAGAGACGGAGAAAAGGGAGACGCAGAGAGCAACGGCGCCGGGATCGGATACGGGCGAGGGAACGGCAGTAAAGACCAAATCGATCATTAAGAGTTTTCTTCTTTCCTTTAATTTAGCTCCTTCCCAAAGACCCGACCTGAGATCAGTTCCCAAATCTATATAATATCTGCAAGATGTATCATTTTCTGCAGCGGGTTTACCACTCTCTCCAAACCTGATGTGCGCGCATCACGCCGGGCATGTTCAGTACATCTTTCTTCGCAAGTAGCCCCCCCATCGCATGCGAGCTAGCCTGAAATCCACTTACTCACATGTATCAGTAGCCGGCCGGCTAGCCTGGTGTTGTGTGGCTTCTGGCCTGTGGTCTCACCACCCGCAGTGACTGGAGGAACGCTTGTTTACTCCTGCACAGGAAAACGCTGCACACCCGCCAGGTTTTCTCCATTTATGCGTGCGTGTGTGTGTGTGTGTGTGTGCTCTGCTGAACCGCGTGCCTATCAATTATCTCTCGTCATTACAAGGCCCCGTATTTGTCCCATCTGTTGGCATGTCCTCCTGTGTGGCTGCACTCGACCCAACGTGTCTCCCTGTGGACTTGCGCGGAAATACACAATGACACACTCAAGCCATGGGCCCAAAAGGCATCCATGAATCCTATTGCAACTCAAATAGCCAGTGTAGGACTACAGTTCTAAATTAATAATGGGAGTCATCCATTGCTTCTCCGCTTCTCTTCTCTCTCTCTCTCTCTCTCTCTCTCATTTTCTCTGTTTCATCTCCTGCTCACATATTCCCTTTCCGCTCTGTCGGTCTGTTTCCTTCTGTGATCAAAGATCTCTCTCCCTGATAATAGTTGAGCGTTGTGTGCCCAGATGATTGGATGAGATACAGCGCCCGCTATTCTTCTCTAATGGTTTTCTCTCATTAGAGAAGAGGGCAGAGCGCACGCACGTACCCATAGTCGCAGGAAATGAACATGCATGTGGAAGGTTTACATGTCGAAGCACGTGCATTAGAAACAAGGTTTAAACACCTTGGTTGGAAGGGCAGATAGTAATGAGGGGTTCTCTTAAAATATTCAATGCCATCCAAACCCCCCCCCCCCCCCCTCCCCCTCCCTGGTGGAGCCTCCTCCATCACAACGATCCACATTTACTACTTCACTGCGCAGTACAGGCCTCATTACGGGACACTATGAAGTACTGCAAATTGTACTTAAATGCAAATCCTCAGTAATTGTCTCCACTTAAACTCAGTGCAGACTATCACCCAGTTTCACCAGTGCAAAGCAATACGTTCAAACCCAATCACTTTAGAATCTGCGGATGGGTTCCAGCGGGCTCCGCCGTCGCGTCCACTCGGCCCCGCAGTAATCTGAGTGCTAATGCACTGCAGCCGCTCCGACAGCGTGTGACCGCACGGCGCGCATCCACTACCTCGCCGTGCCCGTCCCAATTCACCACTACCAGGGGTTAATGAGGCAAAGTGGGGAGTAGTGGAGAAGGAAGGTGGGGGGGTGGGAAGGGGGGGGGAGCCGGGAGAAAAGAAAGAGCCAGGAAGATGAATAATAAATGTACCGTGCTAGAATCATTTTTAAGGGAAGATTAGAAGAGCATGAATGCAAGCTGGGATGCACACATGATCCAAGTGAGGACCTGTTTCTAGGTCATCTCCATTAGATCCCTGCTTTCTCATATAATATACACACACACACACACACACACACACAATAGTTACACCCCTTGTTTAGTACTTTGGACATCTTTAGTCTTGTTATTCTATAATGCCATATTAAGACATATAAGGTTGGGTGAATGCTTTATGTGGACTTACAGCCACATTAACATAAAATAAGAATCTGTAGCAATGTTGTTGACATGTGTACCGGCAATCTTACCTCCGCCCTGGTTGACCCTTATTACCACTACTGTAACCGTCTGCGTGTGGGTTGTGAGCTTGACGCGTTACGAATCGTCATAGACAGCAACTCCGTTTTAAAAGATTTACTTAACAAAACTTATTTTTTAGATGCATTCGATGCTCAGCTTGGCACAACGGTCAAAAAACTGTGTCGCTCCGCAGACTGATTGATTGGCTTCGACTGGCTGACACGGGGCATGGCGTCATCAGTGATGTAACTCAAAGGAGCATTTCAACGCATTTTTTTGCAGACAGTAAACACGCGTTATTAAGGCAAATATGGCTCTTGCAACATGGACCATGATTTGTGGCGCTGGAAGGGACGTTGTGTGTAGAGCGTTTAGTGTCCTGGCAGAGCTCTCTGTCCATGCCAACGGATTGAGCCAACAGCACACCTGGTGGCACGCACGCACGCACACACACACACGCACACACCGGACGTCTCTCATACTCCTTTCCTTTCCTTGCAATACAGCAGTGGCTCACAGTACTCGCCTTGGCATAGAAAGAAACTTTGTAGGCGTAAAGTGACGGCAACGATTGCCTGTTTACGCTGTGATGAAATTACATAGAAGGATATAAGAAGATACGCACACACACACACACACACAACAATAAAGGTTCCTGTAGATCTCTGTAAAAAGCCGGCCGTTTATCTTCATTACACCACATGACAACTGTAAATGAGTGTGAATACGCCAGATACCGACACATTTGCTCGTATGCGGTGAAGAATGCAGACCGCGCCAGATACTCGTTCACACTCTCCTGCGGGAAGCTGGCTTATCCGATTACCCATCGCCAAGCTAATAGATTCTTAATAGATTGCTTTTGATTAGTTCCTCTGGTTTAGTGACGTTAAGATGATTAACGTTGCTGTGTATGAAAACAAATTCCCATTTGTGTTCACGCACGCCACATTTGCGTACAGTGCCATCACTGGAATAATACTGTTTGTTGTGTGTTGTCACATGGTTATGATATGCTCTGGGAGCATTTTAGGGGACACGGTATTTGAGCGGGGCATTGAGTTCACGGTCTCTCGGTCTCATGCACACACACACACACACACACACACACACACACACACACACACGCAGAAATACTCTTGAGACCCACAAATAACTCCAAATGCAACAGCCCCCTGTGTTCATCCTTCTCACGCAGCATGGTGGCGTCTCCTGCCGTCTAGCTAATTACTCCCCCACCCGGTGTCCCCCAAAGGGTGAAGCTCCAGCCTGAGGCCTTTGCACGACGTCAGCGGGCTTGGTAACTGGCCCCCAGCCTTTCTGTCTTCAGCCTGCTCCCCTCCTGACCACCGCTAGCCATATTGCACTGACCCCACGGCTAATCCTGTTAGCATAATAGTTGGTGATAGCCAAGCGGAAAGCCAATCCCCCGTGTTGGTCTAATACCCCCTGGCTAATCTTTGAGCGTAACAGTTGGCTAAAGTGAACCCACTTGTTTTTGTTATTGGCTCTTTGTGCACGGGGCAGCAAATGATGGAGGTCAGAATTCATTTAATGCTAATTAAGAGGAGTAACTCGTTCCGGCAGTGGCTTAGGTTCTCGTTTCAGCGCTAGCAGAGCTTGCAAAGAAACGCACATAATGGCTCCATTATTGGCGCAGCTGACCTTGTGGCTTCACCGCTTCCATCTGCTAAGCCCCTAAAAATGAAGAATTATGCCTTTTAAAGCAAAGGAGTGTTATTCACTTCTTTGCAGAGGGCTATTTCACCACCTCGCTCTCTTCGTTCCCCTTCCGTTCCTTTTTGAGAGACCTCATCTTCTCCTCTTCATGGTTACATAGTTATCCATCATTTCCTATTGGTACTGATGGAGCCTTTAATTAGTCATGCATGCGTCCATCTCTTTTTCCTGTCTGTCTCTTGTTCCCACTTCATAGTCTCTTTCACCCAGCCCCTCTGTTTTTCTCTTTGATTTACTCCTCACTCATTGCTTCTTTCTTTCTGCTCCTCTCGTCCCTCCATGGAATTAGTCATTAGCTGACTGACTGAGCTGATTGCATCTATTCCCAAGGCTAGAATTTGTTTGTGCATCTTCTTTCTCTCTCCCTGTCTCCCAACTTCCCTTCCTCCCCACCCGTCTCCTCCCAACCCCCCCCCCCCCCCCCCTCCCACTCTTTTCTCCACCCTTTTCTCCACACCATCTCCCCGATGAGATGGTCTTGGCCACATATACCGGCATGGGTTTCTGAATTAGCACACCATCCTACACGTACTCTCCCGGGCCCCCGCCATACCTTCTCTATCACCTTAATTGCATGGTGCCATTTTAAATTGGCGAACACAAATTAAGGCCTCACAATAATTTTTAATTGGCCGCTTAGCTTGGCTACTGTTTGAATGCGGCGTCTCCCTGGGAATGGTTTGATTGGCCTCCAACTACGCATGTGGCCATTTCGGGGGTGGTTCCCTCCTCCCTGTGGGTTTTACAATGATCTGTCCAGCTACTGACACCGGCCAGAGCCAAGATGGAAGGGTGTGTGTGCGTGTGGGTGTGTGTGTGTGTGTGTGTGTGTGGGTTCGGGAAGGACTAACAAGTGGCAGGGGGAGAGATTTTCTCCTCATATTCTCTTTCCAACCATCTTCACTCCCCTCGCCTTCTCCACTCCTCAGTCCATGTGTTGCTGGTGGATTAAGCTAATTAAAGGACCGTAAACAGGGTCCCCGGAGAGAAGCCGCGTCGGCACACACATTTACACACAAACACTCATTAATGGATGCAAGTACACAGATGCCCACCATAGGCAAAGCATTAAAGGGCACCGTGCATTAAAGTAGTGGCCATTATATGGTTCTGTCAAAGCACTATGTAAATACTTTATGGACCACTTTCTCAATCTGTAAACAAGCTAAAAATCATTTTCATTGGATTTCAATGGATTTCCGTGCGAATTGAATTATTTGTCATCAGTAAAGGACTGAGCTGAAGACCATGTGACTGCCACCCCAATGTTTTTCGCTAACCCTGCATCCTCCGCCTGTGTTCACTCCCAGCTTCAGCCCAAGGACTCCGAGCTTTGTGTTATCAACCATAAGAGTCTTTTTCTGTCCATTTCTGGGTCACTGGCAGCGAACTAGTGGCCCAGAAATAACACCGGATGCTCTCACTTAAACATTGGTTTTCTGTCACATGTATGTGTGCGTGCCTGATCTGAGAGAATATGGTTGGTAGTTTCTGTAGTTGTTTTTAAAGGCATTATTGAGAGCTAGTGAGGAAGCCGCCATGCCTATATGTGTACGAACAAGTCTGAACATGGAGCCGTGTGTGTGGCTACCAACCGAAGAGAAAATGTACTGGAGGGAAAAACACTGGGCGGGACAGATTAAATAAATGTGTGGACGGAAGGAACTCCTTCATCCTGTCATAGAGAAGAACGGGAAGAGAGGGAACGCTTTGTCTCTTGGTTGGAATTCCTTCCGGATGTTTCTGCTATCCGGATACTGGCTTCGTCTTTGGAGAACTGCCTGCTTCCAGGGAAACCTATTGGATTACTGATAACCTTGGAATGGATAGGGCCAGCAGCACTGAAGGGTGTGCACGAGAGAGGAAGTGATGAGGACATGGGCCTCTCCCTCGCTGTGCCTTACTTGTCTTTTCCCTTCAGTTTGCTATGCTTTCCCTTCACTCACCTGCACCTGCATTGTGTACCCATGAAGTTAAATCAGTGACGAGTCTGACGTGAAGCATTCCTTTGGCTTTTGTTGTTTCCTTTAAGCTGTATTTGTGCCATGGGGAAGGTATGGCTTGTGGCTGCACCCGCGAGAGACCTGCTTTATTATTGCGCGGACAATATTGGAGGGTTTCGAGCACACAACAATAAACACGGTCACACCCGAGAGCTCAGAAGAACACACACACGCACGCACACACACACACACAATAATAAGGCTCCAATAACATAGGGGTCTTTTCTCCAAGTTGTCTCAGGATCTCCAAATCCCCCAGTGTGCAGGGCCTGCTCCTCGGTTGCCATGGCAACAGTAGTCAGGGCAGCCACGGATAGGCGATAGTGAGGAGGAGAGGAAGAGGAAGGATGAGAGGGAGAGAATTGACGTTTGTGTTGCAGGCGACACCGTCACAACATTTGAAACTGGGTTGCTGCGGCGATGGAGCGATGGAGCGGCACACGGCAGCGGCGCAGCGCTGGGGAAGCAGTTTCGACTGGGGTTGGAAAGAAGTGGGCTTGTAGGTCATGTTTACCCCAGTGTGTGGTGGTGGTGGTGGTGGTGGTGGTGGAGGGTGGGGTGGGAGCTTGTGTAGATCGACAGCGAGTGAGCGGGCGAGCGAGAGACCGATATGTGTGAGAGAGAAAATGAAAGTGCAGAGACGGCACTCGCCCGGCGAGTTCTGTCTGTGGGCTCGCAGAGGAGCTGTGGGTTTGTGAGGCCGCCCTCGAACAGCCACCACACACCGAACCGCTTTCAGGCTGCGCTCTCTGTTGCTTTGATATCACACTGTCTATATCAGAGGTTTGACTGGACACAAAATCAATCGACGCGTTGTAAAATGTCCTAATCTGGCGGGAAAAAGTTATTAAAAGTGGGTAATGTGTAATATTTTATTTTTTATTTTAGTATTTTGTAGTTTCGTCTAACGTAACGTGTATTTGTTTTACCTCCCCATATACTTTCAGTCAAACGCTGTCTTCGCAAAACCTACAGTGTAAGGAAATACAGCAGTGGGTTAATGCTATTTGGCTGACACGACCGTTGCCATTGCAAGAGAAATGTGAAAAGAATTACAGTAATGGTGCCTCCGGGGGGGGGGGGGGGGATCTTTTCCCTCCTCTCGTCTCCATATACTGTATACTGTGCAGAATAGTGCAGCAGACATCAGATGCACAGCAAACAGGCCGTTAGTGTCAGGACTGCGATGGAAAATCCATAGTTTCATTACAGGCCCGCTGGTATGAATGCGGCTGGGAGGGAAGCGGCGCTCCATCATGGGCCCTACGGGAGCCCGAATGGCTGCATTTAGTGACGCAGTGGAGTGAGGAGGAGGCAAAGGGGGTCAAGGCTGCCGCTGGGACCCAAGCGTGTTGGAGAGAAGCAGCCAGATAAAGTTCATGGGCAGCAACTGGCCCGGCTGCAAGTCGCACCCGGCTCACCTTCTTGCCGAGACTGGTGCTGCCCCACCGTCTCTGTGCGAGTGTGTCAAGGACCTCGCGATAGGATATGACATCAGGGCTGCGGGTCACAGCATAATGCCACATGTTACACATATCCACGACAGCATTTCCTATTGAGTTCATCTAACCGACAGAGGGCTTCCCATACTAAGCGAGTGAAATGTCAGCAGTGCAGAGTTCTGTTTTCTTTAATGTACTGAATATGCACAACCCAAATCAGAAACGGCTTACCTTTCACTTTGCCATCACTAACACAAATCAAAGGGCACGTTCAAGGCACAACGCCACTAAGAGTGATTGGAAAGAGGCCTTGGGGGAGTTCATCTGGAAGAAGGCAGCCCTCTGGAGCTCCCGGCCTTCGCTCATCCCACTTGGTCAATAGAGTTGAAAGACAGACTTTAAGGGAAATTACCCTTCGATTGGACCCACTGATAAAGTGGTGGGATTGTAATTCTCTGTGGCCTTCGAGACCAGAAAGTAAAGATCAGGTGAGACATGTTGTTCACAGTAATGTGGATTGCTTTGAAAATGTTGTTTATTTGCTAAAGGCTTTGTGTCCACTCAATGCTTAAGCAGTAGATGAATCTCTTGCTCTTTTAGTGGCATCTTCCCGGCATCAAGAGTGTAAATTATAAGGGTTACGCAAACATATCTCCTATTCAAACCCAATTATCGCGTGTATATTGGTGCATATTTAAGCGTTATCGTGTTATTGCACTAATTCATTAACACTGACAATTTTTTTTTTCATGCGAGTTAACAGTTTTTTGCGCAAGAAAAGTGGGCAATCCTACTTTTCATCCTTTGGCGAATAATTGCAAAAAATCATGTGATTTAAAAAGTTGAATTACCAGCCCTTGCTTTTCATTGAGGCACTCGTGTGACCTAGTAAAAGTTGTACATACGATCCTCATTTCATAGCTTGTATATTTCATAATGTATAGTTATGATATTGCTTGATGTTTGTTCGGGGTTTTTCACATGGCTTGTTAACCACTTGGACAATGTCATAATCTATTCCTGCGTGCATCTAACCATCAAACCACCTAACCGCCCTCTGCGGCTCCCCTGAAGAACTGACAGCTGTGCGTTTGTCACACTGGTGCTTCCATGTGTACTTAACCACATGATATAATCTCAAACCAAAAGAAGAAAAACAGCCTGGTTCCTCTGAGAAAAAAGTAGCGGGGGAATCAAAGTAGGGAGCCGAAATGCACGAGAGGGAGATGAGCAGAGACGACACACACACACACACACACACACACACACACACACACACACACACACACACACACACACACACACACACACACACACACACACACACACACACACTTTCTTAATCAGCCTGATGGCTCACGGCTCTGACTCCTCTCATTGCATCATCTCTCTAATGCATTGCTCCCGCATCACGTTCTCCCAGTGTGTGTGCTTAGTATGTACGTGGCTGTGTGTGTGTGTGTGGGGGGGAGCGGGGGAGCGGGGGAGAAGGGGGGGGAGTAGAAATACGGGGTGTTTAGTAAACTGGTAAAAGCCAAAAGGGCCATGTCATGATGTTACGAATGTTCACCAAAATGTACATTTGTGCGTGCTCATTCACAGCCCTCTGATTCCCATCCAGATGTATTTAGGCATGAATAAATTGGCTATTGACTGACTGCCTGGTCGACATTATGGATACATCTGCTGAACTAGTTTGGATGCCGCTTCTAAAATGCACAAACATGCTTTTTTGGGGGTTCTCAAATACTGGAAGATGCATTTTCCGACTTAACTGACGTACACGTTTGCTCCTACTTCATAGTTATGAGAAAATTTGTAGACAGTCATTGACACACACACAAAATTCATTCCCATATCTTCTCGGCAGAGGAGGCGATGCAGCCATGAGCAATGCAAATTGGGTAAAATGTTGTGGAAAGTGGCTTCTCCCACTGGGACCACTTTAGCTCAGAGTTAGAGCTCTGTGTGTGTGTGTGTGTGTGTGTGCGCCAAAGCTCCTGCTCTTGCAGTTGTTGGTGAGAGAACAACATTGTCCTGCATGTACGTGCGTGTTCCTCTCAGGCCGCTGTGGCCTACAAACAATCCTTCAGGGCGATAAGGAACAGCGAGAAAGGGAAAAGTGTCTGTAAAAGCAAAATCGAGGGAACCTTTCTTTTTTTTTTTAATTTTTATTTGATCAGTTGACAACCAATTCTCATTTGCAATGATGACGTGGCCAAGAGGCAGTGAGATTTCACCAATTAGCTGCCAGGAAGGCTGCGATCAGCCTCATCGATGCATCGGCAGCTTAAAGAGAAGAAGATGAAAACAGAGATACACAGAAGAAAGAGCGACCGAGTTTCGTCCGGAGGGAAATATCCGTTGGCTTATCGTCTAATTTCTTTTTTCTCACTGGTGGTTTCACAGCTCTTCAGAGACCCACCAACTCATTACCTTTTAAATAAGGCCTTCAGACTGGACTCTCCAACCTCCGTCCACAAAGTGAAGTGCAATGAGGGAAACCGATTTTTTCCTTTCTGCTTGGAAGCTAGAATCATCTTTCAGAAGTGGCTAAACGTCAATGAATCTTACAATATTCCGAGCTGTTGACAGCACATTCAAAGAAAAGATGGGCGAACGCCCCTCTGAATAATCAAGCTACTGTTGAAATCAGATTTTTCCGTCCCATGTAACAGTGGAAGTCAGAGAAGCTGACACTTTGAACGGCTTAAAAAAAAAAAGAGTCTTTGCTGTGGAGCCAAGTTCCTTCACAGTGGAGGAACTGTGTCACGTGGTCTCCTGTGAGCGGGAATCAAGTTTACCTCTGGATGAACTCGGGCACTTGGTTTGTTTTTCTGGCTTCAGCCGAGGCTCCCAGTATGTCCGCTTTGCGGGGGTTGTATTGTGCTGGTTTGAATTTATTGCCCCCCCTCACTCCCCCCCCTCCACCACCCACACCCGCGTGAGTGAGTGCGTTGCTGTGTGTGCCCAGTTAGGGCGGACAGTGAAGCATTGCTGACTCGACAGAAAACAACTCAGAGGTTGCAGGAGAGAATTGGACCGCGATGTTTTACTGGATGCGAAGTAAAGCGGAGCAGGGCGGGCGGGCGGGCGGGCGGGCAAAAAGGGCAAGGAGGGATACTCTGAAGCGAGGGCAAGAATCTATGGAGGTTTAAGCCTGGAGGAAGGAGATGACGCAATTGGGCATCTAAACAAGGTTGTTTATGTATCTGCGGAAGAACACAGTCACTAAGCAAAGAAACATCACCAAAGGGTTCTCGAGCCGAGTGAATCACCTTTTGAAAACACACAAAATCCTACTAGTATCAGCAGTATTGCATTTGGGGGACGTGGGATACGTTTCCTTCTGGCACTTACCTCAACAGCCGGGACTGAAGTGGCGGCCCCCTTAAGACCTATTTACATCAAATCTCTCCCTCCTCCCCTCCTTGTCCCCATGTGTTGCCCCCCCCCCCCCCCCCCCCCCCCCCCCCCGGGACGGAACTAGCAGAGTGTGTGTGTGTGTTTTAAACGCAACGAGCAAACCGCGCCATCTGTAGCGCGCTCATTTCATAAAAGAAGAATACAAGTCTAGTTGAGCTTTTTAATTGTCCTGCTGAGCGCCCGTGCTGCTGCTTAATTGTGTTTGTGTGCCTGCGTGTGTCCGGCCTGTTGGGACGCGCACCGCTCTGTTTGTGAGTGGAGCGAGCGGGCTCCTCCTGTGTGTAATGAGCCACCGCCGACGTGTGGTTACCCCCTTTGAGGGATCTATTAGTGTGCGTTTCTGTAGTTACGGGAATAGTGTTTGTGAGTGTGCGTCTTCATGAGTCAGGGGGCAGGAGAACGGCAGACTGAGTAATAAGCATCCACGCGGGGGGCTGCTACGTCATCACGCCTCTTTGAAGCTATATTTTTGTGTGTGCAAGCAATTGTTTACCATTGTGGCCCCTCGATTTCAACGTAATTTACTTTGATTTTAACTTGGTCTTTTAATTAACTTGAATTATCTTTAATGTACTCATGTCATCCAGTTGGCTCGACGGGAATAACGTGATCAATGTGTGTGTATGTATTAGGGGTGTAACAATTGGATTTGTATCACGATTCGTGGTTGTCGATATGATTCAAGGACGATATTAGAAAGATACGATCCGAAACGATTCAGTGACTTGAAATCGATTCAGTAACTTTTTAGCCAAAAATTCAACCAGTGTGACTGGAATACATTTCCTAGATTCCTGTTGTTTCTTGTAATGGAATCAGGTATCAATTAATGATGAATATAAATAAACAAGTAAACAACAATGAAAGGCAAATGCATTCACACTTTCTTTGAATAAAGTGCAAACACTGCTGTAGCAGTGTAGCAGAAAAAAACTTGTATTAGTGATATACACAAAAAACACCCCTGCAATAATGGTTTCCCCCTACCGACCCCCGCAAAACCCCTCTATTTCAACCCTTTTGGAACATCCCGTCGGCTTTGCGGCGGCGGTGGGTTACGGCTCAGTCCGTGACAGCCTTTATCATTAAAAGTGCTAAGAAAAAAGTCTGACGTGCTTAAATCCAATGGGTTATTTCCTAGTATCGATACAGTCTATTTATTACATTTTAAAACAATGTTAGATTGATATATGTCGTCCATAAGGCCAACTCACCGAGCACAGATCGATGTAGTTGGATCGGAGGAATATAAATCGATACATCGATGTAATAGGTGGATCGTTACACCCATAGTATGTATGTATGTATGTGTTTGTGCGTTTGCCACTGTGACTGGTCTTATCTCTTGTCAGTGTAATTGTCTGCCTGCAGGTTTGTGATTGGATCCAACTGTGAGAGAAAGCAATCTTGGATAAAGAATTTCCTCCCTTTTCTGTATTGACAACTTCCTCTGCTCTCAAACGCTTCCTGTTTCTGTCTGTTGGGCATTCGGAGAGAGACCAGAGGAAGTTAAAGGGCAAGATAAGCTGTGTGTGTGTGTGTGTGTGTGTGTGTGTGTGTGTGTGTGTGGCCGAGTGAGAGGGTCAGAGAGAGGGTGACCTCAAGAGACACAATAAAGAGCACTTCTGTAAAAAGCAATCTTGTGACACTCCAGTGCGCTCAGCTGACTCTCTGGAAACTTTGACGTGCTTTCTTCTCCTCTCGCCTATTTTGGTCTCGGGGAAGCATTCTTGCTAGTTTAGCATTCTCAATGAGTATGTCAAAGAGGTGACATATTTATCACCTGCTTCCACTTCTCTCTTTATTTTTTTTGTGGGAGAGCAGACTAAAGGGGACGAGATTTAATGCTCAGTGACGTTGATCAGAGGCTGCTTTGTTATGAACACACACACACACACACACACACACACACTTCCTTATAATGACCTGGTATCTATGCCATTTCTCATTTAAAAATGAACTTTTCATGGGGGGGGGCAGGGGCAGGGGAGGGGAGATTCATCTCCTACCTCTTATCAGCTTTGTATCATTTTTTTTTTTTTTTCTGCATCCCGGATCGCTCCCTCTCTCCGTACCTCCGCCTCCCTCGCTGACATGGAGGAATGAGAGTTGACCCAGCTGGCCACTAGCGCACAAACTCTTCTCCCCCTTGTGCTCTGTGTTTGCCTTTGTGTCGCTCTTTCTCAAAGCGCCAAACCCCCCACACACACACGCACACACACACAAGCACACACACACACACACAAGCACACACACAAGCACACACACATACACAATCCGTCAGGCAGAAGTGTCTGATTTAAAAGGTATCGAACTCACCACTCTGCTTGTCCTCTTTTTATTTATTTTTTTACATTTCTCTCTGGGACTGCTATAAGTTCAGCTCTTTCAACACATTCAAACACGATATTTTAGTTAGGATTTTGCACACTGTGAATCACGTAAACACAGCTGCGGGAAAAGACGCACAATGACTGACAAAGTTTGCAGACAAACACTTGGTTTTCCATGTAATGTGCCAGTTGAGTCGGATGTTGGCAGATTTGCTCCAGCTAATTAGATGCGAGCTGATCAGCCCTGAATGAACCCGCAGACACGTACAGCCCGTCGATTTACCCCTTATAATTGTCATAATTTGGCAGGAATGTGTTAAACCTGGGTGGGTGGGCCTTTTCACCAAACCCACCCCGTCCCCCACCCCCCCCCTCTCCCCAGACGCTACAGCCATTGGTTGGGCCCCATTGTGTTACTGGGGCTACAGGCCAAAACAGAGGCGGGGCATCTGTCCTCCACCTGGTCCAACCAGCTGCTCAGGCACTGCCATGGCATGCGGTGTGTGTGTGTGTGTGCGTGTGCGTGCACACCGGTCTATTTGCATGCCAAGTCCAGTGCAAGCAAAGTGGGGCAGTCGAATGTGCCGAGACGTGCATTCCTGTGTGTTTGCGCATACTGTACACAGCCACAGTCTATCCCTATCCGTGCCCTTTGACCCTGTGGCTACATAAAGCGGTCTATACTTGCCGATAAGCCATGCAGATATCAATATACTTTGAGTGATGCACACTAAATGTGCTGATAACATGTGCAAACACAAGATGTATCCGGGCACAGAGGCCAGAAGTACACATAGTCGCTTTCGGCAGATATTGGCACTGGCACATATCTGCTCGCTGGTTTGGCGTTTTCACCACCACTGATTGGCCAGGAGACGGGGAACAATGCCGACACTGTTGTCAACCTGCCTCAGCACATTGAGCATCGCGCTCTGAGCTGGAAAAACCGGCAAGCAGACCTTCCGTCTGTAGTGATTGCTGATGTCCGGGCAAGTGTGATAAAGGGACAGATAAACCCCCATTCCTCACATACCTTCCACCAGCTTGTGTGCACACGTCACCGGCATCGATGCGCCCGCAGAAACCCGTGGTGTGCTTTCATAAAACAGACAAGAGGAAAGAGATTTACATTGGGGTCAAGGTCCAAACAGCAGCAGGAGCAGAAGGGGGTTGGGTATCTCCTCACATACCTCTGTGCTTCACATCACACACACCGGGAAATTCAATATTTAGTTTTTCATTTTTGTGTCTCTAAGCTCATGAGGACAATTTATGTTGCCTACAGACTAATGACCCGAATAGCACATACGGCATCTTCCTCATTTTCCCCTTCCATTGGTGTCATTTAATGAGGAGTATGATTGCAAGGGATTAAATGGCACATGGGACTAGGTCACGTCTGGGTGTGCGAGCACAGCACACACGCCTGGCACATCTGCTAAATGTCACTGTGTGTACTCCACGGCTGTCCGTATCCTCCGACACACACACACACACACACGCAGTGTATAGCATATTTTAATCGGGCCCAGGTTGAGCCGTGTGTGGTCTCTCATTCCCTGCATCTTCTGCAGATGACTGTCGGAGCTCAAGCCCTCCTTCTCATTCTTCAGTCGTTTAATTGTTTCACTTCAGACCGGACATTATTCCCCTCCACTTTCTCGCCCCATGTTCAACCCTTTCTCCCTCTCGGACACACACCGTTTCTCTCTCTCCCTCAATCCAGTCCAGCCTTTTGGCTCTTAAATCAGTCATTCCCATTGTATTTAGTCAGCAGCAGCCAAGAGCGTCCCTGTGGACTATTACACACACCGGGAGAGGAGAACGAGAGGGAGGGAGGGAGGGAAACGGGAACTGGGCCGAGAGATGAAGTGAGATATGAAACTGTAAAGAGAAGAATGCTGAATGAGGAACACAGAGATGAAGCAGTGAACGAAGGAGCGTTTAGGGGGAGACGTGACAGCCACACAGCTCCGGCTCCCATTTAGTGTTCCTGCTGGTGGCAGTCCTCCCACTTTTCCCTTTTTCCTTTCTCCTCAATTTCAGAGCTTCGAGGCCCAAACCCAAGCAAGGGACTTTCCTCTGGATCCACCCCAATAGAAGAGTCAGCAATGTTGGCAATCTTGGTGGCTTCACCTGGGGATGAAGGAATGTCATATTTTGAAGGAAAACTGACTTCCACTGATGTAAAAAAAAAAAAAAAAAGCAGTGCTGCATTCCAGTGGATCCCGAGTGCATACGAGCATAAAAAGCCAATCTGCAAAGCCCGTCCTGTCTACTCCGGTTGTACAGAGAATTAAAAAAAAAAAGTTTGGACTTGCTCAAGGTTACTCCCGGCCAGGTACAGTAGATAGTGGAGCATATTGTTTCAGTTTAGAAACAGCCAGCCGCCCCCTCTCCCTGTCCACATTTGGTGCATCAATAACTTTAAACCTCAGTGCAGCTCTCTCTTCGACTCGCAGCAGAAGGCATTACATTTAGCCGCATGCCAAGAAAAACAGAGCTCTGCCTCTTGGACAAACACAAATAGAGTCCGGCCGTGTTAAGCCAACAACATAAATCCCACCAGACCTACACATCGCATACTGCATCACCATTAAATTCAAAAGCAAAACACATATTTAGCTGTTTTTGTCTCAAACCCAAAGTTCACCTTACCCCCCCCCGCCCCCCCCACGCATTTTTTCTCCCTTCCTGCCACCAACTTGTAACATGGAACTGAGACTACAAGCACCTTCATACACGCCGCGTTGACACATGTAGCGTGTAGGTGAATTAGATTACTGTTGAGAAACCCCAAGGCGCACGCACACCAACATGCACCGACACACAACGTAGTTGGGGTTGCAGGAGAAGGTTGCAGTTCAAATGAGCAAAATGAAACGCGCAAGTGCTGAAATGAACAGCCGTTTATGAAATAATCCATTAAAGCTTGTCCACACCAACATAACAAACGGCTTTGACATGCTGACCTTTGAGGGGATAGTAAGCCGATGAACGTAAAAGGAAATCGGCGTTAATCAACCCTCTCAAAGTAAAAACTGCTCCACTAAAACAGCAATGATTTTGCAGACTCTAATCCAACCATCTAGGACTTAAGAATGTGCCTTTTGGAACGACTCAATCAGTTAGCGCCGATTTAGCAGGTTAGATAGGACAGAGAATTCTTGGCCTTTTTAATAAAAAATAATAATGAAATGACGGGCATGAGGTCAAATGTGGGGAGAAGCGCAGAGAGGAACGAGGAATTTCACTGACTAGCACCGCCGGGGCTTCTTGGCATGCTAGCCGTTAGCTCTCCTGCAGCAAGGTGCAGTAGTCAATCGTTTGCTTTTTATTGATGCCATTGTAAACTGCATGGAAACCAGGGCCAGAATCGTGATTGGAATAACATTACTGTGCATAATCCGCGTGCCACATTGCGCCAGAAGCTAAACAATACTTATCATCAAACTCAATAGTTGCCAACTTAGGCGTGGGGGGGCGTGGGGGGTCTTACTGGAACATTGAAGATACAGGACCAGGTTCTGAATGGTGCACAAAGCCACAATGCAACACACGCACAACCGCTGCTGTAAATCTTTCAAAACAACATTATAAAAGCTCCTTTAAACACCATCTGCATTCCCCGTAATTTACAGCTGCCAAACATTGTGTTTACGCGCAGCTGTGTGATCCGTCGTTATTTGTCTGTCGTGATCTGTCTCTCGTAGCTACGTAAGCTACCAAGCTTCCTGTAGTTACCAGCAACCTTGTGCCTCATTTAAAAAAAAAAACACAAAAAAAATCTGACCCTCATGAACTTATCTGTTTCAGTTCTCTCTGTGTGAGTGTGTTGAATGTGTAAGAGCCGAGTACGTTTTTTTTAAAATAACTTTTCTGCTCGTGTTATGAAACGCCAGAAGAGGAAGAACGTGAAGAGCAGGGGGCAGGAAAAAACAAAATGGAAGGTTGGAAAGTGTCAGTAGAAAAAAAAAGGAGCGGAAATCGGCTGAAAGGAAGAAATAAGCAGGAGGGGTAAAACGATGAACGGACGGAGAAATGAAGAGGCGGAGTAAACCTCCGGCATCTGTGTCCAGCAATGCTTTGGCACACTGCGCTGAGGTGCGGCCTTGGCCTGGCTCCCGTTAGCCTCTTTTCTTTAATCTATTGAAAACGTCTGCACACGCACACTCTCACTGTCCCACATCTTGACCGTCGTAGAATTCCTCCACCATAACTCGGGTCCTTCCCAAGGAAGATGGAAATCACTTATCTCTCCCTCTCTCGCGTTAAAAGATGCTATTAGAGGCACCAGTGGCCATGTAATCACTCTGGCTCTCCCACAGGAAGACGCACTCACAGAGACACGCACCTACCATGGTAATTACAACGGAAGATTAGGTCCTATTCGCTGTAATCTTACTGAATGGCTGATCTAGTCTGTAAACGGTGGGTCAAGCGGTGCTGCGTACGCGTTCATGTTCATTTCTTCAAGCTGTTAATTGATGCTTTTTTAAAAAGTTATTTCGATTTAACCCTACACGATTGCACCGCTGCATGGACAGACCGCAAGTGTGCATCCCGCTACGTGTGCTGTTTATGCACACACACACTTTCTCTCCCTCCCCAACTGCCGTGTTCCATCTCTACACAAACACTCGGCTCCCCAGCCGATCTCTTCCAGCAGAGCCGGCCCAAGGCATAAGCGAACTAAGCGGCTGCTTGGGGCCCCCTGGCCGCTTAACCAAGCTGGCGCTTAGTTCGCTTATGCTGCAAGCAGCCCTAATTTTGTATTATAACCTCACTGTATTCGTTTATAATTTTCGCTATAACAGTATAGTGTGACATTTGTGCCAATTATCTTTTAGCACAGGTGACTGTGCGTGGTGGGAGGGGGGCCCCCAAATAAAATTCTGCTTAGGGCCCCCAAGAGGCTCGGGCCGGCACTGTCTTCCAGTGTTTGTATGTGGCTTTGATGAGAGAAACGCAGCACCTCGTAGATCACGGGAGCCTGAGAAGGCTAGCAGCTTGTTAGCAGAGCTCTGGCTCGGGGGGCTACGTTGATACTCTTCTGTACAAGCACCCATAGCCACATACGTATTAAATCTAGTGTGTGCACGATATGTCTTTAACACAGATATCCTCGCTGCAGTCGTTGATGCAAATGGGTAATATTGTCTCTGTCGAGATATCCGGTAAGGGATTTGTGTTGTGGCTCAATGTAAGGGGGAAGTCTTTTCTCATTTCAACGGCGACACTAAAAAGCCATTCATTTGGAAAACCTCTATCACCAAGTCTCATCTTATTGGATATGATAATGTTGTGTTGCAATTTCTTCCCCCGTTTGCAAGACAGCTGATAAAATCAGTCATAGTAAAGCACCTCTAGATGCAACGCTTCTCACCCTCCTCGGGTGTTTTGTGTGCGCGCGTAACTCCATGCAGATGATTGCGTTAGTGTGATTCAGCGATGGTCGGAAGATGAAATGCCGCCGCCGCCGCCGCGTCTAGCGACTCGCTGCGCACACTTATCTGACGGCTGCGAGCTAAAGACATTTAATTTGGATGGGAAAGGGGAGGGAGGAAGGAGAGGTGGAGACGAGCGAGCGTGTAAAGCGGTGAATACACAGGAGATGAATGCGAGAAAAGAGGCGCGGTGCGAGGATGCGAGACATGGGTAGCGATAGAGAGACGGGGCGACGGCGAGGTCTTTTAATTCCAGCGAGCATGAGGATTAAAAGGCCTTTACAGTGATGAATAGGTTTCATTTGCCGTTAAAGCGGCTCGCCTGCTCTCACCACGTCAACCCTATGTTATATCCGTGCATTTGTGCTTGGAAAATCATCCCATATGTGGCTCAGGCCTTTGTTCCCATTCTCTCCTTTTTGTTTTTTTCCTGCCTCCTCTTCCTCCACAGACTCCTGTAGCCCTGTGTGTGTGTTTGTGGGAGAGAGAATGTGACCTTTTATAAGCTCTGCTGGTGAAAGGCCACAGGCTCACAGATGAATAACCATGGTGGAGACATGTGGGTGAATACCAAAGCCAGTCAATAAGAGATGGCATAGCAAGTAACCTGATATGACCGAATGCGCCGGATCACACCGCCGCATATTTGAACTCATTGACGACTGCTCGCTTTAAGACCTTTTGATTCCACCAGGTGCTGCTTCAAATGCGCTTCATTTCAAATCTACTTCGTCTCTTGTGATTCAGGGACTAAAGTACTCTGGAATTTACGCTCCACGCAAATCTTAACTCGCCTCGTCACAGAATTAAGAGAAATAGGCTTCTGTTTCTTGGACATCTATCGTGATTAGAAAGGATAGAAGGAGTTTTGTATGAATTGTCTTTCAATGGGGCTGTGATAATGAAAGCGAGCGCTCGATGAGCTGTTATTCTTGGTGCTTTGAAGCGCAGGCTTCTTGAAGGTGAATGCATAGGTGTCAGTGGATTTACCGGAGAAGTGTGCTCGCCGATTTTTTATGGATGATTCAAATTGGAAAAAGCTAACTTTTGTTAATCAACTTTACAGAAAGGTCCCAAAGAACTAATTTCAACTTTTCCATAGTCGGTATAAACTGTCAACACTTTTAAATTCTCATTTTTTCCCCCTTTTTATGTCGCTCGCTAAAAAACTGGAGCTTGAATGCACCCTAATGCAATTGAAAGTAAACTTTTTAGTGACGTTAGCACTTGATACACTTGTTGCCCCGGGCTGTCGGCAGATCAGCCGGTCAGCGCCATGACTCCTCTGGTCAGATCCCACCATGCATCTCTCTCTCTCTCTCTCTCGCTTACCCATAAATAAATAAGTCATCGTAAGGAGTGAGGACTGCGCACTACAGCACGGCCTCCTGGTACGTACGCCCTTTTAAAAATAATGCAAATGTCGCCTAATTTCACACCAATAAAGCCCCTTTACAAGCGACCAGAATTTCTCATTGCATCTGGTCTCCTTCTCAGGCTTTAAAATAACACGCTGCAGACACACACGGGCATTCCACTGAATGTGTCTGTGTGTATGTATGAATGTGTGTTTGAGTGCACGCCTCCTCCATCATTGTCACCATAGGTCTTTGTCTATCTCGGTGCCGTTGAAGGAAAAGCTCTCTGACCCACATATGGTGTAGGTTTACTGCTGGCTCCTCTGTGTGTCGGCCGTGCGTGCTCTGTGTGTGTGGGATGGTGGTGGGTTCGTCCCATGCATATATCGCAGCGATCACTCATGTGTGATGCTCCATCTTCTCCCAGCTTATAAGTCACTCGAACGCACGCACACACACACTATCACAACCTTGGAGCTATGGAAGAAAAGGAGAGCTTCTCTTGCTACATAAAACAACCTATTCCATTGAATCTTTTTTGTCATGTACCCAGGGGATTCTTTCTACTCACTAACAATGCACTGCAGCCCTGCATCAGCGACGGGATCGCTCTACTACCCATTATACTCCACCTGCCTGTGTGTGTTTCAGAGCACAAGCTCAAGTGCTCAGTGCGAGTGGCCCTGTCCTCTTGATTTTCTCTGGGGGGGGAAAAAAAAACACATGCCAATAGGGGAAATATGTTTTGTGATGTTTGGACGTGCAACATCATACCGTTGAAGAACATTTGATGGATTTGTTTTGTGTCTTGGCGCTCTCGAGCTCTACCGGGCTCCGCGTGCGATGGGAAGATGATTGCATGATTTCAGTCCGATAAGATACAATCCCCTGCTACAGGACTCAAAGAGGGACACGCAGGATGTGGGAGACGTTTACATGGCGCTGTGACGTGTGTGGCTGTTTATAGGACGTCCTCCCAGACGCTATGTCCTTGTAGGGTTTCTGTAAGGTCGGAGTCAAAGTGGTAGAACATTTTGTTTGCTAAGCAGAGCAGCATATCCTCAGTAAGAGGATATTACACGATCTTCATTATTAGATTAGCATTTTCCCAGTAACCATTGCACCCGAAGATGTTAAAGCTTCTTTTTTTTTTTTCATTCACGTCGGCTTAAATGCTGAGGATTAATGTTCGTTCTTGACCTTAAGAACCTGCAATTGTAAAAAGTCACGTCCCATTGAGAAGCCGTACTCGAAGCTTTCTATCAAGTCATATCATCTTTAACAGCAGAAAGAACACGTGGTACAATCATATACTGTAAGAGGCTGGCAGGTGGATCCGGGATGAAATAAAAAAAATAAAAAATTTGTATAGACATAAAGTATTGGTAGCATTCTCAATTAGGGCCCAGCTCAGTACAGCCAAGTGTTGTATTAGGATATCACTGAGGTATTGGAGTCCACCAAGTATCGTCCTCTGTTCGCTCCTTTGCCCACTTCATCACTCCTTCCCACAGTCCGGTGACGTTTCCCTCTTCTTTACTTCCTTTTCTTTTGTTCTGGAGAGGGCCACACTTCAATCGGGCCCCCTGAACACACGCACAGACACACGGGGGCTCCCCTCCACATCAAAGTCAGGAATGTGGGCCTGGGTGCCATTATGCACGGGTAGACCTACTTATGTCAGGTACCCCTCTATAGCGCGCAGGCATGTGTGCGTGTGTGTGTGTGTGTGTGTGTGTGTGTGTGTGTGTGTGCTTTGTGTTCACACACATCTCCAAATCTGCTTTGAAATGTCGAAGGCGTTGTTGCAGCTATGCGCTGCCGTGTTATGGCTCCCCGTCAGACCTGGGAACACCTGGACCATTTTGTTCCGTTCCCCGAGCTTATAAATCATTTTCTTGAGGTCTCTGAAGTTCCTTCGCACCTCCTCTTTTCTCGGTTATATTTACCATCTTGTATTTCAAGAAAGCAGAACTTGCCCGTCAGCTCTCTTCCCCTTTCCTGCTGCTTGTTCCCTTCCCTTTTTTCATCCCGTAGCACATTCACGCAATCGACAGTCTCTCTCTCGCCCTCAATCATGTACACGAGCTCCATCAGTTGTCAGTTGCGGCTCCGACAGGCCTCCTTCTCATTGACGTGCCGCTGCCTTATCGGCCCGGCGCTCCCACCCTCACACCGGCCGGCTCCCTATCAACAGCACGCTATCGTGTGTGTGTGTGTGCATGTGTGTGTGTCTGCCGCAGCTAACCAGGCCTGCCCGCCGCAGATAGAAGCCAGCATTAGGGGCTTTGGGGAGGATCGACAGGTTTAGGGAGTGTTAATGCACAGAGAACAGATTTAAAAAAAAAAAAATGCATGCTGTAGTGGAAGCGAAGGAAGGGAACCGTAGTGTCAGTGTGAGGAGGCTGCCGTGTGTATTTTTTTTTTTCTCATAGAGGAATTATGCAATGCATAAATAATATCCAGAGGCATGTTGCAGACGGGAAAAGTCTGGGATAGTAATGAAATCCCCGGGGTTGCTGGGAAATGTTGAAAATGGGCCACTTGTACAGATGCAGTAGAAGTCATTTACTTTTACATTTACTCATCTGCGGCATTTAACTTTAGATTTGTTTTTGTTTTTTGACATTGCGGGGCCACTTCTCTCCAGAGAACACTGTCGCAGTGGAAAAAAAAAGATGTCTTTCTTCTTTTTCTTGCTTTTTTTGCTTTGTTGGACTGGAAAACAATGTTAACATCCAGTTAGGAATAACGAGTGTGGGCTGCGAAAGATCTTTGCGTAGCCATCCCGAGGAAACGGGTCTGGAGTTAGACATCAGCGCCGTTGAGAAACAAAGACTCCTCATCTGCTATTCTTCGATTGTCCCCGGCTCTTAAACACTTTGAGTTCATCCACTTCTCCCTCTCTCGATGCTTCTCCACGTCCTTACTTAAGACATTGCCCCTAATGTGTTTTTAAAGTCTGTTAATGATGCATTATGCATGTTGACAAGAGAGCAGAGACGGGGCTTATCCCGAAAAACACAAGCGCAGCATCGCTCCGTGAATCCATCCATCAGCCACTTAGTGGAAAGCTGAGCAATACCGAGGAGCCGTTGGGACAGCGTCTCCGATCATCACTGCCGCATCGATTTCCTCACACCGCGCACGCACACACGTTCGCTAGGCGCCGCGCGTGCACACACCCATCAGCACACACCTGTCGATTGGTGCGGATGTGTGCGTGTTTACACGCAGCAGGTGCTCGCGGGTGAACGTGCAGGCACAGGCACGCACGTGTATGTGAATGCACACGCGAGAAGAAGCTCTTAACCCTCCTGAACGGACGGCCCGGCCTGTTAACCTTATTACCAGATTCTAGTGGTTTGGTTCCCAAGCACAGAGGCTCCGGTTGATTCCATTGGAATCCCTCCATGGTGTGTGTGTGTGTGTGTGTGTCTAATATATATATATATATATATATATATATATATATATATATATATATATATATATATATTCCTTAATCTCCGAGCCGGCCTTGGCTGCGTCATCTGACGCATAAATTGATTTGGGACAATTTATTACTTGTCACATGTCAGCCTCTCTTACCGGCTCCACTCTTCTCCTTTTCTCTCTTTCTTGCCTCTCTCACCTTTGTGTGTGAGAGGGTGAGGGGCCGGGGGAGGAGGGAGGGGGGGGGGGGGGGGGGGGGGGTGTCATGCTGGGAGCCCAAAAAGATGAACTCGGTTTCTGTGTGTGGGCCAGCGTTTTTTTCCTTTTTTTCCGGTCGTCTGTGTTCAGAACCCCAGTGCGTTGCCCCGTGTGTTGGTGTGCGAGCTTGTGCTCATTGTGATGCGAGGCATCCGTGAATGAAATGTATTCTTTGTTTACAGGCCCATTATCTAGATAATAACAGCATATTTCCTCTTCTCCGGTGCTTCATCACAGCCGTATGAGCGCTCTCTCTCTCTCTCTCTCTCTCTCTCTCTCTCTCTCTCTCTCTCTCTCTCTCTCTCTCTCTCTCTCTCTCTCTCTCTCTCTCTCTCTCTCTCTCTCTCTCTCTCTCACACAAAGTGTGTGCGCTCATCGTTTATGTATCTATTGAAATGCATGTTAGCCCATGCACATCTCTCATCGTGTGTGTGTGTGTGTGTGTGTGTGCGCTCACTTGTGTTTCCATCTAATCATTCCTCCTCTATCCGGGTGCGAACCTATTTGTCTCTGTGTGTGTGTGTGTGTGTGTGTGTGTGTGCGCGCTCGCTATCTTTTTCCAGCTAGTTATTGCCTGCTGTCCCTCCCTTGTCACCGTGGGCTGATAGCAGTGCGGGTCGACAAAGCGGCGTAATGGAGAGCTGCTGCTGCCGGCCCCTCCCCCCCCCGTCGCGCTGTGCTTTTCATTTGCTGCTGAGATGACTTTGGCTCACAGCCGTACGCAGCCAACCAATCTCCTGGCCTGTATCCGCACCATTACTTTCCCCATCTGGGCAAATGATTTGCCCAAGCTGACAGAGAAGATTTTTCAGCGTGCGCATGTCACACACATGTTGTGTGTTTGCAATCCAGAGAGCGTTGTGCCGTCGTCCTCTCCGGGCTCCACACAGGAAAACGCCGTCTTTCTGTCATCACTTCAGTCTCAAAAGTCTTTTCATTAGTTCCTCCCAGGTGCTGAAGAGAGATTGTCTCTATTCCTACCGCCGGATCAACATCATTATCCAGTCGACAATGCTCCTTTCCACGGCGGCTCCCCTTCAATCATGTCTCTGTTCACAATAATGCTACATTCAATACTGCTATTAACAAAGCTTTTCTATTAAGCCGCTACGCTCACTGAAGCAGGCGCTTTCAACCTTTCGCCAAACTGTTTCTAATTTCCCACTGTCTACCACTGTTATAATAACCAGCTGTTTAGTGTATATTTCCCTCAGCGTGTTCCTCTGGTGCGTAATCAGTGTTCTACTTATGTTCACTGATTTGTACTTTTTTAAGTACTCAATTAGGGGTAAATGTGAAAAAATGGAAATGTAAGTAGTTTCCTTACGGTTCTCCTCAATGTGTCCCTGTAGATCTTGGTGAACTCTGTTAATCCGACGCGTCCCGCTGTGCTCTACGAGAAGGTGACTGTCAGCGAGGGAGGAAGTCCCGTGCTGAGAGACATGCTGTTCAGCCCAGACCTGCAGCACATCTACACGCTGACTGACAGACAGGTGAGTTCAGTGTGGGGGGGGGGGGGGGGGTGCATCTTCCTGTGCAGCTGGGTGCGGGTACCCAATGCTTACAGAACTCGTTCCAGGGAGTCAAAGTGATGAGAGTCTGACACTGTAATGATCGCCCATCATCAACGGTGCGGCGAGAACTATGCCTTGTTAACACAAGCACGCATGCACGAGCACACACACGATTCTTACTGCATTTGAACAACTTAGGCCAGTATGTCTTAAACCTCCTACCCACTGTACAATCACAACACAACTTATCCCCACTGGATGCAAATTACACAGCAACACACACACACACACACAGACCAGCTAAGCACAGGGCCACTTTGACAGTTGGCTAATAATCAAGACATTACGCACACAGACACACAGGGTGTGTTATAGGTTGCGTGTGGTGTGTGTGTGTGTGTGCGTGCCCGCGGTCATTACCAGCTCCACCTCTGGTGAGGGCTGGGTGTGCTTTGATGGTGGGTGGGGGCTGGAGGAGAGCGCGTCGCATCTCTGTTGCTCCCCAGGCCCAGCTGCTCCCCTAGTTTGTCTGTCTCATTAGTGTGGCGGGTGAAGGAAGCGGAGATGGAGATACGGGGGAGAAAGCAAAGTGGGGTTGTACATGATGAAAATATGTCTGGAGTTAATGGATCTAAAATAAGAAAAGATTGCCTGATTAAAACGAGTGAGAGGGGGCGAGCGAGGCCTTGTTTAGCGAAGCGTGTTTGAGGCTCGGCCAGCCTGCTCTGCAGCCCGCTAAGCCGACGCCTGGCCGTAATACACAAGTTTTCTTTTCTTTTTGTGTCTTTTTTCCTCTACTCCAATTTATCTTGGCAGCTGTAGCAGCTAAGGACATGAGGGGACATGTGCGTGCGCGCGCACACACACATTTAAACTCAAGGATGTTCCGCCTCCATTTACCTCCCATCACCATCATCATCGCCGATATACCTTCATCTCGCTGGGTGTTTGATCCCCATTAATGGATAGCAGGCTCAGGTTAAGCAGAATGGGGGGCGGGTTGCCAGACCTTCGGCTTGAACCCCTTCCCAGCCCAGCTTAAGTGACTGGGGGGGGGCAATTCCCTCCTCTCGCCCTCCTTCCTACCCTCATCTTCATCCCTCTGCCCTCCATCTATCCCGCTATGCACCTCCTCGCTGCTTTTTATAAATCCGTGCCTCGGATGCCACACACACACACACACACACTCCCACTCAAACTCACACATGCTCCTATGTTGCCATCTAAGCCCAAATTGAGTCCTCCCCTCTCAACCGCCTGCTACTGATCCCATTCCCATGTTTTTCATGATCTCCTTCTCGCTGCTCCGTTCCTCTTCTTCGCCCTTCTCTCGCTCTCTCTCTTTTTCTCAACTATCATGGACTTGATGGTTGTAGGAGGCTGGTTTTGAGCTGGAGGAGGAATGCCACTGTACTACACACAAAAACAAACGCACCAGTGAGTTTGCGTGACGAATGCAACCGCGCGGCCCTTTCCTCTATTTTCTAATGAAATGCACACACGTAGCCGTTCTGTCGTTCCTGCAAGTGGACATCTGTGTGTGTGTGTGTGTGTGTGTGTGTGTGTGTGTGTGCGTGTGTGCGCCTAGCCGGTGGCCTGCGGGGTCCCCTCAGACAAGCCAAGCACATTAAGGTGTCACTGGACATATCCACTGATGCGTGGCCTACGACGAGTCCTCCCTTTCCTCTCCCCCGTCTCTCTCTCTCTCCCTCTCTCACACACCAATGCAGGACCAGGTGGTGAGTCACGTCAGGGGTGAGGCCCTGTGATTTATGACTCTCTGTTTCAGCTATATTCATCACTGTCATTATTATCAATAGAAGATATGACAGCAGGAGCAGAAAGCCTCCTGTGTGTGTGTGTGTGTGTGTGCTTGAGTGTGTATGTGTGTTGTTTGTGTTTGTCTGATGTGTCGTGCGCTTGTATTACATTTGCACACTGGACTTTCTGTTACATTTTTTTTTTAATTGCCCTTTGGAGCATGCACGCGCACACACACACACACACACACACACCCGCACACACACACACACACACACACACACACACACACTCATACAGACGCGGCGTTACCGTTGTGGTAAATTATTTGTTACAGGCTGATTTTTTTAGTGAAAAATGTCCCTCTTGGACTCAACACTAACTTTTTGAAGCGTCTCCCCAGTACGTTAAAACTTCCTCAGGGGGAAATCATCACGGTGTCTTGGGTGAGGCAAGACCTTCCGTCATCAAACGTTTCGCCTTTTTCTATTTTCCGGCCAAAAGGTAGAGAATGGATTGCAGCTTCCATTCTTGCTCCCTTTGTACTTGTACTCTGCCTCGCAGTGTCAGACGCACATGGACACGCACATCCTTGAGTCTTTGATGGCAGCCATGCATACGGTAGCAGTGTTGAGTGCGGTGCCGGATAATTGCTGAAAGCATGAATATGCATCGCCTCCGGTGTGGGAATGGGGGCCGTGTTTGGTGCGAGCGTCCTGGAAACAGACGGGAAGGACTTGGAGGGCTTGATAAAGTGGAGGGAAACGATGTATTATGAGTATGCATGAGACAACCTTTGTTCGAGTGTCAGGCGCGCTGACGGTGCATGCGCTCGCACCGTGATGCAACGGCATCTTCCTTTTGGCACACACATAGTCGGCATCTAAACATATGCTAGTGTGTTGACTTTGTGTTGTGTGTGGGTTTTTAATATTGTCTGACTTTCCATTCATAGCCTCAAGAGATTTTCCCCTCCACATTACAAGAAGACTGTCACCCCCCCCGCCCCCCCCCTCTCCTCACCACCTCCCCCAAGGAATATGTATTCATGCACATGCTCGCGTGCACAACATTCTTTTGCCATTAACAACATTGGTTTGAGTCCCTACAATAGCAAACAATGGTCCATTGTGTGGTTGGTTCTCTCAACAAGGCCTCATCAAGTAATATCTTACCCATAGGGTTTTGTCAGACATCAATTCTGTGTGTGTGTGTGTGTGTGTGTGTGTGTGTGTGTGTGTGTGTGTGTGTGTGTGTGCATGTGTGTGTGTGTTCTGGGATCTGTTTACATTCACATACAACTGGTTTGGAGCCAATGTCGTTAGCAAACAAATTAGCACAGTCTGACATCGACATGCACCACAAGCAGCTGGTTGTATCAATCAAAACTGACATTTCAGTGAACTGGATACAGCTAATCAGTCAGTTTTAAGTAGCTTAAAGATTAATTTAAGTGATTAATCAAACTCTGGCTGACGGAGGAACTACCGGAGTTAACAAGTGCGTAATGAAGCTTTTAAACATCGGCTTGTTGGCCGACACCTTTTTGTTTTTATCACTCAGATTGTACGTGTAGCGTGCAGGAAGTGTGATTTTTACATTAAATGCTTCAACAGATTGAGGAGAGGTGGTGTGCCCCCACCCTCCCCTTAGAGGTTTCTTTCTTTTCATTGATTGATCACCGCAAATTTATTCAGCCCACTAAGCTTCCGACCTGTTTAGATTTGCTGGAATCGTTCCAGCATCCTCTCTTCCACTCACTGGCTTGAAAGCTTGAATGAGTACTTGCATGTCGCACACACACACACGCACACAGACACGCACACAGACCGCTGACATATCAGGACTGTAGTTTGAGCAAGTAGGTGGTCATTGTTATGTAAATGTTAATGGACCCCGTGCAGCGAGGTGGTGGCGGCGTACGGTGACTAAAAGGGAGTTTTTGTGACAGGATAAAAGAAAGTAACCACAAGAAAAAAAAAAACCTGAAAAGTAATGCTACTTCCTTGTAAGAGTGGTAGCTACGTGAGGAGAGACTAACCAAGACCCTATCATTAGCCACGGATGAATAGTTTCCATTTCTCTTAATGTCTCAAACTTCTCCACCGCTCTCTCGTTCGTTCCCAATTGCGTTTCCTTTTTCTCGCACCTCCTTCATTCTTGTCCCGTCGTCGTCGGGGTTTTTCCCCGTGTGCATGCCTCATCAGAAAAGCGTGCTCAGACCCTTGTCTTTTGCGCGATGCTATCAGTCCTAATGGAAGCCTAGCAGTCACTAGATAGCCCTGTCTCCCCCTCATCTCTCTCTGCGTTTTACGCTGCCGTGTTTTCCCAGAGGACGGCGTGATGGAGGAGACTGATGGGGTTAGAAAAGGGGGGCGAGATGGATCGGGAGGTTAATGGCTTCTCTCTTCCACCGTCTCCCCCTTAGCCTCATTTCTTCTCGATCATTATCAATCGGCTGTGCAATTGGTCCTCCTGGTGCCTGACAGGGATCGGGGCGGGGAGGTGTGGCTCCGCATGATTGTCATTGGACGAGGCCAATCAGAAAGCGGCACGGCCAGCGGAGCCGCTGTATTCCTTCCTGTGCCTCCACCACCAGTCGCACTTGCTAACAATGAAGTGTCACACAGAGAAATGTTTTGAATTTAAGTAACGTTTCTTTTCAAATCCGTGCACAGCAGGCCTCGTCAGTATCAAGTGTCAAACTGAGAAAAACCGTGAGGGAGGGAAGCTCAACGGCAGGTTTTCTTTTCACTGTCGGAAATTGCACAGAAACATTACCTGGAAAGTATGTGCCAATACGTTTGGAAAGACACATTCTATATGTATTAAACCCATTATTTTGGGGGGTATGGAAACTCTGTTGAAAGGTTTGACTTGGCAAATGTTGAACATTTTTGCTTAGTTAATGAGGAAGCATGACGTTTATATAGATTGAACGATGCGCCCAAGTTGCATTATGGGAAAGGAAGGATCCAGCGTGTTTCAAGTTTCATCCATAATGGAGACTAAAAGAAATCTCTGCCTCCGCTGCATCAATTTGGAACGTTCCACACTAATAAATTGCTTGTTTCAGCACTAATGACACCATAAGGCCCAATCAATTGTCTCGATGAAACACGCTTGTGTGGTTAGTTTCTAAAGGATTATTCTTCAAATGGCTGAAACGGTCATCCGATTGTCTTCGCATCCCTGAATTAACGCTTTGGGATATTTCAAAAAGCGTAAACATTAGCTCCAAGTCGGTCACACAGATTCAGTTCTCTCCACAATCACTATCCATCCATCCACCCACCAGACGTGACGCCCACACAGCGACTCCTGTGAAAGTTTAGCAGCCTTCTGCTTCTCCGTGGCTGTGAATATGGTGGTGGGTCGCTTGGCAGTGCTAATGGAAATGCCAGCTGTGTGGCTCCTCACTCCTCACCAAGTCCATTTACTAAAGTGACAGAGTGATTTACCAGGCCGCCGGCCTCTCCCATCCTCACTTAATTAGAAGACCCCGAGGCCTGTCTACCTTCGCTGGTCACATTTACCTCTCCCTCTCTCTCTGCAGTCTCTTTGTTCCAACTCTTTGTTTGCTGCACTTTTTCCAATCTCCGTCTCCTCCTTTGTCTCTGTCTCAGTGTTCCTCTTTTTTGCTCCCATTCTACTTTTTCTCCCCCTCTCTCTCTCTCTCCCTCTCTCGTTCATGAGGGACACGGCATTATGGACAAATGACCACAGGAAGAGGGAGAAAGTGTATTGACTTATAGTTTGAGATTACCTTTCTTTGGAGGAGTTAATGGAGATGTCCATGTGATGACTGATGAGGTTTCACGTCTTTGTTTTTCAATGTCTTTTTTTTTTCCCCTCACTCTAGCTTCTCTTTCTTCTTCGGAATGTGTTTGTTTAGCCAGTGCGCTTTGCACTTTTTAAAATATTTTCCTTCCTTTCGTCTCAAACTTTGTTGAAAAGATTCAAATTCTTCTGTCCTTAAGTTTTGGGATTGTATTGCTTGCACGCAATACTCACACACATCATAAGTACAAGAGGTCTATTTTTTAATTACCAATTATTAGTTTATTTTTTATTTTTTACAGATGCTTTTCCAACGCTGTACTTCTATATTAGTTCAAAGGTTACAAGCAGTCCTACAGATGCATGCAGTCTTATGGTGTTTTCCCTGTGTGTGTATATTATATATATGTGTTGTCTCAGAGCAGTAAAGGGAATTTCAGTCATCATCTTTATTGCCCTTGAACTCACAATATGAGCACACACAAAGGAGAAATAAATAAGCTGTTTGATCTGCCTCTCCGGCTGGAGTGAGATCAAAACAGTATTTCAGAAGAGGGGGGAAAAAATTGCGGGTGAATAATTAACCGCAGTGCAGGAGGAACAGGATAGAAAAGATAAATTGAATTGCGAAACGGGAGGAGATCTCATTGGGAGGGAGGAAAAAGCAGGCGAACCACGATGCGAGAGAGATGAAGATGGCGAGGGAGGCAGGAAGGGCAGTGGGAGCAGAGCGTACAGCAGGGAGGGAGTCAACATGGCACATAAAGACCCAGTTCACTAAAACAGCTCTAACAGCAAACTATTTGAGTTAACCGCAGTGGTCTAAACCTGTCAATACCATTTCTAACGTGTAACACGGCCGCATTGGACGAGATGTTTTCATTTAATGGAAGACGATGGCGTGATCGCTGCTGTCTTCCTCCCGCTCTTCCTCCGTACTTCAGCACCTCTCTCTTTACTTTTCACCGCCTGACTCCCAGAGTCTTGTTTGCGTTGCTGCTTATCTCCAATCAGTCAACACATCCAGGCCATTGATCTCCTAAGCCCTTCACAATCCAGTCAATGCGCACATACTAATCCAGCCTTTGATACAAACACCGTCCCCTCCCCCCGAGCAGGTACGCCAGCACTGGAAGAACGAACGCTTACACGGAGACCCTGTTGAGAGACACGCTTCAGCATGAGGCCTGAGGGAAAGCCGGACCACTAGTGGGTAGAGCCGCCCCTCGGTGGTGTAGCAACGACACGACGCACTGGTGCAGAAAACACAAATTACAGTCGCAGCACACCTTAACCGACGGGTCTTGTTGTTTGTATTTCTCTGCTGTCCTGTGTTGTTCCGGGACATTCTGTGGCTCTGTTGGTAGATTGATTTATTTTTTTCATGCGCACGGCCCGCAGCACAGATTAGACCCCTGGACGATGGCCGATGATTGGCGGCGGTTACAAAATAAAGGCGTGGTTGGTGCCGGTCCACAGAGAGGGGGGGGGCGAAGAGGACGGGTGCAAACCTCTCCTCGCCTTCTTCTTCTTCCTCTGCTTCAATTTAATTTTTTTGTCTAAATCCGACCCGTTCTCCGAATTTCTCTCCGCTCAACCACGGCTAGTTAAGATTACAGAGTGCGGTTTGGACGAAAGGAGCGGAGCAATAACGGAGCCACAAGTTTATGAGATTTCTCAAATTATTATTTTTTTGTCCCCCTCAAATATGTGCAGTTTTTGTAAATGCATGAATGGAAAGCTGTCTTTCTGTGTGCTCTTTCCTTACATTGACACTCCACATTATGATATGGTTAGAACCATATTGGCTGATTGTTGCTCAGGGAGGCGTGCACCGTTACTAATTCATGATGCAGAGTCTTGTGTAGAAATCTAAAAATAACCCAAAGAGTTGTACTTCTTGGCTCCCAGACGGTGTAACACATACACTGGCTCTCTCCTGGCGACGCCCCCCTCCCCGTCTCCTCTACAACAGACCCCCCTGTGTTTGAATGTAAAAAAAAGAAGAAGCCGCACAACCGCTGATCTTTTTATATTTGTAGCTTTAACAACCAATGAAAAGCCGCTCTGAAAGCTTTACGGGTCCGTCGGGTGTTTGGGGGGGGGGTGACCGTCGCAAAGCCTGTTAGCGGGGCGTTTAAAGGCGGGTGATAGTGCTGTGTAAAAACAGATGGGAGAAGAAAGGTGGAAAGTTTATAGCAGAAAGGAGATGTCATGGCACTGCAATACGGTCGGGGTGGAGGGCTCACAACCCCGGGGGGGGGGAGAGGGAGAGGACCAAGAACTGAGTTACGGCGGTGGATGCTGCTGTAAATAAGGGGATGGCAAGAGAGGAGATGGCGGCTTTGGTTTATAAGGTCATTTAAAGGAGTAATGTGGCGCGCTGTCGGGAATTGGCTTTCATTAAAAGAGCCGTGGCGAGGGAGAGGTGGCGGGAGTGCGAGTCTGTGGGTAAGCAGTGTTGCAGGCACATATTTTTGGAATCTGCAGGCAGTTATACAAGAACATTCCCGGCTCCAGTAAAATATTTGATATCCCTACTGGGAAAAAACAACCATCGCAGCCCCTCTGCCACATCTGTACGCCAACCCCCGCTGAACGGAGCCCCCCGTGGGTCCCCTATTAGTACGGGAACATCTGTGAACTATAGACGATATCTGTCATTACATAGCGGCAGTGATAAGGTTATTCTAGCTCACTAAAAGGCCTGTAGTGTTGGTTTGTTTTATGTGAACCATTGTGCTTAATCTTGGTCATAATGATTTATGGAGGAGACGAGGGGGGGAATTGGTTCGCGCCTGTGACGATACGAGGAACAGGCCCAGCCTTGCTTTTTTAACTTTTTGTCAGATCATGAACTATTTGAGAGAGATCCCCTGACTATTTTTTTCTCCCAAGGTGTCCACTCGCATGCCATCAACCAAACCTGATTTTGCCTCATCCACTTTTCCATTATCTGCTCTTTCAGTCACAGTCATTTCCCCCCCCCCTCTGTCAACCTGCTACTGTCCCGCACCCATCCCTGGTTCCATCCCGCTTTCAGCTCCCCGTTCAGATGAAAACTAGCAGCCGTCTGCCACCATATCCCATCTACTCAGCACTCTGTCCCTGCCAATTCGGCCCAGGCCGTCTTCCATTACACTTCCCTTTCCCTCTATTCATTCATACAGCTGCTCTTACAGTAGATGACCCCCCCCCCATCGGCTCCCAACACTTTGGTCTCTGTCATTGCTTGTTTACATCATCTCATCATTCTTTCTCTCTCTGGGCAGCCAGCCAGCCTGAAAGCTACTGTAGTCGTGTTTGCAGAATGAATGAGATGCTCAGAGAAGGATGACGATTGTGGGGCAGAGAAAGAAGCGGTAGGAACATGAAGAGTAATGGCAATAACCATCGCGCAGCGTGCAATGAAGGCGAACAGAGAGAAAAGACGGATTAGTGCCAGGCAATGTCAAGTGTTTTTGTCCGTCCGCCCTCTGCATGAGCGGGATTGTTCCGTCAAAAAGCCCCGAAGCCAGTCTGATACGAGACGTTTCAGTGCATAAATGAGTTCCATCATGTCATATCTATTTCATATCTGTGTTGTACTTAAACCGGGCCCGGGATTCCACCGAGAGCTTTAATATTCCAGCGCAGTGTTCCTTTGTCTGGCTGATTTACATTCGCAGCTAACCAGCTTTATCGCTTACCTCAGGCCTATATTTTCTCCTCTTGCCCCATAGATCCCTCCATCTCTCCCTCTTCCCATCCCTACCTCATAAAAATGTCAGTCCCCGCCGGGGCCAGCGGCTGCTTTAGTCCCTGCATACCACTTGTAAGGAGTTTTCATGGTTGCATCTGTGTGTGTCCGCACTTTAATTGAGTTGTGAAACGCTGTTACTTACTGATCAGCCCGCTCTCTATCTGATGCATGATTTAACACTGGCCTGCTGTCTGTGGGCAATTTGATACACGCACACACACACACACACACACACACACACACACTCACTCATCAACTTGGGGCCCTGTGGTGAAGAAAAGTTAAATGTGGCGCTGACACTTTTCGCACATGTGCACACACAAAAGCGCCGAAAACACTACGGCTGCTTTGTCGCACTTTGCATTCCGCGCAGATGGCATCAATCTGTCTGTCACTCACTTAAACACGTTATCCTCTCATGTGGGTTCCTCGAAATACAGACGCACACACTTTCTAAACCGCTGGGGCCTGCTGTGAGCCAGCTGTTATCACCTTTAGCTGCAGCGCAGGGCCAACTTTAACACGTGATCCGGTTTCTTAGGCAACATCTGTATCCCCACAAGCTCAAACATCCAGTAGGGGGGTGACTGACACACACACACCCACACACACACACACACACACACCGGGCGCTGTCCCTCTGCTCCTCTGCCTCCCTTTGGTTTTGAGGTCACCTGTCAATCACAGTACCTTTGTGACAGCCACCTGTCAGGTGTCCCAGCATGCATTGCGTGGCCTCTCCTGTGAACGCTTCACTGGAGGCTGTCGCACGCCGCTGGATCGGAATCACTCACCAGAACACATGCGTGCACAGAGACACACACACACGCGGTCTTTTAGTCTCAGGAACGCACACACGGCGTGACTCTTTGCTGAATTGAATCAGAGATAAATGCTTCTCCATTTGTCCAGCCAAATATATACTGCTCATTTTACCAGTTTGATGACGACGAGGCGGCTAATTCACCTGCTCCTCTGTCTCTGTAGGTGGTGAGAGTTCCAGTGGAAAGCTGCGAGCAGTACACCACTTGTGGGGAGTGTTTGGGCTCCAGAGACCCCCACTGTGGATGGTGCGTCCTCCACAACGTGTAAGTACCACACACACACACACCCATCCTGGTAGCCTCCATTGTATTGTAGATTTTGAAATGGTTGTTTTGGTCTCCTGGGTGTGTGTCTGCTCATCGCGTTCACCTGAATGGTTTACACATGCAGCTCAGTAGCCTCTTGTCACCACTGATACTTCAGTTATTGTAGTTGACAGTGAAATTCCAGCCTAAAATAGCACAAGTGTTGTGGCATCCAGGGGTTATTTTGATGTTGTCCTCGACTGAAAAAAGTAGCAGTTATCAGAGAGCCGATTCGATTTGACACTGAAGTTATCAATTTAGTTCCCAGTTTTTCTTTAATATATTCCAACATGAATGAGTTCTGGTAATGTAGGGCGTAAAGGAGGAAACACAGTGGGGGGGCACCTTGCATACATTTGTTCTCTGGCCTCAGGGCCTTTTGTGGGTGTCTACAGCTATGAATACGTCTGTAGCTAATTATGACTTGTAAAACTTGCTGGATAAAAGAGACCAGGATATTCAGAACTACCGTTCACTAGAATTCAATTGTTCCGATTGCTTCAAACTTGAGCAGTGAACGAGTGTCTTCAGGCTCCTTCCGCGTCCGGAGCGGCATCAAAATGGGATTGTTAATGTACTGTTAAATGAACTTCCAGACTTTTTAGAGCCCTTTGCCTTACCGATGACTGTGTCGCTTCTACGTGAAACAAGTTTGCTATACATGTAACTGCACACCGGTGGGGAGTGTTGGGAATGTCAACACTGCACAGGCAGCCAGTTGCTGCTACGCATTCGGCCTTTGGTTGACCTCAGTTTCTAATTTTATAACCATTTAAGGATTTGAGTAAAATGCCTCTAACGCCTTTAAATACGGCCTAATTTATGAAATCTTAATTGTAAAACTTTAAAGCTCCTTGGCAGTAGTGCTACATTTACCCTGTGGAAGTATGTCAATAATAATGGCACATGTAACACAACTTTTAAAGAAGGAAGGAAGGAATTTAGCTTATTTAGTAGAATTGTGAACACTACACTAACAAGTGTAGTGAGTGATGCCTGGTTGTACTGTGTTTGTATACAATCTCTCCATTTTTCCTCCCTGTGACTTGAGGGTGTGTGTGTGTGTGTGTGTGTGTGTGTGTGTGTGTGCGTGTACAAAAGAGCGTGTGAGAACCGTACAGCATTTGCCATGATGCTTGCTGCCTCTTAGTACGTTAAGATCACTAATTCCTCCAGGCACACCCTTTGCATTACACACACCAAGCTGATCCCGTGCCATCCTCCTGTTTGGGCACACTTTGACCTTGTGTGTGCGTGCGTTTATCGAGTGCAGCCCGCTCATTGCAAACCTGATTGTGTTGCAAATATCTGGCCCAGGCACTTGCAGGCAAATTGGTATTAATAGGCAAATTATTTATAAGCCTCGTTTTCAGCCCTCTGGTACTTTTGGCCACATCTTATTAAAAGCCATGGTAGTTTCAATCAAGAGTGGAATTGAATCAGTAATACACACAAACACACACACACGCAGGTGTTTCGAAACAAATGAGTCACACACCAGAGGAGCAGTGGAAGGAGAAGGGCTCCATAATGAGGAAACGCGTACGCACCTTTTGTGCATAGCGTGTGTGTTTAGTGTGCGCGTGGCGGTAAGTTACTCCCGGGGGATCGGTTGGCGACAGCTTTTTCTTGCTGAGCTCGAGTGAAGGCTAACTAAACGAGGGGAGGGGGGGGCGGGGGGGCTGTTGCTCACAGGGGGCAGTTAGCATTTTCTTTCCCCGCCTCTCTTATTGCTGAGGCCGCGCAGAGCGCTCGCATCAGCACTTTTCCTTCCCACCACCGGGACCAGTTGTTGTTAGTGCGAAGGTGAAATGATAGCTAATGCATTATGAATTGCTAATAGTAAAACCGCCACAGTACGGGCCTGCATGCTGTTTTTTCAGCACGATCAGTTGGCTCGTAATAGACTGTGGAAATTGCTGACACCATTGATATGCGTGTGGAACTGTGTCATTTTTACGGTCCGGGGGAACTTTAATGATCGCCTGTATATCGCCACGGAAGTTTGCATCGGGATGCACTGTAAACGGAAAAGATGAGAGGGAGTATATGTTCAAATAGCTCAGGGCTTCTTGCACAAATGTCGGGGCCAATAAGGTAATGATGTAAAGGCCTACAGTAATGGCCGGGGTAGCTATTAGCTATTTGTCTTTCAGTTATTGCTCCCATGTCTGTATGACCGGCATGGTTGTGAATGTTTGTCATCTTAATATGTTTGCCGGATTAGCCTGGCTCATATTCCCTCTCTCTCCCTTATCTTCTCACTCATCTGCTCTTCCCCTCCTTTTCCTCTCACCTATCCTCTCCTTTCTTCTCCTTTTCTTGCTGCCGCACCCTAGTTGTTCACGCAAGGACCGGTGTGAGCGAGCAGGAGAGCCCCAGAGGTTTGCCTCCGACCAGAGGCAGTGTGTCGAGCTCACCGTTCAGCCCAGAAATATCTCCGTCACCATGTCTGAAGTTCAGGTACGTCCTCTCCTGCCTCTAACCCCCGACTGTGGCGCACATCCCTTTAAACAATAAAACGACATTAACCGTCTAAGGAAGGTCTGAAAAGCGCTTGGACCAGTGCTGTGAAACCTGCTGAAACAAACGGCGGTGCCATGACTCATTTCCACCGGCTACTAAAGAACAGACTGTACTTTACCTCCGATAGAGCGCCATCTCTAAACATCCATCGTCCACACGTGTTTGCCAGACGTACGTCCGCGGGCGAAGTCTGCCGTTGAGATGTCATTTAAAAGGCACAACATTTAACATGGAGGATGTAATGAAATCTGGGCGCAAGAGAGCTCTCATTCTGTCAGCCGCTCCTCAGTGTAACCGCATAGGTTTGACTGATGACTGCTTGCCTCACTTTCACTCTGCACATTAACACGGACACATTAACCTTGCTGTAATAGCTGCTGCGGCCGACGCACACATGCATACGCCCGAGACGCACACACTCAACCTCCTTTATTCCTGCCGCTGTCAGATACACTCATACCCGTGCTACACTCCCACCCGCCCCCACCCACCTCCCGCCCGCCCACCCATTAACCCCCATGTCATATCTAATAACGATCCATGTACACCGTGTCCTTCCATTGATCTTGTGCCGATCGCACCCCTCCTTTTTCCCCACTAGCTGGTCCTCCAGGCGCGTAACGTGCCTGATCTGCTGGCGGGGGTCAACTGCTCCTTCGAGGACTACGTGGAGACGGAGGGACAGATCCAGGGTGGACACATCTTCTGCCTGTCTCCATTAATCCGGGACATCATCCCGATCACAAGGAACAAAGGTGGGGACGGGACGAAGGGCGATGAAGTCATCGGGGTAGTGAGGTCACTGGGCGGCTGTGTGGTTAGGAATGCTTTTGGTGATGTATTCGAAGAGTTTTGCAATGAATTCTTTTTATGTTGGTCCTCCACAGTCCATTTGACATGTTTTTACGGTTATGTCGTCTCTCCCTGTTTTCACAGTATATTGTATGTTCAACCCCGTCCGCCAGTGTGTGTCCTCCTCGGCGGTCTTTTTGTACGTTAGACTTGGGGAGGCTAGAACAGAATTTTAATGTTGCCAGATCATTTGTTTAGTGTGTCTATATTCAGAGTGGCTTGTCACTGCTAATAACACTCAGCCATTCCCTTTCAAAGCCCTAAACACGAAGCTACATTTATATACTGAAAATAGAACTGTTTCAAATTCCCATTATCATGCATTATGCACTGTTGTCAGTTTCATTTTAATTTATTTTCTATCTAAAGACACTGGTAATGCTCGTAGCGTCTTTTCAAAGCTGTGACTTCAGTGTGCTTTATTGTTATATTTAAACCTATCTGCATCCTTTTTTTTTTTGTTTCTCTAGACGTTGCACCTGTTTTACGTCCAATTCTGTCAAACCACAAACGATAAGAACTCGTTTAGTACCCCACGTTCAAAGCACTCAGAACGTGGCACTAAATTCAAAGTTTCCTCAAAGTGGAATCTGTGTAGTTCTTCAACTGAGCCCATTATGCCCCATTACGAGTTCTCATCAGCTCTGGCATCCAAACACTGATTGGTGCTGCTATTTTTAATGCCACCCCACTGTGGCTGTGACATGAGCCCTGTGTTGCTAAGCTACAGTTTTTCTTTGTGTGTGCGCGTTATCTGTTGATGTCACACAAGTGGTATCGAAAATTTTAGTGTGACATTGCGTCGACGACTTGTCGTGCACGTTCCTTCTGATTAAATGTAGCTGTTGGGTATTTTTGAGCCGTTTCTTAATGCATTCATGTTCCTTTTTGTTTTTATGCACGTCTTTGATACAGGCGACAAGCGCGTCGTGAAGCTCTACTTGAAGTCCAAGGAGACGGGCAAGAAGTTTGCCAGCGTTGATTTTGTCTTCTACAACTGCAGCGTCCACCAGTCGTAAGTCACAATGGTTGAAGAGTTTGGGGTGTGGTGATGGTTTGCTCTTTTTGTCCTTTCCCTCCGTTTAAAGAGATTGTCTCTTTGTCCAGTTTCCCTATGGGCTGCTTCACGGTACCGTCCATGAGAAATATAGGACACGAATGAGGCTTGTGTTACCATTTCAGTTAAAAATCGAACTTACAATCGTATATGAGAAACGATTGGAATGTGAGACGTTATTTAAATTCTTATTATCCTAACACGACACGAACTAATGATGCCTCAGTGATGAATTAATTATGCAATACTCCAATGCCTCTACTCCACTTGATAAAACAAATGCTTCCAGCTCTTTTTTAATTCTCGGGTACTCAGTCTGGTACTTATTTATACAATAGAGTCAAAACTGTAATATATTTAAATGTGGTCTTTTTCTTGTTTCCCCTCAAAGAATTAGTCTGCTTCACACCCCAGACACCCTCAGTGTTCTGCCCAATCGCAGTTCACTGCCTATGCTAATGCACCTTCTGCTAAAAAGCTCCACCGCCCATCAAACCACACCTCCTAGGTCAGCCCTACCACAAGGCCGATGCACCCTGTCGGGGTAAAAGAATCCTCTCGCTCCTCCTCCCCGCCCCACATGAGACCCGGCCTCCACGGCTGATCCAGGGCAGGCTGAAGCGTCTGCTGGGGTATTAGCCCAGGGGCAGCAGATGGCTCGGAGGCCCCTGGGGTACCGCAGGGCTCCATCCTCGCTTCCCTCTGGATGTTAGATGAGCCTCCGTCGAGGATTGTCCCCAGACACGCACACATACACACACACACATACACCGCGAAATGCACTGCCACACCTCTCCGCTCTGTCATTTACAGCTTATTGAAGCCCTGAATGTCTTGGACACTCAATCCGTTACCATGACCTTTGACCCACGTACCTGCCCTCGTAGCAGCAGTGATTAGCTCAACTGGTTAAGGGTGTGGTGGTTTACAATGTCAACTCCCAGTCACTTCATGTCCCATGAGGACCACGGGATGTTTGCTTTGCCTCAGAGTGCCGAATTTCATTTTGAAAGAGTTTAAAAAAACAGCTTAAAAAAATAAAGTAAGCGGCAATGAGCTCACAAACCAAGTGCAAGGCATGTACTAGAAGTGACGCAGATAAGGGAGTTAGCCATTGCAAGATATTAACCCAATGAGCTCTGATTAAATCTGTTCCCTGGGATGATCTAATGCAACCTCCCAATGATGTAATGCACACGTTCTAATAAAGTTAAGGATGCGGCGCGCTGCATCTACGGCACCGACCCAGATGGCGACGAGAGATGCTGAGATAAGAATCCCATTTAGAGCTGGCACGCCGGACTGCATACGCGCTGTTCCCTCCGGACGTCGGTGTGTGGCGTCTGATGAGATGAGACTGGTAATGTCGTTGGCGTAATGATTTCAGGCCCGCGCAGCCACATACAAGGCCCTGTTTGCAGGATGCTCGGTCATTCTTTGCAGAGAAAAGTTTTCCTCTAATGGGCTTTAAATCAAAATACGCGGGGCTTTGCAGAGATGGATGGAGAGGGAGACTATTTAAACACACAGAAACATTTCCCCCACACAGGCAATATTCATCAGCTGTTCCTGCCCATGTATTTTTATTCCTACAGTACTGTGTATACTGCTCAAGTTTATGCAGCTTTTGGGAAGTCTAAGTATGAGCAGGGCCTTGAAACTGCACCATCATGTTTCCGAATAGTTTCTGCATACTGACACCCAACCCCATCCCAAAAAACACACACCCTTCCCGCTTATTTACTCAACTGATTACGTTGTGGCCCTTGCCTCTTCAAAAATGCCATACATTTACATAGTGGTATTAATCTAATTAGAATTCCTACTGTTTCAGTTTAAGGATTGCCGAGATTGAAATGGAAAATTACCTAGGGCAATGATTGCTCCTTAATTAAATATTTCCATACGCTTCTCTCATCCCACATCCCCCCCATTTATTATAGATAGATAGGCAATGAATTGGGGTTTAAATGTCAGTGTGCAGCCACTTTTATTTCTATGGTTTGTGTGCCTCGGGCTGTGACTGAGTACTTTGTTTTGTGATTTAGGATCTGATTTGAATCTGAAAGTAATTACGACAGAAAATGCAGAAGAGAGTGTGTTGTTTTCTTGAATTAATGTAAAAAGCCGTTGATCCAGGGTAAAACGGAGACAATGGGGCAGTTATGGAGGATTTCTACAATAAATTGCACTGTATTTACTCCAGTAAATATCCTGTAATGTTGACTATCATTAAATTAATCACTTCCACTCTTTTGCAATGAGTGAAATGAATAAATAAGTAATTTTGCCAACACCAGGAGTGTCAAACGCACCTCAGTAGGAAAGCAGATTTTATTTGGCACTCCAAACTTACTAAGGAGAGGAGAGAGAAGGAAATCATAGCCCATTGTGCCGGCCCTGAAAAAAAAAAAAAAAACTCGATTAGCATCTGAATAAGAGCGGATTAAATTAGCATGGAGAGCGTGGCCATACGGGCAGCGTGTCTGCCGCCGCCCACAGCTTCGGATTGGATAACGGTGATGGCGGGTGACAGGAAGGCGGAATAAGGAGATACCGGTGGTACTGAAAAGGAGCCAGACACCGCTGGACAAAAGGATAGATTTTCCAACGTCCCGTAATGACTCCGGGTGGGCTTTGCCTTAAAATAATGTGAGCCCAGGCTAGAAGAGGGATTTTGAGATCCTGAGGCAGGTTCCTGGCAGGGGGCCCCGCTTACTCGGAGGAACCAAAGAGCGAGCAGCGGGGGGTTGTCGGACAGAACCTACTGTTGGCCTTGGGTGGCACACGTAATGGCATGGTCTTTTATTTCAAAGGCTGTAATCATAAAAGTCACAGAAAGTTGTCGGTGGTTACCTGCTGATATTTAGCTCATTATTCCAACGTCAACGGTAGACTAACGAGGTTGATTTGACATGAATAAAACATAAAAGTCCCAAAGAAAAAAAAAAAGATTACTATCAGGGCTTAGCGACCCATGTGCTTTGGTGTGAACTAAATCAACATTGTACTGTCCGCTGGTTGGTTCTAGTCACCTGCTGAGTTAAGTTGCTGGTGTACTGTATTTTGATGAGCATTGATTCATCAGTGGGCCCCCAACAACAACAAAGAAAGACCCTTTGACGTTCAAGCCAGTGATTGTTGCCAGGGTAACAAAGGCCTTAAGCTACACCGTTAGCTCAGCGAACTTGTCCACCATTGATGCCCTTCTTCTCTGTGCATCTCGCTAGGAACAAAACATTTAAGCTAGAACCGCCATTCCCGCTGAACTAACCTAGCGTAGCCAAATCGCTGCTCCTCCATTAGTTGGCAACATTGAAAAATCCCCTATTTGCTCTTGTGTGGTATTAAGAGGCCCGCTATTTCCGTAGCCGCACATCTCTCATTCTAAATGGACAGCTTCTCTCAGCACAATGCTAAATTGGTCAATTAAAGCGGCGGAGGGATTGAATTAAGCCGCAGCCCCTGATCTCGCTCAGAAGGAGGGGTCCTGGCTGGAAACGATCGCTTACAGTGCGCACCTGACAAACGAGCCGCCCTAATTGATCCAAATGAATCCACGTCGGGGTTTGATGGAAACCAGTATTTGCTCCATCTCAGAGCTCAAGAGTTAAAGCCCTAATTTTTCATGCAGATAAGAGGAATGTCTGTCTGGCATTTTACACGGGGTTAAAACACAATTGGGTGCTTCTCGGGGGTCTACTGATGGCGCTTCATGAGAGACGCACAAACAGGGGGCCCCAAGCTGCCGCTTAGTTCGCTTATGCTGCAAGCAGCCCTAGTTTTGTATTATAACCTCACTGTATTCGTTTATAATTTTCGCTATAACAGTATAGCGTGACATTTGTGCCAATAATCTTCTAGCACAGGTGACTGTGCGTGGTGGGAGCAATTCTGCTTAGGGCCCCCAAGAGGCTCGGGCCGGCACTGTTACCTGCACTGTATTGCATGTAGTATATTTTCTCATCTGCTCCAGAAGAAATTCTGAAACTGAACTCCAGTGAGCTGTGTAATTAAATATAAATAATTGTTACATTAGATAAAGCTGCACACATAAATTAGGTACAAAGAAGTTTAGCATCTCTCCAGGGTGACGGAGTACCAATAGCATGAAGCCGTGTTGACAAACTGCATCCTTCAACCCGTCTGGCTTTCCTTCACAGTTCCCCGTGGATGCGAACGCACTCGCACACACTCTTCCTCGCACACACTTTCTGACTTTCAACCTAATGTTTCCTCCCTCTCCCCTGAGACGTTCACGCAGAGCCCCGCGGGCTACAACTCCCCCCCTCAACCCACCCATCCCTATTTTCCAGCCTCCCTCTCTCCCACGATACCTGGCGTCTAAACCGCTCTCAGGGAAAGGCACCTGCTTTTGATCTCTCCCTCCCTCTCTCTTTGGCTTCTCCTCTTTCACCCATCTTTCTCATTCAGCCCGTCTATCTGCACCTCGCCTCAGCTAAGGCAGGTGAATTTAAAATGGTGGAGCGCTCTTAGCCCCGTGGATGAAAGAGAGCTTTAGACAAAGAACAGGGGCGAGAGCTTTTAAAAAGGAGGCGACAGCAAATGAAAGGGAGGGATAGAGCAAGAGAGTCGGAGACGGAGGGACAGAAAGAAAGGGCTCCGGGCTGAATGGATGGAGGGAGTGACACAGCAGCAGTGTAAAAAAAAAAGGGGGAGAAGGGAGGAGTATACGCAGAAAGGTAGGCCGATTGTGAGTAAGCTCATTGAACATATAGAGGGATAAATAGCGATGGACAGTTACAAGCGAGTTGAGATTGATCCAAGAAGGAAGTGAGCGGGAGAAAGAAGGCTCGAGACGGCTGATAGTTAGGATGGAAGGTAAGGGAAAGAAAAAAAAAGGATCCCAGACAAGGTTGGATCTTGACATTGAATGCAAAATAAACATGAAGGCATCAAGTCTAACAAAAATGAAAGAGTGAAGATTTAAACATCTGGTCTAACTGCTCATTCAAACCGCCCAAACAAAGAAGCCCTTAAATGTTTAGTCTGGCTTACATAGTTTGGCACCAAGATGTACATTCCTTATTTTGGAGCACATAATAAGACGGCTGACGTAGATTCAACAAAAAGACAAGGATCTCTTTAACCAGTTTAACGCATTTAACCGAAGTGGGATATCCGTCTCCTCTCTCTGTTCCAGCTGCCTCTCCTGCGTGAACGGCTCGTTCCCATGCCACTGGTGCAAGTACCGCCACATGTGCACCCAGAACGCCAACGACTGCTCTTTCCAGGAGGGACGCGTCAACGTCTCCGAGGTAAGATTCTCACCGTATGTTAAGTCCTCTTTAGGCCGGACGCGATGCCCTATTCCCCTCAACATAAGAGTGGGACGATTCTAAATGTCTTTCTCAAAAGCTTTTATGTGTTCTAATGCTGAAGTAACAAGCAAATCTGCTGTTTTTGTGTGGTTGGTCTTTTTTTTCCCCACACATACAAGCACAAATTTGAGCAACATAGGAACAATTTGCACTACATAACCAAATCCACACAAACACAGACCTTTACCCTCGCACTTTCTGTGGCCTCCGCCTCAGGGCTTCCTCACATCCCCCTGCTGTGTGTGTCTGCTGCCTGTTTGTGTAGTAGCGGCTCTTGGCATAGTGACAACAGCTTGTTTACCGCGCAGCAATAATTCTGTTGTGGCCCATAAGGCCATAAGCAGGCCGGAATGAATGACTGTGTATGGAAATACTGCCTTGTTCTTACACAGCCAAATGCTGCATTAGCATAAAAGCTAATATCAATCGTGCCGAGCGGGGGCTGCAGCGGGCGACATGCAAGGCATAACAAGTGTTTGTCAACTGCTGGAGTGCATACAAGGATATTAGTGATGGACACACAGCAAAGCACTGCTTTATTGTGCTTTTCTCTATTATACTTGAAAAACACACTTTTGCATATATTAAGAGGCGTTTTAAAAAAAAAAGAATGCTTTGAAAATCGTATCTTCTCAATGGATGTAAATCCACCACACTCTCAAGTGACTGACAGTCATGCCTGTTCTTTATCTGATAAATGCAGCACACACATAAATGCTGAAATACGCACAAGCAGACGCACAATCCAGCCCCTATCTGCTCGTGTTTACGGTCTGAATCCGCCCTGCTATCTCCGTGCAGAATTAAGCCCACTCCGGCCCCCCGCCTTCGACCCCCCGGCTGGCCGGCTTGAGTCACCGGCCTTTATTAATTGGTCAACCTTCATCCAATTGCTTTCCCCTTTATCTCGTCCCTCCACCGGAGCTGTGTAGAATCCCAAACACGAGCGTGCTAAACCACGGCCTCCAACAGAACACACGGGCGCAGCCTTCACGCCTCACAGAGCTAATGTTAGCGGATTAGTGAGCCCATCTGCAAGACACGGGGAGAGCGCCGGCTAGCACACGCCTCGCTGAGAGAGGTCACAATGGCAACGGATGGATAAACAGGAAAGGCCTGCAGTGATGAGCGAGGAATGGCGGGAAAGGAGCATGTGCAAGCAAACATGAAAAGTGAACAGCTCTAGTGATCATTGTCAGGGGAGATTTTTGAACATCTCCCCCGACACAGGGGTCAATGTATCTTCATGATTTTGCTGAGATACGTGGATGAAGAAAGGGAAGGAGACTAATGGACAGATGGGTTGAGGGAGGGAGACGGCTGACAGAGACATCTCCTGTGCCCAAAGAAACCTCCGACCACATGCTCCACCAGAGAATCCATCATCTGCACACACACGGTCATTCATCAACCTTATCCGAGCTGTCATATCCATTAGATGCCCCAACAAGTACAGTTCTTCCTGTAGGCTAGACTTGTCCTTCTCCGATCTCTCTTCCTCCCACCCCGTCCCTCAACACCTCGGTGCTCGTTCACCCCTTTTTTCTCTCTCACTTGCTTCTCTTCCCCTTACCGACTGTGTGTGGGGATTATATACACTTAAAGAATGGAGGACAAAAACGTGCCTCACTTTGCTAATACTTTGTTATTTGGCTTCTTTGTCGGCCGGCAATAGGTTTGAATGCCTTCATGGGCGAGTGTGTGTGTGTGTGTGTACATGTGCGCACATGCTTGCAACCTTAATTTACGTCTCAAACGATCCTTTTTCATGTTTTGTAACTCAACTGTGAATACAAATGGTGTTTAACCTAAGAGTGAAACGTGTTCTCCTGATAGTCGACATTTCACTCGGAGCTTTGCTGCTTCCTCCTGCAGAAGAATGCGGCAGACAGGATTGAATAAGACTCGTGGTCAGACTGTGATCAAAGGCCGGATAGAGGTTTTCACACAGGGTTAAGAGATGGCTGCTCCCCACGTCTGACTCTGTGTGGTCTGAGTGGCGTTGTTCGGAGTAGACGGTAAAGCAAAGAGAAAATGCAGCTGGTCAGATGTCCAAGTCCTTAAGTTTAGGGATCAAGACCACGGTTAACAGCAGGACTATGAATCTGCTTTCATACAGGATACTATCTCCTTCAAAGCTTCAATGTTTGTTCTTCCGTTTCTTCAATACCCTTAAGTGCTACAATTAAAAAAAAGTTAATTGTTGTCAGTTTAATAAACATCCATACGTTTCCTTACACCGGACATTTTAGCAGCAAATTCCCATCCTAATTGTTTTCCCCTCTTCAAGGGCTCACATCACCTACAGTATCTGAATTTTTGTAACCATGGCAACCCAGATGGGTCGGCGTGTTACCAATAAGGACGCCCCCCCCCGGCCCCCCACACTGCTTTCTTTTTTGTTCCCCTCTCACACACACAACCAGCCATCTGTAATTTGTTTCACCAAATGGCATTGTGTGGACTAAGTTATTGTCTTTGTGTGATTGTCATGCAAAGGTAAAGTAAATCTATTCAAATAAAACAAGCCAACCAAGTAGTAAAAGTGTTGTTTGTTTTTTGTGAACGGATTGTTTAAGATGTAGACACAGAGCTAAAGAAATGGATCAACATACTTAGTGGGGGGAGTTTATGAATATAATGAGTGACATTTATATATCAAATATGCATGAATCAACAAACACATTCTCAAATTAAGAAGCAACCGGGTGGAAAATTACGCTCGAGAAGTGATAGTTACTTATTATAAAAACAAAAACAAAAGAAAGGAAGGGAATGGCTAGAGCAAAGGAAGCCTCCTTGCTTCCTTCATTCAGGTAATAGATTATCCCTCATTTCCTTATTAAGGAATTGACATTCCTGCCTCCACTTTTATCTCTTTCTTTCTCCTTCTCCTGCTCCCCCCCCCCCCCCCCCCCCCCCCCTCCCTCCCCACGGAAGAGAAAGTGCCATTCTGAGCCAAAGCCTTGATGAGTGCCTGCCAGGGTTCGGGGTGGTTGGGCTCAGCTATGTTAAGACATGCTTATGTGTTTGTTTGCAAGGCTCAGTCTCACTTGAGCAATCAAGGCGGCGGTTCACTTGATTGAGATTTGTGGGCACAAGGCTTTTCTTTCCCTTCCCTAAACTCTGGCTGTCGCTCTCCCAATTTCATTTCCCTCGGTTTTTTTATTTTTATTTATCATTTGGGGGTTTTAAAGGAACACGCAGCAGACGGGTTTTCTTATTCTTTAAACAATGCTGCTATTGTTTATTCAGGCTTTAGGGCCTGACGGAGGAAAATCCAAGATGAATGGTCTTCACATTCAGAATGTAAAAAAATCTCCCGGATGTGGTTATGTGGCTTGCTTTTATGTCCAAACTCCACGTTTCTCTCATGATATCATGTTTATAATATCTACAGTATTTTCTAAGTGCAAGGAACGTGTGGCGGCCGGGATGATTTTTTTCCCCTGCTCTCCGCTCTCTGCATGGACGCACAATGGGTTAGGCTATGTCCCTATGTCCTATGCTGTCTTGTCCCTCTCCTCTCTGCCGTCTCGGGGGAGAGGATGTGCTTATCCTTTTACTTGCCATGTTAGGGATATGTGGTTTTAATTAGTGAGCTTCAGAGATGCTCGCAGGCAGATCTTTTTGGCCTTTGAACGGATCCGAGGCCGGCTGTCTCCTCACATTTCAAGTCCCTCGCTAAGCTGAGCTATCTGGGTGTTTGATGTTTGGTCTTATTTACCCTACAGATTTGAGATTGGTATCAACCCTCTTCTGGCAAGAAAGCAAAACACGCAGAACTATTCCTGTGAATACGCTCAGGAGCTCATATAAACTATAGGCACGTAGTATAAATAATCATCAGCCAGTCGAGGCATCACTGCGGTTCTGCTGATATTCACACTCGAGCCCTGCTGCCAATTACACAAATGTAATGTTGGCGTATGACACGCCGTCCCGAGACGCAGCATTAATAGGAGAGCTTCCACACAAGCTGCAGTCTGAGCAAAGCGTAACAAAACGCAGGAATATATATTTCTCTCTCACTCTTAACCAAGCCGATACACTTGTAGCACACAGCCTACCCACACGTTCCGGGAAGTCCCAGCACACGCATGCTCTCTCCCTCCCTGCCTCTCTCTCCCTCCTGCCCTCCCTCCCTCCCTCTCCACGGCTGAAAGGGTTATTTGTGATGGAGGTGTGAAGGCCCCAGACCGTGACATTCTGGCACACTGTGTTTACCCTGGCTGGTACTCCGACACTGTGCAACCCCCCCCCCCTTCCCCTCCACACACACACACACACTCCTGAGAAGGACATCCCACACATTGTAGGCCAAGGCCGCTCGAGGGCCCTTTCTGTGTGCACGGTTATACATGTGTATTTGTCTATGCTGCTTTATAATGTGTGTGTTTGTGTGACTGTCGCTGGTTCTTATCAGGACGAAGCACAAGCAGCAGCACGGCGCTGCAGGGGGCATGTGGGTGAGGGGGGGTGGAGAGGAGAAGTGGTTGAATAATATCCACCCCTTTTTTCTCCTTCTCTCCCTTCTGGTGTCTTTATCAGATATGGATGTCTGTATTCCCCCCCTCATCATCCGTCCATAATTTTTTTTTTATCCCCTTTCACTTCGCACGCTGTGCCGCCACCCAAATCATGTTTCATGTTGTCCATCTGTCCTTCCTTCTAGCCTCATCTGTCTCCTATTTCCATACAAAACAGACTATTTATTAGATCACTTCCTTGCGTCCCTCCACCTAGTGGTGTTCGGTGCATTGTGTTGCTTATTAAGGGTACATGTATATGCCATACTGGATGAAATGGTCTGAAGGTAGAATACCATATCCCTTCCCGCCCCCCCGTGCAGTTCTTCAAAGCAACGTAGTTCTTCTAGCGCTTTCTTTATTTCACAAGCACAAAACAAAGACAGACTGGGGTGCTGTAATTGAGACCAGATGTAAACAGAAAGATGGGGGGGGGGGCAAAAAAAGTTTACAAGGGGAGGCAGGCAAAGAGAGCCCTGGCAGCAACAAGCGGCAGATTACATGCAGAGTGACGGCATTTCCTTCCCAAATGTGCTGCATGGTTGGAGGGAAGGGAGGGAGGGGCAGATTGGGGAAGAGCAGGCGACCGGCTGAAGTAACCACATGCCTCCTTTTGCCAGTTGGCCTCGGTGATCCGGCGTTTAACCCCCGTGGTTTGTTAGCGGCGTAGCCGCTTCTAGCAAATCGCCCCTGTGTTCGTGCACGTTCTCAGGAAACTTGCTTAGGACTCGATACTCGCATGGCCACCTTGGGGCAATCAGAACAGGATTGCATCAGGTGTTTTGGCAAACGTTTTGGCTGAACATGCCAAACACATTTGTGGGACAATTTGAGGAAATGTAAGTGCTTTCTGAGTTGTGCTGCCTCTCCTCCTCCTCGCGTGCGTGCATGCGTGTTATACTTCCGCCACCATTCCACTAGTTTGTACCGGTGAAAGAAATAAGCGCGAGGAGAGATTTGGGTTTGGTCTCTGGTGTGCACGGATGCGTTCGTAGGCTCACGCACATTCCCGGCCTGTCACACAGCCGTGCAGATGTTTCATCTCGCCTTCTCTTCTCTCGCTATTTTTAGCCGTTACCGTTCCGCAGTTTATCTCCGTTCTTCCCCCTCTCGTCCAGCTCTTCCTTATGTCTTTTTCAGAGGGTTCCTTTGAATTCCCTTACCTACTGTTGAAGCATCCTCATCGTGCATCAATCCCCTACTAACAGAAGGCCAAGACGGTGGCCGCGAGACACTGCGGAGAGACCGGCCTGTCCCACTTAAGAAGTACGCTCAGTAGACCCTTACAGTGGAGTTTAGCAAATGCAGCTTTAGATGTTCATGTAGTTTTGAAGGACATGTAGTGTTTGACTAATTGGTTAAAAAGCGCTAATCCTAATATGACATTGAGGAAATTAGAAGCAGTTGAGCTGCACACCGGAAAACTGGGAAACGACGGTGCAACTCTGCTGCCATGTTGCTCTCTCTCCTTGATGGAATCCTTTGCGTTTGTGTGCCTCGTGTCGGTGACGGGGTCGCCGTGGTTAAATTATTCAGGCCGTGTGAAATCTTCATTTCCGCAGCCCTCACAGCCCCCCCCCCCCCCCCCCCCCCCCCCCACCCGCCAATGGAGAGCTCAGGTGAATATTGCGTTTTGACCATCAAACCCAGTGTGTGTCAGCGGGAGGAAGAGATAACCGCCGAGTCACTAGGGAGAAAGACGTGACGGATGAATCCCAGATATGCCTGGTATGGGGAGGGAGTGTGATTGGGGGAACGGCGACAGCTTGCTGGGAGGGCGAGGCGTCGAGAAAGAGAGGGAGGGAAGAAGACGTAAACTGAAGCGCGCTGCGGCGCCCAAACTCACAAGAGCCGCTAACTGGAGAGTGGCCGCCAGTGATGTTTTCATGTCCCGCCTCCCTTTAGCTGACCCAAGCGGCTTCCTGTCGATGACGCGCAAGCTTTGGGGACTGGGAGGGGGACACTGGGATGTGGACACTGGGTGGGGGGGACACTGGGTGTCGCCATGTTTTTATAAAGCCAGAGTGCACCACACAGCTCATGACGGAGCGCTGAAGCTCGCTCATGCATTTCCTCATTTCCTCAAACCTAAACGGGCCAGCACCGCAAATTGTATGATTTCATACCAAAGCAAGTCTGGCAGGAACAATATATTTTTTTTTTACACTCATATTGCATCATGCAAGTTGTACTTTGAGGGCCTCGTGTACTTTTGCTTTTGCGCCCACTTCAGGCGTATTTGTTTTGCAATGTGCGCGTAAAAGCGAGGCGAAGCCGCACTGAGGTGAAAGCGCCGGCTGCCTGTCGCGGAAACTAAAGGAGGAAGAAATCAAAGATGACATTGCATCGCCGACTCGGCAGTTCACGTTCCATTCTAGCCGTTTTCACTTTGGCTCATCGATGGTGGAAAGGGAGAAGGAGGTCCGTTCACCTGTGTGTGCGTTACCGGATGGCGGAGGCACTGACATGTCTTTCCCCTTCTGTTGTTTTCCAAGTGGCACAAGTCATTTTTCGACCTGGTCTTATAACGCTGAAATGTACAGTAAATTCGTCGCTAATTAGCGTCGCTAATTTTGGTCAGTATGCACAGCTTCGGTGTCTTTCAGTGTGCGGAGAGGGGCAGGAACCTTGGCAGCAGACAGGAGAGCCAATCGGCCCCGCGAATCAAGGCTCGTCTTTGAAAAGCTGAGGAGTACAAGGCTCGACACATCTGGGTTAGAATGATAACCGGGCACCAGCTATTCTCCACCACTATGTGAAAATCCTTGAAAAGAAGTAGAATAAAAAAGACATTCCCAGATTCCTGCTTTTTAATTGTTCTATTGAAGACGATGGCGTACATGTGTAGGGGATGAAGTGCGTAGGTTTGGCAGCTTTCTTGTAAAGCAAGGATAATGGATTAGCAGATGATGAGATCAACGTGTGTGTGTGTGTGTGTGTGTGTGTGTGCAACGTACTGGGATTGTATGTAAACGAGGAACATGTATGGAGCTCGGTGAGACTTTGATAATCCACACGGTGTAACATTTATGACACGTGTTCCCCTGCATCTCGCTTTAATTCAGACGCCTTTCTTTGCTCCCTCTGTCCTCTGCCCTCCCTCACTTTTCCCGATTTACTCTTCATCTTCCCCTTCCCCCCCACCCCCCCCCCCCCCCCCCCCCCCCCCCCCCCCCTTCTGGCCCCGCCTCCAGCGATAAGACGTGGCCAATCTCACAGTCCCTTTAAATCTTCAAAGTCCCTTTGCTTCCTTCTCTTCCATTGCTCTGACACTGTTCTACATGTTCTGCCTTATTCTGTATCTCTCTCTCTCTCTCTCTCTCTCTCTCTCTCTCTCTCTCTCTCTCTCTCTCTCTCTCTCTCTCTCTCTCTCTCTCTCTCTCTCTCTCTCTCTCTCTCTCTCTCTCTCTCTCTCGGTGGTCACTGAGAATCTTTCTGGTTTCTGTCTGCTAATGAGGCTCAACTCTGGTGTGCACACGCACAACATGCTTCCCTCTATCATACCGTGCAGACGATTAGATATTTGCCTTTGATGATGAATTGCACACTTGTGTCCTGTATTTATTTTGACATATAATGATTTATAGCATATCAATATTCTTTTTGAGATTTAAATTGATACCTTGCATAGAAAACACACCTACATATAGCCATTTTAATCTTTTTTTTCGTCTTTGTCCCTGTAGTCGGTACACACACACACACACACACACGCCAAACCACATGTTAGTCGGCCGGCAACAGAAGACGAAGGGATGCATGGCTCCAGCTTTGAAATTGTGACGTCATGATATTACGTGGCCTTTATTAATCAAGGAATCATTTGGACGCAGACTTCCATAAATGAAGTGGATGGAAATCGTAGCACGTCTTCTAGTCTTTTGATTTGCTTAATCATCATGTATGCTAGTTTTCTCCCAAATTGATTCTTGGCAAATCTACCATATATTTCGCCTTGTCACATTATTCCCCCACGCTGTCTAACACCATCTCACTGCACACTAAAGCTTTAGTTTTTCTATACGTTTACACTTCATATGCATAAGGACAAACTCCTTTAGTGATTTGTTTGTTTTTGTCTGTATGTTTTTTTTTTTTTTCTTTCTCTGGGGAAAGCAGCAACAATTCAGATGCTAAAACTGTTTTCATCGTCATTCCACTGGCGTTTCCCTCAGTCTCACTGCGTGTTACTTTGGAGAAAAGGATCCACCCACTTCCATATATTGTAATGTAATATTAATGTATAGTCGATTGTAAAAAAAAAAAAGCTGGGACTCTTTAGTTTAAGGTTACAGACGGCTCTTTGGTTTCCTCTGTCATAAAGCCTGGGGGGGGGGGGGGGGGCATGTCGACAGGCGGTGGGGGAGCATTCACACACCCCCTTAGTCAAGATCTAGTGACACACACACACACACACACACACACACACACACACGTGCATCCTGTCTCTTATTTGTACCAACGTGCCCCCTCGCTCCTCTGTGGACACCCATGCCATCTCATCTCTCCCTTGGGCTCGCCATATCGCTTTACTTCATTATTCAGCGTGTTATTTTTTCCTCCTCCCTGATCTATAGTCCCCACATCGCAGAGGCGGCTGATTAATTATGCATGGATGGACTTGGATTGGGGGGGCGGGGGGAGGGGGGGGGGGGGTGCTTTAAGAAAACGACCAGACACCCGCATCATTACATATGCGCAGTGTTTTTGAAGCTTTATTAATTTATATCTTGTCAGGCTACGCCACAGCCTTCAGAAGTCTTTTGGCGTTTTAATACATTTATTTATTTATATGGAATCCTGCTCTTGCTTTCCTCTTTATCCTCCAACCTCCTCCACCCAAACCCATCGAAGTCTATCTTGATTCTAATCTCCCTCACCTTCGTACCCACATGCACGCACACGCACGCACGCACGCACACATGCACACTGGCTAACCGACTGTCTCATTATCAGCTCCTGGCAAATGTTAAAAGGTGTTTTGTTCGCGTGTGAGTGGAGATTAGCTCATCCGTCAGCTGAACACTCGTTTCATACTTTTTTTTTTTTTGGTGTGGAACGGCGTGGCGCGCTACACATCAGAGTGCATTGGAAATGAACGGAGGCATAATTTAGAAAAAGGCTTGAACTAGAATGACAGCTGCTCTGCTTTGAGAAAGCTCCTGGCGACATTAAATCAAAACTGGCAACCGGGTATCCGCGCTGTGGTGTCAGAAAATATAGGCCAGGCAAATCGGAATATTCATTTTTGTCAGGAACAATGGCTTGGGCTTGTTTTTGTCTAGAAGGAATGTCCTCTTTGTTTTATCTGGGATGTTCTTCAGTAAAACCCACAGTGCATCTTAATAATCGCATGATTACACACGCCTTCACTGTTTACTATCGGAAACAGTGGTGCTAGCTCCAAGCACAAAGCCAACGGCCATCTGTTGGGGAAAACAAACACGGAGAGGTAAGGAAAGCCCTCTGGGCGCTTTGCTTTGAACCCAAGTTGAAGCCTTGGACGTTCGCCAGCATTAACACGCCCTTTGTCTCAGTATCAGGTACAAACCCACACTTTTACTGCCCAATTCAATCAGTGTTTGAGAGCTGGTTTCACAGTTTATTGGGCGACGCTTGTTTGTGTCCGCAGCAAGAATTTTAGATTTAGCAAAGGCAACGCTCTGCTGCAGTCTCTGCATCTGCAGTGTTTGAAATGCTTATGAAGATGTCAGAATGCAGAGACGGAGCAGATGTTTCTGTGCCTTGTTGTGGTGCGTGGAAACCATCTGTGGCGTGCTTTCCTTCACGCATCATTTCCGCTTCACGCACACATGTAACTTCACTATAAAAGGCTCTCACCGGTTATAGCAGACGGAGTGAACCTTATAACGAAGCAAGCTGCTGCTCTGTGCAAAAATCAGGTCCTGCTCAGGGCTGTTTTTGTGTGTAGAAACCCTGCTCCTTTAAAACCTTCAGCCATCACTGATTTATCTTGCAAAATGGCACCAGTCAACCATCCCAACAGATTTCATTGCCATTGTAGGACGTTTATTTTTCTTTCATGTAAAGTCCTGAAGTTCTGATTCCTTCCATTAAGTGTCTGGACACCCCAATTTTCAGTTTCCCTCTATCTAGAGTGCAACGTATACCTTCATATTGCACACAAGTCAGCTCTGTTTACTGTGCTTTTTTAAATGCATAGGGCTGAATATAGCAAATGAATACTTTATGGAAAGAGGACTTCCAGAAAAAACGACAATCAGCCATCTGAGCTGACACAAAGTCGATGGATGAATGAATAAAACATTGGTTAGCTGCAGCGCTCACTAGAGGCTGTGCTATCTCGAGTGGGCTCCAGTAGCAGGATGCTCACACTCCTTTCTGATTTTAAATTGGCACCTTTGACAATGCGAGGCCGCAGCCTTTGACAGAGCATCTTTCTTACCGAAAAGCCACCAGTTCCAAATGATTCTCTGCTTTCTTCTGTGTCCCTCTCTTTCCGTTCTCCCGCTCCCTCCATCCCTGACCCCCGCCCCCCTCCATCAATTTCCAAGTGCCGTCTGAGGCTCCGGGCTGTTAATTAAGTAGGATGTTGTCGTGGGGCTTGGGTACGTGGGTTAAGAGACAGAAACGTTGCAGAGGGATTCAGACATTCCTCTAAAATGTCTCCTCTCGGCCTCTTTTGTCTTTTCTTTTGACCCCCGTTTATTTTCTTTCTATTTCTCTTTCTGCTCAATAACTCTTTGAGTTTCCCGTTTCACTTTTGCGTTGTTCCAAATTAAACCCACCTCCTCTGGTCTTCTCGCCTGCTGCCCTTTCTTTCACATTCGCGCCTTCTCCCTTTCCACTCCCCTCATTTTCTCCTTGTCTCTGTAACCATCTTTCATCCCGCCCTCCTGTCTTCATCCAGCCCACCCACCCCCCCACGCCATTCCCTACCTCACTTAGTCCTTTTGAGCCATCTATTTTTCCCCCCATCACCCACCTTCCCCCTTGCTTTGATCACACCCCAGGTCTTATGTGGCCCTCTTCTCCCGCCTATAGTTCTCCCCTCTCTGATTATGGCCAGGGCCAAGCGGCCTAATGAACAAACTCCGCCATTGTATTCAGGCCCCGGGGACGTGCTGTAGCTTCTAATGTACAACGGCTCAGAGGAGAGGAGGGGTCGGAAAAATGTACTGTCAGGGAGCCAGCTATCTGCTTAAAGGAGAAGCTGCAGGAAGGGAATGTGCAGTGAATGTTTTTATAAGGATGGTAGGTGGTTATATCAGGCTTTTTGCCACTTTTCTGCCACATCTAGTTAGTGACATATTCTTGACGGGAAGGAAGAGGAAGATTGTTTTGTTTAAACGCAACAGAAATGCGGGTTTGGGTTTCTTTACGTGAATGAGTGATCATCACTATGAAGTTTATAGTTTCAAACCCTCTTATTCTTATATGACAAGAGAGGCAAGTGTCTTATTATTTGAAACAATTAAGTTTGTCTAGTTTGTGAAATGTGTGATTTGTCTGCAGCGATGTGTTTGGTTTTCCTGTAGGACACCGGTTGGGTTGGTTCCACCCATGGGGCTCGTATTGCATAAGATCTGTCCCCCGCCCTCCTGCTCCTTCCCCCTCTCTCTCGCTTCATCAGTGTTGACGAGATCGGCGTCGCTGCCAAATTGTGCCTCGACCACTATAATGACTTCATTTCTTCCACATGCACGCGCGCATATCTGGGAAACGTTGCGTACCGAGTGGACCGTCCTTTCTTATTCTGCCTCGGTGAAGGGAACATGTGCAAGCGTAGCCGCGCATTAATCCAGCTGCACATTAAGAAACTTTGTTTGTCCATATGCATCCATGTGAGAACTCGCGCTCATCTGTCCGAGGTGTGTGTGTGTGTGTGTGTGTGTGTGTGTGTGTGTGTGTGTGTGTGTGTGTGTGTGTGTGTGTGTGTGTGTGTGTGTGTGTGTGTGTGTGTGTGTGTGTGTGTGTGTGTGTGTGTGTGTGTGTGTGTGCGCGCGTGCAAGCTTGCGCACATTAGACGATGATGTTGGCCAGAGCTGACTAAAGTTCATGAGCTCATTACCTCACTCCCCACATGGCCATAACACACTGGAGCCCACAATCTTGCTGCCATAACAATGCAGCACTGTTGTGGTGCAAATCGTTTTATCCGGTAGATAATCCATTGCAAACTTTGCATGAAAGGCTCCTTTGCTCTAGTGATGTTTTGCAGCATTTATATTTGGTGCTACTCCAATGGGAGTGTCGCACGACTCTGTAACGCATGTGAAGACGGCGTCGCGGCACAGCTCTGTACGATGTGTTGTTGCAAATCTGGCTTGAAGTCAAACATCACCCACGACTTGCTCGCCTTACTTTACTTGTAAACAAAATCATGTGATTCATTTCATCACTGCTCGTCTTATCTTGCTTGCTCTACTTACTCAATTTCATAAGGGTTGTTCCATAGCTGGAGAAAAGAAGCTATGAAGCTAAAAGTATATTTTTTTCTTCTTTTGTTTTTGTCCCTGCAGGACTGTCCTCAGATCCTTCCCTCGACCCAGATCTTCATCCCCGTCGGGGTGACGAAGCCCATCACCTTAGCTGCCAAGAACCTGCCGCAGCCCCAGTCAGGACAGAGGAACTACGAGTGCGTCTTCCACATCCAGGGGGAGACTCACAGTGTCCCCGCCCTGCGCTTCAACAGCACCTCCATCCAGTGCCAGAAAACCGCGGTGAGTAAACACGGTTACGGAGGTAATCCCATCGTGTGACTGGATGCCATAAAAGCCTCATCGTGGTGGAGAACACGTCATGTGGTGGTGGTGTGCCACTAGAGGGAGGAAAAAATGTGCATGGTGTTACTTAATTGAGGATTCTGGTTGAAGGGTGCAGAAAGTTTGGAGAAAATGGTGCATGATGTAAAGCGCTCGATATTGATAAGTCAAAGGCTCCTGAGCACTGGATAGACTGAATCGCCCGTGCTTTGACTTTTGCAAAGGCTGAAGGCATAGTCATTTACCACTATTACTCTTCACCTAATCAATTGAACCAGGTAACTGAATCAGGATCCCAGTAAGGACATTGACTCGGCCAGAGTTGAAATGATGGCCTTCTTCAACTAACGACCACTTTGGACCCTAACATGCCCATTGTCGTGATAGATCACCGTGTGCCTCTTGGACACTGGCTCGCTCCCAATCCGGATAAATGATCCAATGCTGATCTTCCCACATTGAACAGATTGTTGGCAAATAGATATTGACGTTGAGGATTCACCTGGACATTATTTAAACTGAAATTTGCTTATGATAAACCTCCATTGTGGGGGAAGTCTTAATCTATAGTGGTTCGAAGCATGACAGATCGCCGTGCGATACATCATTGATGTTAATGATGTGAGAAGCTGCAGCGGTCAGCCATCATAGTGTCGGCTGTGTGCTTTAATGATGTTCTATGCCTCTGTGGCTGGTGTGTGCAGCATTTAAAGTGTTCTCAAGGATGATCCAAAGGTTTTCAAAAATAATTTGTGTGTATAGAAAAGGTATAGGTATAGGCCCAGGATTTTGTGCACAGGGTTGCTGTCTGTTCTGTGTGTTGAAATATGGTAGTTTCTGTGTGCTTGTGCGTTTGTGAGGCTTCAAACTAGCGTGACGGATAAGAGGTAGCCAGCGATGCGCTTCACTGGGGCTGAAAATGTGAAGAGAGAGTCTGTCTCTGAACCTAGTTGGGAGCAGATTGATCATGTTTACATCTAGACTCCATGCCTCTTTCTCCCCCTTCCTCGCTCTACCTGTAGAGCTCATCCCCCGTCTGTGATACTTACTTTTTTTCCTCTTTCTGCTGCTTCCTTGTCCCTTTCTCCCTCAACATAAAACGTAAGGGGCCAAGCTGACATGAGACGAGAGCTGCTGCCGTTCATTTTGTTTTCGATGAGGTTGTTGCACCTGTCACCACATTCTCTACGTGTAAGAAAATGTGTGACTGATTAAAACAAAGTAGAAACACCTCAACGGCGTCACTTCTTGCTACTAAGCCGTATCACCTTTAAAGCTCTTTACTGCTTCAATATAAAACCCCTTGCCGTAATAATCCCATGTATAAACAGTCACTTCAACATGACCAGAGGCGCACACAGCACTCTTCAGCAGCAGCCTTTAGCCGTGTGGCTCGTTTTGTGGCCAACCTGCAGCGTCTGATTCCATCTGTATCGACGGGCAGTCTCGGGCCGTGTTTGTGAAGGCAGGGCTAATTAGCTAGCGACAGGGTTGTCTCTCCACAGAGATCTCTCTTTATTGACTGTTTTTCGTAGCTGCAAGGCCGCTGCCAATCAGCGACAAAGCCAAACCCCGGCCAAACGCAGAAATCTTCCGTCTGATGTTCCACAAAGCAGACATTCTAGCAGCAATTAGCGTTGTGTTGTCAGCGCTTGGCCCTTGTTGGCAATTAGTCGTAGCGACTTGACGGCACGGCAAGATGTCGTTGCGCTGTGTGCATCGAGTCCACGTGAGATTCTGTGGATGAAAAAAAGGTGCCAGCTGCATGAATTTGCCATTACGGCATAATTCATCCCGGTTTGAGTTTATGAGTGTAATTATGTGTCATGAATTATTTGAATGTGAGTCTTATTATAGCTGTGGAGCAGTATTTCTCAAGAATGGGGGTTTTAAATATTAGTTTATCCGTTTACGGACCTTCATCTCTCTTCTCATGCGCACCCCTCCATGTTTGTTCCCACTTTGACGGTGCTCAGCTTCAACTCAATGAATCATGTATTACTGCAGTAGAAATGAACTTCATCCATCTATGGGGATGGAGGTGAATCAGTGTCTCTCTCTGTGTGTGTGTGTGTGTGTGTGTGTGTGTGTGTGCGTGTGTGCACAGCTGTTTGTGCTGACCCTGCTGTTTCAAAATACCTCTGCACAGAGACTGAGGGGGGGTTTGCTAATCAACAGCATAAACACAGCCGTGCTAATCCACAGTATAGCCTTGGGTTTGAGGTACACCAAAGTGTTTACTTCTGAGTCAAGATGATACACACTCAGCTCACTTGTAGGAAGAACAGAGGCAGAGGAGGAAGAGCTGTGGCATGAATTTCTATGCATTAAAAACGGAGAGGGTCTGCAAAACAGAGAGGGCCAAACTGGAGCGTAGTACACAATATAAAGCGCGATAAAGCGAGAAAGGTGAAGGGGTAACGAGGGGCTATGAGAGAGAAAAGCAGCTGAAAAGTCTCCCCTGAGGCCAAAACACTCATTCAACTATGATACATACAATATCATCACACTGGCAGAAAGCGATCCACAGGATATCAACCGTTGGATCATGTTTAAACTCCACTTTCCTATACTTTTTTTCTTTTTGCACTGACCGGAATAACTCAAGACTGTTGTATAGGATCACCTTACAGGAGGCTGTCAATAACCTACTGCATGTGTGACACACATGATATACGATAGCGTAACATCAGCTCCACGCTAAGCTTGTCGGGTATTGACTTGCCATGTACCTACTTATGGAGGAAAAAATATTGATGCTATGTTATTTCAGTATCTGGTTACTGATACATACCAACTGATCCCAAAGAGGGAAAGAGACGACGACAGCAGAAGACATGAGAAAGAATGCAGCACAGGGGGGGGGGGACGCAGGGACATGAGTCCAAACACAAGTAGGCCAACGTGTCGAGACTTCAAATCAAAATCAAGTCTTTGTGTTCAGGTGTTTGCTCATGACTCAAAGCTCTGCATTGATTGCGGTGTTTCCCTTTCTCACTTTTGAACTTGGGTACTGAGCCGAACATAATTTCAAATTTATGGAACCTGTGAAATTTGACCGAATGACAGATGGGCCGAGTTTCTACAACAAGATGGAGAAAAAAACTCATTTTATGTCCGCTCCATATTTCTTATTGCCAAACAAGCCCCTACCACCACTGACACATACGGAGCCATCCGCCGGTCCTTATGGTTGCAGTTCACGTCGGTCAGCAGCAACCAAAACAACAAGCTGCTGTCTGGATCGCTTCCTTTCGCTTTTCTGACCTGGCGCAGGCCGCCACCTGGTGTGTGTGGGCCAATCAGAGGCCGTGGTGAAGGTACAAAGGACAATAAGATGCTGAGCTGTGCGCTGGGAAGTGGTGCTCAGGGCTCTACAGGGGCCATAAGAGCGAACAATCACGTGTACACACGGCGCTTGTGCACACAAATGGCCACACTTTGGGGTCGGTGAGGCCGGCGGATCGGGGTCGACTCGTGTTTTGAAGGACGAGCTGGAAAAGGGAACAATTCAGGACTTTTTCTATCCCTGTGTTCATCTACCTCCCCCACTTCTTAGCCCTTTTGCCCATTTGTACCTCGGCGTTTCTATCTTCTTCCTCTCCTGCACTCCTCTATCCCTCTTTCTTGTTTCTCGCTGGAAGCCAGGAATGAGAGGAAAGGTAATATCAACGCAGACCCTACACCATTATCTTCTGTCGGATAGACCACCCGGCCACTCCATCACCCTCTTTCTCTCACGCGTTCACCAGTGGGGAAAAGGCAGCGGACACAAGGACGGGAGTATATCTAGTTTGGGATGAGATGTGTGTTATTCTTCTGTGTGCGGAGTGAGCAGCTGTTTGTTAAAGGAGAAATGGGAAGTATCAGGGGTCCTGATGGCATAAGGCAAGTAAAATGATGATAAATTGCAGTCGGGCGGCGGACACGGACGCTCATGCACACAAACACACATCTAGACACACACACACACACACACAATGGAAGACGGCAGAAGGGGAAAGCAACCATAAAGATTTGGGGGAGGGAAAGGAAAGAGAGCCGTGAGGAAGGAAAGTGAAAGAAAGGCGAGGACGTTTGGGGGCCAAAGAGGGAGCAACAGGAGAAATGGATAAAGAAGGAAAGAGGCAGAGTGTAATGAGACCGTACACAGGTTTGGAGGAGAGGGAGGACAAATAATCTGCTTTCCTTTCCGATGGGAAATGAAAGAAAGATGGCAGACATGAAAGTGGATAGATGGATGAATAAATTGAGAGACGGCGCAAATGGAGGTCTAGAGAAGAGGCCAAACATGTCTGCAGGGAAGGTAGTCAACACAAACCACACTTGTCTAATAGTGTCACGTGACCCAACTTGGTGTGTGTGTGTGTGTGTGTGTGTGTGTGTGTGCGCGTGTGTGTTTGAGAGGAAACGTGAACCATATGTGCTGATTCAAACTCCTCCAACTCCCTTTGAAAACTTTGGATGTTTATGGGATTTCTCCAAAGCTAAACACTGTAGATAATATAGGAACACATGCTGTCTTTTTGAATATACACTGATAAATTCATACGGTGGTGGTTCTTACTAGCAGAGACGGGGCTAATGAGGGCCTTGGCGCTGGTCGGTGGAGGGCAGACGCACCAGAGCATGGTACAGTCTGGTCCGGCATGGCCTGGCACAGCTTAATGAGATATAAACTCGAGACCTGCAGTCAGGCACTGAAGACACTGACACTGTTCTAATTGGCTTTCAGTGTGTGTGTGTGTGTGTGTGTGTGTGTGTGTGTGTGTGTGTACATTTGCATCTATTTCTCCCTCCGTGCATCCCTGCTATCTGTAACCTTTGCTTGAAATCTCGCAGTGCTCCTCCATGCAATGTGTTCAGCTCTGTGTGATAGATTGATGGGCGAGGGAATCTACATATCAAGGATCGTGTGCTATTAGCCTCATGAGAAGGTGGTTAAACCCGAGGGGACCCCTGCCCGCCTCCATGTTTCTCTGTCTGAAAAGCTTTTTAAAATCCTGTACAGCAGCCTCGGTCTGTTTACATGATAACGTACAGTTACTGTGTTGTATGCTGCCGTAGAGTTGGTTGATATCAACATGGATTTCGTATCAAATATAGTAACCCATAAAAAGCCCGGACACTTGGGGTAATTGAATGAATGATACGCTTTTATTAGAATATGCATTGCCCCAAACAAACTGACATTTTCCGAATGAACCATTTACACATAAACAATATCTCTACAGTTCATGAATAGCAAATGAAAGTGCAGGGTCAGTGTGAACGGTGCATTTGGTATCTGCAGTAAAAGCCACTGTTGCTGGTAGAGACCGATACGACATATGCATCTTTTCATTCACTTTACGTGTGTGTGTGTGTGTGTGTGTGTTTCTGCATGTTGTCGTACTGCGGTCATATGTTTGAGTCAGTCGATGTAGCTGGTTGGTGACCTGCGAGGAAAGCCGTTGAGCGGTGGCGTTCGCGAGGGGAGAAAGCCCACCAGAAGAATGGCATGAGTTGAGAAGAGGGGAGGGGGGGCACGGTGAGGGTGTTTGGAATGGCGACGTTTCTGCAAACAACCAGAATTCCGGCTTTTGTCCGGGGTCCAATGAGCTTACACTAGCTTAATGCGTAGGCGAGCAAATGAGAAACACAAGCTATGGCAGCATTATTTTTCCCTCAAGCCAGCACTTTTCACCCCCTTCTCTCTCGCTCTTTATTTACATCAATGAAGGAAGTATGTGTACGACTGTGCAACTATGCGTGTGTGTGTGTGTGTGTGTGTGTGTGTGTTTGTGTGCAGGAAAGAGATAAGCTGGGTAACTGGGTCCGTCCATGTCCTCCAATCCTGTTAGCATTAGCGATTAGCACTGGCTAACAGGTCCCTATTACCAGCGCAAGATGATTCCACGCCGCCTGACCCCACACATACATACACACTCACTAAGCTATGGGGCGGATTACCACTTCATCCTTGATTAGGGATCCCTATCGGCCAGGCTGTGTGTGTGTGTGTGTGTGTGTGTGTGTGTGTGTGTGTGAGAGACAAGAGTTTTAGCAATAAATTGCCATGACATACTCTTTACTGTACACTGGAAAAGCACACTTTACATGGGCCAACATACAGTCTCCGCCCACTGCTTTTGCACCGAACTACGTCATCACCTTGAAAGAGGTAGGGAGGAAGAAAAGGGGAGTGTGACCTGTTCGATCCCAGGTATATGGACTGACCCTGGGCTGCTTGGTATTTTTAGCTATCCAGTTTGCACATGCTTTCAAAATGACTAATATAGTCATAGAGAGGCGTTCATTCTTTCTTCCTTCTCCATCAGTGTATTCTGGCCTCGCTGCCTTTCGTCAACAGTATTGTGGTTCAATGTCTCTGCTTTAACCTCTTTTTTTGTTGACCTTTTTGAGCGTAACTTGCATTTTCATATCTGCTGTGCTGTGAATATACCGTGCTACTAGGCGCATGTGTGTATTCCCTGAATTGTGTTTTGTGCAAAGTTGGTGGCTCAGTAGGAAAGTTTGATAAGCATTTGGCGCAATTAGACAAGTTGAGCTTTGGATCCTAAGCTAACCTTCCCTATGCCTTCCCCTCAGTCTAGTGCACATTAAACACATCTACATGCCTCTCCCTAACTAATTGTTCATGTTGGGTTTGTTCAGTGAAAGTAAATTGTTGTTGTGCAGACTGACACATACGGTAACTGTAACATAAACCCCAAAAAACCAAAAGCAGCCACACTTCCATCATGCGTGTGCTGCAGATTACCAGGGTGACGAACTGTCAAGATGTGAAGCAGGGGCCAAGAGGTCCACACACATCCATTATCTATTTCTCGATCAGCGGTATTGACCCGTCTCATGTGACCCGAGGGGGGGATAAGGGGGGTTCATCAGGCCATGCTCTGATTGGCTGGTCATCAGAGAAGCCGGGATGGAAGGGCAGGTAAGCTTGACCCCATGTACTGTAGCCCGCCTTCAGACCTGAGAGGATATAACAAGAGCAGCAAGAAGAGACCCTGGTAACAACTCTGAAATCGAGAAATGGACACAACATACAACTTGCCACATGTTTGGCACTATTCCGTTGCACAAATACACAAAAATGTCTGAGTCTTGTGAGAACCCAAGGAACGTGAAGCTCTGGTTTCAGCTTGTGTGGCCTCCTGTGCTAGAACGCTGCCCATCGCTCAATATGAGCCGCTTTAGTTTGGGTTGTGTAACCATCAAAAACACTTGTGGTCAACTGTTTAGTGATACGTGTTTCAACATAATGTAGCTTAACAGGGCTTTATTATTGCAACGTTTTGGGGTTTAGACCTCTCATCTTGAGCCGCTGTGCTTATTTAGAGACGGGCGTGTGGATGCGTCGTCCGCTGCAGTGTTTCATGCCGTCTGTTTCATCTGTTTCCCCCCCTTTCTCCCCCTTTCACCTTCTCGCTGCATCTCCTTGCAGGCTTTCTCTCATCCTTTCTCCGTCTACCTCCACGCGTTTTCAGTGCACGTCCCTTTCTTCTCTCTCATTGTCTTGCACGCAAACGCACTCAAACACACTCGCGTGTTCTTTCCGTCTCCACCCGGTGAGGAAGGGCTCTTGTTCCCAGGCAGACTGGGTGGTCTCCTGGGGTAGGGGACCAGCGAAGGAGGGGAGGGAAAGATTGAAGAAGTTCAAATTCTTGGACTTTAGCGGAGAGAAATAATAGCTGACATCCGAAACATGTGTTGCAGTGCGAGCGTCTTATCTCCCTGTGCTTTCATCTGTTTTTATTCATCATTTTTTATTTCCTGTATAGACTCCCTTCCTTTTGAAGCGTTCGCTGGCATCCGTCTCTTAGAAAGTGTTCTCTGTGCAGAATGCATATTTATAGTACATTGTGCACATGTGTTTCTCCAGACATGTTTGGCACATGCGGTAAAGGAATCGGCTCCATTTCTCCTTGTTTGACTGTGGGCGTTCCGGGGGATTGAGGTAGGGGAGAGAAAGTCTGACTGAGATTGAACGGGGAGGAGGTTTGAAGAGGGGAAGGAATAATGAGAGCGGGAGAGAGAGAAGGCGGTGGAGGGAGTGGATGGCGGGAGAGGGTGCGGAGTCAGAGGAATGAAAAGACCAAGGCAGACATGTCAGGGAACAAATTGAAAATGCCAATTTCACTTTAGGCCCCAGCAGCACAGGCGCTTACCGGCCAGCCGCGGCCCCTCATTCCATGTGTAAATGAATGGTGTCCACAGAATAACACACAATCTCCTCTCTCTATCCTTCACTGTTCCTCCCTCATCCTCTCTCCCCCTCTTTTTCCTATCAACTTCCTCCATCCTTTTTTTCACCTTTCCGGTTTTTGGCTCCCTGAACTCCTTGTCTCGGCACACTTCACCTGTGTCCTTCCAACCCGTCAGCCGTTCTAAATGTTCTCCTGTCTTTTAAAACCCTCACTTGATGCTTTTCTCCGCTCCTTCTTTCTGCTCTCTGTTCTAATGGTCTAATGGTCTAACCTTACCTTCCCCTTTCAACATGACCTGCAGTTGACATGGCCTGTGTTTGGACCAAGAGACCACGTCTCTCACTCCGATGAGTATTACTCCTTAAACAGACTAAAGCAAAAGTAGTAGTTCCTCCTAAGATACACAGAGACATCTTCCTTCATTTGGATATCGGCATCTCCGCCTTCGGGGGCCTAATTGCAAAGAAATGGAAGAATGAATTAATCAGCCGCTCACACATTGTGACATTGCCGTGTCCTCTCATTTTCTTATCTTCCCTATGCACATTTTGTGGTATTTTCACCCTCAAATACATTCAGATTCACTAATATTACAGATGTCAAGATAAATCTCCCAGTATCACGTTGGAGGGGTATGGCGCGGTGGTGAAGTGGTAGAGGGCCCTGTAGCCTCGGGCGGCGGGCTTTCACGCCCGATTGCATCACCACTCCACTAGAAGCGGACCGTCCTGCTATCTCTCAGCCTCAGGTCACTGAAGATAGTGACCGGCCCAGTGGTTAGTGAGACCGGCCGGGTATTCAGGTTTTTCCAGCTCAAAGCGCCTCGCTATCCAGAAGCGCGTGTGTTGTTAATCGTAAAGACGACTAATGAACGGAGTAGTTACAGACGCGTCATGTGTCTGCGCTGAACGAGGGTGAGCGAGCGCTGAGATGATTGCGTGTTTACCTCCGTGGTTCGGCTGATTTTGTGTACGTGAGACGGGACTGGGGGGGGATTTATTTGCCGGGGATAATCGTGGTCGATCGTTTATTTGTTTGAACGTTGGCACGGGGTCTTAAAAGACTCCCTTTTCTCTTTTATTCCTCCCGTTAACATGCCGCCGTCACATCGGCGCTTTCCCAAGCTTGTTGTCTCGTATAAAGCGATTCCATAAAAAAACTGATTATGCCGCCGACGAGTCAATTACGTTTCAACTCTTATTAGTTCAGGATGCAAAAATGAAATTAGATGAGAATATTATTGTTGGAGATATATTAGGCTTTTCATTCATCACTGGAATGGAGTGAGTCATACATTGATGGGGATTCCAATCTCTTAATCAACTCCGTGCTCTGCCAGGCAGCGGCGGATGCGCTGCGTGTTAAAGTCACGATATAGCCGGTCTCTCATCTTTCATTTTTATGGGCCTTCGACTGTGCGAACACCGCAGGGTGTGACATTACTAGCAGCCACTAGCTGAATGGAGCTTCCTCTGGGCGGAGATTTCTCTCTGGCACTAATTTCATCTTTTATTAAAAGACTTGAGAATGTTTTACACTGATCTTATTGGTGAAAGGAAATGATTGTTCGGGGTGCGGATTTGGGACTGTGAATGCTGATATTGATGTTGTTTTGTTTTTCAGTACGCCTATGAGGGCAATGACATCAGCGACCTGCCAGTGGATTTGTCCGTGGTTTGGAACGGAAACTTTGTCATCGACAACCCCTACAACATCCAAGGTGAGTTCAGGTGCTGTTGCACTTTGTCAACCCTTATTGTCTAAAGTCTGCATCAGCAAATGTAAAGACTGGAGAGTGCCATGGTATACGGTCAAAATCCCCTGGACATCACACCGACTGTGAATCTACAGTTTTTGTGCTGGAGACAACTTAATGTCGCATGTCAGAAAACGCTGGGAAATATTCCATCGAATACAATTCAGCTAAATTTATTATTACTTTCCCCAAACTAAAATATATAAATGTAATTTTTTCACTCAAAATCATCAACTGCGAAATATTGTTCCTTGACCTTGAAAACAGTGTTTTAACAAAATGTACCGGTAAAGCGTATTCATAGCATTTATGTCTGGTTGCGCGTTGTTTTTTTCTGCTCCGTGAAGCACATTGTCACAATGTAAAATATTGTAGTATTATTACAACGCTTTATTCGGAATTACGCAGACAGATATAATTATTAACACTGTGTGCACGACTGTATCTATACCCACTCGACATTACATTATTACCATAAGGACACTTGTGCGAAACCCAACCTCCCCTTCCAAACAAAGGGCCGAGAGGATAATGATTAAACGCGTACACATTCTCAATGCGCTGCCGTGGGACAATGAGATCGTGGCTCTTGGATATAATTGCTGGTAGAACCGTCTTCATACTGCTTTCTCCGTAATTACTGTGGCCTGCACGGCGCAGAATGGTCTGTGACATTATTCTCCTCCAGTGTTCGATACGGCCTGTTGATGACACGCACAACAGAGGGAGCCGCTGTGTTTGGTGCCGATAGTGGCTCTTCGGTGGTTAAAGACGCCGTGAGGAGACTTTAGCGGAGTAAAAACAGGAGAGGGATCTCCTGAAGTGCAACCGGAGTTGACCTACAGCCTAAAGATGTGCTCCTCCATTGGTCCATCGCCCTTCGCTGGCTAGCCCCTCCCCTTTTCACAAGCACGATAATCATCTGCTGGAGTGTGAGCTGGTCCCGCTCGTCTTAAACACTGATATGTTAATGTAATTAGAGAGGAGACGTTTAGCAGCCAGTAATTGTTACAGGGTTGCTTTAAAGCTGCTCCATGACCAATGGGATTTGGGGATGGAGGAGCAGAGAGAGAGGGAGAAAAAAAAATTGCTGCACAATTCATGAGGCCTTTGGGAAATAATGTATTAACTCAACTTACTCTGACTGACATTGAAGAAGTTTTGGCATTTGTGTGTGGAAGTTAAGAAACTTTACGAGGAGGTATTTGTGTGATTTTGCAGCTGTTCTGCCCCTCAGGTTGTATTTACTCTAGTCTCCTCCTTCTACTCGATACGAACTGTGTAAATAGGGTAACTTCATGCTCTCCCTGTCTTTATTCCGCCACGTAATGATTTGTTATTCGCCTTCTCTCCCTACCAGCGCACCTCTACAAGTGCTACGCCTTGAGGGAAAGCTGCGGGATGTGTCTGAAGGCCAACCCCCGGTTTGAGTGCGGCTGGTGCGTACAGGAGAAGAAGTGCTCCATGAGGCAGGAGTGCACTCCGCCGGAGAGCACTTGGATGCACGCCACCACGGGGAACAGCCGCTGTGCACACCCCAAGATCACCAAGGTAGGGCGCCATCGCCGCGACGCACGACACCGCGCAGCAGCTCAGTACTGTGCTCCGGAAGCCCTGCGAGGTGGCGCATTCCCGCCGGCACGTACCCGCACTCCTCCGGGTCAGAGCCGAAGTGCTCGATACGCAGCCACTCACAAGCCGGCGGTGTATCCCGAACAAATGCATGTTCCGGATTCATTCGTGAGTTCTGAAATACGTAAATTAGCAGACGTCTTGAAGTTAATCCCGTTTTTGGTCGGCGATTTAAGCGGTCGCTGTCGCCACGCACGTTAACGGCCCGGTCCGTGAGGCCGCGGCGCAGCTCACTCCAAGACAAACAGCGAGCTGCTAAATCCACGTTTAAAGAAAAGCTCCTCTCGCCACTGCTGAAGCTAAAGCAGGCACTGGAGCTGCTGTTCGGTGTGCGTTGCCGAGCAACCCCACCTCACAAAACAACAAACAAGGCCGGGGTCAGAAAGTGGGAGGGGGGAGGAGGGGGGGGTTCACGTGACGGAAAGCCTTTAACGACGCGGTTCCTGTGCAGCAAACTTGAAACTGCATCACCTGCCTTTTGGCAGCAATCAAAGCTTCGCCTCAGCTCATTTTTTTTCCAAACCAGGAGATTAAAAATGCGGCGTGATTGTGCTCGGCGAGTGACACGCAGGCAGGAGAGGCGCCAGGGAGGGCAGACAACTTAGAAGCCGTATCACCGGAGATGCAACACAGATGGGCCGACCAGGAGGAGGCAGTTCACAAACCACCAAGACCGAACACACTGACATGATTAGAGATGATGGCTCCACGACACACACACACACACACACACCTGAGGCAGAGCAGGTGGTTGTCTGGAATATATGTGTATATATATGCGTGTGTGTGTGTCTGTCTGTGTCTCCAGAAGGGTGAGAAAGAAACACAGAATGTGCAATTGTGCTAATTGTGTCCCACCATGGGCGCAGAATTTGTGTGCGCTCGTGTGCATCTGACAGGCTGGGTGAGACGATGCCTCCGAGCACCACGGCGTTCCCATCTGTTGCCGCTGGGTAACCGTGGCGGTGGTCCTCGTCTGACTGTGACCCGGGTCACCGGCCCTACAGCTCGCCGCTGGGACTGACACAGACACGCGCGCCCTCGCGAATACACAAACAGGGCGCCGGGTAGAAAGCCGCGTGCCGCTGTGCGAAACGCGTCTCGGCGGTCAACCCTTTTGCTCGTCCTCGTTTGTCTTCCTTCTCTCCCGCCATTCCCCCTCAAGCTATGAACACTTTTTACCTTTTTTCAAATTTAATTTGATCTAAAATAAGAAGTCTCCTCATCTCAGTTAAAACGAGTGCCGTTGCTCTCCATTTAAATGAGTGTGAAATATATGTATTGCTCATAATGCCTCCCCATTTTCACCAAGGCGGACTTGAATGGCTGGAGCCCTCGGTACATTTCCTGTGTGACACGGGTTCGTCTCTCTGAATGCGTAATGGAGATATTGGATAATTGGGGCACTGGCACATAGATAAACCCATTCGCTAATTCTCTCTCTCTCTCTCTCTCTCGCGCCTCAGTTATCTCTTTGAAACGAGCGCACAGAGGCAATTGGGTTGTGTCGTGCCCGTATGTATGTATGAGAGCGAAGGGGTGGGGGCGAAGGTGGTGAAGATGTCTGTGCTGTCGCGTGCATATTGAGGGCTAAATCGTGGCCCCGGGGCAAGATGTTGGTGGCAGTCGAAAATCCGGAGGAGGAGGAGGAGGAGGAGGAGGAGGAGGAGGAGGAGGAGGAGGAGGAGGAGGAGGAGGAGGAGGAGGAGGAGGAGGAGGAGGAGGAGGAGGAGGAGGAGGAGGAGGAGGAGGAGGAGGAGGAGGAGGAGGAGGAGGAGGAGGAGGAGGAGGAGGCATGTAGTGTAGGTTTGAGAACATGGAAGAGACAAAGAAGCACAGAGAAAAGGAGACCCTGTAGGAGGCGTTATCGGGCTGACAGCCTCAGCTCTCCTCTGCACCTTTGACATTCACAGTTTGACAATGCCGAAAGATCATCAGCAGGTGACAAAGAAAGTCTTCTTTTTCTGCTGCCATCTCAACCCAAAGAGCGTCACATCAACCACACTGCGTATTACTCCACTTCTTACTCTCAGTTCATTTAAATCCTTTTTTTTTGTTTCATACCTTTTTCTTTTAAAGAAAAACAACCATTTTTTGCTTGGATCATTTTTGTGTGGCCATCAACTAGCAGCAAGCGCTGAACCCGTTTGTGTGTGCTAATACCCATTTGACGTTGTTCTACCAGTGTACAGTTGGGTACCGTTCTACTAATGACTATGGCACCTAAGCACTGTTCTAAGTCGGCAATTTATGTTTTAGGCTCTAAATGATTGGTTTTAGACCAAGAATTTAGCTGTCAGGGTGGGGGGAGTGCTATTTTTACCGTGCCGCATTTCTTTTCTCTGCGCTGACATTGTACACAAGATTAATTAGTTCTCCTTTGAACAGCAAGCAGAAGCACAGTGTGTGTGTGTGTGTGTGTGTGTGTGTGTGTGTGTGTGTGTGTCTGTGTGTGTGTGTGTGTGTGAGAGAGAAAGCGTACACAAGCACACTCCTTCAAACAACCCCCCTCCCCCATAGGGAAATGCACACTGTCTGAGAAGCCTGCATTCAAATAAAAAATGTTTAAAGTCAAAGATAGACGTTAAGCGACGACTAACAATGTGCGGCTTGTATTGTATCCTGAAAATCATACTCATAGCCACACAGACACGCACGCACGCACACACACAGTGTCTGGCACTGTGTCCCAGTGTAGTACGGCAGTGTCCTCGTAGTGGCCTTGGATGCTGCCTGGCCCTCCATCATCCATCATTTCCTGGCTGCCTGCTCCTAGGGGACAGGAGGAGCATTGCAGCCAGCCCTTAGAAACCAATTAAAACAACACAGGCGACGCCACTTACTGTGCGTACGTGTGGTATTTTGTGCTTTTTCTGTCCATAAGTGCGTTGACACACTTCAGTCCTCTTTGTATTGCTTCTTTTGTAAATGAGAATGTGTTTTTTGTGTGTGCCCTAAAATCTGATACTGCAGAGAATTGTGTCAAGATGCAAGTCTTTGTCTGGTTTCACAGCTCGGATACTTGAAATAGTTCCGCCTTCATGTTTTCTTCAGCAGCAATATTTGCCTTTTCACTTTCCCTTCCTGTTCTTTTTCCTCTTCCCATTTCCTCGACGAAGGAACCTTTTATCGTCTCCGCTCCTCCTTGTCCAGTGTCAAGAGACGTGTCTCCCTGTGACCAGGCCTCTGTCTTTAGTATAGATCTTACTACTCACAAGGCTAACATTAAAACTATATGTGCGCCTACATGTTTCTTTTTATCCAGTTTGATTTGAACTTTGGTAAAGTTTGATTCTGCATGTTTTGGGAGACTTGTATCTTCGATCATTCAATTATTCACATGTAACATTAACTCGTAGATTTTGCTTGTGACGCACCACTCGGACATCAGAAACCTTTGGCCGATGTTCATCCCATCTCTCTCTCGATTCCCTTCCTCCTCTTCCTATAACCAGCAGATGCTACCTGTGCTCTGCCGCTCAGCCGGCCACAATGGGCCCGACACAAAGCCTCTGACACAACGGGACAAGTCGGAGACGACGAGGAGGAAAAAGGGACTTTGAATGAGAATAGAGCGAGTGTTTAGGGTGGTGGCTTTTATCGAAAGGGGCTTTTTGTTTGTGTTGGTTTTGCTGGTGGCGCAACAACGCGTGTAAGTGTGTTTTGATAAGCCAGTGCTTATAAAGACAGAGCTTTCATTACCACATCTGAAGATCCTGACTGGTGCACAGCCGTTTAGTCCGAAGTAGAATCGGGCACATTGTCAAAGAGACGAGGATGAATTAAAAAGGCCCGAGTCCACAGAGGAAGAGGGAAAGGGCGAGGGGAAGGAGGACCGATGTTCGTCAGAAGCCCGGCCGCTCTGAGATGGAAAACACTCCCTAATTGTATCGCTGTGGCATTTCAGTTCTGGCCCGCATGACGCTGCGCTTTGTTCCCGCTGTGTGTTTGAGTTAGTGGTGTCCTGAACACCTGTGGCTGTTTCTAGGCCGCCACCTTCTCTCTAATGATGCTGCACTGGGGATTATTGTTGGGTACCAGATGGGGGAATGCAGTTGCAGAGAGTAGGTGGGGAGTGTGGATCCGATTTATATGTGAGACAGTAGATGCCTTTAAGGAAATCATCAAACTTTCTTAGGGGAGGGGGGTGTCATTTATTCTCCTTTTTGCAGAGTGGTGGATAAGAAGGTTGATACCTTATTGTCTTTGAATAGTAATTTTTTGATGAAGTTAACCATCTGCTTGCGGTAGCTTCATGTTTTCTGTACAGATATGAGAGAGATATTGTTACTCGCTGCAAGACAGTGAATCAACACATTTTCTCTTTTTGGCACCAGTTGGTTCTTCATCCTTGTTTTAAAATATTCCACATACGTGTTCTCATCTCTTTTCTGTTGAAACCAACAAATGTATCAATTGTGATACGGTCCATTATTTACAACCAACAGCATTGCACGAATATTGCTGCTGCCAGTGGGTTTGCCGCTTGAGGATGAGTCTATTTAAACTCTGCTTTGGATTAAAATTTAACTTAGGCCAGATGTCACAAACAAACCAACTGTTCACTGTGTCACCAAGCTGCTATCGCGACCAATTATGCAACACTTTTTGACTTTTGGGTGGGACCGAAACTGTTGCTTGCGTCAGTGGTGGCCAACAAAAATAAAAAACATTGGTTCACCAACCGTTACAAAATATCAACGTGGTTTCAGGCACTTAGCTGCCCTCTCTGTCCTCGTCCATTGACTCTTACTGTGTTGTCCTGCACAAAGCAGATATCGATATGCGGATGTCTTCATATAGTTTGGGGATCCACGCTTCTATCTGTCTGGTGGGAATTTAATCAGTGATCCTCCATTGTGTCTGTCCTTTAACGGAAAGCCAGGTCAAAGCCTGACCTTTTCAAACACTCCCTCTCCACGACACCCAACTATTGGCCTCTCCTCCCCTTCAGCCTCCTCCCACCCTGCTGCGACAAAGGACTCCACCCCACCAGGTTCTAATCCAATTAGCTTTAGCCCTAATTATGCTAGTAATGACTGATTACCAGCGGAGCCATTGTCCGCGTCGCGGGCCGGATGAATGGGCCGTGATTAGCGGCTGGTCTGTCCTCGGGTATCCATTAGCACCTCTGCACACCTTCTGCAGACCTCTGGGGGAACATCGGGGAGCAGAGGTCGCCGCGTGGGTAATTGTGTTCAGTGGATTAATCGTCACAAGGTCAAACGGCAGATGTAAGTGGGGGCCCGATGGGTGAGTCCAGGTTAAGTGCGTGAGTTGGCGGGTTGTGGACGTTTGACTGAGTCGATGTGGAGATAATGGCTGCGAGGTCATTTTTCGTCTAACTTAATGAGGTAGCAACTTAAGTCTTAGATTTATTGAGAATGGGAGATGACCGTAACGACTGAAGGGAACCGTCAATCAGGCCGACCGTGATGCACTGCTTTTGGGTCCAATCAAATTGTCCCGTGTGGTGTTCTGGCTAACCTTTTGTCCTATTTCATGTGTTCTCCCAACCAGTTGTCTCCGGAGACGGGGCCCAGGCAGGGAGGGACCATGCTGACCATAATGGGTGAGAACCTGGGACTGCAGTTCAAAGACATCCAGAGTGGAGTCCGCATCGGCAAGGTGGCCTGCAACCCTCAGGAGGACCAGTACATCAGTGCTGAGCAGTAAGCTGACACCGTCTCTGTCCTCACTCCCACCGCTCGCTCGCAGGCTCATTGTTTCCGAAGGTCTCCACTCCCATGGACGTCTTTGTCCAATATTGAATTGACTCTCTCTCAGACTCTGTTTGTGTCAGTGTGAACTCCACTCGTTCCTCCTTTGAACAAAACCCAATTCTTTCCAAACGGCCTCCTGCTGTGTTTGGTACTGCTTTTCTTTGTACAAATGAATTCAAGTCTCACAGTAGCTGAGTTAACGTGGAACCTTTCATTTCCCTAATAAAAGGAATAATAGCTCCATCAGAATCAAATTACTTCATGTAACCAACAATTAATTTGGACCATTCTGAGAGAAATGTAATGACATTTGAAGCTTTTAAAAATTCAACAGATGATAGCTTGTCCCGTGAACGATCTCGCTGACGACATTATGTTTTTTCTGCTCTCTGGGAAAACCGTAATCACGCCGGGTGCCTCAAAAACGAGTTAATGCTGAGAAATGTAATAAACATCATAGCTCCTTGTTCTCTGTTGAGTATGACTGAACTCTTGGTTTTAAATAGACACAGGTCGCCTCATTGCAATGTTTTCCTTGAGTAATATCACGGGATTCATACACTTCATTTAATTGGGATTTAACGCAAAATATATACTGTTAGGTTGGTACTCCATTTTCATAGCTACCGAGAAATATCTGGGCCTTTTGCGAAGGAACATGGTGAATCACACTCTCAAATGTGTGTTGAATTCACCCAGAAGCAGAGAAAATACAATCTAGGACGAGGCAACATCAGGGAAGCTTGTCACAGCTGAAGCGCTCGTCAATATTCTATTTCCAACTATGTAGCTGTCATTTGTACGCAAATGCTCCGTTTTCTGATTTATTTATTTTTTCAGCACAGTCCCTGCAGATTTAGTGTTCTCTCTGCCGCCTCACTAAGAAAGGGAACTAAGGAACGTCACTTGGATGGTTTGACAGCAGGGACAACAGAGATCTGTGCGTCTCTCGCCCCCAATGGAAGGTGTAGAAAACGGCTTGTGACGTGTCGATCTTCATGCGGTTGCATTCCCACTGAAACGCGCCGTCGCCACGCCGGCCCCCGGAGCAGAGGAATAGCAGGCGACTCCGTGTGTGCACCGCGTTCACATCCAGAAGCACGAAGGTGTCTACGCGTAACCGTGTCGACCTCGCGACGCAGCCGTGGCCTGTTGCCATAGCACCCGCAGGAGGAAGCCGGGGCGCGGCTGGCAGTGAGGCTGTCACGCTAATTAAAAGCGATGTTAGCCATACGCCGCCATTAGCGGCCCGGTTGCTCTCGTCATTCCTGTGACCCTGTTGGATGTGCAGCGAAGGAGACGGGCCAGGGTAACGCGACTGACAGCCCGGGTCAAAGGTCAGCCGGTGGAGGGAGGGTGCGCTGACTGTCGGGCAGAATGTAGACACGTATGTTCTCGCTGTGGCTGTCTCCTCCTCTCAGCTCGCACTTGTACCTCGTACGTTTCCCGTTTCTGAGACTGGAGTGAAATTGAATTGCGAGAAAGTGTAGCGCTCCCGGTGTGATTAAATATTCACCACATTTTATACTACATTGAAAAAAAATACAGTGGTGCAGAGAGGAGAGAAACGGGACCTGGCACAACCTTTTTTTTATTTTTTTATTAGCTTGTTGGTAGTTTACGTTAAATGTTTGACCGTCAAATTCCACCTCAGTTATCGGATTTACGAAGGCGCTACAGATGCAGCGTGCGCTTTCTAACCAGGTAATAACGGCTCAACGTAGCCACCTGTCATCCGTGCAAAGTGAAGCCGCAGTTTCCGACTGAAAGCTGTCCAGCATTTTAACGACGGCCCCCTGTCATAGCGGGAGACCTGGGAATGAATGAAAAGGAATATAAAAACAATGGAATGGAAGCACCAGGCATCGGAATGTGAAATTCATTGTCGCCTCAGTTGCCATGGTCACCTGCGGGAGGATGGGAGCAGGAGAGTTAATAACTCATCGCGCAGGAGGGAGGGAAGTTGAGGAGTCGTGTAGGATATGAGCTCGTTCAATTAATCAGCCTCTCCCACTTTACCCCTCTCTCTTTCTCTCTCCCTCCTTCCTCTCTCTCTCCTCTGCACTATTGCCCTTTCTATGTCTCATTCGTTTCTTTCTGGCTAATTAACAGTCAAGTGTGTCTCCATTGGAGTGTGTGTTCGCCCTGCGGGCTACACCGCCGCTCGTCCCTTCATTCAACCATTCCTCCAGAGGATTTTCATTGGGCCGGCCAGCCAGGTCCAAGTACGAGGCTTATAGACCTGTTGTGCGCCCTGATGCAGACACACACACACACACACGGAAAACTCCGCCCTGTCATATCACTGTAGATGACTTTAGATTTGTCGTTTTGGTTATTTTTATGACTAAGGTCCATCATCTTCTGAAATGGGCGTCTCATTAATAAGCCATAACTGCATAGAAAACCTCGACACGTATGCTTTTTTTTTTTTCTCGTCTTTCCACCGTTGCGTTTCCCTTTTTCAGGATTGTGTGCCGTCTGAATGACGCAACCGGTTACAGGGTGCAGGACGCTCAGGTGGAAGTGTGTGTTAGGGACTGCATTCACCCTGACTACAAAGCCGTGTCCTCCAAGGCCTTCACCTTCGTGGTAGGTTTCCGTGTTGCAGCTGGGACAAATCTTTTGTTTTCGAGACTGGATTTGACATCTCTGTTGACGCTCTGAAGTCATTATTCACCCGCCTCCCTCTGTAGTCCCCGTACTTTACCCGAGTGCTTCCTTCCACTGGGCCGCTGTCTGGAGGAACAAGGATCACCATTGAAGGCAGCCATCTCAATGCAGGCAGCGCTGTGTCTGTGAAAATAGGACTTCACCACTGTCGCTTCGAGAGGTGAGTGAAAACAAATTGCTTTCAACGCATTTCGTTTCCTTAGCTCACGTTAATACTGGTTTGATATCGCTACATGAGTTTAATATTGACTTGGAAGGAATATATAGAAGAAGTATTGCACCAGACAAGTTTTTTTTTTGTTTTATAGATGTATTTATTAGGACTGAGTATTATTATAAGTTACAATGCCGGGTACCTTTATTAGGGTACATTTGATACTTTGTGTGGTTCTTCTTTTGCTATTCTTCATTGGAAGCGTTGAGTTGCCTAAAGGTTTCAATACTACTTATTTTGCTGTATTGAGTACCGAATCGAGCCCTAGTATGTTTGTTTTGTGGCTTATAAATCATTTTAGGTCACTAAAATCCCCTTTTTTTCTGGTAACTGGTCTGAAAAGATGTGCCACTGTACCGTAATTCACAGCAATTGTGAGAATGACAGTGTAGCCTTTTCTGGGAAGATATCATTGTTCAGTTGTGCTGTGAATGACTTAAGTGCATGGCCCACAGTTTGATATATTGATACATAAAGCGCAGATACGACTCGAATTTTGAATGAATTATATGGGATTGCTTTTAATTTTAACCCATTTTTCTATCTTTTGAAATACTTTTTATTTATCATTCATACTTTGTTTTTTATTATCGCCTGCCGCTGTTACCTTACATTGCCAATCAGTCTGCAAGAGATTGTACCTGGAGTTAGAGAGGAGTAGACAAAGATCCAACGTGATATGACTGTAATTCCTTGAGCTGAGGACTCAATTATTTCTTTGAGTTCCTGGCAAAGTGACAGAGACTTGGGCTCTTGACTAAATCCACTTATGTATGGTTGCTGGCAGATGGCAGAGAAACAAAGATACCTCAAAAGATTGTCAGTTACAAAACAATCACCTACCGTAGCGAAAGGAAGGTGAATATTCCCCACAGGGAGAAAAAGTTTACATTTTTCTGTTGTAGCTGAGGCAATAGTCCAGTTTCTCTACATTCGATTTTTTTACAACTGATTTCTTTATAACTCCAGTGTTTTAATTATAGTGGTTCCCTACGCGCAGGCAGCAAGTGACAGGTAAAACTAATGAGCTTGGGCCTATCAAGTTCTTTTTTATATCATCAAAAGAAACCGTAAAGGCCAATTTAAAGCTCTGAAGCACATCCCAAGTAAGGGGAACATAATAGTCTCAGCCTTTCATTCACTGAGCAGCAATAACCTTTATGGCCGAAGTAATGAACTGGTTGAGTCCATCTTTTTTAATGCGTCTTTGTATTCAACGGGGCCTCCGCTTTAATCAAAACCTATTTACCCCGAGTCACTCATCCTCTTATCGCCGCCTGCAAACCCCATTCCTTTCCTTCTCTTTTCTTTCTTTCTGTATCCCCTCTTGGCTTTCTTTTGTGCGGCCGCAACCTTGTCAGAAATACGTACGCGGCACCACAAGCGCTCTCTGCAGCGGCCGTGTTGTGAGAAGGGTTGCCATGGAGACGCAGCACTAGTGGAATGTCTATTTTTTTCTCCATATTTTCCTTCTCGCTGCACCCCGTCTTGAGTCCTGTGTCCTTCTGAGGACGCTGTCGAGAATCGCCTTTTGGAGACAGCAGGGACGTGTCTGACAAAAAAAACCGCCTGATTCACCCGGTGCCTTTTTTCCACTCGGTATCCAAACCCAATCCCTCCCCGTACCAAGCTGTGGCGATGAAATAGGTTCCCGCTCCTTCACATTCTCCATGTTCGGTCTTCCTGCGGATTTCACTTTCACGGCAGATAACGGGGGAGGTTTTGTGTGGCGATCAGCTTGTTCTACTCGCGATCAAAATGTCACACGGCGCCGCCTGCCATCATGACCTCACATACACACACACACACACACACACACACACACACACACACACCATTTACTGTGCAGGACGTTAGACAACTGACACAAAATATACACTCAAACAACGTGAATCTTCGAACCGCACACCTTTTGCATGCAAATTCATACTTCCAAACAGACAAAGCACACCTGCTCATCAGACTGCTGTCTCCCAGGCAGGGATCCTCCCGCCGCTCGGTCAGCAGTGTCCCCCCCCCCCCCCCCCCGACAGCGGTACAAGACGGTGGAATGAGTCACTGCGGTGGCGCACAGAGTTTCTGGCAGCCGTGCAGAGTTTACCAGCAGGTCACAGCTGGCCGTCTTCCAGGGAGGGAGTTGCATCAGCCAGAGAGACGACCAGCCTGATCTGCCACTTCAGATCTATCAGCCAGAGGAAGCGCAGGAGGGAAGGACAGACAGACAGACAGATAGACAGAAAGAGGGAGGCAGGGAGAGAGAGGGAGAGATGGAGAGAGAGAGAGAGAGAGAGAGAGAGGGAGAGAGAGAGAGAGGGAGAGAGGGAGAGAGGGAGAGAGGAGAGAGAGAGAGAGAGAGGAGAGAGGGAGAGAGGGAGAGAGAGAGGAGAGAGAGGAGAGAGGGAGAGAGGAGAGAGAGGAGAGAGAGGGAGAGAGGGAGAGAGAGAGAGAGAGAGAGAGAGAGGGAGAGAGAGAGAGAGAGAGAGAGAGAGAGAGAGAGAGAGAGAGAGAGAGAGAGAGAGAGAGAGAGAGAGAGAGAGAGAGAGAGAGAGAGAGAGAGAGAGAGAGAGAGAGAGAGAGAGAGAGAGAGAGAGAGAGAGAGAGAGAGAGAGAGCGCTTTGAAGTACAGTACTCTGTGATTCGGGCTGATGAACCCCGGCTGGACATGCTGAAAGATGTCGGCCTTGAGGTTGGACGACTGTCCTGTGTGTGTGTGTGTGCGCGCACGCCTTTTTGTCGCGTCTGATGATAAATCATTTATGAGTTATTAAAGGGATGATGAGAGATTGTGTCTGTCAGTGTGTGAGTCAGCTCCCAAATACTTTTTTAAGACCTCACGGTACGGATCCAGTCCTCTTTAAGAGAGACCATCAGCAACCTTTCAATGTAACTCTCTCTCTCTCTCTCTCTCTTCATCATCTCCGGCTCTTCCAGGCGGGGCAACAAGGAGATTGTGTGTGTGACCCCGGCGGGGCAAACCCCAGGTACCACACCGGTCATGGTGGACATCAACTCTGCTGAGCTGAGGAACCCAGAGGTCAAGTTCAACTACTCGGACGATCCCACCATCCTGAAGATCGAGCCCGACTGGAGCATCGCCAGGTGAGGACGCCATGAAGGCTTTTGGCTCCTTTTGTGCGGTTGCAGGGAGGAGCAACCTGTTGCGTGAAGCTGCAAGCTACCTTTCTCTGTAGCAAAGAAGCTTCCAGCAATCGCTAAACCAAGCACCTGCTATTGATTCATTCTCGCTTTTCATGCAATGCATATGTCAACCCTTACAGCGATTGGAGATGAATAGCTCAGAGGAAAGTGTGGCTAACTGGCCGATATCGGCATAAATCTGTGTATGTCCCAAGGTAATTCCACCAGAATTCATTGTAAAATGTGCCAGAAACATTTAGATGTCAGAATTCAAATCAATGCAGTGTTTGATCTCCAATGATACTCAATGATGAACCTCTTACATACAGCTTCATACATTATTACATTATTGAACCTGCTGGTGGATGTTCAAACCGTTAACAACTAGTAGAAATATGAACCCTGACTGTATTGTTACACAAGCACACAGTCAAAAAGAAAGTGAACATTCTCCTCCACTTTCAGTGCTTTATTTATTTTCCAAAGTAAATCTTGAGAGCAGGAGGAGCCGTGAACGAGGTTCCTGAAGCAGTGCACTGCTACAGTCGATGAGTTGCAGCGGAGATGTATCTGTAAATATTACTTGACTTATTGAAATGAGACTACACACCCGCAGGAAGATTTCTTGTGCAAACACAAGCTGTGTTGTGGAGAGAAAAAAAAGTTGAAGCTTGGAGCTACCAAGTGCTAATGGGCTCACTTAGCATGACCTAGAAACTCTTCCACTCCTCAGCTCAGAAAGGAAGCCAACACATACACTCAAGCACACACTGTTGAGGTCTCATTTACTTCAAAAGTATAATTCCAGGAACATATTGATAGTTTTCTAGAGTTTACTTATAATGCAAAAGACAAGCTACTATTCAAATAGTGGGAGAATCCCACACAACAGCCGACATCACTCGCCCAAGTTGCATGAAACTACACTTAGAAGCCTATCAAGAAGGCGAGAAGTCAGTACATTCCAGGTTTTTAGTTTGGGAGCATCACCTCTTAGGATGGCCCAGATAAGTCTCTAGTCACGCAAAATAAGTGTGAGCCGATGAGGAGCCTCATTCGTAATGGCATGCATAAAGCATTTGGGGGTAAGCAAGGGGAAAGGCGAAAAAGTGTTTCCACCTTCGGGGGGGGGGGGGAGGAATAAGCTCGGCACTCGCCTTGTGTTTGGTGTTTCACTCAGCGCTCCCGGAGGAGGGGGTGCATTGTTCTCACGGCCAATCGAGCTTTGATCCACCAGGCTACTTTGTCTTTGCGTACCCTTTGGCGACCTCTTTTGACGGGGCGATTTTCAAACGGCACCGAGCCTTCCTTGTTCATGCGTCAGACTGCCTCCTCCTGAGGTAACCACGGACCTCAGTTAAACAAGGACACCCCCTGGATGTAGAGGTTTTGTTTGAGGAAACGCGTATGTTCAAAATATAAGAGGCTGTGGTTCGATGTTACGTTGCCAGATTCACTCACAAGTTCTCAGTTGCTCAGAAACGACACAGCCGCCGAATCAGTTGATATTCACGTGGAGGTTTTTCTTCAAGGCGCCGCGACTCCTGAGCGGTGACACAGACAAAGCGTTCTTTCGGCGCGTCATTCCGCGTCTGAAACCGAGCAAGTCACCAGCAAGCGTATCACTTTGCCGTTTGTGTTCATCGGTGCCAGTGGTGACTCACAGTGGCACGGGGCCTCCGGCTTGGCTTTACCCCCATCCAGTTTTTATGTTGCATGTTAACTTATTTAGCTGCTTGTCAGAAAACTTCACGTCAGATAAAGGCCAGCAGTGGCTGTCGAGGAGGCAGCGTGGGGTGGGGGGGGAGGCCTCTCGCCAGGATCAGCCATGTCTCGGCTGGTCAGAGTCACGGAGGCCTGAATAGGTCGCAGGTGTCAAGGTCACCGCAGATGTGAGATCGCTGACAGCGCGCATTCGCTGAATGAATCTGCATGCCTAAACATACGGCAATGCCACTTTAATACACCATGCAAATGTCTCCCCAGGAGCTCTCAAGAGTAATGCTGCATATTTGCCGATTCTTCCCCTCAGCCCCCATAGTGGTTCAAAGCAGCTTTTCAAGATTCGTGCGAGGGCTATGATTACCTGAAAATGGGACTGCCAACATTAATGGTATATCGGTACAATGGTATATATTCTAGAGGGGCCTCTTCTACCGGAAGCTGGCTGATTAGTGTTTGCACTTGACCCTGAGAGGCCCCGAAAGGTTCCCCAAGAGGTGCATGGGTGACACACGAGCGTACGCATGATATTGTTTTAATCTACCCAGTAGTATTATATAAATTGTGTTTATCCTGGTGTCTTTTCTGTTTTAGTGGAGGAACCATGCTGACCATAACTGGAACCAATCTGGCCACCATCAAGGAGCCCAAAATGAGAGCCAAGTATGGAGCGGCCAAGTCAGAAAATGTAAGTGGTCGGATCCAGACACCCACACGAGTTTTTATTGACAAAACAAAAAAAAAAAAAAGCAATGACTTGACTTGACATGCGAGACGGAGTGAGACCGATATAGACACACAGGTGTCTCCCAATGTCTCTGCGGTCTCCCTCTGCGTGGAATAACTCATTTTCAGGCAAAACACCCTCTCCTGGGAAACGGACACACACGCACACACACAGACACACACACACACACACACACACACCTGACCCGTCGGTCAACCAGCCAAGAGCCCGTTTTCTGTTTGTTTTTGATGTTGAGTTTCCTTTTAGCAGTTTAACCTTTGAAATGTCAACCAGCAATAAAGCGGCTCTAGCAAATCCCTCTCTCCTCACCCGGCACCACGGGGCTCGGCTAACCTTTCTCCCGCTCACGGCTGAAAGTAAAAATATCCTTTCCGTCTCCTTTGTCAACCTCTCTGCAGTCATTTTTATTTTGCTTGGTTAACGCTTCCGTTGACGTCCAAACACAGTTTGGTTCTGTGCCTTTGTGCGTACCAGACACAGGACAAAATGTAAAGCTATTCAAAGATCTCTTTAGCCGCGCTGTATTATTTATAAACTGCTACAGGCTGACCTCCCCTGCTTTTCTGTGAGTCATTACAGTCTAATTTGTTCTTCGGTGAATGATTCGAGTGTCGAACCCCACAGGGGATTTCAAGATAATATCAACACTGATTACAACACCGATGTTATTAAGCCAGCCTCTTCCTCATTATGTCGTTATGGAGACATTTAATCACTCGTATCACATTACAGTGTTTCAGCGGTTATAATTGTTTTTGATTACAAATTATAAACACATTATTTGTCATGATGATTGTAAAGTGTACTTTGTTTAATTTCTTGCCCTTACAGTAAACAGCGTGAACGTGTTTAAAACTTTCCAATAGCAAATGAAATCCCCAGATTTTTCCTATTTTCACTTTTCCTCCCTTTCTGTCCCCATTTGCCCCCCCCCCCCCCCTTCTCTAGAACTGCACGGTGCTCAACAACACCGTGATGGTGTGTCTGGCGCCCTCTGTGGCGGGATCTGACAAGGGCTTCTCGGAGTCGGGCAGCAGTCCCGATGAGATCGGCTTCGTCATGGACGACGTGCGCTCGGTGCTGGTGGTGAACGAGACGTTCAGCTACCACCCGGACCCCGTGTTCGAGCCCCTGAGCCCCTCGGGCATGCTGGAGCTGAAGCCCAGCTCACCGCTCATACTCAAGGTGGGTTGACTTGTGCTCTGAGCATTGATCTGTTTGGGCCTAGTCTCTATCTGGCTTTGCTTTACATCCATCACTTCCTGTCTTCTCTTCTATTGCTTGTTTTTGGTTTTCAGCTTCCCCTCTCACATCTCCTTTCTCCGTCTCTACCCTTTTTTTTCCCGTTTTCTGTCGCGTCCAGCCTCCTTTCTTGCATCACCTTTTACACCTTATTGCTGTTGTCCGTCCTCTCTCCTTTCAAAGGAGACCGGGGGGGGGGGCGTGGTTCATACTTCTGAGGGAATAATGTCAGGTTGGAGTTTGCGGTGGTTCTACATCAAGGCTTTTCAACAAAGGCTACCCTGCAAAGGTGTCAAATACATATCCTAAAACCCACTAGGACTCAAAAGAAGGTTATCGGAGTGTTGGAGCTTGGTTGAAACACTAGAAGAGTTGAGTAACATTGAGCAACATTTAAAAAGCAAAATAATAATAAATAATGGAAAATAATTATTTTGAAAATAGTGCAGCGACTTCCACGTCATTATCCAGCACCACCTATAACAGACTGACGGGTCTTTAAAATGATTTGCTCAACCCTGGACAGAATGTTGGCAACCTCCTTCCTCTCTTCCTTTCAACACAGCTGCCTGTCAGATCCCTCAACCTTGAAAGATGTTGTTTCTTTGGCTGCTTCCTCCACTGGGGTTTGGAGACCTTTAAGAAATTAAGTCTCCTTTAAATGCCCTTCTTTAAAATCAGGTGCAAAAGGGAAATAATGTTTATAAAGTGGCCCCAGGCTATGCCCACTGCTCACACTTCTATCAGATAACTTCTGAAATGAGACCTCACAGCCATGTTTACTCTTTGCTATGGAAGCAGTATGCATGTGAATCCAGAGTCCCACCCACTCATTTCACCTTTCCCCTTGGACTTCACAGCGGCAGAAGCGCAGGAGAACATCATCATGCAATTTCATGGAAACAAAAGCCCTCTTTTCCCGCCATTAAGTGTGGGTTTTAGAAATGAAAAGTCATGCCTTTCTCTTCTGTAACTTAAAAAGTGCAGAAGAAAGCTGCACAGGGAAGGCGTCCTATTAAATCATTGGGATTGAGGAGAAATTGGTTGTTTTTGATGCAATTATTTCCTCCCACTCCACAAAGTATAGTTAGTTAGGGTGAGGGGGAAGCAGGGAAGTTACATTTTATACTCTCGGGCAATATCAAAGACTTAGTCATTTGTTTTTGTGCGTAGAGTATGCACACGTTTCACCACATTGTGGTGCCTGATCACTCATTTCTGTGCCGCAGCACACTTTCTATGGGTACGCGCATATAAAACTACCTTGCACACTCGTAGGCCTCTGTGTCTGAACACCTGACAGGCACCCGGCAGCCAATTAGAAACAAGTATGGGTTTTATTTTGGCTGCATGGATTGTTGCTGCCAAGGAAATGCTTTCCCTCTGTGTAATCGTAGTTGTATTTGTGTGGACCACGTCGGACTTTGATCTTATGTAAGTAACCAGAGTATATGCGTGTGTCTCTCTTTCCAGGGCCGTAACCTAATTCCTGCAGCCCCGGGAAACGTTAAGCTGAACTACACGGTGCTGATTGGGGAGACGCCCTGCGTTCTCACCCTGTCTGAGAGCCAGCTGCTGTGCGAGTGGCCCAACCTGACCGGAGAGCACAAAGTCACCGTGAGTAAAACTTTCTTCCTTCATTATGTGAAGTTGATTTGTGACGCACGCAGAGGAGCACGGGGCCGTCCGGGGCAAAGTGTTAATATTCAAACGTGAAAAGGAGCATCCATCCATCTCCGAGCTCCATTGATCTATTTTAAGTACGTGTTATTTTGTCGTGCCACTTGCTTTTCAGCACCTGTCGTTCGCGTTTCTTTTAGCCTCCCAGCGCATCTTCTTCTAAAGCGCCTGTTCTCCGTGTGGTTTCTGCTGTGCTATTCATCCCTCCTCTTTATGTCAATCCATTTCCTGCCGTTTTATTCATCAGTCCCAAATCTCTTTAATTACTACACATTTCTTCTCCCCATTCATATAGCTGCAAGTGCATAAACACACACACACACACACATCCTCTCACCGTTGGCACTGTTTGTGACCGTATTTACGTCTAGGAAGCGTTTGATCGGTCTCTTTTGGCTGGCATCCTCCTTGGGATTTGAACAGTATTGATATTCAATAGAGAGCAAAAAATGGCTTGTGGGCGTGAGAGGTCTGTGTCTATTTTTACCCTCCTCCATTTGGTATTTCATAGATGTAAGCGAGCTGAAGATGGAATAAAAGAAGAAGAGAAAAAGAAGACCGGATTGGGGGGGAAAAAAACATATCCCAAAGATTTCTTTCTTATTCATGTGCTCTGCAAGCCAGAACTGTTTTGATGTGATAGGGCTGACAGTCACATGGGTGTGCGACTTTGTACGTGTTTCGCCGGTTCCAAAGGCGGCCCGGGGGCACAGATGTTGCCTCCCCCCACCCAGATATAAAGGGTTTTGGGGAGTTTTGGCCTGCACTTGGCTCGACACGACACAGCATGCTTTGTCAGTGTAAATGCAAAATGGGATTTAGCACTGGCGCCTTGCAGAGTTTTTTTCATCGCTATTGGATTTAAAGTGATTGTGGCCAGATGTAACCTGCAAGATCTGTGGGATTTGCACGTCTAATTTATTTTTCGATTCCATGTAACCCAAAATGATTTACAGCTTTTGGCTCGAGCCTCTGCCAAACAGGGCCGCAAATGGACCCATTTTAAAATGATTTTTTTTTTTTTCTTCATTTAGCCTCAACGTAATGCAACTTTCCTGTTTGTGTCCATCTCCTAGGTGCGTGTTGGAGGCTTCGAATACTCGCCGGGGACCTTGCAGATCTACTCCGACAGCCTGCTCACTCTGCCTGCCATCATTGGTATCGGAGGAGGTGGCGGCTTACTCCTGCTGGTCATCATCGTGGTGCTGATTGCTTATAAGAGGAAGTCGCGCGACGCTGACCGCACCCTCAAGCGGCTTCAGCTGCAGATGGATAACCTGGAGTCCAGGGTGGCGCTCGAGTGCAAGGAAGGTGAGTTCTGACAAAACGTGCTCAGGGGGGAGAGAGAGGTGTGACGCGGAGCGCTCAAACGCAAGCTGCTTGAGTAGTGATCGTACTCTCTTGGCTCTCGCTTTATCTTTTTTTCCCCAAATAACTCCCTTGTCCCCAAATAACTTTCTGTAAACTGCGGCACTTGCCATGGAAAAAGTCCTGTCCATTTTTCTGCCTGATTTTTCGGTCCCTCTCTATTTCTCCCTCCCTCTTGCTGCCAACTGTCCCCCTGCTGTTAGGTGGGACGAGCGCGTGTGTGTGTGTCTGTGTGTGTGTGTGTGTGTGTGTGTGTCTGTGTGTGTGTGTTTGTGTGCGCGCGTGCGCTCCTGTGTGAGGGTGTTGGTGTGTTTCCAGAGGAGTACTTTGATCAGAGCCAGCCACCAGATGTTGGCTCTCCACCCCATGAGGGAGCCGCCTGGCTGGCCTCACTAGCATCCACACTGAGAGGGGGAGAGGAAGATGGAGGTTAGATAGACACAGGGCACAGAGGTGGAAAAGTGGGGCATAGTGAGGGAGGAGGGAGTGGGGGAGGGAAGGGGAGGAGGGGGGGATTTGGCAATCACTGAAGCAGGGGCAGAGAGACTTACACACCAGCACATTAGCATATATTTGGCAGGAAACAGCGTGGATCCAGCGAAAGCTTACTGATGCTGTTACTAGTTTGTCTGGCGAGAGAGGGAGAAGCAGATGGGGAGAAGGAGAGAAGGAGAATACTAATAACTAAGATCACCAGACCACATCTTAATACGAGATCACTTCACTTGTTGCTCCGCTTTAGTAAACCTCACATGTAACGACGTGACTGCGTTACTTGAAGGGGTGTCCGGAGAACATCGGCAGGTACGGGTTTACGTCACATCGAGGGGTCTACTGCAAGTCACCAACACAAAAATAATCATCAGGTGCATTTTTCTTGCAGGAAGTAAATTCCACATACTGACGATGGGTTAGACAATAACCAAAGGAATTATCCACTCTTCCAACAAAAACACTGCACCGAACACAATTTCAGGCTGAACGATGTAAGACGTGAGTGGCAAATCCTGATCATCAGGCAATTGTAAACACCAACTGTGCCAGTCATCCGCTCGGTGTGTGTGTGTGAGAGGGTTTCGGTGTGTTTACTTCATCCACTAATCTCTTCATGCCTGCTCTGCTCTTTTTTTAAATTGCAATTACCCCCCCCCACACACACACACACACACACACACACTCTCGCAGTGGGTCAAACAATGATTGGCTGAGGCGTGTGGCGGTGAGTCCAAGTGTCCTGACCCTGTCCGTCCCCCACTGTCACCACTGTCTGCAAGACGACAACAGGATGGATGGAAGGGGGAGGGATGGAGCAAGGGAGATAAATAAAGCAGACAACTTGTGAGAGGAGGGAGGGGAGTCTGGCACTAAAGAAGGATGAATCGAAAGATTAGGAGAGCGGGGAGGCAGAAATGACCGAAGAATATTTCAATTTCAAAAAACAAGAGAGCGAGAAGGAGGGCGAAAGGAGATAATGCAACGTGGGTATTTCTCTGGAGGAGGTGGGTGCACAAGTGAGAGAATAATGTGTGGTGAAGAAATTCAGAAAGGAGAGCAAACAGAAATTGGGCAGATAAGTACAAACATGTATAGATGAAAGACAAAAAGCTGCAGTGATGAGAAAAGGGAGACTGGTTACAGATGGATGGCATGAGTGGGCTGAAGCAACAAAGATGGAGGGATGTAGCAGAGGAGGGGCAGCCGTAGGGGGAGAGAGGTGACCTCTAAGATGTCACTTTGAAGGGGAGAACGAGGGGAGAAAAAGAGCTAGGACGAGAGGGATTGGGTGACACAAGCCATCTGTTAGTCTGGGCTTTGGGTCTCGATGTGTTTGGGTTGTGTATCCGTGTGTTAGTGTGTTTTGGGGGACACACACAGTTGAGTTAATGCAACCGTAAAGCTGTTTATTTTCTCCTTAAGGGAGTTTTGTATTTATAAAATAGAATCAAGGCAGTACAGCAAAATATATATATATATATATATGCACTTTCTTATGGGAAGTGAGTGAGAAATTGGATTTGATCCCATTAGTTCCCTCTAGATGTGACTTGTGAAGCCGCTGGAGTATAGAGAACGGGTCAGAACACACACTCGCAGGGAGAGGGAAATGTGTAAAAACACTGACACATGCACTCACATTAATCATCTGGGCACAATGTGTTCAGCTGTGGGGCAGGACAGGAAAAAGTCTGTGTGTGTGTGCGCGCGTGTGCACGTGTACTCACAGGCTCATGTTCCTGTTCCTGTGTGCACTTCCATCCTGAGCTCCCCTCCAGCCACTGAGAACGCTTTCCCCCCGCTCAGCTGCTCCGCCGCACGCCTCCGTCTTTCCCTCCACATTTTCCGCCCTGATACGTGCTGTTAGAGGATTGATTGGCGCGTGGATAGTAGAGGTCCGGAGTTTACTTCCACTTCTGCATGTATTTGAAGTTGAATGATCTGCACCCTTTGAAAGGGATGGTTCGGGTGTTTCTAAGTGGGGTTGTGTGAGGTGAGCATCCCTGTTAAGTGTATCGACTACGAACCCGCGGGATTGTCTTTTAGCTCCGCCCTTTTATTTGCACTCGCCGTGGCTTGTTGTGTTGGCCTTAACACTGGTTGCTAACAGTGTGCGGCTAAACTCACATTTAACCACTTTGGTTTTGCATTACCTGGAAAAACCTTACTTTGGCGTGAGGGGTAATAAGAAAAGGAATTATGACCGAGCGAATCATTCACTTTTGGCGGAGATGCGTCCTTAACGGGAGCCATGAACTCAGGCGGGTGAATTGGAGACTCGGCCCCCTGTTTTGTGTTTTCACTGCCGCTGGAAATAACCCCTTTGTGCATTGGTTATCATCGCAGTGGGGCGACTTTTTAAATCACTTCAACCGTGACGCTCCTTCATGCGAGGCACCAATATTGACCGTTAGTTGTTCAGGATGAGTCGATTCCATCCATTAGTCCGTTTGTCAGGGAGAAAAAAAACATCCCTGAGAGCAAAGATGTGTACGGCTGTCAGTGTGAGCATCAAAACATGTTTGAGCCACCAAAAGGAAGGCAAGATCCAATGTAGGATTTTGAAAAACTATTTTCCAAAGGGAAGGAAACTGAAAGTAAAACTTCAATTTCATTCAATTTATCCCCCGAAATGGTGGCTCAATAAACCTGCAGACATCTTGTATAGTGACCACAGATTTTGAAACAGATTTTGATTTTGTTTGGTTGATCCCCTCATTTAGGTGGCTAAAAACACAGCAGTATGCTGGTTCTCCTCACTCCAAACTGGGGGCAAGCCAACCACCCACTATTAATACACTATTGATATCAGAATCAGAAAACATTTATTGCCATAGTGTGTCAGACATACAAGGACTTTGACTTGGCGGTTGGTGCACGACAACAGACGACAATGGACAACAAGACAACAGAGTGCAAGGAATAAAATATAACATAATACTATGGGTTAGTAGAGGAAGAAGTTATAAAATCTAAAGTGCACCCAGCAAACAGAAAGTGACAAATGGAAGTGTTTGTGCAGGAGTGTGAGGAAAGTGACCGGAGGGGTGACTGAGTCACTCACTGGGGGACACGGGCTCTGTTGATGAGCCCGACTGCCGACGGGAAGAAACTGTTTGTGTGGCGGGAGGTCTTGGTCCTGATGGACCTCAGCCTCCTGCCAGATGGAAGGGGCACAAACGGCGTTTGTCCGGGGTGAGGGGGGGTCGGCAACAATATTTCCAGCTCGCTTCAGGGTCCTGGAGTGGAACAGGTCCTGGAGGGACGTCAGATTGCAGCCGATCAGCCTCCCTGCAGAGCGGAGGACAGGCTGCAGTCTGCCCCGGTCCTCGGCTGTGGCTGCAGCGTACCAGGAGCACAACCGGGACGCGACAGCGACTCCCTAAATGAGCACTTTGATTATCGCGTTCATCGTGTGTTTGTGTTTTGCGCAGCCTTTGCGGAGCTGCAGACGGACATCCACGAACTCACCCAGGAGCTGGATGGAGCAGGAATCCCCTTCCTGGAATACCGCACCTACGCCATGAGGGTCCTCTTTCCTGGGATTGAGGACCATCCTGTGCTTAAGGAGATGGAGGTACGGGTCAGTAGCGAGCTCTTCATCCACACACACACTCCCTCACAGTGTGAGTGTAAGTTGTACTGTATGTCTGTTTGGATATGCCAGATTTCAAAGAAAAAATGTAAAGCTTTGGCCCATAGAAAAATAATGATTAATCTAGAGTTTGATTCAATTGTTAAGGCTTCCAAAAAGTTTCAGAAATCAATACTCCCCGAAGACAAACATTTAAAAACTTAAAGATAGATTTTAATTTTGATCCGTGAGTCTGCGCTCTCTGTGCCAAGGGTTGTTCAGGCTTTAGAGGAGAAAATATTAAAGACTTAAGTTAAATGCAAATGGGATGTTTTAGACTCTTGATTTGTATCCACCAAATGTCTTTCATCCGAAGCAGCTCCGTACTGAAGGGGGTCAAGGCAGGAGAAGCTTTAGTCTAAAACCAGACAAAGATAACTTTGATGGTCTAAGTTCTCAAATTTGACGTAATGCAGCAAAGGGACGGAGCTGCTTCTTTGGGGAGTGAGCAAAGCCCAAGCGCCACCAAGAGTGGGATCAAACCTTTTTGTTCTTCTTCTGAAGAAAAAAAAAAGCAATGTTCAATTCACACTCAATAAAACCTCTCCCCTCCACTACCGCTCCTTTTTCAGAGAGCGAAAAGTATCACTCGTATAAAGCCGGGCTGCGTGGACACTGAAATCCAGCATGCGCACAAACCATCATTTCCCTGTATGCATTAGACTCTCACACATACATCACAGGGAAACGCACCCCGGCGCAGCACTGACACGCACGTGTGGCGACAGGGTTTTAAGAGATGCAGTATCTGCTCGTGCTATCAACTGTATTCCAAAGGGATGGTGCAGCGCGACATTGGATTTTCATTTGTATGGCCCAAGCAATCACAGGCCACAGTAGTGCGCTAGTAAGCAGATCAATTTCTTATTACAGCATGAAGCTCGCATTCTCCCCCCGAGCCTCCGTTTCTCTCCCTCAGAGGGGGAGACCTGCTCGTTGCTTTGAAAGAAGACGGGAATGGGTGGAGAGGGATGGTAAAATGTGAGGGCATTGGGACAATAGCGAGAAGAAAGAGTAGAAACCCTAGAAGAATTGTCATATTGATTTGTAAGCATATTTTCCCGTACGTTGTTGGTCTATCTGCATGTGTGCACATGAGGCCCCTTTTCCAATATACCCTTCAGCTTTTTTTCCTCATTCCCACTTATACTCGTGAATCAATTTCTCATCTATAACTCACATCTCGCTCTTCATGCTGCTCTCGCCCCTTTTATCCCCTGACGCTAATTTACTCTTTTCCTCACCTTCCCTAATCCTTTTTTTCCTTCCTTGTTACTTTTCTCTAATCTCCTCCTTCCTTCCACTTCTTTCTGTCTTCTAACTTTCCATCCCTCTACTGCGCTCTCGTCCCTCCTTCTATGCCACGTTTCCCCCCGCCCCCCTTAACCTTTACTTTCACACCCGTCATCCGCTCTTCATCCCTCTCCTCGCACTGCTCCCCATCATCACCTCTGCGCGCTCCTATCCAGGTCCCCGCTAACACGGAGAAGGCCCTGACGCTGTTCGGCCAGCTGCTGACCAAGAAGCACTTCCTTCTGACCTTCATCCGCACCCTGGAAGCCCAGCGGTCCTTCTCCATGCGAGACCGCGGCAACGTGGCCTCCCTCATCATGACGGCGCTGCAGGGAGAGATGGAGTACGCCACGGGCGTCCTCAAGCAGCTGCTGTCCGACCTCATCGACAAGAACCTGGAGAGCAAGAACCACCCGAAGCTCTTACTCAGGAGGTATGAGAGAACCGAGAGGCAGACCGAGAGGGGTTGAAAGAAGTCTGACAAAAACGTGTCACAGAAAGCATGAGGGGGGGGGGGGGGGGGTTGAGGTTACGTCACTTTTGTTTATCACTCTTCTCACTGGTTCTGAGCGTCCTTGGGGTGAGACACCACACTACGAGTGGCCACCTTGAATATTCAGCCTCAAAAATAAAAACATAAAGGGAAGAAAAAAGCCACGAAAAAAAATAATCCGGTTCTGTTGTGCTTGTTAATGGTGGCAAAATGAATAGTGAGGGTGTGAAAGAAAGTGACTTGTTTTTCGTGCAGAGCTGCAATTGAGAAGCAGGAAGCCAGGGTACTGGGACTGTAGCTTTTAGGGGCCTATGTGACATTACCTTGTCTCCATCTCTCAACCTTGTCCCTGTCAGAGAGGATTACACCGCTGAGTACACACACACTCCCAGTAGAGCTGCAGTCACACACTCCCTGGATCCTCTCTCAGCCCCACGCCGTTACAGAGGCAGAGAGGCTGGATGTAAAAGGAAACAAGAGGAGGATTCACAAGGAGAATGGATTGGTAAAAGGGGAAAATGCAAAATAAGCAGCAGTGGAGGGAAACGCGTGTGACGTAGAAGAGGTGAGGGAGAACGAGAAATGAGAGAAGGGTGGATGGTGCAGAGGGAAGGTGAGACATGGTGATTGACAGAAAGAGTGGGAGAAATGTCTTGAGGGAGACAAATTGGGCTGAGGCAAATTGATGGAAGGAGAAATATGGGGGGGTGGAGGGCAGAGAAGGAAGGAAGAATAGAAAGGTTGTAGGAAGGGGCCATATGTTGGGAGAGTAGATGGACAAAGGGAGGAGGACAAAAATAGCTACGACAGGCAGGAAAAGATGCACATGTTTAAGGAAAGACGGTTAAATAAATTGGAATTGGACATTAACTGATTTTTTTTCCCTCCTCCTTTGAGAGATATTTAATTAAAAATCGAATCAAATAACTGACTCTTAGCCAATGTGCCTGTGTGAAGCCTTTTCCAATCCCCCCTTGGTGCGTATGGTCACAACACGCGGTCCCTGCTAACTACACTAGCCTCGGGAGCTGGCCACAATAAGCTCTGCAATTATTTCACATAGTTCACCCTGTTTCTGGTAGATAGACTTTACTACATGCTTTATTTTTAGACAGGCAAAATACTTCATAATCCGCCCCCTTGTGAGCTCTTCGCTCCTGCGGGAAGATGACACTTGCGTTGGGTGCATTTGGTGAGATTGGCACATTATTGGCCACTAAAAGCTACAGCAACCCTCTTTGTGCCGCACAGTTACAATCTTTGTAACGAGTGATGCAGCGACATGGTTCCCGTTATGGAATTATGTTAAAATCCCCCCCGCTATCATGTCCTGACATGGCCAAAAGCGTGTTCTGTCCAGGTGCATTTGCCTCCATCGTCGTCCGTCTTTCTCTTCCAAGCTGCCTCATCTTTCATCCGCGATATTTTGCTGACAGCCATGAAAGAAAAAAAAAAAAAAGAAAATTGCTCCACATACATCAAACAAAAGTCAGGGAGGGATGCGGAAGCGTAGGAGTTCACGTCTCGTTCCTGCTACAGGCACTCGCTGGTATCACCAGCACACTGGCCTAGTTTCTTGTTTTTCCCGTTATTTCTTACTACTTCTCATTTGTCAGGAGAAGGAGGGAAAAAAAAACAGAATTTCTGTGCAGTTGATAAGAAAATATGTTGCTATCCTGTCGTTTCTCAACAGAATGTGCCTCTGTGCTCCTCTGTGCACGTGGGGCCTTGCTAACGACACAAAGACGAATGTTTAACAGACGTGTGGGAATGTGGCCCAGATAGACAACCCAGTAACCCAGCAGAAGGCTCCTTTGTTCACCCCCCATCTATCTAATAGCAGTAAGCACGGGCTGGTTAAGCAGTCTTCCTGGTTCTTCCTAATGTGAAAAGGTGGAGGTAAACCTGAGGACGATCACGCACCGGGAGGAACGATCACTCTCCTCTCCCCACACACCCTTAGTGCCGCGCTCCCTTTCAGCTGTTTAACAAATTAGACGCAATAAGTCCATTAATCACAATGCCTTTAATTGCTGTGTTTTCATTCGCTGGTTGTTCACGTGTGTTCAAGAGTGTGCACGTGTGGAGGTTCCCCTCATCACGCGGCAGCTTTGTGATTAACGAGAGAAGTTAGTGAATTATACTAATTGCTGCTTTTCTAATGACGACAAGTAGGTTTGCTTGAACTGTGTGTGTGTGTGTGTGTGTGTGTGTGTGTGTGTGTGTGTGTGTGTGTGTGTGTGTGAGAGAGAGGGGGGTGTTCAAAACAATGAATTAAGGGGGGGTTTGCCATGGTATTTTGTTCAAATGTGGGGTTCATTGGTTATGTGCGGCTTTCTTTTTGTGTCTTTATTCACCATCTCCTTTCTCTGCCCCCCCCCCCCCCCCCCCCCCCCTCTCTCTCCTCGCTGTCCCAGGACGGAGTCCGTCGCTGAAAAGATGCTCACCAACTGGTTCACCTTCCTGCTCTACAAGTTCCTCAAGGTAAAGTTGTCGGTCACACAAAAAACGCACACGGACACACACAACTTCTGAAGCAATAGCAAAGCAGCTGGATCTTGTGAATGCCTCCCGCAGTGACAGCTGCAGCGTTAGATAAGGCGCAGGTACCCGTCCCTCACCTTTCATCTGCTAAATTCTTCCTTTCTCACAATCGAGGAAAATGTAGTTTGAGGTGCTGTTCAGACACAGCTGGACATGTTGTTGTGATCTCCTCAGCCCGTAGTAAATGACTCTCTTTGTGTCCCCGACTGGAATTATTTTAAAGCCAACACAAAGGCATTCTCTCATTTCTCTGTCTGTCCCTCTCTGCGTCTGTGTGTTGTCTTTCGCTCTTTGAATTCTTCTCCCTCAGATATAGAATCAGAGACACTTATTGAGGCTTAAGCTGTTCCAAATGCTTGTTTCCACATACAGATGTCCTCTCCTCTCAAACATGGCTGCGGCTAATCAGTTAGAAGCGGGTGCTTAAACCCCCACTGGGACGGGCATTCTGGTGGACGGTGAACCAGCCGAGCAACCAGGGGCCCCTGTTATCATCTGCGTGTGTGTGTGTGTGTGTGTGTGTGTGTGTGCGTGCGGTTCAGAGGCAGGAGAGTGGATCACCATGGAATCTGTTTAGGATCTTTTCTAACAGCGGGTTTTAGGAACTTTAGACGAGGAAAAAATACGACCGAGAGAGAGGACAAGAGAAGGTGAGAGGATGTAGAATGTAACGTTCAGAAGTGGCTGTGGATAATTGAGAGGAGACGTTGTTGACGAATGTTCTGAAATGAAAAACCTGGATGAAGAGTGCGAGGAGAAGGGGGACGTAATAGAGACTTGCTAAAGCTACTAGCAGCCAGCTGGCTTTTATCTAACCTTTGACCTTCAGCGCCTCATTCTCCTGACATTTTAGGGGTCATGTAAGAGCAAAAGGCTTCAAAAAAATGTAAATGCTCAAAAAGTGTGAGCAGACGGGAGGACCAGGGAGAAAAGAAATATATATCCCCTATTTAACTATTCTACCTGTGCACTGACTTGGTTGAGAGGGTGGGGTGGTTGCATGGTCGCTCCGTTTCTGCACCACAGGTTATGTGCTGCTTCACGTCTAATTGCAGATTTTACTTTTCTTTTTGCGGAATGCTCTACGGCGTCCTTAAACCAATAATGCGAGTGAATCAAAAGAAAGGAGGCATCAAACCCCAAACGCTGTCCCTCCTGAAGGGGAACTGAGAAGGCGGACCAGCCGAACCACTGAGAGAGGGTGCGAGGAAAAGCGAGCGAAGGGGCGGCGGCGGGGCGGCGGCGGCGGCCCTCCCTCCCAGAGCTCGTTGCCTGGTTGACACGTCTCACACAGCAAAGTGCTTCTCCCAGCGCTTTTCACCCCTCAGTCGTTAACCTTCTATTAACTCCTCAATCAATTGCCACTCATTCGCACTCGCCGTCTCAATGGTTCCTCTCCTTTCTGCTCGCTCACTTACTCACACACACACCAGCAGCCATTTACAACGGGTGTTTTTCCCCAAAGAAGAGACGCTGGGGAGATGCTAGAGTGTGTATTCGGGGGAGACAGAAATGCGTCGTGTTGTTTTCTGTCAGTCTTAACGCGCTATTGGCCAACACGGGCCACGGCCTTGTCCTTTACTGGCCTGCCTGTGGTTGGTTTCGAGAAGATTAGAAAAACAATTGTAGTTATTCATCAACGTTGTGCACTTTTTCACGGGTTGGTTTTCTGCACAGATGCATTCATAGCGCCCGTTTTAACAATCTGTCACCGGTCTTTCTCTTTATGTTTCTTGCTTCTTGCTCCCTTCATTGTTCTCGCCCGCTGTTTGCAGGAGTGTGCTGGTGAGCCTCTCTTCATGCTGTACTGCGCCATGAAGCAGCAAATGGAAAAGGGACCAATCGACTCCATCACAGGAGAGGCCCGCTACTCCCTCAGCGAGGACAAGCTCATCAGGCAGCAGATTGACTACAAGACTTTGGTCAGTGCGCTCGCAAGTGAAGCCAAACGGTCGCACAACACCTTTGGTCTCGCGCCCACCTTTGACACGATGCACTGACCTGAACACAAATGATCTGCAGCTCCCAAAGGGGAAACAAATGGAGCCTCTTATTCAGATGAAGCAAACCTTTTAATACTAACAAAGAGCTGCGTGTGCACTGTTGCCGTGGTTGGAATAGGGATTCCCAATGGCGGCGTGAAATGTTGTTTTGCAGATGAAAAATCCTCACGTCAAAAAGTAACACTCCCATTCTGAACTGACCGATTGTGACCGGCGGCGTTATGCTTCTACGCTTCCTGCAGACGCTGCACTGTGTGAACCCAGAGAATGAAAATGCTCCGGAGGTGACGGTGAAGAGCCTAAACTGTGACACAGTGACGCAGGTGAAGGAGAAGCTGCTCGACGCCGTGTACAAGGGCACGCCGTACTCCCAGAGGCCAAAGGCCTCCGACATGGATCTGGGTAAGGAGAAGGAAATGTGCACTCCGATCGCAGGTGCATTACCACGGGAGGTTAAGAGGGAATCGCTTTGAGGGCTTTCTGAAACAGCCGGGGGACCTCTAGAGAAGTCTGTGCGAAAAATATGTTTCAAGTCCGGTTGACTAAAATGGTGCATTGTTTGTTCTTCAATTTCCGCATCGCAACTCATTTTGCAGGAGGGTATTTCTGATGAAGTGTATCATGTTGAACAAACATACACACACAACCTTACCTGTATCTCCTTTTTGTGTGTGTGTGTGTGTGTGTGTGTGACAGAATGGCGGCAGGGTAGGATGGCTCGCATCATCCTGCAGGACGAGGACATCACAACCAAGATAGACAACGACTGGAAGAGACTCAACACATTGGCTCACTACCAGGTACTCGAGCACGAAACAAACGGCACCATGCTTCTTCAGACGTTGAAAGCTGTCTCCATCTCGCTGTCGCAAGGATGGACCAATGGATCAACCCAAGTCCCACGATAGAAATAAATCCTGGACGTTGTTGTGTTGTCCCTAAAATGCCTCATACACCTGTTTGAACAAGAACTGCACATTGTTGTTGCTTTGGAATTCATGTTTTTTTCATGTTAATGGTGTGGTTGTTTTTTGGTGTAATTCAGCCCGTTGATAAATAGCAGTATTCGAATCACTCTGTCATGTAATAGAAACGCCTCTTTCACAGGTGGTAACGTTGCAGTGGTGGTTGGTGTGGTGGGACTCTCAATATTTGCGCGCTTCTGACCAGTGTTTCTGAATGCGGTTTCAGGTGACGGACGGCTCATTGATCGCCCTGGTGCCCAAACAGAACTCGGCCTACAACATCTCCAACTCCTCCACATTCACCAAGTCCCTCAGCAGATACGGTACGAAAGAAGGTGTGTGTGTTTCGTGTGTACAGGGGTTTGAATAAGTCTCCTAACTTCATATGTGGAAATGCTTTTCAAACAAGAGATCAGCTGTTGAACTACTTGGTGGCTCTTTTACAATTAGTTAAACCCTACTCTAATCTTCAAATGCTTACACCATGAGTGCTGTTAAGTTTCACCTGAAGAGCCATCGGTGTCACTGATGTATGTATACGTGTCACACACACACACACACACACGCATAAACACTCGCAAACACCCCAAGCTACCTTGCTCTGTATTTCCTGTATCACATTCTCTCCTGACGTTTGGAACCTCTCAATCCATTCCGGCTTTGTCGCGGAAGTGACAAGCATTCAAACTGAGAGTATAATGCTACGTGTCACAAAATAGGGGATCACTGTCCAACAAAAAGAGGAAAGAGAGGGAAGGAGAGTGACAGAGAAATTTATTCTGAAATGAAAGTGACTTAAACGCAGAAGGACCTGTCAGAAATGCTTTTAACGTCACATAGAGATCTTTCTTTCCCGTTGCCGCCATTCATGTTTTTATACCGTAATTCAGTTTCAGGTTCTGGTCCTTGAAGCGTTGATTAAGATTAAATTAATTCTACTTTCATACAACTACAAACTGGCACCAAGCTACGGGCTTCATGTGCTATCAGATTATGTCTATTGAATAATGCCGTTAAGACTCCAAAATGTGTCTTGTGCCAAAGGCAAATATGTTTTGCATATGCTCAAAACAAAACCGAACGAAACACCCACTGTGACCTCCCTCTTTCCCTATTTCCATCCTTTTAAATCAAACTAAAGGTAAACACTCATGTTACAGACCACAGCTTCCTGCTCTTCCCGTGTTATTTTTGGCCTACTCCCTAAATGTCCCCTTGCGTGTCCTCCTCCACTCCTTCCAGAGAGCATGCTGAGGACGGCCAGCAGTCCAGACAGCCTGCGCTCCCGAACGCCCATGATCACCCCCGACCTCGAGAGCGGCACCAAGCTGTGGCACCTGGTCAAGAACCACGACCACTCGGACCAGAGGGAAGGGGACCGAGGGAGCAAGATGGTCTCTGAGATCTACCTGACCCGACTGCTGGCCACCAAGGTACCAAGAAAACACACACACACACACACACACAAACACACACTAAAAACGTCTACTTTTCAAGAACAAAAGAAAACGCTCCAGCACATCCCTCTTGCGAAGTCCACTTTCAACAGCCCACTCTACCCGTGACCTTTGGATGGTTGTGGTCTCAATGCTCATTAACATTTTTCATAACCTTTTGGACAAAGACTCACATATGCTCAGGAATTAGTGATTGTGTCTTAATTAGGAGGTTGACCTTTGTCTATTGAGCTGTTTGCTCGTTGTTACTGGGCCCTCTGTTGGTGGCCTCGGGGCTTTCAGGCTCAGGCCTTTAGCCTGTGATCATTAGTCACCTAATTCCTCCTTGTTCCGATTACGATCTGAAAAGGTTACTTGGAGTCCGGCTGTTTTCGTGTTGATGTCCCGGATGTAGATGCCTCAGTACGTTCTACCTCGGTTAGTTAGTTTCTCATGTTGATGGTCCAATGCACCAAGTTGCTCCTGTATCTCACGTTAATATTCTACCTAAATTATTAAGATTGAGATTAAATTACCAAACTTAATCCTTAATCCCAATTGTTCAGCTCAACCTGATACTTTCACTGCCCCGGATTTTTCACTCATTGGTTCTAGATCGTTAGAGCTACAGGTAGCAGAGTGTAAGGTTAGCAGAGTCAATGCAGCCTCGGCTGGGAAATGATAAAGATGCAAGCCAGCGGAAGACAACAGAGGAAAACTTGGAGTTTATTCTTATTTATTACTTCCCCGACGGCTCTGTGTGTTTAGGAGGATGATTTGTGTTGGGTGTAGAACTGAAATGAACTTCTGGCTGGTTTCAATGACGATTTGTGAAAGGTGGCCTGGATGCTTAAAGATGAAAGATGATGCGCTGAACCCTTGTGGGACACATCAAATAGTTGACTTTAAAGGACATTGGGAGAATTCAGAAGTGAAAACAGCCTTAGGCTGAACTCACAATGGGGCCCATAAAAAATATTGTAAACAGCACTCTTCATCATCACAAAGGTAAAAATGTTTTAGTACTCCACCTGTCGCCGACAGCCGTCGCCGAAAGTAGAGGCTGATTAGTGGAGCAATAATTCAACCGCGGTCTATAGCTTCATATTCCTGCTGGTAGTGTAAATATAAAACCTTGATACAGTAGTAGGCTCACATATTTGCATTGACAATGTTGCTACACTGAATGTGGGCCAGTTAGTTGTCTGGGGTGTAAAGCACTTTATAGAAAACAGAATACACAAGAGACAATGAATCAATAAAGCTTCTGTAAACGTTTGACTAAGCCAGTGCTGGTTCTCCGTCTCAGGGAACACTCCAGAAGTTTGTGGATGACCTGTTCGAGACCATCTTCAGCACCGCGCACCGAGGAAGCGCCCTGCCTCTCGCCATCAAGTACATGTTTGACTTCTTGGACGAGCAGGCGGACAAACACTCCATATCAGACTCTGACGTACGACACACCTGGAAGAGCAACTGGTGGGTTTGTGTTCGTTTAGTGTTTGTTTTCATCACTAGCTGCTGCAGTCATTCTTGTGGTCTTTCCACCCTGACAGTCCTTCTAACTGTGCGACCTCTTCCGCTCTCTGCTTGCACCTCGTTCTTCCTCCCGATCGTTCCAGTCTTCCTCTGCGCTTTTGGGTGAACGTGATCAAGAACCCGCAGTTTGTCTTCGACATCCATAAGAACAGCATCACGGACGCCTGCTTGTCCGTGGTGGCTCAGACCTTCATGGATTCCTGTTCAACATCAGAGCATAAGCTAGGCAAAGACTCTCCTTCCAACAAGCTGCTCTACGCTAAGGACATCCCCAACTATAAGAACTGGGTGGAAAGGTACGCTGACCAAACTTGTTTGAATTTAAAGCAGTTTAAATTTAGCCAATTTTGTCAATATCTTTTCTTTGGTTTCTCCAGGTACTACTCTGACATTTCCAGGATGTCAGCCATCAGTGACCAGGACATGAGCGCCTACCTGGCGGAGCAGTCGCGCCTGCACGCAAACCAGTTCAACAGCATGTCGGCCCTCAACGAGATTTACTCCTACATTGTCAAGTACAAGGACGAGGTGAGATGTCGGCCATTTCTAAGGTCACCAGAAGAGATGCTTGCATTGTTGGCAGTTCCTTCTCACCTATATTGAGCTGGTGATTTTGAGCTATGAAGACGTGTTGGTGCGTCTAGAGTTTTCTGAAGGACCTCTGAGGCTTATTATGAAAACACTCATTTCCGTCATGGTGAACGGGCAGGTGGCCTGTCGCTGTCCTCTCGCAGCCGACGCCTTAATGCCTGGAAAGCAGAAGCAGCACTGACCGTCTCCTCTTCCTCTTCCTCCGTCCGTCCCCAGATATTGTCGGCTTTGGAGCGGGACGAGCAGGCGAGGAGACAGAGACTGAGGAGCAAGCTGGAGCAGGTCATCGACACAATGGCCCTGAGCAGCTGAGGACCAGTGCGGCACCTCCATCTCCTCCTCCTCCTCCTCCTCCTCCTCCTCTTCACTCCTCCTCCATCCGTGTCTCTCCGGCGCTCCTCACACTCGGACAACAAAACTCCAAACCCCAACGATACGACGGACAAACTGCACAAGGACCATGGCGGTTTACTGCAAGCGGCAGAGGGGGCGGGAGGGGGGGCGGGGGGAGGGTCCGGCAGAGATGAGCCGGCCCGTTTGCGCTTACATGTCTGTGTGTGTGTGTGTGTGTGTGTGTGTGTGTGTGGGTTTGTCTGCAGGCCCATACAGTGTGTGAGAGACTGGGACACCAGACATGTTCACACATGGAGAATAAGTAGACTGACAGCATTTGGTTATTGTGGATGTAGGTGTTTGTTGTTTGCTTGATTTTGATTTCAAGAGTTTTGTCGTGATTGAAGAAACGGTCAGGAAAAAAAAACAATGGAAGCCCTGAAAGAAACTCCACGCGTGGTGTCGTTAACAGAATGGACCAATCTGTTAAGCGCCATTGGAGAACGGCTCTTTAGGTCATGTGACTCTAACGGGTGTCAGTTTTAAAGGATGTTAGTTTTTTCTTTTCTTTTTTTTGTATAGATGTAATCAACTGCCCACTCTCTGATCTCTCGCCACTTGTATTACTGCTGAATTTGCACAACTTACAGAAACGTTACAAAGGAAGATGATTTAGATATTATATGGAAATACAGCAAAACAAGTTTTCAAAGAAAGATTAGACAGATTGTTTTTCCATTTCAAACCAACAAACGAAAAGTACACACAAAAGAAAAAACAACAACGTAGACAAAAAAGAACAACGAAAAAAGAAACAAAAAAGTCGTACCGTGCCATGTTTTCTTTGAATGTTGTTAAAGTGCAAAGACATTATGTTAGATGGACTGTGCTCGCGTATCATTTTAAATATGAACATGCCTACTGACTGAAAGGAACTGCTCCAGTATGGACCCATCATGAGATCCTTGTTGGGAACGACGGGAAGCGAGGGTCCTCCTCCTCTTCCTCCTCCTCCTCCTCCTCCTCCTCGTGTCAGCACAGTTCATGGCGTTATGGTGAAAACATGAAGTTGCTGTTGTTTAGAATTCAATCAGTGCAATCTTTTGGTTTCAGACAACCAAATATATAGTCCCAGGATTGTGGCTTTCTTGTGGCGCCGTGGTCGATCACGTCGTAGGAACTGAACATTGAAGTAGATACATTGCACTACCTGAAATAGCTCCGCTGACACGCGGCCACCGCATCCAACACTGAGAATCACGCACGGGCCGCGCTTGTGTTGGACCTCGGGAGGCGAGTTAGTTTTTCTGAAATAGTGGTTTGGGAGAAAAGCCAAAGTAAGTGTTGGTGCTCTCTGACGCTGTTTACGTCCGTAGAGGGGCGACGGTGAGGTAGACTAGAGCTCAGCTGGGCCCCTTTGTGGTGAAGCAAAGTGAGAAAAGGTGGTTTCAGCCTAAAGGCACTTTTTGTCTTCTTTTTTTCCCCGTGTAAACACGCCGATAGAGGGACAAGGGGAAGATATGTCTCTAAACCTGTAACCTGTCTCCTTGACACAGGGGTTTTAGTGTTCTATCCATGAGGGGGGATGTAGAAAGATAAATAGGTGAGACGCCTCTGTTCATTAGCTACACGAGGCTGAGCAATCCTCCCCTTAGCCTGCAGCTCTCGTTCAGAACTAGCCTACTGCCGTGTGTGGCTTAAGCTTTTTTTCTTATTACTTCTCTGAAGAGGTTTTATTTGTTTCTTTTCTTTTTTTTAAGTCAGGGCTTTTTGACTTTGTGCTGAGAAATAATGTTTTCTGATCATTTTTTTTCTGCTTGCCGAAAAAACCAAACTGTGGTCTGTAAAATGTTTTTGTCTGTGTTTTCATTTGTAAATTGTATACTTTTTCATGACGAACAAAAGCTGTTTGCCATTTTTTTTTGTAATCAGGTTGTTGGTTCTTTTTGTCTTTTTATTTTGTAACATGTAAATTGTACATTTTTACGGTACACAGAAGACAAAATTCTCTTCAGTTTGCCTGAAGCTGAAGTACTTGACCGAAGTTGAGGATTATTTTCTTGATCTCAAGGATCAAAATGAAATTATTGCATCAGATGAGCATCCGTGTGTTTGTGATGGAAATGTGACTTGCTGCTTTAACTGTCGTATCAAACCTTTTTTTATCAAACATTAGGGCTGTTGTTTTATGCTGATCGTGAATGCTGTCTCTCTCCATTTATGCCGGGTTCCTTAAAAAAAACTAAACGATCTACTCGGATGCAGGAATAGTGACTTAATCTCCCAAATTAATGTGGACCCACCATATGGTTTACATGCCTGAGATGTGACATTACTTTCCACAGCTGCAGAATCAGCCCAGTCAACTTCTGGGATATCTGTAGGGACTCGATAGCTTCCCTCTGTACCTGCCAAAACAAATCACCAGGGACCACGATAAATGCTGTCCGTTAGAATCAACCGCATTAAAGGAAGGCTTCAAAACCACCACCAAAACATGCACATCACTGCAGCATGTTTTTCTCTTTTTCTCTCTCTCCAGTGTACAGCTGAGCTTTTGCTGCACTTGTACATTTTGGTGCTGCTACTGTAGATCACGCGGAAAGGAAGCAGATGATTGTTGAGGCCGGAGCTCAGCAGTGCTGTTAGCAGCAGGTCTGTGAAGGATCAGTTTGAGCCCTGCTTCGCTCCCTGCAAAGCACACAGACCAAAACCAGATGGTGATCTGGCAGGCCACTGTTAGAAGATACTTAAACATTCTCAATTCATTCTCAGGTTCATGCTCCATGTGTGTTGTATTGTGGTTGTTATCTGGTTTGAGTGCTGAGGGAGTCGGCTGGTCTGTCGCTTGCATGGCTACTTTCCTTTTGTATTGACCTACTGATGCAGGTCTGGATGCATATTTAGAGAAACCTCCCAGTCAACACTGTTTAGTGGGATAATTGACATGTAATAATTGTTGTGGAGGTGGTTTACAGCCTACAGTCTGTTCTTAAAGAGTGTTTGGTGTCATCGGCAGGACGCAAGCATCAGCTGACGAAAACCACAACATGTTGATTGAAAGAGTTTCTGGGTTTAATGCTGTCAAATCAGGACACATGAACATGAAGTACTGCACTGGCTTCAGTATCTCGTGTATCAATTCTCAGCTCTTTATTCATGAATTCCCCAAAAAATCATCTTGTTGAATCAAATGCAACTCCTGGCACCATCCTGTTTTTATTTATTTTTTGATTTTTTTGTTCTGTTCTTCAATTTCCCAAAAGTTGTTGGATGAATTTCAGACAGATGGCAAAGGAATTTTAGTACTACAATAACTACAGTTCCACAGTTACAGACTTAAAGCGACTGTCACAAGTTTGCAGGTTAACATTCATTATGTAAATATTCTGTTATTTCCTATTTTGCAGATTTACTACTTGTAAATAAACACGCATCAAGGAGAGATTAAACATTTTTTGCTAAATAAAATGTGGCTTGAGATTTCTATTTAATGACTTGTGCAGTTTTTTATATATGGATGGAGGAAGGAGTGTTTATGGCCAATGGTTGATGTGTTCCCATTACAGTATTTAATGTACACGCCTTCTTTATATGGCCAATATAAATACTATAAATACGGCTACTACGAATCCTAATATGTTTTACATTTTACACTCTGTTCTGCTCATTTTCATGGCGTTTCCAATCACCTGTAGAAACTTTAAGAGGTGCTTCAATGACCACGCAAAGTTGAAGTGGTTTCCATTTATACCCGTTTATGACTGATCACATCTGACTAAAAACAAAAAGACACGATCACTAGAAAGTTGCCCGGTGAAAATGGATTTGTGGTAAAAAAAAAAAAAAAAAGTGATCTAGCCGATGTCAAATTTTGCCAGCAGAGAACTTTGTAGCGCTAATCCCACATTTCTATTCACTTAGCACTGAACCGTTTTAACAAACCAATAACCTCATAGTATCTGCCCCAGCATTGAAATGTGTCTTTCAATTCTCACAGCCGGCTCCTAATGGCCCGTCAGTCAGTACCAAAGAATCAAGGTTCAAAACGCTCAGTCAAGAGAAACCTTCTGCATGTGCCTGCAGCTTGATCGCCTCCCTCCTCCCCCTGCCCGCCTTTCATAACATGACCAGCATCATTAATCATTCTTAAGGGAATGTACTTGAGGTTTGTTCTCTGGAGGTGTTAATACTTGGACGTTTACCCCCGAAGCATACATCATGCTCGCCCTGCCCTGAGTTTACATCGGCACTTAGACTGCAGGGGGCCTCCGAGTGCGTGATGCGGAGCGTCAGCCGGCTCCCATCGGCCTGGCCTGTGATTCTCATGGCAGTTATTGTTGTTGAACAGGAAGACGAGCAACAACCGAGAGAGAGCGACCCAGAAGGAAGCACGTTGGAGCGATCCAAAACCACCTTTTTTTAATAGCCTGCCTTAAACCCCTCTCCCCCAACCCGAGCGGATTCAATGAGCCCAGAAAGACAGAAAATGTTATCGTTCGCACCATGTGTAACCAGCCGGCCTAATTCAATTAAAAATCCATCCAAGGAGGAACGCTGAAATTGCGTAATGGCGGTGGGGGCCACTGAATCTCGTAATGATCCTGTCAAGAGGCAAATGATCTCGCAGCGCGAACATTATGATGCATTTCTTGCAACGTGCAAGATGCTGGTTTCTTCGTCCGCCCTCCCTCCCTCCCTCCTCCACCTCTCCGTGCGTGCACAGTTCTGTTCCCCCCGTTAGTAGAGCCATGATCCTGTATATGCCCCCCCCTTCCCCTCTGCTTTCCTCTCTAATCTCGTTTAGTTACAATTCAAATGGGCTCCGTGTTTTCATCTCTCACTGAACGCAGTGAAATTGGACTTGTATTTTAGCTGAGAAGTCTATTGGTGTCTGTCAGTGTGCGTTGCATCAAGCGCACGGCAGAACCGCAGCACCACAAGTGGCAGTCGCATCCTTAGGAAATCCCGTGAGCAGTTTAGTTCATCCTGGCGAGGCAAAGGTGACAGCCCTGAAGGGTTGGGGGTGGAGGAGGACTGGGTGTCATGTACAGGTGGTGCCAGCGTCAGCCCACCGTAGGCATTCACATTTCATCCATGCGAAGCAAACCAAGGCAAGCGCAAGTCTGCCAGGTGGTGAACGTCCCCAAAGACGTAGTTACGAGATGAATGAGGTTCTAGCATCTTTAATTAAGTCGTCGTAAGAATTTGATTTCTTGCCTGGTTACCACTTCTGGTCGGAAAATGAACAACCGAAAGGCAGATAATTCCATCGCACTTATTTAAGCTGATCGTTTCAGTTGGTTGGTTGAAACAAAACGATAACTACACAGTTATTATAGCATATTCTGTTTATGTGTCACACAGTTCAGAGGGCTGAGAACCTTCAACACGTATTATGAAAAGCAGAAACCAGTATCAGCGTCACCAGTCAGGATCCATACTGCCTCACTTATTATCTGCATTCATTCTTTCGCCGCTCAGAAAAACACGTTCAAGGCAACTTCTCCAACCCAGTGAGGGAATTTAGCGGTTGGCCTTTACCGCATTTTTTTTTCCTCTCTATTGTAAATGGCTTGTTAATTTCTCCACTGGTAGAAACCATTAGAGACGGCGTCTCCCTGTCAGGACCAGAGAAAATCCATTCCCTGCTCCACTGACCTGAAGCTTCCTGATGTCTGATTAACACACATGGAATGACAATCTACACGGAGCATTGCTGCACTTTCGGAGAGGTTTTCTAAGGTTGACGGTTTCTGAGGTTTATGGAGTGCTTTCTTATTTGATAGATTTCCCAGATTCTGCCCTCCACTCAAAGTGCTTCAAATGGGTGATTCGCCGATTGACTTCCTTGCGCCGCCTTTCTTCACCTCCTGAGCTTCCCTTTCTCCCCAGATGACTACACACAAACACGAATGGCTCCCTGAGGAGGCCCCCTGCTGTGAATGGGAACAGTTGGTTCGTCGGATTCGCCTGTCTTCCCCGCCAGGCGGTGGGTCACGTCCCCCCGGCGACCCGGAGGAGTCTGTCCGATTAGCATCCCACCGCTCACACCTCCACTCAAGGATGGATGGATCCGCCGAGTCTGTCTGTGTGGGCGTCTTTGTGCTTGTGTGTGTGTGTGCAGAAATGTTTTCACGTGCATGCATTTTATTATCGGCCCGGTCGGTGTGCATGGATGGTTTACGTGCCGTCTGGAGGTCATAAAAGGTCAAGTTCAGACTTCCCACACAGGACACCGTCAGTCAATTTAATCAAGCTTCAACCAGCTGACGGTTGCGCCTGCAGTCCACAGTGGCTCCTTATTTTGTCTTTCTCCCTCATGCGCACACATGAAAAACACACCCCACAAACTCACAATGCCGCCCCCCCCTTTTGATCTTCAAATGTGCATTTCTTTCCCGTGTCTTGCAGCTTCAGTGAACTGAACTTGAAAGCCGCTTCCTTTCCTTTCAGAATGAATCTCTTTGGGTCCATTGTGGCATTAAGCTTTGAGGGGGCACAACAAAGAAGTCAAATAGATATGTACACATTTTTCAGTTGGTTATTTTGCTTCAATTATTTGAATGGCTGTTGAAAGAGCAGTTCCTGAGACAATAAGCAGAATTATTCCCTCCGCTATTTCGTTGCTGGGTAATTAACTACGATGTGCAGCAGTCAAAAAAGATAAAATTGCATTGCATGTTCTTTAAAGATAAAAAAACCGAACAGATGAAATACAAACGTGTGTTTACATTTTGCTTGTTTTGTGTATGTGATTCAATTTAAAACATCACTCAAATACATTTTCTGATAAATTGTGAATGCTGATTAGACGTATCAGCAGTGGACAGACGCTTCCTAAACCCTTAAGCGATTTGGCTTTGCTCTGCCCTTTGACCTTTCACGTTCAGCTCGTCTGTCGCCTTTTCATGTGTGATCAACAGAGTCGTTCTGAACGTGCAACTGTACGCCTCCACACAACCTCCATCCTTCCGAGCATTCGCTTTGATGTCAGAGGGACTCGTGGATTAATGAATCACTTCGTGGGAGCGTCTTAAACACAGCAGCTTGTGATCAAGTGCATTGTGGGATTGAGATAAGGCATGGACATTGCAAGGCAATGGAACTGACACACACCCTTAATTAGCTCAATTAATTTACCATGGGGATAAGGTCATGGTGAAGATGCTTGTGTGTGTGTGTGTGTGTGTGTGTGCGCGCACCTGGAGATTGAGGTTTACCTGCTGGTACAGTTATTCACCAGGTTGAGACAGGGTTAATTAATATATGTGGGTGAGTATAGTGCCGCTCAGGCAATCCTGCTGCTACAATATGTGTCGTGGCTCACAGCTTGGTGTCTGATGTAATAATATTAACACCGAACACAAAAATGTACAAAAAATAGCTACACACCAACTCCAGATTTCAGTTGTATAGTCAAACGTTTTCTTCATAAACGTATAACGTCTCTACAAACAAATCTTAAAGGGACAATTATGTTCTCTCCCTAATGGACGGACGTGAGAGCGATGTCCTACTCCGAGCAAAGAAGGCATCCATAATAATAACCACACTGAATTTGACCGCGTGTAAAACCCATTTCACTGTTGAGTTCAATACATACATCTTTTTTAGCTGTGGCTTGTCGCTACCTCACTTCCCCTCTTCGTCTGCTAAGTTCAGAAGCTTTCAAAAAGCCGCCAGCGACGACCTTCTCTGTTTCCCTTTGAATAAATGGCATTTGCATTGCAGGGGGAAGAAGTGATGGAAGACGAGAGGGGAGGTTAGAGTTGGACGATGTGGAAGCAATTGCCAGCGAACAGATGGAGGGAAAGGAGCCCTCAATGTCGCGTAGTTATGGTAACTTGTCACACAGGAGTCATCTCAGGGTTTTTGGGAGAGCACGTTTCACCTTGCACTTTGAGCAAAGACATGTAGAAACAAAAAGAAACACACATTATTAGGACACAGTGTTTAGATAATCCGCTGCACACCCTTATGCAGGCAGTGCATCATGTGATATCCCTATTAGTCCACGTTGAGTGAGAACCACAGAATCAAGCCCGGTTCGAGCACAAGAGGAAAGGAGGCAGCAGGTGTGTTTCTGATAATAACCAGGTGGACGTGTCTCGCCGCCTTTCGCGTCCATCGCTCCACTGAGTCCTTTGGGGTGAATAACTGGAAGGAAGAGGAAGGAGGGGGATGGAGGCCGGCGTCCAGGAGGGCCGTCATCCCATAAGCCTCAATCTCCGATGCCCCTTCCTTTGTTCCCTCCACCTGAGCCAGGATCCTCCTCCAGATCAATGGCTGCACTGTTGGAGAACAGAGATGAGCACCAACCTGCAGCGCGATGCCACAGCGAGCCATGCTCTTCATCAGAAGTCGTGATGATTCTTTCGTCTGGAACGATGTCCTAAATGTCACAGCTAATTACATGTATCCTGCATATCTGGGCTCCTCAGGGACATGTTATGCTCCCAAGCACGGATGCTTTGATGTGTCACAGCAGGAAAACACAGGTGTAGCTAATGGCATTAATGATGGCTCCGTCAGGTTTAAATGTGTCAGTAAGCTCTGCCAGAGAGACGGCACACAAGCGCACCTCACAATGGAATTTGGTCATCCATCGTGTTCCTACTTCTGCCTGTGTTTGACAAGTCAACATATCCCCTGTAAAATAGGATTATTACCTCAATCCAAAACATCTAGAAATAAAAACAAACAGTCTTTGGCAGCGAGGTAGACCTGAAAGACTGCCCAGAAATAATAAAACATACATGGTTTTGGAACAGTTTTATTTAATGCTGTGATGGACCAACGTGTCGAAATTGTCTGTTATGATGAAACTTGACACCTAAAATGAACTTTGTCACGGCCCATTTAGCTGCACGATCGCGTCCGGGTCACTGCCTCCACACCCAAACACAAAAGCACCGGAAACTCGTGTACTTCCGTGACTGAGCACATTACAACGTTTCCACACGGACACGATTCATGTCAATCAACTGTGGTTTTGCTCGATTCCTGTTCTTTTTACCTTCTATTGCAAAAAGCATCTTTTAACAACACAGAAACAAACAACTGGAATCAAGACATCATGAAAACTGAATGTGTAAAATTGGGTGAGTAGTTCAGATGCAGAAAGGTTTGTCATTGCTTTTAGTTTGGTTGCTTTTGAACTCGTTCCTTTACTGTCTTCCATAAACATGAGTTTTGTTACTTTGGTACTGTGAAGTAAACAATCGCAGCCATCTGACTTGCAGGCTGTTCACTGGGTTTCAAAAGGATACAATAAGGCATTTAATTGACTTTGATAAAGGAAATATGGAGCTACAGTTTGTACACCTTCCAGAAAAAGCCCGGCACAAGAAAGCCAGAAACAGGATTAATCACACTCATTAAACGCCCACTGGTGTAATTGTACATTCCTGTCGTCGGCCATATATCGAAGAACATTTTGTCCATTTTTATAGTTGCCTGACATGAAAAGGGTAATTTCCTGTGAACTGGTCAGACTGTGTGCAGGACTGACGGAGGGCTGAACACACACTTAAACTCTTCCTGAGATGAAGCAGTGTTCCTCCTGCCATGATGGCTCTGTGCTTATACGAGGCCTAACCTGAGGCCATGGCTTAGTATGCAAGTACTCCATATAACAATCGCCTGTTTGAATGGCAACTGTTCTGGAAACATTGCCAGATTTTCCCCACTATAGTATCTCAGTATCTAAAGAGAGTGTTATGTCCCTGAAGAAGAAAAATGGGGCACAGAGTTGCAGAATCATGTTTGACGCCTGACTTGAGAATTTGTAGCGGGCAGTCAGTCATGTTACAAACTTCAAACTGAAGGAACAAGGGTGGTGCAAAAAGGACGTTGTCAAATGTAGGGTAGTTAAATTAAAAACTTGAATAGGACTGTAACTTGTGTCTGTCGGTTACATTCTTAACTTACACTCTCCATTTGCACAACATGTCATGACCAGATTTCGAGTCACTGCACCAGAAAAGTTAGTGGAAATATTAGTCCCAAAGATGTAAAGTAAAGTTGAAGACGCACAAGCAAAGATGAGTGTAAAAGTTTCAAGAGAATGCTGTTTTTTTGTTTTTTTTTCCCCAGTTCCATGTTTTTCATTTTCCAAGGGGGGACCTTAGTGTTTTGCTGGTGTCACACTCTTTGACAACTCTGTGCTATCCGCCTTGATTGTTTTCCTGCTTGGAAGATGTGATGTTGCTTCCTCCCTATCCAGCCCCCCACGCAATCTCTTTCTAGAAAGTTTGTTATGTACATGCCTTTGTTCAGTTGGAAAAAACGGAGGAAAAAAAAACACTTGTCAGAATGATTTTGATAAAAAAAACTTTTTTGCCGTTTCCTCCTGCGGAAGAGAGAACAAGTTTGTAACTGAAGAGTAAAGAAAGCTTGAATATAACGCCTGGGTGATGGATGGCGAGGCACAGGCAATTACAGACAACATGCCAAGCACTGTGCATATAGCAGATACCACACACACACACACACACACTCTCAACAATATATGCACATACATGGAAGACACTGGAATGGGAGATAATCTTGAGTTTATTTATTTCCGGAAAAGGCAAAGAATTGCAGCTAAAATCCATTAAAAGCTCCCTGCTCTGCATACTGATAGACATACTACACACACACACACACACACACATCGGCTGCATCCCACTCGCTCCCACGTGCAAACACAGAGGAGGCACAAGTCCGGTGCACTTGTAGTAACAGGACACAAAGCACAGCTTCCTTATCACCCTCGGGTTCAATTACACACACTTACGCTCGCACACACAAACGAGGGCGAGGTGGCAGCCACACTATTGGTTTTCTGAGGTGTTCCTGAACTGCAGAAGGGAGGAGCTGTAATGCAAAGAGACAGATTCAGGTCACTCACTCATTGCTGGGATGAATATAGAAGGAGAAGGAGAGAAGAAGCTGCGTGTTGGAGGGGAAGGAGAGTGTGTGGGATGAGGCGGAGGACCACGAGTGAGAGGAGCCACGGGGGAGGCAAAAGGCAGGAACGTCCTGCAGGAAGATGAAATGAACATTCTAAGCTTCAAGGAGGACGACGGAGAATCCAGAAACAGACGACGGAGGAAGGGGATGATGGATGAACGAGCAAATGACAAAAATGAAATGTCAATAAAGTGAATGGATGGGGAGACGAGGGGGAAACAAAGGATGAGCATGAGGGTGCTTTGCATGCAAAGAGGAAGATTGTGAAATTAAAAGAAGAGGAGGAGGAGGGCTGAGAAAATAGAAGGATGCTAATGAGGAAGATGTTGGAGAGAGCGAGTGGCACCAGAGAAAGGAGTGATGCAGGAAGACAGTAATTGACGTGAAGGGAAAGTGACAAGCAAAAAGATGAGTATGTAGGGAGGAGAAAAAGAGAGGAAGAGAGAATTACTAATGAATGAGGAATGTGTGATGTGGTGAAAAAAGCTTTGGAAGGCGATGAAGACGAGAGGGAAAGAACAAGGCTGACGTTCAATACTCCCGACTCCCGCGTTTCTTGAATCATTGAACAAAATAGCCCGTGTAACGACACGAGGTTGTACTCTGCTAGTACATAATTCATTTTACTGTGGAGTGTCACATATAGGGGAGCAGCCACACCCATTTTTATATTATTGTGACTATATCTATCAACCTCTGGGATGTAAACAGCGTCTATCTCTACTTGAGTTTTGATCTGTGTTTCTCTTTTCTCTTCACATCGGCCTTTCAAAAGATTTCCAGAGTTTGTGCACAGAGAATGTTGCAGTTCCTTTCTTGTCTTTTTTCTTAAGGTCCGAGCGAGCAGAGGTGCTGTGCAGGTGGAACAATACAGGCCGAAGCCTCTCTCTCTCTCTCTCTCTCTCTCGGTTGCACTGCCACACCCTGACTTTTTAGTTTAGAGAGCTTTCATGAGGATACCGCAGGCGTGCCGCGCAGCAGGGTCTTTGTTCAGTGGGAGCGCAGAACAAGACAGGAAACTCCGGCACACCTTCCTATCCCAGCTAGGCCAGAGTGTGACTTGATGAGTCCCGCAGCTTCTGATCAGAGCGCGACCTCTGATATGCACGCCGATGGACTCCCGCCTGGTGGGTTTGTGTGAGGGACGAGTTCAGAGAACAGCTCGTATGGGCAAAAGGTCAATGTTCCTCACTGATGTTACAGTTGCAGGGATCTTTAAATTACAAGACGCTCTGCTCATTTTGATTTGATTTAATAATTAACCGACAACCGTGTCAATCAAGGGTTTGTCAGTTAGAATCTCTCACAGGGCTTATTCCTACACAAGAGCCATATTCACACAATTAACGTCAGCTCTCCTTCTTCTGACTATGCTGACCTTTCCGTTTTCATGGTTCGTCTCTTTCCTTTGGCCATTTGGCCTTTTGTCTATTTTTCAGCGGGGCCTGAAAGTTTTACCTTAAATGGGACACTGTGCAAAAATGCCATTCAGTGTGGACTTTCAGCTGATTATCTGCAGGCTCTGCTCCTGTCCCTCCCCAGGGTTCTCATTTATAAAACCGCGCGTATACGGATCCCCGCTAAATGTGTCAGTTACAATATCTACTGAGTGTGACCGCAGTATTTATATGCTCTACAGAAATGAGACTGATTGCTTCCAAAATTATCAGTCGTATCAATCGTTCTTTAAAAAGCCAGCTCTGACACTGTCCCCAAGTGTCTGTAGTTCCTCTGCTCCGCGCTCTGGAAAGCAGACAGCGCTGATGAAATATTGAGCTGGTTTGACTGTTTATGATGAAGAGGATCCATAAGTGCAATGACTTGCGTCTAATTCCAATTCTACTCTCAGTCACTAAAAAGGTTTTGGGCCATAACTCAATCATGCATATGCCAATTATGACATGATAAAAAGAGAAAGTTATGAAGTCAAAGGTCAACTCTTTGGTGACATCATCATGTTTAACAAAACATTAGTTATAGTCAGAAATCTCTTTTGCTCTTTTTCAACGTAGCATGTTCTCTTTGAAACAGTTTCTGTCTAAGTCTCATACATCTGCTTCCACAGCAAATTTCTGTGTTTTCCCGTTAAAAGTAGACACACACTCGTTTCACAGACACAGACTGCTACATGTCTTCCTTTGTGTGTGTTCCTGTCTGTTTGGATGAAGGTGTGACCTCTGGGGAGAATTGCAGGAAAGAGGAGTGAGGGATGGGGAGACAGATAGAGGGCTTGATGAATAGAGCCGTGTGGAAGAGAGTGTCTCAGCAAAAGAGAAGAGGAATGAGGTCATTATCGCCGTCCTCACCTGTGGCCTCAAGTCAACACACGCACGCACACAATCCACATTCTGTCAACAACTGCAACAACTCCTGCTCCCAACTTCTCCCCAATCCACCTTCCTTCCTTTTTTTTCCTAACACTTTTTTCTGTTTGTTGATTTCTTTGTCTTCCTCTTATTCTTATTCTTCCTCTCCTCCTACTGCTTACTTCTCCTTCTTCCCTGATATATTTCTATCTCAGTTACTCCCATTTTCCCCACAAGTGGAAACCAAACATCCCATTCATCACAGTGATTTCTCTGCTCCTCACTTCCTTATTTCAAGCCCAATTCTCCTCTCTGCCCTGATGCTGTTCATTTTCCCCATGTCCCCCGCTTAAAGCACAGCAGGTTGTAATCACATCCACTGGACCACGATCACCCCTTGCCTCCTCTTCCTCTTCTTCTTCCCCCTCTTTGTCTTCCACCCCTCTGCCCCCCTCACCTTTACACTTCCCCATCCCTCCCTCACTTTCCTTATGGCGGGACACGCCTCTTGAGGCAGCAGAGCAGAGAAATTGCCTGTTATCGAGGGTCGATTTTTCATGCGCTTGTAAATTGCTTTGTATTGACACTCTGTCAGAGCAGGGTCGTCACAGCGGCCTGGGCCGCACGCCACCCTGCGGTCTGATCTCGGGGTGCTTCCACCGGGATTAAGGGGGTCAGGAAGGGTGCTGCCCGTGGTGTGTGCGTGTGTGTGTGTGTTAAGGTGTTGGCCGTTTTCTTTGAGTGCATGGTGAGTGTTTTTGGAAGTGGGCACCAAGCATTCGTGATTTCTGTTGTACAAGCCTTTCATTTTGGGTCAGTGAAACAGCCTCGAGGTGGGAATCACAATACTAACTGTACCTGCTTTGTTCTAAGTACGTGAGCACCAATGTTTTGAACTTGATGCGGGCAGCCACTGGTAACCAGTGAAGAGAACGGAGGAGTGGAGTAGTATGGGGGAATTTCGAAAGGTTAAAGACCAGTCGAGCTGCTGCATTCTGGATGAGCTGCAGTGGTCGAATGGCGGCAGCAGGGAGACCTGCCAGGAGAGAGTTGCAATAGTCAAGATGTCGAGAGCCTGAATCAGTACCTGCGCCGCTTTCTGAGTGAGGAGGGGTTGTATTCCCTGATGTTGTGCAGCGTGCATCTACACGATCGTGTTGTCGCTGTAATGTTTGGAGTCAGGGAGAGTTGGCTGTAAGGTGTCACAACGAGGTTCTTGGCAGTCAAATTCGGCGTTAACACTGAATTGCCAAAGTTTACAGTCAGGTCCCGGGTAGAAGAATCTTTTCCCGGAAAGAGAAGTAGTTCAGTCTCGTCGGGGTTGATTTTCAGATGGTGAGCGGACATGCACTGAGAGATGTCAGTCAGACAGGCAGAGATCCGTGCCGCCACCTGAGTGTCCGAGTGAGGGAAGGAGAGAATTAGTTGAGTGTCATCGGCATACCTGTGGAAGGAGAAGCCATGCGAGCGAATGACAGAGCCAAGAGAGTTGATGTAGAGAGAGAGAGAGAGAGAGAGAAGGAGGGGACCTAGGACAGAACCCTGAGGAACTCCACTAGTAAGAGGACATGGTTCAGACACAGATCCTCTCCAAGTTACCCGGTAGGTTCGGCCACCAAGGTAGGACGAGAGAAGGGAGAGAGCAGAGCCTGTGACACCCAAGTCCCTGGAGGGAGGAGATAAGGATCTGGCAATTTACTTTGTCATTTGCAGCCGAAAGGTTCAGAAGGATGAGGACTGAGGAGAGAGAGAAGCAGCTCCAGCAGGGATGGAGTTGCAAGGCGACAGCAAGGAGAGCAGTCTCTGTGGAATTGCCCGCCTTGAAGCCTGACTGGTGGGGGTCAAGGAGGTTGTTACAGTGGAGATAGGAGGAGAGTTGGTCAAAGAGTGTTAATGTGTGCATCTCTCAGTTCCTCCCAGTCTTAAATTTTATAAACAATGTCTTTCATCGCTCACACCTCTTATGGACTCTCTATTCTTTCTTTCTCTAAAGGTTTTCACTTGGTTTCCACGATCTGCAACACTGACATTTAACACGTTGTCTGTTGTCTGTTATGACGGTTTTAATTGTGCCTGCTGGTAAGGGAACTAATGTATGCATTTTTACTGACTTGGCTGGTGTTTTGTGGAGTATTCTTGTTTATGAGCTAGCTCTTTGGTTGCTTTCCACAATAAGGCTCCATATAGAATACAAAAACTTCAAGCTATGAATAACATGCCATGCAAAGCAGCTCAGCATACTGGTAGAAGCTGAGCACAGCTTGTGGAGATGACATAAAGGAATATTCAACTGAATCCATCTTCATATATCAAATTATTCACTGCCTTGTAGCTGTGAAAAGTTTGCAGCTTGCTCCTTTGCAAAGAAAGTCAGCAGAGTGGCAACAACAAAACTATTCTACAAAACTATGAGCTTATGATGTTTAATATAGCTTCTCCTGCTGATCTGTATATTCAGCATGAGACAATCCTCTTCTCTCAGTATATCATTACATGCTACTTGAAGCTAGTAAGCAGCTTTGGTGCAATGAGTGGTTATAGTGTGACACAAAAGTATCAAAATAAACTTTTCTTGCAGAAAGTTAGTGCCTCTATGATGTCACCTTTTCACAGGTAAGTTTACCAGCCAATTCTGACCTCCTGCTGTATCAGTGTAAAAGTATTATTTAAAACAGAGTTATCCATTCAGATCCAAATGAACCAAAGACATCAGGGCCTGGATGAGTGGGTGGCAGCAGACATATATTCATGTTCTCTGCAGCCATTGGCTTCAATGTGGTGCCATCTCCCTGGCAGGCTGTACTGATGTCTGCGTTTGACACCCACTCTCTCAGTAGGGCGGCACAATCTAGACTGCACTGGCACGGATCTCATGCCAAGCTCACACAAAGAGGTAAAAGTGGAAAGAAGGTGCCCAGAAGAGATACAGAATTATGAAAAGAACTAAGGAAAAGGATGAAGGACTAGAGGACATATAGAGTCTGGACAGGAAAGAGAAAGAAACGCGTAGCGAGGAATCCAACAGAGGCATTGAAAAGGGAAATAAGAGTGAGTCCAGATGCAATTTGAAAACGGGAGAGGCGGAAAGGCACAGACTGATAAATTGGTAGAGAAAAAAAGAGGAATGCCTGAGAGACTTTATTTCAGCCTTCTGTATCCTCCGATGTCGAGCCAAGCCAGCCCTCTTGGCAGAAGTCTCCTCCTCCACCCCGTCCACTCCACCTGCTTCCCCTCCCTTTGTCTTCTCGCTATCCTCCTCCCGTGTCCTGCATGGCACACAGCTGCTCATCCACTTCCCATGCATTATGACGCATCTGCCACAAGTGGGTCCTGAAGGAAACATTCCATGTGCAACTTGTCTCAAACTGCATTAAAGCTGCACCGCTAAAGACACGCCTTGTTTTATCTCATCGATACGGGCTTTAGCTAATGTACTATATAAAGCATTAGTACGGGAAAAAGGGGCCCTAGGAGTGCTGCAGCCCCACCTTTCTTTGAAATAGAGACAAATGTGTTAATATGAAGGACTAGTGTAGTGCCTGTTCAAGGGCACTACACCACGCACAGTCACCTGTGCTAGAAGATTATTGGCACAAATGTCACGCTATACTGTTATAGCAAAAATTATAAACGAATACAGTGAGGTTATAATACAAAACTAGGGCTGCTTGCAGCCTCCCATTGCATGGGGGGGGGCAGCGGTCAGCCAGACACGTGGTCAAAAAGTGAAACGAGAAAAAAACAAAATCTGGTGCCAGGCAGGAATCAAACCCAGATCTGGCTCCCTAACCACACACATTATATCTGAGCTATCATTCACAGCTGTAGATGCATGCACGTGAGCTGGCTGGTTGCGCTGGCTCGCGACTCGCGTTTCGCCGGCAGCTTGGACCGGCTCGTGGCTCGCTGGCTGCTTGGGGCCCACGTGGTGGCCAGGGGGCCCCAAGCAGCCTCTTAGTTCGCTTATGCCACGGGCCGGCCCTGGTTGCTGCTTGTAGTTTGTGCTTGATACCCACTCAAACAAACAACTTTATACGTTCAAGCACTGCCTTGAGCCCACAGCAATACACATGCCGTCATAAAGAGTCTCACACCCAAGTCATGGCTACTCACCATCAGTGAAATACATTTTTATCCACCAAAAAACTCCAGAAGGAGACTTTACAATCAGCCAAGGTAGCCTCAGATCTCCAAATTCGCCTCTGTAAAACACATGTGGCTGCTGCACAAGGTCAGAAACGGTGGTGAAACACCCCGGGAACAAGTGATGTCCAAATAGGCGTATGAGTCTCTGGCTTCGACATAGTTACGTTCTATTCATTCTCTTTATAAATAGTCCAGTAGTGAGAGGGAGGCTGCGTGTTCTCTACATCCTAAGTTGCATTTGTGCAGAATTTACTCTGGTTTTTGTGCTGCCTGCTGGCTTTCCACAGGTATCAAGACGGTGTCTCCGTGTGCACAGACCAGCAACAACCCTCTCTTGACTTGTGGAGACAATTTACTATCTGTCAGTAGTGGCTTTTCTAAACATGCTGTACTTGTATAATTTATGTTAATAGAGTTACACATTTTCCCCCACTAGATTGTACTGAGGTCTAACATCACAGCTGCAATGATGCTGTGTGATTGCATAGTCAGCCTTATCAGACACTAAAAACAGTTGTTCCAGAGTTTGAGAAAATCTTTCGTCGGCACTTGGAGCTACAGAAGAGCAGATTAGGCTCCTAGAGATTTCAAATGTACAAAAGTCACACGCTGTTTCTGCAATTCAAACACATTGTTGCACTAAGATGATAAACAGTTTGCTGCTCCGAGTTAGAAAAATTAGATTTTATTAACGTGTGGGAAAACGATAATGTCTCAAAAAATACTGGAATGTATAAAAGAGTATGCTTTGTAATTATGGCTGTTTGAGGTCAACCTCTACAGGCTGCTGCCAAAAAACGTATACCAGAATATTGTTAACATTTTATTCAATAGGCCTCAAACTCCACAGTGTGTGGGTGTGATAGAGCAGAAGAGAAAGGAGGTTGTTGAAAATGAGTAAGTGAGGTAATAATTGGATGTCAAAGGTCATGACTGATCCTTTTAATTGATACAAATCGAACCAGGCAAACTTCAAAATAGTTTTAATTCTGCGCCATTTCTATTTTTACAGGGATCTGCACATTCCATCATGGCTCCAGATGATTTTTATGGCCTAAAATGTAAATTATTTATTTATGATGATTTTTTCAGAAATATAATGCGTTATTGTAAAAATCAATAAAAAAAGAATGCGTTTGGCAAGACAAATCTACAGAAATTACCCTTTGGGAATATCCAATACAATTGCCATCCTTCTCACTAGCCCATCCCTTAAATATATAATGCTCATTATAATTTATCAGCATGAAATAGCTAAGACACGAGTGGAAAAATCCATAATTCATGGGGTGACCCGACAGGCCCTTTGATTGCTGGACTTTTTTTCATTGAATTCACTCTATAAATCATATTTACAGTTTATAATCATCATACATTTTTTCATCAGATAGTTCTTCTCCCGTATTTGTTACGATTACTGTATGTCTTTTTCACTTTGGAGAGGTTGCACCTTCCAAACTCTTTGTTGTAAAAAATACATCAGCCAGTAATTGCAAGTGTAACTGTTCTAATAAAGGACCAATTTGGAGTGAAGAGAAACTAAGATATTAAACGTATTTCTTTGGTGCATGTGAACCGACACTGGTATAGCTATTTAATAATGGTTAAAATTGGAAAATTACAAAATACAAACATAATACACCTCCTAATAGGTGAATTATTTAAGCTTTCTGCTAAATGACCAAAATAATCTTAAACGTGTCAGTGTATTTGGATATTTTTTTATTCTTTACTGCAATATTGTCATATAGCTGCACGTCACAAAAGACGCGTACCTTATTGAAGCATTGTTGTTGTCCTGTGAAGTTATGTTAGCAGATATGAGCAATTGAAAATGAAGCCAAATAAATTATTTTGTGCAAAATTAAATTAGGGGAGAGGCTTATAGAGAGGCTCCTTTGACAGCTGCAGAAATCCAATTAGCTTCTCTTTTTTTGTCAGAGCGTTGGATCTATTGATTTATAACGGGGTGTGAAGAAAATGTTGCCAAATGTAACAAAATGCTTGTGACCAACGGGAATGTTGCATATGAACTCCAAACTGATTTGGCTGGTTGTCCTCTACAATATCATCTCCATGTCAGATTAGCAGGCCAACGAACATTAAACACTCACACGCAAAGTCCCTGAGGCTTTATTTATTTATATGTTCATTGCTTATGGATGCGGAGAGAGGGGTGCGGAGGGAGTGGGAGAGGTGGCGGGGAACCATGTTCAAAAACAGGTTGGTGATGATCACAGAGTCTGGGGGGCTAGTTTAAATGAGTTATTCATGGACCCTTCTGGCCCCTCACCACCTCTGGGAATACACCAAACAGATGAAAGAGAGAAGGTTGCGGGTGAGGGAAGCTGTAGGGAGGAGGGATGCCAGAGGAGAAAAACAATGCGTTAGGAGAGTGGTGGAGGGATGGAGAGAAGAAGGGATAAGCATTGCATTAAAAAGGGGTGGAGGGAGCCAGTGCTCACACGGGTCTCCACTTCCTTTCCTTTGTATGATCCTGAGACACACTGAAGGCAGCCAGAGGTGTTGCAGGAGGACTGGGCTGGTCATTTCCATCCACAACTGCATTCAAGAAAAGAAGGAAATGGAGGGTTGGGGGGAGGAGGGGGGTTACAGTCTTTATTGAGGGTAATATAAAGTTCACAAAGAACTCTGAATTCCCTCCAGAATGTAACGCTTATGGGAAAAGGCAGCTTTAGAATTAAGGGGAAGGGAAACCACCATCCCCACATGCACAAATAAAGAATATGATTATTCCAAACGATATAACAGGACATTTAGCAGTGAAGACAGGGAACTAAATTGCAGTTTATGGAGCGCACATCTACTGTATATGCAGATGTTGTACAGCGATGAGCGCTGACAGTTAATGTGCCCTATTAACGTTGTCTTGCTAACGCCTCATTAAAACATGACCCCAAAGTAGTAATTATTTCATATCGTCTCTGCTAAGAACTGGAAGTATTTGAAATATTGATCAAAACTACTTGTGATTCTTTTTTTTTCCCTTTCCCCCGTCTCAGTGACAATGAAACAACCTCCTTCTCCAAAACACAGATGAGTTTTTTTAAGGCTGCGTCGGTTTCTCAACTCTCCACGGAAGTGTAGACCGTTTTTGCACTTTTTGTTCAAACGCAAATCATTTTCACAATATCTCGGGTTGTTTATCCAAGTCATCAAAAATCTCTGTCTTAATCACAGTTGTGTTCAAAGTTAAGACAAGGCTTTGGCAAATCCTTATCAACCCACCAGTGACACACTTCACAACAATTTACAAGGTGTCTTGTGTCGCTCAGGAAACAGAAAGTCACCGTCTTGATCGAATGGCACATATCCACAAAGATTTGTGGGTTTTTGTTTTTTACTGAAACATCAGACATCAGCGTCATTTGAAGCTTGTGGCAAAATTTAGATCACTTAACATCTTTTGTGAGCGGTAGAAAATGAAATGAGATGGAATGTCATTGACTGGTTTTGGCTTGAAACTTGCCCGAGCATCTGCATAATTTAGGATGATGTTGCCCCAGTTTTGAAAAACTATTTTTGACCCAGAGTTAAATCTGAATTCAAAGCTTGTGTCAGAACGCTCCTTCTTTCGGACAGGTTCTGAATCAACCTGTCCTTTGTTCTGCAGCATTTAATCTACTGATTTCTAAATAAATGTGAATTGTGCTGGTAAAGTTTTAAGAATATTTATTGTTGATTACTTGGTAAAAGCAACTATCTCTCTATGTCAGTGATTCTCAAATTCCCTCTAGTGGTGAGCAAAAGAATCACTGAAATAAATATATATTTTAAAAATAATTTAAAAATATTTTTTTTCTTACATTTAAGCGCAGTCTTACTGTTGAAACTGTGTAAAATGTTACAATGGCTGACAATATTAAATATACTTCTTTAGGAATAAAACCTCTGCCTTGTTTTTGATGAATACTTAGGCCTACTACGCTACTGTATAGTGTTGGTCATTATGGTGGTACTTGGTATTTTCTGAGGTGTTACTTTCTGAGGTGGTAAGTTTGAGAACCACTGCTCTATGTCAAACACAGTCAGTCTTACATGGACACACTTACAAAGCTATATTGCTCCCACAACACAATAACTGCAACAATATCATAACATTTCAAATATGAAACTAAGCATTTTTTTTGTAGCCGCTGAGCGAGGGGCGATATCACTCCCTCACCGCGCTCGTTCTCACCCCTCCATCACTGCGGCAACTTTGATGCAAATCCTTAACAGGGCAGAACTGCTGCACGGGTAAGCTGTGCATCGCCATGGCAATGCGAACTGAGAGAAATCCATTTTTCATAGACAGGCAATGTCGGTTGGGCTACTCGGAGTGCAATGCATGTGAGATCAAGAGAAAGGAGAGCCAAGGGGAAAAGCAAACACTCTCAAACAGCTCGTAGTCTGACAGAAAATACTCCAAGACAAGGCTTGAAAAGGTTGTGTTTCCACTGTTTTATGGCTGTCAGTTGACGTGTTTGGCTCTAACTGTGCTGCAGTAGATAAGAGGAGTTTGTGACTACTCACATGTACACAAATGGACACACACTGATGTAGACTTAAGCATTAAGACATGATAGTAGCATCAATCTTTGCAAGGGAGCAAATATATTTCTCCTAAGGATTCTGTATCTGCAGCCAGATGCAAGTAAGTACGTATAAACCGAAGGCAAGGAGTGACCGGTTATGTTATTAACATACACTTTATTAAGATCTCTAACAGTTTTGCTGTCAGATATGTGATTTATTGGCATGGCAGATAATCTAGTTGGAAAAGTACTTCATTTCTATTTATCTGACACAGCATTATGAGTAAACAAAGTTGTGAAAATTGCAAGATTGAAGCAGGTTTTCAGCTTTTTAGTCCCTCGTATGATTCAAGCTTAAAAATACTCGATCCTTCAATGCAACTAGTACTACTAATTCTAAGTAAACTGGCACTTGTGTTTAAAGAAATGTACATACATTTGTTACATTTAGTAAAGTAATAAAATTGTTTATTTATTTTATTTAAAACACTTTTAAATCCAAAGTTGATAATGTTGAGAAAAAAAAACTATTTATATTTATAAATGCTGTATTTGGATGCCATTTATGTAGTATTGATTCAAATATCAGTAGTTATTATCCATTCAAATGCTTATTTACCACTCTATAGAAAACACCGAATACACACACACATGCACACGCACCACTGTAACTGTTAACACCTGCTTATATACACCTTAGTTGTGCATGGGCACCTGTGCAATGACTGCAATCCATCATGGGCTGTGCCACCCTGGTATCACAGCACAGCTACAACACAGGCCTCCCAACACTGGGCGCGCTGCCAGGGCCAGAGGAGGCAGAGACGATCCCCCCCCCCCCCCCCTCTCCGCCCCCCCCTCATCCGCTGCTTAACACACAAACAGAAACGCACAGGCGGAAGCAAATGCACACACAAGCTCGATGCACGGTCATACACAGCATACACACGCGTGCATATGCAAGCAATCACACATAAACTCATCCCCGAGACATACAAGCTAACAATCACAGTGTGATTTTATTATTGTTGTTAGTTTGCCCGGTAACGATGCACGGTTTGTCATTTAGAAATCCATTGGTTTGCTAGACAGCATAATTTTTCGGACAATAAAAAGCTGAAAATTATTTTAATTTAAAGGTATGTCCTTTTCTTCCCATATTTTTGTTCATATAAATATTCTACTTGGTTTTATGATATTATTAAAAGAAGTCAGCTATTAGTAATGAAAATGTCTCTAATCCAGATTGCATGACTCGATGGACGGATCATAGTGGTTGTTAAACCACATTAAGGCAAACGGACATTTATTCTAAACTTCAGGGAAATGTATTCTAAATGCATGAGAGGCTTTCCATCTCTCATGCATTGTCATACATAAAAGCCTGCAACGTGAGTACTATCGGATGCTCAGAACAACTTCATAGTGTTTTCACACTAAAATCAAAAAGAGAGTAAAAATTGAATTGGTCTCTGTGCTCTCACTCTTTTCTAATTCGCACCCGTTTCCTTTTTGGTCCTCTTTCCCCTCAACACGGATGTGAACGCACATGCTTAGCTGAGAATAAACACACACACACACACTGATACATAACTAAACGCGTGTTGCCACCCACCAGCAAACTGGCACCAGCTCTTCTCATGGATACACACTTCTGTCACAATCATTTGTATGCAAAGTGGTTGGCTGCTATGGGTTGCTATGGCTGCTGTTACCAGGTTATGCGAAGAAGAAGAGGCAGCAAATCATTTACCTCTTATATGTGCCAATGTAAAAGTGTCGTGAAGGCAACGTATAGAGCTGCGGCAATAACACAAGACATAGTAGGCACACAACGGAAGGGGGGACAGCAGAGACGGACAGCAGCTGCATAGGAGTAAAAAGGATGCAGTTAGGGACACTTACGTGTTGTATATACTGTTAAAAGCCGAGATAGCAGAATTGTGCTGGCGCTTCTAGAAAAACAAGACACACAAACTCGGTACCGTGATTGGGAAGGAAAAACATTTGACAGTCAGCCAACACGGAGGGCTCGGCTCTGTAATTGCCTCCATGAGATTTTTTTAATATGCAAGTGTGTGTTTGAGGCAAAGTGAGTTCGTTGGGATGTTCCGTGTGCGTTTGTGTTCATGTCTGGAGCAGATAACACTGACAGCTTAAGGTCATGAAGATGGGAAGGGCACAACTGAAGACGGCGTATCTCTGATCTCAACACAACGTGTGACGCTGTGTATGAACGGCCGCCTAGCCGCACACGGAGGAGATAGATGGCAGAGTCAGCGCGCTGCGTGTGTGGGTGCGTTTATGAATGTGCTTGTTTAACGCTTGAAAGTGTTTGCGTTAAACCGTTAGTGTGCGTGAGAGGGAGAAAAGGCAATTTTTCCTCCAAGCTATTCTCAGCTTCTGGAAGATCTTTCAGTGTGTGCACGTACACGTTTGTGTGTGCATGCGTGTGCAAAGGTGTCAGGATGTGGTGCCGGCAATGCCTAATTGGATGCAGTCACAAGGTGACAGGTTCCCAAGGATGTCGTACGGTTTCCTTTCTTCTGTCTTCTGCATCTTCTATTAATACCTCAGTTTGCCCTGAGTTAACTCACCTTGCGTGATTGTGGAAATTGTGCTTCTTGAAATTCCCCATCAATATGATACTAGGACTGTTATACATGCTACAGTTACAGAGGACCAATCAGAAACCGTGGACTGGTGTGGATAATGGAAGGCAATCAAGATGGTGTCTCTGGACAGTCTCCTAATTGACCGTATCTCTCCGTGAACTATCCGTGCCTTGGCCCCCTCGGCTCCTCCGTCACTCCTTAATTGGGTGTTGTTCCGTTATTGCCGGTACTCCGGGGCGGCACCATCTGCCAGCTCCAACAGGTGAGTCCTGAAAGGCTCTTGTGTGTTTGTTTACATCTGTCTTAAGGTCTCTGTGTATTTATCTACATCAGTTGTCTCAGCCTGACTACGGCTGTTTTTTTTTTATGAATGTGCGCATGCTGTTGGAGTTCTATGTCTTCTTATTTTATCAGAGCATCAGAAGAAAAGGCAAGGGGGACTGCAGCGGGCGCAAGGGGAGGGGGGAGAAGAGGAAGAGACTACAGAAGGAGGAGAGGAACCTGTATCGTTCATCAGCAGTGCAACAGTGCATGAATCGCGCTGGCACTGGTGTTCTTTTAACTCTCCCTCTCATTTTACCTGATTATCTCCCTATCAATGTGCATCATTATGTTGGATGTGGCCTGTGTGATGAATAGCCTTTTTGATTAAGGATGCGTGGCTCCTTTTGTTTAACATATGCAGCGAGTTGTATGTGTGCTGCTGCATTCCAGCTTGTTACACTCACTGCACGACAATAACGCATCACAATGGTGTCATCTTTAACCTCATGGGCCAATTATTCATTCTTTGCTTATTTCCAGTCCCTCCCCTTAATAAGCTATTAACAAGCCAAGTACTTCAAATGTTGATTGTTTACTGGATCTTATACCTTGCTGCCAATAAATCGTTGGACAGACTTTTGGACCTTTCACTACGTATATCGACTGAATATGTTCATACATGGGGAGATGAGGTTGATCAGCCTTCAGTTACAAATTCATTTTGTACAGAAGTATTCATTATTGACTGTACTACACACTGAGGCTACAACAACGTGGAACACAAGTAAATGAACGGGCGCTGAATGAAAAGTGAAACATTTGCTGGAAAACCTTAAAATGATGATTTTGCAGAAAGAAATGTGCTCACTAGAAATATGTATCATTTAATAAGTCAAGTTTGTGGAGCATGTAGTCTCATGCAATTTAACTCGGTGAGGTTGTGTTGTCTGTTGCAGGTTTTGTGATCTACTTTGAAATGAGTCAAATTAAATCAGGGCAAACCTGCTTGTGGAAGGCTGACGTCACCATTGCTGACAGCTTACACCTTGACGTTTCACCAAATTACCAAAAAGCACAAGAAGCCCTCCAGGAATTATAACCCATAAATTAAGGTGTTCATTTTTGCTTTCCTCAATCAGGGCACAATAATGATTGATTGTGGAAAAGCTGGTTAATTTCCCCCCTCACGTATTCCCACTTGATGCAACAATGTCACTTACCTTAATTCAAGTTTTTTAAATCATTGAGTTGATACTAACCCAATATAAAAAGCTCCTGACCCTCTGGATGTCAGACAACCTTGATAACTGATGCAACACAAACCATTACAACCCATACACATCATTTTGATGAGCCTGGAATAAATGGGGGATAACAATCTATTTAGCGAAAAGCTTTTCGAAGCCTCTTTCTATCTGAGTTAGCTGGAACTGTAACGTGCATGCTGTGTTTCTGACACAGATGATGTGTTGGAGAGGGACTGCGCTCACTAGCTTGACTGTAATGGGTTCTAGTAGCTAATTGGCTCGTTGCAGGATGCCAGATATGGTTCGGGCTAAAGGCCCGTCACCGTAGCAGTGCGGCGACGAGAGGAGAGAGCTGCTGTAATGAGCTCTCAGTGGCGTGTTTACTGTTAACCAAAGTCATGGCTCTACTCGCGGTGCAGTGCTCGCGCGCGCACACACACACACACACACACACTCTCTTATATCCCAACAACCATGCACACACACACACACACATCTATATTCATAGCTCATGAGCGAAAATGCAGACACATACAGACATACAGGCCGGCATGCACAAAAAAAACCCCTGACTGATTAAATCCTCCGTGTTGCCAGTGATGGGGGTCTAATTAATGTGGCAATGCTGCAACTCTTCATCATATAATATTAGTTGTGGATTAAACGGAAGAAAAGAACGTTCAGCTTTTGGCCAATATTGATTATTAACAAGGGCAGACAGACTGCTTTAAATGGCACAGACTAAACTTTTTCTAACTATTTTTTTAAGATGAATTGCCAAAAGGTGTCAGGGATACCAGTGTCCCCACCAAGCAGGCAATCACAATTGAGTGTTTCAGTGCACACGCCCATCTAGCGGGTTGAGCAGGTATGAGTGTGCGTCTGTGTGTGTGTGTGTGTGTGTGTGTGTGTGTGTGTGTGTGTGTGTGGATGCCTCTGCCTTGAGTCGCTGGCAGCAGCAGCTAGAGGTTGTTTGCACAGCAGTGACTGGATTGCAGTCAGTGTCTGCGCGGTGGTCCCTATACGGTTCATTAAGAATACAGACTTGGCAGAGCAAACCCATTCAGGATGGATGAGCTTAACACGGACACAAACACACACACACACACACACACACACACACACACACACATACGCCGGCCATATCAAACTTTGACCGAAATTGATTTGTTTACAATGGGCAGACAGTTTGCATTTCCAGTTTATGTCACTGGCTAATTTCGGGATTATGACACCAACATACACCTTCATTTGTTTTTGTCAAAGTTCCAGTTTTCTTATTTTTCCATTAACAGTTTACACACATTTAAAAGTATATTTTCAGTTCCATGTAGTGTCTAAGCCTATCAACGTTGTACATGCACCCAGTGCATTAGACAGAGCATCAAACACATAAAGACTACTTCTTGTTTGCGAGAATTAACCTGAATTCTCTGCTGGTTGCCAGGTTACCGCCTTGCGATGACGAGCTTATGACTAAAGGAACTTCAGGGCCGCAGTACCTGTTTCCTCCTGTTTCTAGTATTAATGCTAAACTGGGGAAATCAGCAGCCAGAACATACTTCATATTTATTATTATCGTGTTCTATCTATCTTCTCATGAACCTTTTGTGAAAAAAAACCCATCTGTGCTTAAACCTAATTACTCGGAGTTAGTTGGTGGGCTGAATGTCAATTGGCGCAGCTGTGCAACTGGCAGATCCATCATAGCTTTGCTGGGAAAGAAAATGTATGCAAGATCATAGTGCAGACGAATGAGTGATGTAATCTTTACAACATGAGCAGAAGATTAAATGATTTTATCTATGATGGGAAAAGAAATGTGCCAGCATTAAACCTCTAATGGGGAAAACGATAATAAACAATAAATGTTACTTCTTCCAACCCAGTATTGAAAATCATCTTTCATATTTCTCATAGCATCGTGACGTCCTTCAGTAAGCTAACTGCTCTGGATGTTAAAAGAAAGGCCTCCTCTTACCCGTATGTTGTTGGTCTTTTGTTTCCTTCCTGCAGTACGATGACATGGTGACTTCCACAGGTTGCTACAGGGATTACAAAACCTTTTCCCTGTGACACACCTGTAAATATCACATCCATGTATTCATGTTACCCTCAACAACAACAAAAAACGACGTACGTGTTAATTTGGAGTTAATCCTGCGATCGGGATGTAGACCGGTGTGAAAAGGTCAAGGGCTGCGGTGGCATCTGAGAGCGTTCCCTCCTTGCTGTTCCGTTCAATAGCTTCCCCCTGCACGGCGCCAGTCCTATGCTCAGCCACTCCCCGGGGCTGTATGGATGCAAGGCCTCACTGTCTGCTGCACCAGTCCGCACCAGGTGATACACAGATTACTTTGTGTGTGACAGCATGTGAGGTGAAGGGGGCTGTGTGTGTGTGTGTGTGTGTGTGTGTGTGTGTGTGTGTGTGTCTCCTTTATACTGAGTGCTGCTTGTTGGCGTCTGTGTGCAGGCAATGTAGTAAACCCTCAGTGTGAATCTGCAAGTACACGTTAAGTTTTTCACTTTTTTTTTTTCAAACGCCTGCTTGAGATGATTCTCACATTGCTTGTGTGCGCGTGCGTGCGTGCATGTGAAAGGACCGTCCTTCTGTCAAAATAACAGTTTATGGTGTGGATATGCCGCCGTGTGTCTTCCTCTTAGCTCTGTGTGTTTCCTGCTCCCCAGCTGGCGGTGTAGGACCCGCTGTGCTTCCGGCCAGGTGCGCATGTGTGCATGTATTTATCTCTGTGAGTTTGCCTCTGTGGAAAAAAACAAACAGACAGACAGACAGACAGACAGGACTCTCCTATGGGCTCCATGCTGCCCCAGGGTGTCAGATTACACAGTCTCTATAAGGCTGTGAGCCTTATGCTCACCCGAATGGAATTTCATAGCTCCGTCTCCTTGTCTCCTTGGTCACATCTGCAGAGCGAGCCGTGCATGCCCCTCAGCGTCATATGGAATTAGATGCGTTTCCCCTCATATTTGTTACCCTGGTTTACGATGTTTCTTAAACGTTTGTCTGGAGGCCAACAGACGTCCACTTCAGTGAGCCTTTTGGGATTAATCGGTGTTCCCTGCAGGTATTGGAGCTGGGTGTGGCAGAACGGAGGCATCTGATGTGATAAGCGTGTGATTACCGCGCGTGCCGGTGGTCCCATCCCCATCATGGTTTGTCTCTACACTTCAGAATGGCATACACATTTTCCAACGGGTGCACTCACCTGCACTGCTGAAATGATTGACTTGAATACAAGGTCACCATTATATTTGGCCATGATGAGCATGTGAGGAGGCTGCCACCAATGATTTTTACCAAAGAACAGTTTAGAGCTGCTAGCGTAGATTCCAACTATTCTGAGATAATTCCCAAATTATTGAAGTCGTAAAAGAATTCAAGTTATGATTGTTCAAAATGTAGTCTTACATTTCTCTCGGCCATCTCACCGCAGTAACACCAACTGGTCTTACATGATAAAGACATAAATGACGTCTGATACCGGCATTTGACAGAGCCTCCACTTTGAGGAACACTGCTGGTGGACGTGTCTGAATTCCTTAAAGGAAGACTCAAAACATTAGAAACACAACATCCCATCGATTCGCTCCAATATCCGTCGACATAAAATGCTGATTAGAAAGTGCCACATTATCAGATTAGTTTTACTTAGTCACAAATTAGTTAGAAGCTGCTCAAATAATTCCTCACAAAATGATGGAACAATGTTGGTTCTTCCCGCTATTTCCTTTCTAGCACGTTTGTCATCTTATTGTTATGACAGACGCGTCATATGTAATTACATTGAACAGCCGAAAGTTGAAAGAAGCTAAATGGAGATGAGCAAACTAATTGCCACTATTATGAAGTGTCTGTCTTTTTTAATGGCACTAATTGACTCCGCTTATTGAGCGTGTTTCCCTTTCCCCCCCCCCCTTTTGTGCCAAACCATGTTTATGTGTTACGGTGCCATCTGATGCTTTTACAATGGAGCTTTGTATCTTTCTAGATGGTCGCGAGGAAAGAACAGACCTGAGTTGGCGAAAAAACCTGTGTTTCAACCTCACAAACACGTCATCGACAGAGAGACACGCACACGTGGCTGCTGGACTCTCATTACCGATGCAACGCCGCCCACTGTCAGCTGTGTTGCAGGGACATTTGGTGTTGGAGAAAGTGACCAGGCTCCCAAGAGTACACGGTCCACCCGGGGCTCTTCAGTACGCGCTAATTATTCTTCACACCTCATCTGAGAAGAAGAAAAAGAAGGAGGAGAGACGGATAAGAGGGGAAGAGGAGAGTGAGATAGAGAGGGATAGAGAGGGAGGAGAGATTGGCGACCAGTGGGACTTCAGCTTTCTTACAGGAACAATGAATCACATGTAGCCACCACCTGTCCTGTGTTGTCCCTTCTGTTGCAGGCAGAGTGACAGACAGAGTGTTTGTACAGTGTCGAGCCAGCCGTGTTGGTATTATGGGCTAGAACGCCTTTCGCTGGCCGTCAGGCTTTAAGAACACAGTAGACAACGGTTGGCAGAACAACGGCTTTATTTTTTTGTTCGGTTATTATCAGGATTTCACAGAGAGAGAGAGTTCCATGTATTTATGTAGAGAGCCCAAGCAACATTCTTTCACACCTGCAGTATCAGTCAAAAGTTTGGACACGCCCTCTCATTCAATTGAATGAGAAACTGTGTCCAAAAACATTATATTTTTTTCAAGGCGAGGTCCCCTCAAGCCACACTGGTTCCATGTGATGGGCCAGACAAATGTGGTTCACAAAAGATGGTTACTTCAGCACAATTAAACATGGACAGAAGACAGAAACCTGCACATATATATATATATATATATATATATATATATATATATATATATATATATATATATATATATATATATATATATATATATATACTACTCAGTTTAAAGAGTATTCCGCCTGCAGTTTGTTGTTGCCATGAAGTGTTTTCTTGAGCAGCAGGATGACTTGAGTGTTTGAAGCAGGAGGAACGCGGCTCCAGTGATCTGTTACAGATCGGTGTGAAGATGGAGGCCAGCTGGTCAGCACAGACTTTCAGACAGCAAAGCCGCTGCCTAGGCCTGTTTTTCCGCTTTCCTGATCTTCTGTCTTTGAAATAGCCAGCACACATCCTCTTTACAGATCTTGAGTGCGGGTGGGGGGGGGGTCAGCAGGGAGGTGTGGGGGCAGGTCAGGGGCTATAAGTGGTTGTTTGATGTCAAAACCGTTGGAAGTTTTTTCTTTATTTGCCACTGCTGTTACTATCTCTCTTGCCCTCCACCCAGGCCTGACATACTGCCTGTTTAGCTGAAAACCAAAGTTTACTGTTGCTTTATATGCAGAAGACTTTTAGTTGATATATACATATATATATATATATATATATATATATATATATTTTAAAAAAAAGATGCAGTCTCTAGCTGCAGCATCAAAATCAGTCACGTCTTTGTAGTGAAAGCAGGCCGCACTGAAGCCCGGTAGACGGAGTAAAGTGCTAATCCATCTTGTTGGACAAAGACGATCATATCCCTCCTTTGCGTCTCCTGGTTTATCCCATAGAGAGCTGATGCTGCAACTGAAACTCTGCAAAACTTTCAGGTTGGATGAAATGTGGGGAGAAAAAAGGCATCTCACTCAAAAAGTTCCAATGCACTTTGGGTTTTTTTGTTTGTTTGCAGCAATATGAAGTCTGTGGAAGGGTGCAGCATGAACCAGCGAGGAGGTCATCACATTTTTGGAGCAGCATCCCGGGGGTGATACATTATTATAGATTACTATTAATTTTCCTTGGATTCAAGATTTTTCTTTGGATTTTGGTGACCAGCTTCACCCCATCTCAACCTGTGCACAGGTCTAACAAGCAACAATGCAAGCTAACAGCTGTGCGGGTGTGAGGGCCTTTAGAGGCGTGGGCTTTTAAGATGAAGAGGTCACTCTCTCGTTCCAAGCGCGTTTGGGAGCCATGTTGGCTTTCAGGCAGAGAGCGTTACCTTTGGAATCTACTCCTATCGATACTCTGCTTTCCCTCATGATTGAAATATGTCATTTCACGTAGAGTAACTAGCGTAGGTTACCGTCGACTGGTGCAGCAGGTACGCGCATTGCTCATTTCTGACATGCGTGTCTGTGCGTGTGTGTGTGTGCGTGCGTGTGCGTGCGTGTGCGTGGAGGAGCTCAGCCTGACAGGGAGTGCACAGCAGAGTGATAATACATTACATTAAAAAGTAGTAATAAATACACTTGCAACGCTGGGGCTTATCTTTTATCCTTTGTGGGATTAGTACCGAGCGTCGGAACACATTAGAGCCATTATAAGATAATGTAAAACGCAAATGGCTCCCGCTAGATCCCGTGTTGTTCTGGGCTTAGAGAAGCGTGGTGGTGGAAGATGGCAGAGACCGCGGAAGGCAATCCGTTCCCTGAAGAGATGTAAATAGTTATTTCTAAACCAACAAAAACATGATGTCTTAGTTGCAGGTGTCTTTAAATTGATCAAAACATTATGTTATAAATATTACATTCCATTGTCTCAAATTAATCCCCCACAGCGTTTCACGCCTGTTAAAAGCCTGCACCAGAATGGCCCAGATTGAGTTGTTATTCTGAAACAATTTGGGAGAGTGTTTGATGATTAATTTGTGTTTCTTATCAAACACCCTTTTTCTCTTCGTCTATCGTCTATCGAATGTCTAAATGACATTGAATGCAGCTTGTCACCAGTGTGTGAAAGTCACGATGCTTAAACCACTACTTTGATGTTGTTATTAGCAGTAGATTTAGCACAATTGAGTGTTGCAGTGTCAAAATATTGACTCCATTCTCATATGTGTGAGGAAAAGTATGTAGCGGAGAAATTAACATCATCACCACTCAGCAGTCTGTATCGTTGGGTGGTTGATTAAAATGTCGTATTTTTGGCAGTGTTCATAACTGCTTAATATCTGATTTGCTCTCTTGCAAGTCAGCCATGATGTCTCTTCTACTAATTTATGTCTCTGCGTCGGTTTTTTGTCACTGCACTCAACCTTGGACAACATTTTTAGGCAATTGGGGAAACCAAGGTGAGAACTCCTCTTGGAGATTCCCTCCATCCCAGCAGCATATGGACACATGCACACATGCCGCCTCCCCCTTCATCCCTCGTACCACCCCATCTTCAATCAAACCCTGCACCCCTCCTACATACACCCTCTGACTCTTGAGGAGGGCTCAGAGCATGACTGTAATTACAATCAAACACACACACACACACACACACACACACACACACACACACACAGACTCCTTTTGCTCTATCACAAGCTGCCCAGTCTCACTGCCAAAGTCCCCATGCACAGGTGTCTCAATTCATTTTTGGGTGTTCTAGATTGATCTCTCCCCGGAGCATGTTAACTCAATGACGTGCTCACACTCGCCAGTGCCTGATTCGGTCTCCATCTAGCGGGCCGGCACCATCGAGCACATATGTGGGGTTAAGGGAGCTGGCGACGACTGAGATGGAGATGGGATTCGAAGGATGGAGCAGGTTCCTTAATCTGTCGGCGGCAGCTAGCACTGATGCTGCTGCAAGCTGCTGCTGGCTGTGATCGGTGTAAATGAGCAGCTGATGTCTGCATGGTGCTGGCTGTGCACGGCTGCACAATGTTGATATAATTGGCTGTGTGAGATACAGGACCAAATGGGGATGTCTGGTGCTACTAACAACATATATGTGAATGAATATGACTAGATTGATGGTAACAATTTGAAGTTGGCAAAGCTAATTATTATTAATTAGCAGGCTAATGCCTCGTTTCACATGTCATGTGGATTCCTAATGCAGCCAACTGGTTTGTGCTTAAGTTAGTGTTTTGCCATCAGATGGTAATTCCTAATAGATTTTTACAGTTTTTACCTGTCAAGTGCACTCTGTGCAAATACAGTAAGTTTTATTTTGAAAGTCTCTCTAGAATATCCTACTGCTTCATGCAGAAGATGTAGTTTGTATGGCATACTGCAAGAATACATCTTTAAAGACCCAGCTATCACAAAATTCACGAAATATACCAGCTTCTTATTCTTTTTTTTTAATTTTATTTGACTTTATATCTGAGGTAAAAACCACCCCTGGCACACACTGTGGCTTTTTGGCAGCAAGGTTTGAAACCTCAAGGCAACAGTACATAAATCTAATCTGGTACACAGCCCACTGCTCCATCCAAAAGCGGAGCCTTTCTTTACTGTACACAGAAAGAAAAATGGTGGTTTATGCTGACACAGGTGTGATCAGAAATGATGTATGGCGGGCGCAGATAACTATAATCGCCTGCCCCGGGCTTTTAATGCTGTTTCTCCCTTTCAATTCGGAGGTCAATTACAGGCAGGTTAAAGACGTCATTAAACTGGTGTTTCCTGAAGTGCCTTTTGCTCCCTGTCAAAATAACTTATGATGCATTGACAGAATTGATTCTAAATGGAGAGCAACAGCGTGCCTGGAAGGCCTCTGCACAGGCATTTATTTTCATTATGCATCATGTTGCGTCTCCAACAAATCTTTCTCTCTCCTTGGGCCGAACATTGGTGATTTGTCATTGTGGCTTTTTTTGTCCCGTTTTTCTTTCATTCATTTTTCACAATCCGGAGGCTCATTGGTGGACTAGGCCGGGATTCAGCTGGCACGGAGTCTTTGATTTAGATGGTTTCGTGCCAATTATCTGTAGGTTGTGTGTGCGTGTGTGCGTGCGTGCGTGCGTGTGTGTGTGTGTGTGAGAGAGAGGTTTTTGTCTCTGCGTGTATTTCTGTGTTCAGAGTCCTGTTGGAATTCGGACCTTGCCATGCAGCGGTGGCGTTGCTGGGATACCCATGATCTGTCCGTGTTTACTGGGTCAGCCATGATGACCCGGATGTGGCAATCATGCTAATGAAAGGTTGCCGCTCTCATTTTCTCATCTCTTCTACTGTATTTGTATTTGCTGCATCCTTGATGTAAATGATCCGGTGCTGCTGCTCTAGGCACTCTGCTAATAAGATGGATTATTTGGTGTTTAGAAATAATGTCACAGCTTAAATTACTGCTTTGTTTAGTTGGTTTAAGGTCATATTTGCATGCTTGGTTAAATCCCGATGTACCCTTTTAGCCCTTTTCCTTAATCCGACCAAGACTCTGGTTTGACCTTCCCATCATAATAAAACCCTAATTAGATTCGCTTGGAGAAAAATGCTCCCAGATTTAGGGTGGACTGAAGGTGCAAATAAAGGTATGAAATACCACAAGTTACACCAATTCAGCTCAAAGCAACCCCAAGCAGGTGCTAGCTTAGGACATGCCCGTTTTGATATTTAATGACATTCACCACTTTTTGTAGACAGGTAATAAACAATTAGGATTGACATTTCTGTGAGACTTGTGGAAAATGTGGTTGGACGGATGGAACCAGACTTTATTCAAAATGGTCACGCGTGTCATTGCATGTGGAGTCAAGAGCCTCCTCCCCTCCGTGGCATCTCCACTTCGTCCTCCGTCGGCCTCCCGTCCTCCTGCTCGGGTCTCTCGTGCGCTGCCGTGTGGAAACAAGGCCGCGAACCCGCGACTCCACCGCAGATGTGGCCGTCATCCCAGGACCTCAGGGGGATGGATGCGGAGGAGCGCAGCATGCTGCCGAGCTCTGAAATCCCCGCGTCTCTCCCCTAACCCTCGGAACCAGCTTCTTTAGTCTGCAGATCTCCCAATCGGTGAGACCCCCTCTGCCTGCACTGCTCACACGAGACCTGACGGACTCTGAGAAAGTTTTCTTCTAATCGAACTCCTCTTTACGCCTTTAGAAATCTTCCAAAGGCGTTTGATCTTCTCCCCGCTGTAGCGTCAAGAGCTTTTACGGCTGCCAGCCTTGCACTCAGCCAGGCTGCAGGCCTCCACCGGGCAGGGCAAGCCGGGCGGTGTCCTAATGCCGGGCTTCCTGGTGAGCTCTGACAGCTTTATTGTGGCATGTAGCACGCCGACCAACAACTATCCTAAAAGCCCCTGGATGTAGGCACAAACACCACAAACCTATACACACCACAACACGCTGTAACATCCCACATCAAGGTAAGCAAAAGATCGCATAACAACATTAGACACTCTCAACCTCGCTCGGCAAGCTGCACGGGAGCAGAAAGATGGGGCTGTTAAAAAGAGGGATGAAATGGTATTGTTGCTCCTTTTGCTATTGGGAATTTTTGTGTCTTTGTCAAACTGCAGCAGACCGCTGAGCCTGAACCATGCAGCGAGTTTGTGTGTTTGTGTGCGTGTGCGCGGAGAGGGGAAGAGAAAGTACGTGCTGAAATGTAAGAAGCGGACTCTTTTAAGGGGAGAATCATTCCTCTTTGTCTGTGTGCGTCAGAGGACAACCGTAATTATAATTGCATAGCAGCTCAAAGCAGGAACTCCAGCCAAACCAAACCGTGCTGAACTCGACTAAACCAAGCCTGGGCCTCCGTTGCTCAACATGCTTTGCACTTTAAGCCTTGGCTAATTGGGCCAGAGGAAGGCAGAAGCTGCTTTCCCAGCCCTTCTGTGACGGCCACTGGACTGGGAAAAGAGAGCGATGGAGAAAAGGAGGAAGAGAGCACGAGGAAGATTTACATGGACTCTCATAGCATCAATACCATTTTTGTATTGTTACATTCTCTCTATTCTTTATGCACTACCTTGTCAATGGCTCAGCTGAAAGGGAACCCCAGATGTTGCATTCGACTGGCTGCTCTCTCTGAGTTAAAAGTGATGTCGAGAGACTTTCAACAGCCTGGCAATCTGGCCAACAGAACACGAAGGCCGTGTGGAGTGGCCAGCACTTGTTATTGCAGGGGGAATTTTCACCAGCCTATTCGAAGGCAGGGATCGGAAGAGTTAAGTCCAGCTAGACGTTTTTCTTTAGCAGCAGGGGATCACAAGGATTTCACAGTGTCGGATGCAAAATAATTGCACATCTGCCCTGCAGCACCATGGATGCTTTCATTCTGTCGGCTGCGTGTGGCTGCCTTTCCTTTCTTTTCTTTTCTGACCCTGATTTTTGATCTTTGTGTTCTTGTTAGGAAGACACTCATATATTATGCAGTGCTACCATATGCAATACTTACATTACTATTTAATGAGGTTTGTTTAACAGGCAGTGTCATTGCATCACCCTTTCTACATAAAACTTGTGTACAGAAGATACAACAAGGATTGCATGATGTCTGCACAGCTGTGATTGTATATAATGTGGCTGAATAAAGGGGCTGAAGGCGGTACCCTCAAGGCCAATCTTTAGCATGCAGACGGATAGGTCGACAAACACGCACATGCACTCATGTATGTATTCACTGGCTCTCAGTGACAGCATGAGTACTGGATGCAGTTTCATTCTTCAACAGCAGTGCAGAGAAAGAGGCGGAAAACAGCTGAAAAGAGAAGAATATGCAGTTTGTGCCGACATCTTCACAATCTGTCCTTGCTGGCATTTAGTCCTGAGCATAAAAAAAAGAGAGGTGGCATTACAAACGAGAGGAAACAATAATCTAATACAGTAAAATAGAACATATCAGTTTACAAAGATGATGGGTATCAGTCGCATATTACAATGCAAACAGAATGTGTCGTGTGAATTAAAAAGAAAAGGCCTCATCTGAGCTGTGTAGGTCGCTGGATTTGCTAAATTATCAATCTTCATGTGTCTCTGGAGGGCTTGAGTTATCTCTGGCCTCAACGCGGGATGTATTTGGGATTGGAGTAGATACCTGGAGACCCTGTGTATGATGAGAAAAGGCTCAGCTTCATCCGATATCCTGTCAAACGAAAGATAAGCTTGGGTGAGATCCTCCTCCTGATCGGGATGATTAAAAGGTTGTTTTTGATGAGGTGCCTGTAGATAAACCCTTGCATTTCCACCTCGCAGGCAGCATTGGCCGTTTTTACAACCATTGCGACTGGGAGGTTTGGCCGTTTAGAAATGAGCACAATGCAAACAATTGTAAGAGCCTCTATTAAGACATTTCTAGGGACATGAACCCGCTCCTCCCCTCTTCACCTGTCACATCTGGCCTCAGGTCGCTTCTTTAGTATTGTTACAGATTACAACACTGGGGAAAAAAACATGTTTCACTAGTAGGACTGATAATAAGTGAGTATTAGAACTTTTTTATCTGCCCATGCAAATCTAGGATGCTGGGCAGTGTTCAGGATGGGGAATGGTTTGGCATTGCAGCAGACACCTCTTTGATGGTGTGGCAGCTAGATAAGGACTTCAAAAAACATGTTATCAGTGCTTGCTGCATCTATCGGCTGTCGATCAGAGGACTTAGGAACAGATTACGGATGGTAAAGCTGCCTTCCTATGAAGAATTGATTGTTTTTCAGCTCTTCTCTATTTGGGGCATGTATAGTACTTGTTCTGGAAAAGAACAATTCCAAGCGCTTTAAATTCAAATAATGTGTATAATAAGTTTTAACGCTTTTTTTAACACTATTTACTGTGTTCAGCGCATTGCCTTCTGTACCTGTACGTTCTAAACAGCAGTTGGGTTCCATTCATTTCCACACATGAATTACTAGAATGAATTTGATTATGTTGTTATATTTGTCACAGTAAACACCAACTCATCATTAACATGTGTCATTGTTAGGTAATAATTGCATGGGAATGATATATACTATTGAACAATAAAGGGTCTATCATCAGAGATTTTACGATTATATATCTAAACTCTATTTAAATTACCTATTCACGGTAATATTTGAATTCTGCATTGATGTGTCAAAGGAATTTGACTCCATGGTGTTTTGCGGACTAACCAAAAAAACATTGTCATCTGCTCATTAACAATTAAATATTTAATTCCTAATAGAAAAATGTACTGTATGATGTTAAATATTGATATTGTGTTCAAACATTGCATTGACTATGATTGAGAATTTTACACATATTTCCCAACCATAAATTTATTCAAAAAGCCCAGCAATGCAATCTGTTATTATACAGCAATAGATTAACTTTGTCAAAGTGAAATGCAACTGGATTACAGTACTCAAGTTTTAAGAGTCTGTTAATTCATTTTCAAACTGCAATGGAAATAATGGTAATCAGCTGCATGGAACAACAGTTAGAGATATGCACAATTGTTACCTGTGATATAAAGTATCACAGGTAAAGACCTTTTAAAGAACTTTTCAACTGATCGTACGCCTCTTTAAAAAGCACACTTTCACCACACTTGCCTGCAGAGACGTGCATTATCCTTAAAACAAATTTACACAAAAACAGTCTCCACAAAATTTCGAAATTATAAGTTTTCCTGTGGCAAGACTTTTTCAACTCCCTGCTTGTTTATCTGCTCCCCCTCATTATTCGGTACATCCCCACTATTATGTTACCAGTTAACTCTATAAAACAATCAAAAAGTATTTCTGCTGAACAATGTTACCCTAAAATAGACTTTTGTGCCTCTGAAAGGCTAGTCTGTAACTGTGCATAATTTAGAACACTGTACACAATGCATTTGTGTGATTTCATATTAGCCCCCTTGAATACACAAAGCTCCAAGTCTGAGTGGTTTAGATTGGATCGCAACAATAAGCCCTACTCTACAGCGCTGTAATTATGCAAATGTAATGCATGTTTCAATCAAATCGTGCACATGAGCGCACTCATAATGATTTGAATTAATCACAAGGCGTTTAAGAAACTTACAACAAATGATTGAGTGCAGTGAAGAACAGTTTGGGCGATGTTATGAGGAATGGTTTGGCTGGTATAATCAAAGAAACAAAACACTGCACAAAATGTGTTAACAAGCAATACATCTATCTATCTATCTATCTATCTATCTATCTATCTATCTATCTATCTATCTATCTATCTATCTATCTATCTATCTATCTATCTATCTATGTATCTATCTGTCTGTCTGTCTGTCTGTCTATCTATCTGTCTATCTATCTATCTATCTATCTATCTATCTATCTATCTATCTATCTATCTATCTATCTATCTATCTATCTATCTATCTATCTATCTATCTATCTATCTATCTATCTATCTATCTATCTGTCTAATTGCACAGTAGCTTCTTTTCTCATATAAATGCAGATGCATTATAACGCAAGGATTCAAACTTTGCTAGTAGTGTTTAGAGTGAGAATAACTTACTTTCTATTTATATTGCATATATAACATGCAATATGACATATAACAAATAGAACAAAAAAAAACAAAGTAATTTGTTTGGTAAACTGGGACTTTAAGTACTTTCCATGGAGTAAGGTTGATACCTTGATTTCAGTATGGTGAAACATACACAAAACATTAAAAGGTGTTTCACAATATCTATTCTATCTAGACTGACAAGCTTTTCTCAGATAAAAAAAACCCTGGCTGAAGCTAATTGGGCTGCCCGCGGGGACCTTAGCAACCAAGCTAATGCTAATTAATAACCATTAATATTCATTTATGTTCATGCTGTTATGTATGTCTGTTTTAACGGTGAAAGGCAGCAGCTGTTCAGTTCAGCATCATGCGGTGTGGATTATATAATTGATTTCACTGCATGCTCGTCTGTAAACATGTGGCTATTAGAACCCACAATATCCCAGACATTGGCATAATTAAGAAATACACGCAAAGTCATAATGACCTACAATGTTGGCCTGTTTTTTTTTTTTGCTGCTTGACAAATGTGGGAAAAGGATTAAAATGAATTTAACTCAGTGTTTCAGGCGATGAAGAGCACTGTCATTACTGCACAGACTGCATGAAATGATGCCTGCCAGTCCACAACTTAAAGCTCTGTTTCCTAACACAACGCTTTGGATTTCTTTGTTGTCGCCAGTTGCCTTAAAAACTCACTATCAACAGTCAAATGTGAGAGCTCCCTTACAGCGGACAGTCATAGTTTATAAATGTAATAATATCCCTTCCAAGTCCCAATTACTTTGAAAACTTTTTATGTTGTCCAATTGGAAAAGTAAAAAAGCATCAGTTTGACCCTCAGGGAGAATTTAAAGGAGTAAATCCTTCATTCCTTTCTATCTTATCTTGCAAGATTCCCCTTTAACAAGATGTTACCTTAAATGCAATATTTTATATCAGGAATGACACTTTCAGATTCTCTCTAAGCAGAATCATTTAGCCATAATTATTTAATCCTATGCGTTTGTTTTGGAACGCTATTTGTGCAAAGGGCAAAGCAGTTACACTTTGTAAGTTGTAACATTTTGAAAAAGTGGAACAAAGAGAAAAATCAAAACTCTGAGATTTTTCCAGACCAACCCCTGAAAGAATTACATAATGAAAATATTTCATAAAGAAAACCTGTCAATTCCAAGTGATTTAAGATTAACAATGCAATAATGACTTTTGGGATAACCATCTCTCGACATGTCTCCACGGAAGAAATCATGCCTGACACTTCTTTCCTAATGAAAAGCCGAGCTATGTCATTTCAAACGTGACCCGCTGAGCTCAAATCCTGGAGTTCTCTGATTGCGTGACATATAAAACCGGTGTCTCAACCCCTGATGTGTAATTTATGGAAAAGGCAGGAATCCTTTATGCACTCAGGTGTCTAGCTGTGTGTACTAATCAAAAGATGTGCCGTGACATGATGGAGCAGGAAGAGGCTCTTGATGTTTTGTCAGTCGGATTGGCACTGGGAGACGCAGCAATGCTCTACGATTCATCATCTCGCTGCTTCTAGCAAAGAAAAAATACACTGGTGTTCCAGAGAAATAGAGAGAGGAGGAGGAAGCAACATGGAGATATGTGTGTGTCTGTGTGTGTGTGTGTGTGTGTGTTATGTAAGCACTATTTTTTAAACATCCACAGGGAGTCAAAGTTAAGAAAGTTTTCTTTTTCGGCGTGACAGAGTGAAAGGAAGGTTAACGGCTGTGGTCTCTGTGATGGTCGGACACAGATGTGCTCATCAATGCGCTTATGAGTCACCCACTATAACTAAATGCAATGATGACTCATTGATTTTCTTTGGCACAGGAATCAATGACCTTCAGTGGTTTTGCTTTTAATTAGGACTGTGATGGAGGGTTTCCAGTCACCGTAGAAGAAAATGGAATTCAATTTGTCTTCAACTTTAAAACTACAATGTGGGAACCAAAAGTGTCCTTCCGTTGCTCAAGGAAGACAACTCAATTACTTACCACCCAACCTACATTTATTCGAGTGACTTCTGGGGGCCATTATTACAAACACGTGAGGTCACACAAAAGTATTTATTTGGAAAAATGGATGTGAATCAGTCAGTTTGCCCAGGTTTTTAATACCAGCTGCTCTGGAAGCAATGTGCTTAATAAATGGCGGCTTACGGAGCCTGACCTCAAGGTCTAGGCTGATGAGTCCATTCTTCTAAGTGACGAGGCAGACAAAGGGAAAAGCTAATCCCGCTATCTTCATCAGCACATGGAACCAGATAGAGAAAGCAAGAGAGACGGAGAGTGAGAGAAAGAGGAAATTAAGAAAGAACAACATTGGTATTTTGGTCATTATTTACTGCAAAATACAGAAAGAGGAATACATACCGCCATGGCAGAGTAACCATAGATAAAACATTTTCTTTTCAGCTTAGTCGTGTCGGCATGGCCGTATGGGCCTGCCACAAAGGGAGAGACTGTCATTGTGAAGAAAATGAAATCAAAGCTGTGTATCATTAAAAAATGTTCATAACCCTAAAGGCATAGTTTTAGTTTCAACATGAGCTTTCAAAGTTTCCAATGAATTTTTCTTGGTTTGCGTTCACTTGTTTTGCAAGAGGATTCAGAGGTTTTGTGAATAGTACTTGAAGAAGTACTTGCCGGCGGCCGTGTTTCCGGTGTTTTCCTGACGTCATCAATGGTTCCTTTACCTTGCTTAGGTCTTTTAACAGGTATAAAATGTTATGTTCTTGTCTCTGTACTTATTATGTTTTCTTCCTTTGGTGCTTTGGTTCTTCCTGGCCTTGGTACGCTGCATTCTTGAGGTTTTTGTGGAGACCTGCTCCTGGTCTTTGAGGTGCTTTGCTGCTGGAGCTACAGGTGGTAACTTTGTGGATGTTTTTATCTGCGTGCTTGTTTTCCGGTGTCTTCTCGGCAACAGCAGGGGTAAGAGGAACAGGCTTCTCTTCTTTAACCCCAATAAATGGTGCCTGCTCATTCATACGAAAAAATTCCAAATCTGAGAAGAGAAAAATGCATTTCAGAAACATAAAATTAGAACACAAGACGTAGCAATATCCACGTCCTTATCTACATGTTAGTGCTTAGAAACCGAGCACCATCGGAGCCATCAATAATAGCATTACATTTTAAACAATGACCTTTAAACCATGGTTTATTTTTATTTCATGTTTCTCACTTTGTGAAATTATGAGATTCTAAACATCAAAAATGATTACCTAAACATCATCCTTTATATATTTAAACAATATCTTACCACGAGTTCCTTGGTGTAGAAAGCACATGTCAATGGGATTGGTTGTAGAGCTTCTTTTTTGGGACGTCGGCAGGTTGTGAGGAGATTGTAGCTCATGTAGGACATACACTTTTCAGTGCGCACGGGTACGGAGGCTGGCATGCCGTCTTTCAGTCTTTTTTTAAGGATCCCTTTTCCAATGTTAAGTTGAAGTGTTTTCGTTGACTGCTGATCCTAAATGAGCTTTGCTAAATCAAAGCTTCCACTACTGATTCTTCGTTCTGCTCCAGGTTCTATTGCTTGTAGCTAGGGGACCGTTTCAACCAGTATACCGGACGAAAATTTCCTTGGGTTTGAATTTTTCCCGTACCAGCTGGTGCAAATGCCATTGTAGGCAGCATTGTTTATTTTTACAGCTCATCACTAGCGCAAAGCGGTCGGAGTTACTTATCTTACGTGTATAGAGATTGAGTTATGGTTGTCACTTTACGAATAACCCGCAACACACGCTCTTTAACAGGGTGCAATATCACGACACAACAGTTTGTGACACATAAACAATTTGTAACTTTAATACCAAACTCTTTTGAAATTGAAAGTGAAAGATGGCCGACATCTGCCCTCGGGTACTACTTACCCCCTGCCTCCACCCCCCACCACCTCCTCCGAGATCCATTCTTCTGTGTCAGTAATCAGGTGTTTGCACAGGAATGACTTTTATGATTGCAATGAGTTTTGAAGGATGAATCAATTTTTCAAGTTTAATATTTTAGAAAAAGAAAGAGGGTTTCGTGTGTTGTTGAATAATGCATTTGGCTATTTAGAGTTCGAGAGAGAGGGAGAGCCTTGGCTGGCTCCACACCGCAGGATATGAGACCTCCAAAACCGTCCACTAATGAAAAGGAGGCACATTCCCCTGCCCTCTCGTTTTAATTTCATCTCAGAAATGTGTCTTGTTGCTTCAGGCACACACACACACATTCCAGACTTCTATTTCCTATGCATCTAAATAACTCATTTAAGTTTGAGTTCAGTTACCAAATTAATATAAATCAGGTATTTCTGTGTATGATATGTTGATTATGACGTCTTGACTACAGATAACTGCAGGGCTGACTTGATATCATGGTTGAGTGGATGATCAGGGTTGATAAAGGCCGTACTAGATTCAGCAATTAAACTCCAGACAAGACTTTGCATCCATTTTTCTGTGTGTTTAGATCTGGGTAACAAAAGCACTTGAAAGTGAAGGTGAGGATTGTGGGTTAGTTCAGATTCTATTAAAGTCAACACCTTGTACAATTTGCTCCTTTTAACTTAATATTGAACCAACAGCTGGCTCTCACCCCGATCTCATTTGTGTTCGATCATGCGTAAGTTGTTCCACGCTGTCTATATTGTAGAAATCAGCTGTTGTCGAAAAACAAACAAACTCTGTCATTATTGAACATTTTGCAGATATAGCTACCATTAAAATGTCGCAGCAATTCGTATACTCAACTTAAAATCAGTGTCTTCTAAATGTATTCACGCTCATGTGGAATAAACATGAACAACATATTACACATTTTAAGCTCACATTGTATCCGAAAACGCAAGTTGGAAGAAATGCAAATTGAACAATGAAGAGTGTCATCATTGTTTTATAACTGTAAAGCTGCCTGTCTCTCTGAGGTGCATATTTTCAGTAGAGTTTGGTTTTGTCTCTTGGATATATCTCTGCGCTCATTTCTGTCCTTTTAGTTTATCTCCTGATCCCTGCAGTGCATTCAAGTAGGCAGTCGTTACTGTTTCTTTTGACAAAAAATATTTCTAATCAAGGTAGAAGATGAAAACTAAGCAATTGTGTTTTAATTGCATCTCATCTGCTCTAGCACCCATGCTACTTATCTCCTTCTAATCTATATACCCCTCCCTCTTAATACAGAGGAGGATAATAACAGCGGCGTTCTTTGAACCTCTTTCGTCCTTTCCCCAGTGTGCGTATGTATCCATGTGCATTGTGCAGTTTGTGTAGCTGAGATAAATCCACAGTGCTGTTAGCTCAGTTTCTTTAGGGTAATCTATTTTAGACTTTATGTCCTGTTGGTCTCTTTACGCCGTCTAGGGGGCCAGGTTAAGCTAAAGCCTGTGGAAAATCAATACAGGCCTTGGAAGCCCTGCATGGAGAATGCTGCAGACGTCAGACAGAAGAGAAAATACAATCTTCCTGAAGATAGTTGTCTTTGTGCTAACATGCTTAACACTAAGACAGGATGTTTGACTCTATGCTATGTGTTGTTTAATACTCAAAATATGTCTGTTTTGAGTCTTAAATATAGCAAATACGATGCTGAAGTAGGACCTTGTATGTGCCTATAGTCCCATAAAAATGACACCTCCATACTCCAAACTGAGTTGTTATATACAATTTTCTAATTTACTTTATAGCAGTGTATAAAATTAAAAATCAACATAGGTGTTAATAGATAATAGATAATATTTATCTACAAAGGGAATACTGCAACAAATGGTGCCAGATAGACGTAAATAAAATGTGGCATTAAATGTAAACTCTAAGTATCTAAGAACCTCCAGAAGTACTGCACTTTATATAATGTTGTTTACTTTCAACCAACTTTAAACTCTGATCTCAGTCAAGTCAGATCTCTTGTTCCAGCGTTAAAAAGATATTACTCATACGTGCAAAGTGAACCAGGTTAAGACATGTATGTTTCCGTCCAACGGGTTACTGAAGACAGCAGACAGAGAAAACACATAGAGATTGCTCTTCTCCCTTGTGGATGCTGCTAGATAACGTGAAGAGGAGGGTATGAGGGAGTGGGAGTGAGACTGGCTGTCGATGGATTAGCAGTCGTGTTTATATAGTGGCTGATTCAGTCTGTTGAAGCTGCCCAGGAATGATGTATTGATACTGGGGAGATGGGGACGGCATTAGAAAGTGTGATGCAGAAGATATAGAGACAAAGGGAGTAGAAAGAACAAAGTCAGGTGTGTCTTCGTTAGGAACATGAGGAACAAAGATTATATAAAACATGTATATAAGATGTGGACCAAGTTACATAAAGTTTGTAGTGAAGTATGAAGTTAAGCATTAAGTCCCCATGTTTTTGGGCCATATGTCTTTTTTCAACCAAAGGTGTCAATCACAACGCTTGCATACTTCCTATTTTACAGACAATTCTTGGCTCATAGCCGCAGGCCGCTCTTTGCTGTTCTGCAGCAGGAGACTCAGGGGCGCACTGGTCAACCCAGATCTGTCATATATACACACCTCATGACCCATCATTCAGTGCCTCTTTGGGGTGAACACAACTGGAGAGCGATGATAGAGACTGTGGTAACTTGTGTAATAAACAGGACCACAAAGTATGTTGCACCGAATGGTAGCTTTTATATAAAGGTAATTAAATCAATACTTAAACATTCGAGAGCGCAGGAACAGCACGTTCATCTCACAGGAGACTTCACTAGAACACCTCTTAACAAGGGCGGCAGTGCAAAACCAAACATCCAAATATGCAGACTCCACCTAGTGGCATGAAATGCAATTACTATTCTTAAGTATACAACACTCCTCCCCTACTAAATTCCAAAATTCTCACAATGCAAATAAACTGGAAAATTTAAACTAATGTAGTGTCATTTCTTTCTTACACATTAACTCATTATACTTCTTCAAAACACAAATAATATTATTCGGCATACACTTTTACAATCTAGCATACTGTATGCACATTCCACTGAACACATTCAGATTAATTAAACATTCAGTCTATCTGGAGGCTTCCGATCACGCTGTGACCTGCGCAATATCTCCGGTGCTGTTGCTGGCACAGCTGGTGTAGGTGTTTTGGGTGGATCTGGTACAAGAGTCACAAGAGGGGTCTGTGTGTCTGTGATCAACTGTCCATCCTCTCCCGGGGGCACAGACATTTCTTCAAGTGACTTTTCCTCTGGTGAAGCTTCCCCCGTAGTCTGACTCACCAAGGGGAACTCTGAGGTGCTAATGATCTCTGGGCCTGTATCATGACGCAGGCGTACATGGTCCTGATGTCTGCGGAGCACTCGTCCATCAGTCAGTTCTACGACGTAGGAGAGAGGACCTCTTTGTGTCAAGATAACCCCCGGCAGCCATTGCTGATTAGAGTTATTGCTGAAATTCTTAACGTAGACATTGTCACCTGGTTTCAGCTGTCTCTGTCGTGCATGTTGATCGTGACCTTCCTTCTGTTTTTCCTGCTTTCTCATCACAGTAGCCTTAGTGTCTGGGCGCAGCAGGTCCAACTTTGACTTAGGCCTACGTCCCATCAACATCTCTGCTGGAGTACGTGCAGTAGTGGTTTGCGGTGTAAGGCGATATTTAAACAGGAAACGTGAAAGTCTGGTGCTGAGAGAGTCACCTTTCATCCTTTTTAGACCCTCCTTCACCGTCTGGACAGCTCTCTCTGCCAATCCATTCGAGGCTGGGTGGAAAGGAGCTGTACGAATGTGTCGGATGCCATTCTGTTCCATAAACTCACCAAACAGCTCACTGGTGAAAGTCGGACCATTATCTGTGACTACTGCATCTGGCAACCCGTGGATTGCGAACACTTGTCTGAGCTTGTCTATGGTTAAGGGGGCTGTTATGTTGCTCATGATGTGAGCATCTATCCATTTGGAGTGCGCATCCACTATTATGAGAAACATCTGCCCCATGAACGGACCAGCAAAGTCCAGATGTAGCCTTGACCAGGGGTGGTCTGGCCAGTCCCATGGCTGCAAAGGGGCTGGTGGCGACATGTGTTGATTTGACTGACATTGTGTACATGCCTTTACCTTGTTTTCCAGGTCTAAATCCATTCTTGGCCACCAGACGTAGGATCTCGCCAGGCTCTTCATTCGTGACACTCCTGGATGAGCCTCATGTAGTTCTTCCACGATGTGTGAGCGTCCTGGGGGAGGTACAACTACCCTCGAGCCCCAGAATATGCAGCCATCCTGCAGGCTGAGTTCTGTCTTGCGTTTGGCATATGGTTTCAGTTCCTCACTGACAACCACACTGGGCCAGCCCTGCAACAGATAAGTCTTTACTTTGGACAGCACTGGGTCTCTCTCTGTCCACTGCTTGACCTGGGCTGCCTTAACAGGTGTCTCTGACAATTTCTCTAATGAAAAAACAGTCTCTGGAGGGACATATGTTGAGACAGGCGTCTCCGGCAATGGCAGGCGACTCAACGCATCAGCGTTTGCGTTGTCTTTTCCTGCTCTGTATACTATGGTGTACTGGTAGGCTGACAAGATTAGTGCCCACCGTTGGATTCTGGCTGACGCTAGCGGTGGAATGCAGCGTGTTTCACTGAACAGACTCATCAGTGGTTTATGGTCGGTGTGGATTTTGAAAACACGTCCATATAAATACTGATGAAAACGCTTCACTGCAAAAACAATAGCAAGCCCTTCTTTGTCCAACTGTGAATAGCCTTTCTCTGCAGCCGTCAGCGTCCGTGAGGCAAATCCAACAGGTTTCTCTGAGCCGTCTTCCATAACATGTGAGAGGACCGCCCCCACCCCATAGGGCGACGCGTCACATGAGAGAACAATGTCTTTATCTGGATCATAGTGAACTAGCAGTTTTGCTGAATGAAGGAGCTCTTTTACCTCCTTAAACGCTTTCTCCTGCTCCACACCCCACTGCCACTTTGTGTCATTGTGCAGCAGCTTGTACAGAGGTGCTAACACTTTTGATAGATCCTGCAGGAACTTCCCGTAGTAATTCACCATGCCTAGAAAAGAGCGGAGTTCGCTGACGTTCTTTGGGCTTGGGGCGTCCTTGATAGCCCTCACTTTGTCCTCCACTGGGCGAAGACCCTCTGCTGTGATTGTATGTCCCAGATACGTCACACTTGGTGCCATAAACACACACTTTCCACGTTTTAGACGCAGCCCTGCATCTGAGAGTCTTTTTAGTACCTGCTCTAGGTTTTCAATGTGCCTAGCCTCAGTAGCCCCCGTTATTAAAATGTCGTCTAAATATGTGGCTACATGAGGAATCCCTTGCAATAGAGTGTCCATTGTCCTTTGAAAAATAGCGGGACTGGACGCTACTCCAAACACTAGGCGATTGTACTTGAATAATCCTTTGTGTGTATTTATTGTGACAAATTCTTTTGATTTCTCATCAAGAAGTAGCTGCTGGTAAGCGTGGCTCATATCAAGCTTTGAAAACAGCTTACCTCCAGCCAGTGTTGCGAACAGGTCATCCACCCGTGGCAACGGGTACTCCTCCAGCTTTGAGACTTGATTCACAGTAACTTTATAGTCACCACAGATCCTTGCGGTTCCATCAGGCTTCAACACGGGAACGATAGGTGCTGCCCACCTTGAAAACTGGACAGGCTCAATGATGCCCAGCGCCTGTAGGCGTTCCAGCTCCTCCTCCACTTTGCTTTTCATTGCATAGGGCACCACTCTGGGCTTAAAGAAACGTGGTGCTGCATCAGGGTCTACATGGAGCTTCACAGTGACTCCCTTTAGTGTGCCCAGTTCGTCTCTGAACACATCACTGTATCGGTGCAGAATGTCCTCTGTTGTGTGTGCATATTTGATCTCATGCCAATTTAGCTTAATTTTGCGTAGCCAGTCACGGCCCAAAAGACTAGGCCCACTACCTTTAGCTATGACTAGTCTGCCTTCAGCCCTCTGACTTCCTACTGAAATGTTCACATGTAACACCCCCAAATGAGGTATAGCCTGACCTGTGTATGTCCTTAGTTTGAGATTCGAAGGTTTAATAGGAGGTGGCTTATGTCCCCATGTCCTCCTGTAGGTCTCCTCACTGATGACCGATGCTGTAGCCCCAGAATCAACCTCAAACTTAATGTCCTGTCCTTCAACAGTCACTGTTGCATAGTAGGGCATAGGTGGTCCCTCATCTGTGTCCACTGTAAACACGTTGAATGCACACGCTGCCTCTCCGTCATCTTCCTTGACGTGATGTGTGTGTGCTTGAGCCTGCCGGGCTTTCCATGTTTCATTCTTAGCCTTATTTTTAGCACTCCTGCACTTTTTAGCTAAGTGTCCTTTTTTACTGCAGGTATGACAAACCGTTTCTTTAAATTTACAGTCATTAGCATAGTGTGGCCCTCCACACCTAAAACATTCCACTTTCTTTGATGACTTTGCAGCCTCTCTGTTCACGTGGTGCACAGCCACTGACTGCGATCCAGCCTGACCCTTTTGAATGTCTTTGGCATTATTTGCCGCCATTTCCATTCCGAACGATATTTCTAGAGCTTTCTTGAAAGTCAGTGGTGGAGTTTCCCCCAGCAAACGGCGCTGTATGGCGTCATTATTAATGCCGCATACTAATCTGTCACGGAGCATGTCATCTAAGACGTCCTTAAAATCACAATGTTCTGACAGTTGCCGCAATTCTGCAACAAAATTAGCTACAGACTGACCTGACTTCCGAAAATGGCTGTGAAATTTGAAACGTTGGACTATTACTGACGGTTTTGGATTGTGGTGATTCCCGACGAGCTTGACCAGTTCAGTATATTCCATTTCCCCCGGTTTCTTCGGTGTAGCTAAGTTCCTTATCAGCTTATAAGTCTTAGCTCCACACACACTCAGGAGAATGGCGCGCTTTTTAGCCTCCTCCGCGATTCCATTTGCAGTGAAAAAGTGTCCCAACCTTTCCTCGTACTCTGTCCAGTCCTCGTCTCCTTCCACAAATTCACCAATAGTCCCAAACGTAGCCATTTGAATGCTGTGCTCTTCTCCTTGTCGCTCCTCTACAGCCACTGGCGCTCTGATTCTCTCTTCACCGTGCTCCTCTGCACTGCTCGAGCTTCCACTCATGAAGATAGTCGCCTAAAGTTCGCTAGCTAGCACATTGTGTTTAGCTAACACTGAAAACAAAACGCGATGGAAAAACAATTCCAGTTCACCTCGTCGCCAAAAATATGTGGTAACTTGTGTAATAAACAGGACCACAAAGTATGTTGCACCGAATGGTAGCTTTTATATAAAGGTAATTAAATCAATACTTAAACATTCGAGAGCGCAGGAACAGCACGTTCATCTCACAGGAGACTTCACTAGAACACCTCTTAACAAGGGCGGCAGTGCAAAACCAAACATCCAAATATGCAGACTCCACCTAGTGGCATGAAATGCAATTACTATTCTTAAGTATACAACAGAGACGACGAAGGCCGCAAAGAAAGCTGAGCAAATCTCTCCGGTGGATCGCCTTCTGAATTCACTGTCAGAGTGCTTCTACGCATGCCAGAGAATATGAGAGGCTGATAAGATGGCTGCAATGGCCTGCGGTTAAATGAATGAGAAGTGCCATGAAAAGTTGACATTCAAATGTCGAACAGAGAAATTATCCATAAACTCCTCCTTCAGAAGCTCGCGTGGGACCAACAACAATAGGCACTCACAAAAAGACAATATGGTGACATCTTTTCTTTTGGAATTTAGAGTGAAAGAGGACGGCTCGACTCATCAGATAATCTAGAATAGTGGGCGATATGAGGAATTTATATATGATGTGTCAGCAATATGATGAACTTATCATAAATAACGTTACCATTTGACACTTGTTTCAAATGCACATTCCTTTCTATTGACCATGTTAATATTATTGTATTGCATGTTTAACCATTTGTGGGATTAAATGTTAATTTTCCCCCTGTTTTAAGAGGACGACACACAAAACAACAATTATTGTGTGGGTCAGACCTATAATTTATCACATGCTTAGACTTCCTCATTGTGGCTCCGAGGAGACCACACATACACAAAAAGGGAACTTGCATTTATTAGCATTATCATCACATATCAGTGGTGTTTGTCCTGCCAACAGTGCTGTTTATTTTGACTTTTCGAACCCTCTCTCATTTCTTTCCCTCCTCTTGTCTTAAAGGAGAACATAAAGGAGAAAAGGGAAGAAGGGATGCCAAACAGATGGAGAGCAAGAATGAGGAAGAGGCATATAAGCTGCAGCCCTTTGCAATAATACCACCTGATATTCGAGGCTCCACACACACACACACACACACACTCACTCACACGTATGTTTCATTCTCAGAGGACATTCCCGTTAGACATTATAAAAATGTCTACCGGTGCCCTCTAGGCCCTTTTACATCTCATCTCCTGGCAGCCGGCACCTCGAGCCCCGGATGCTCTGACTAGCGCTCATTAGTTCTATTAATACCACACACACACGCACACACACACACGCACACACACACACGCTCTCTCTCACTCTCACGTCCTATTGGGCCACCGGACACAGAGTGAAAAGCCTTTGCTCTGCATCCTGCTGATCGAGATGCTGATGCTGATTGTGTTTTAATCTGGTGTAGGTAGCATTAATGTAAATGTGATCACTCAAAACACAAATAATGACTGTGTTATTGCTCCTTTTCTACTATCAGCTACTTCTGGCTTTCTTATAGTGATTTATTTATTGGTTGTGCAGAGACTCGTCAAGCTTCTCCTCATAGGACTTTTTTAACAGCGGAATTTTTTCCTTTTTTCATTGCACGAATAGCACGGGAGTTACTACATGAACTAACTAACTTATTAAATTACTTTAACAATGCTTTATTTTCTACAAGTGTCTCCCCAAACAACGAGAGTGTGACAGTGAACCCTCATGAACAAAGCTGGGACCTGTGCGGTGGAATTTAGAAATGTCTCCAATGAAAGCAGAACGCCTGCTGTTTGTGCCACACTGAGTCTTGTTCAGCCTTAAATAAGTTTGCTGGAAATAAATCATTCCTATGAAACACAAATGCAGGTGTCATGTTCCCCAGCAAGACGTCATTTAAAAAACACACTTTATCAGCGCGTTTATCTTCAGCTGCACCTGGGGCGTTGTGTTGTTGCAGCGCATTTCAGCTGGCTTCAGTGGAACCTCCCTCACAGCCCTTTTAGAAAACTATATCGTTTAATTAGGAAAAGCTCATTTATATCAAATCATTTACATGGTGCAGCCAGCCTTTGCTTCTAATTGATTATTGTTGCCTGAGGTGCTTTTTCCTGTCTATGAATGTGCCTGCTGGTGAACATGTATTCTTTTAAATGAATAAATTAATATAAGGAATTGCTGTGATCATGTACCCATGTAGAAAAATGTAAAAAAAAATCAGCCAATTTACAAGATGTCTATTTAAAGCCATTATTTTCATACTTGCTGGCAAATATTTTCAGTACTTACTATGTCTGAGAGCCTCCCTATTCCTTAATAAGTTATTAAACATGTTATCACTCAATACTCAATCACAGGCACCACCCACCAACAGGGAACAAAGTTCCTTGATTTTATTGTACACTTCCACACTTCCACAAAGCTTCATCTGGGAATAAAAACCTTTCCATGTCCAAAACGCTTCTGTTGAGCCAGGCCCCATTAAGGAAAGGACTCACAAATGGCCCGTTGATGAGGACACTCTTTGACCCTTTTTATGAAGCTGAGTGAACGAGGGAGAGGCGTTTGCGTGGGGTTCGAGGGATCCAAGATAAAGAACAGAAAAATAGAGACGGCAGATTATTAGAATTCATCCAGCAGTGCAATGAATTTCCTTCCAGTTTCTCTTTCAATTCAGCAGCTGCACAACAAATGGTTACTAAGGCACCCGGGGTGAATAAATGTTTCAAATCTCGCCTCTCTTTCTTTGCATCTCTGAGGGCTTTAAAATGAATGAAGCCAAAGAGGAAGAGAGAAGTTCAGAGGTTTCACCAGTAAAAGGGGAAGAGCCCACATTTATCTGCAAAAAAGCATAGCTGGACACTAAACGAGATATCATGCCTTACAGATGCTGGGAAAATGTAGTAATATATTATAACAAAAAAGACCCAGAGATGATATGGCATCTACAGAAACACGTTCATACGCGCGCTGGGAAACGGTATCGATCTATCGGCCAAAGTACAGTATTGGTTTTCATTACTGTCAAAAACGTCGGTCGCATACAATAAGTCGTCCTTAACATGCTATTGAGCAACACGCAGCATGTTTTGTAGAAACTAAATGATCACGACCGTGGCCTTTATGCCCTCTTGTACGCCTTTCTGTCTGCGCTCTCCATTCTCAATGACGGGGTTATTTTCCAAAGGAGCTCGCTTTAAGCGACTCTGAAGCCGCGAAGGTCTGGTACTCGAACATGCAACAGATGGGTCTTCCATGCCAACCCTCGACTCTCTCGGTTTGTCTTCCTCGCGCACAGAGAGCGCCAGTGGTCTCCTCATTGCCATTCAGCAGCCGGCCGCCTATGAAGGTCACGAGGGCACGAGGAGAACAAGCCAATCAGAGTAGAGAGATGAAAGTGTGATTGACTGGCTTGGTGCGGATGGGGTTGCCAAAGGCGAGTGGATGATGGTGCCAAACGGAGTGTGCATACCCGATGAGGAATCAGGAGATGAAAAAGGTCTTGTTGCTACGGCAACACACCTGCAGAGGTGGAATATTGGTGTTGCTTCATTGATATGAGGGCGATCAGGTTTTCGGCCGACGGGGAGGTGAAGCTGGATGGAGAGCTCACACATGTGTGAGTGTTTGCGTGTAGATGCCTGAGTATTGTAACCTGCCACATGTTGACTTTTAATGCACATTTGAAATCATTGCATTTTAACAATTTACATATCTTATTGTCCGGTAAAGTATTTACATATACTAAAACATTAAAAAAGCACTAAAGATGCTCACTGCTCAGAAGTCCAGTTTTTTCAGAACGTCGCCAAAGAGGACTGAACAGAACTGATAGAGAAAAGGTGCCACAGCTATTCTTTTATTTCACGGCATACTGGCATGTACTGTATGGAAAGATCAAATGAATTGTCACAGAAATGTATTACTGGCTGTGTGGTGGAAGATGACCTTGGTAAACGTCTTCAACGTATGGCGCAAAACACTTTCATATTTTGAAATATTAAGCATCTTCAAAGGCTTTGAAGGATCTTGGGTGAATAATAAAATAAAAAAAAATCATTCTTTCATGTTTTATCGTTTCAAAAGTATTACTGTATCAATAGAAAGGCAATTGTTACTAGCCTAGTTACCACATGGATAGGGGACAGAAGTGACGACTTTTGACTCCCAACAGACAGAAAAAAGATCAATATTAGAAAATACATGCGTTTTCCTCCCTGCGATGCCATATTAAAAAAAGGCCTTGTCCTCCTCCTCCACTTCTCTCCCACTCTCATTTATTTCAATTTGTCATGCTTTACTTTTCCCTTAAGAGAGCACGCTTGCTGGTGAGCGGACCCATATAGGCCGCGAAATTGTGTCTGCGCCTGGGCTGTAATGAAACATTTAGATGCACAGGAGAGTGATGGTTGCGCATTAACACATGTGGTGGTGTTACCAATGCAAGCCTCCGCTCCTGGCCGCCAGCGTGGCTTCCACTGCAAACAGCAGGGTGGGGAGAGATGTCTCACCGCTCCGGTTAACACTTTCTGAGGAGGGTCGAGGCTTTTCCAGCGGTGCATGCTGGTCGAGGGGATTGGTTGACATGAGGGCACAGTGGCATTATGAAATGAAGGTCCCTAACCAACATCAGCACAGATCAATGCATCGCTGATGGTGGCAACATCGTATTGCTGATGAAGACTGTAATCATGCGGATGTGAGCTGATGCACTGAAACTATGAGTAAGTACAAACGTGTTATAAGCGAAATTAACTTAACATGTAAAAGAATCAAAAGTTCATTTCAACTCAAAAAAATTCCATTGGAAATGTACTGCATAGAACATTAAATTTACATTACTGATGCATCTATGTAATAAAGAAACGTTTTACTGATGAGAGGGATTTTAATTGTTACCTTTTAAATTACGTTTTTTATCCATCGTGATATATTGTATGCACATTTCCTATCTGTAAAATAGGATGTATATGTTGTGAAGTAAATTGTACACGTCTTTGGCAGTGGATAGATTGGAATATTTGCACATTACACATTGATTATATATAAAACATGAATGAACATAGTTCAGCCAAACATTGCTCATTGTAGAACGTTTAGCTTAGTGTAAGTCAAATGATTACAATACACTTGTTTTTATCTTCTTTGATTATTTTTACCAATAAGTAGTACAAAACCTTTCAATATTTGACCATATTCAAATGCAGATGCAGATGCATGTAATGCCAGGTTTTCCACGCTGCCGTTCACAATTCAACATTTTAAATTTGTAAAAACCGAAGGAATATTCGGCGAGGTTGACTATTTCCTTTTTTTGTTTTTAATGGAGTGCTGGCATTGGCTGCAGGCAAAGATCTTTTCTGTGTGTGCATGTGTCTGTTTAACCGGGCTAATGGTTTGACATTGTGTGACAAGGAGAATACACTTGTGTTATTGGGAGATCAAAGGGCGGCATGTCTGGGTAGATTCTTACATCTTGTTGCAATTGAAGCCAAAAGCCAGGCTGATACTGCAGTCTATTGAATGCTACATTCAGCTTAGCAAGGGAGTCATTTTGCAAAGTGGAGACATAGAGAGGCAGCCAAAGAAGGAGGAAAGAGTTGTTTCATTTTGTGTTGGATGCATCTTGACCAAATTCCAATCCAATCAAATAGAAGCCAATATGATGTTCTCATGTTTCCGCTAAAAGAAAAGTAACGAGATCATCAAAATCACTAATTTATTTACAGATTCCTAGAGAGATCATGACAGTCTGCACAATAAGGTAATGGCCATCCAACATTTGTTGAGATATTTATGGCCAGAATGATGAACCAAGTTACCAACACATGTGTATATACCAACACACACACACATATATATATATATATATATATATATATATATATGTAAAGAAATATGTTTTTAATTCTTTGCCATGACTAACGTCTTGGTGGGACGAGCCTGAAAGATCATCGCTTTGTCAGTGTTACAACCCTTGAGCTAAAGCCTATTCTGTGGGATTATACATTTGTCTTATAGTTTCCCAGAACCAATTTAAAAAGGGCCAGTAAGCCCATCAATTTGCTCTGCGCAAGCAGGCCGACACACTTATGACATAACCATACTGGCCAGTGTAATTAGTCTGTAGTTATACAAAGGAAGGAATTGTTTAATTCTGGAGCGAGAGTAATCACTTTTCCTGCTCAATAGTTGTATCATCTCATTGTAACACATCCTCTCTTCGAGATGTTTACACCAAGTGTGTGTAGCGCGAAGAAATGATGGACAAATCCAAAACCACGCACGGTGGTAATAAGAGTCACACAGTGACGCACATGCACACACGTTAGTAGCATCATAACTACCTGTCTTGGCCCGTCAGTCTGATCTCCCCCCTCAGGCGGAGGGGCTCTGGGTGGGAGTGCCTCAGGTCTTGTACAGAGGGGCCCATATAGACTCTCCTGTCCGCTGGAGGGTGAAATAAGCCCAGATAGAGCATACTGAGCAGGGTCTGGTGTAGGGAGACTAGATAGAAGGCTCTTCACCTTTACCCTCCTGCATGTTTTCCAGCTGATAAATTGCATATCTGGTCTGGGGGTTTGGAGCAGCGACGGTCTGTCGGTTTTTGGAGTTGAGAGGCACTCAGCCTGTGAGTGTGTGCTGTGGGATGATGGGGATGCTATTGGTGGCTGTGGGGGTGTCAGCTAAGAACATGCGAATTCACTTGCAGCAGATATTTGCTTGGCTGGCCATGAGCGGCTCAAAAGCAATCAATAAATAGAGCTGCATACATCCTCACTATGAAGGTGAGCGTTCTCAATAACCAATGTTGAACTTAAATTTCCACATAGGTCCACATAGGCAAACAAGTAGGGAATTGTGTATATTTGCTGGTAAATGTGATCTAAAGTAAATATAGGTATTTTAGAGAATGCGAGGGGCTCATATCGGATACACAGCACAACAAGCCCGGCCGTTAACCAATGTGTCTCCTCTCCCCAAGACCAAAAACTAATAATTCTCATCAGAGTGATTTAGATGCAAATGTTGTCCTCATACATGGTGGAAAATTACTTTGTATTTGTTTGCACTCCACCCATTTTTGTGCACTGCTTTGGAAATTAAGTGGTGTGTTTGTGACAGCTTGATGCTGGTGGAAGCAACAGCAAGCAGAGCTTTGGATTGCAAATGTTCCCTGAGGGGGCCGGTCCTGGTTTGATATACTTAATAAACTTCAAATCCGACAGGCTGCCAGAGGCGGCGCGCCGCTGCTTATTCCTCTCCCTTCCCAAAGTGAGATACGGGGCCCTGTGGAAATGGGAATGGGGAAAGTGTAGACGCTTTTCAAAGCAGGATCAGCAAAGTAAGGTGTGTGTCTGCTTGTCATGGAGGACTGAACAGTATACAGCGGATGTATGGGACTGTGTACATGTGCTGTGTTGCCACAATGTTTTGTCAAATACAGAAGCATCTGCAGGTTTGGATACAATAACATGAAAACCCTGCTGATATAATGCTAACCAAACAAAATGTCACTTTTAAACATTGGGTAATATCTGTTTGAAAACATATATTACATCAATGGAGATTTGATGAACCATCCATAAAACTCACATTATGCTGAGTAAAGCTTCATGCTAGTATAGCATTTTAAAGCAAAGTAAGCTATAGGGAGATCAGTAAAGAGAGCTACAATTATTAACAGAAAGAATCTGCGATTGAAGGAAAATTGGTTCCTATTACAAAAAAAACATACTCCAGACTGGACTTCAGGCCGACCGAATAGATGTAGTTCAGTAGTGGCATCCTGAGCAATGAAACTGAAGCCCCCTCACTCTGTGCTTTGTTTGTGGCTGGTGAGAAGCGGCGTGCGTTGGAGAAATGTAACGCCCACCAGCTGGTTTCCCCCCCACACAGCTTATTGCCCTCCCTGTCAGCACTGATGCCATTGTTTGCCCTCTGCATGCAGTTACCACAGCAAGCTGTCAACCACCAGCTCAGTCGTCACCATGTTTTGAAAATCCTTCAATCACACCCTCCCCTTTGAAAGTATGTTGTATTTTGCATTTTGCTACGTGCATTTTTGTTTATATATTTTTTATTTTTTTCAATTATTTTCCAACTTTTTACATGTTTTCAATTTGTAGTTTCAGTCTCTTGGGAAAGGCCCACAATCTGGTAAATTACTATGCACTGTAATTTGTCAAACCCCCAAAACCTTCACCTAAAAAAATTAGAGTTGTTCCGATTCCGATACTAGTATCTGAAAAGCCTCCGACACTGCCGAAATGCTGGCATCGGGTGTCGGCGAGTACTGGAGTCCAGGCTCCGTTGACGTTAACTCAGGAGCGGGCGTTAGCTAACGCACGGCAAACGAACCTAGCTAACGCTATCCGGGCACTCGTCAAGGGCAACTTTCGCTGTACCGAACAACACATTCGATTTGAATTGTTATTTTTACAGGTCCGCTTATCCGGGTCGGTAACCGCTACTGTAAACGGCCGTTGGTCTCGTTGCTGCTCGGGCTGTCTTCTCTGTCATTTGCACATTAGCTCAGGAGCTAACGTTAGCGCATCATGTCAGCGTTACTTTGGCAGGCTTTTCCCACCAGTAAGACGCAGACATGCAACAAGTGCAAAGAGCACGACAAATTTACCAAAGTTAAGGGGACACTGGTATCGGTCCTCGGTATCGGCCGATACCGAGGACCGGCCGATATATCGGAATCGGTATCGGGAGGAAAAAATGGTATCGGAACATCTCTAAAAATAAATTTCATTTTACTTTTCCTTTTCCTTGTCCACTACGACAGATATCTTCAGATATTGACATATGTTAAGGATAAAATGATGCTGACAGGTTTCCCCCCTTCTCTTCATTTACATTAAATGAATCTCTGAGAATCTGTTTCATAAAAGCCAGTGACCTTTCTGCTCAATGCTGCAGTGAGAACGTGTGTGGTGGTTGTAAACCCATCTCCCCCTTCTCTGCCGGCTGCTGTTAAGAGATCCAGCGAGGTTGTGAGGAGGCCCACCATTCCCTCTAATAAACCCCCGTGGGAGCTGCACGAACACTGTTGCATGTACAGGCAAGCCGTCTGCAAAGTGAGCGCGCTGGCTACTTTTAGAGGGAGACGGGGCCTTAACAAGGCAAGTGTGAACAGTCATGACCTAATATCGCTCTACGCTTTGTGACAGCTTATTGCCAAAGCGGCCGAGTTGCACTAAGATTCCAGATTTCATTTTGGTTCAGTGCACAGAAAGCTTACTTTTACGAGAGCTGGACTGGTTTGCTTTGGTGTTGATTTGTGTGGCGTTAGGATATTAGAAAGATGCCGGTACACAAAAATACCCCCACATTTAATTACCAGGCAGCTGGTCAAAGCTGCTCACTTCTTAAATGTTATTGTCAAAGTCTCCCTCAATTCTAACTATTGACCAACAAATTTGCACAAACTGTGCTGTAAACATTGTGTTATTAAATAATTTACACATTTCAACTGATGTCTTTCAAGTTCCTGAAAACCTGATATCTCCCACATCACATTTCAACTTAACCTGGTCTGTTGACACACAAATCCCCCCTTCAGCCTGTTGTGGACTCCAACCGCGGCCCTCGATGAAGGCGAGCAGAATGTCATCAGTCGCTGAAGATGCCGGCGTCGCTTTAATTCATTTTCCGGGAGACTTGGCGAAAGGTTCACAGCCTCTTCCTTTGGTTTTCTATCGGGTCCAGGCATCGGCCCCCTCGCAGCTTGTGGTTCTGCTGCAGGGGTCTGCAGGCTTATCTACAGCCCCGTCTTATCTCCAGCTTGTCCTTGCAACCTGACTGGGGGAAGATTAGCTTTGCACTTCTTGTCAGCTGCTGATTTTTCCTCCAGTGAAGACAGAAAGGAGCTTGACAAAAGAAAAGATTAAGCCAGTGCTGTGTGTTTGCTAACCATGTTTTTGTGGAACTTCTAGAGGTGTAGTGGCTAGGGTTGAGCTCACACCTGTTTAGTAGTGACACAATAAGAAATAGGCTCCGTATAGTAGTCTCTTACAGACTCTCAAAGTTCCTTTGTCACACCACACATACATTCAATAGAGATTCCACTGATAAAAATACAATACAGGGAAATATGTTCTGTTTAATTCTCCGTCACACAGTGAATTCGGCCCAGTTGCCACGTGGCTCTAAGCTGTCACAGAAAGTTAAAGGCTCCGATGATGGGGCCTTTTTGGAGAGATCACAAGCTCAGCCAATTAGCTGCCAAAAGCAGGGTGTGAACTTTGACCCCCGCCTGCTGTACTTTCTTCCGTCGGTGATCTGATTTTGTTCATTAAGCCTGATGTGGTACATTGCCGCTTGTCTCCAGCTTACTATTACACAAGTCTCAGAGGCAAGGGCACAAATGGCTGCAATTACAATTTCACCTCAGCGTTTTGACATTTAGAAGAGAGAGAGAGAGAAGAGAGGAGGGTATTTGTTGAAAAACAACCATTATCTGTTCATAGAGAGATAAAAATCCAGGCATCTTGCTGACCTTCTTGTAAACGTTTGCCCCCTGTGCTACACATTTATATTCATATTGACATGTTGTGGATTGGATGGTTTTTAAAGAGCATAGGATTTTCAAGGCTGATTAGAGAATAGTCTTTCATGGCTTTACCAACATTTTTATTCCAACGATATCGTTTTACATCTTTTAATTAAAAGAATCTGAAAGCTGTCTGCCTTTTTTGCCCCATGAAAAGAAGAATCAACTCACAACCTTCAGCTCAAATCACAAATAACTGCTGGTGTTCAGTAGATAAACATGCTGACGCATATTCTAGCACATCAAGCTGCAGCTTGAATCATCTCCATCCCCAAAATGCAGTTTGAGAGTTTCTCAGTTGTCTCATCTAATGAAAAGAAAAGTATCAATGTGTAATGTGTGAGTCTTTTTCTCAAGTATGTCCCTCTGACAATTAGTTCAATTCTAGATTCATAATAACTTTGTTGGCATGTGTAGGCTGTGTTACTAATGGGCAGCATTATGAAAACAACTGTTATTGGGTTTTACAATAAGTAGGAATAAAAACTGTACAGTTTGTGCTGTAACTGTTTTAGTCATTGATTTAGAAATGATCTGCTGGACCAAAGCTGCAATCGGCAATTTTGGTAATGTAGTCATTAGTATGTTGCATGACGAGTTAATTCGAGACAGGAGACAACATTTACGCCAGTTTACAAGCTAATTTAAAGTCAATAAGAATCCAAATCATCTTTAAATGATAGTTTTTAAAAATTGCATTTCAGCATTCCGACAGATTAACAAACAGTTTTGAGGAGATTGATCCATTGCTTACACTTTAGTTCTGTCAGGTCCATTAAGTCAAGAACACGCATGACGATAAAAATGATTTAGGAAACATTTTTATTAGATAGATTGCATCCAGCATGAGTTCAGAATTAAATCTTTGGCGGTGTGGCTCTATTCAGGGAGTCCGCCGACCTTTCATGAGCACCACAAAATAGCAGGGAGTCAGAGGACAGCAGCGGCATTAGGGAACGCTCTCACCGTTTTAGGACTGTGTGAGCTGAGCTATTCCCCCGCATGACAAGGAGGAGCCGGGGAGGTGGCGGCAGAGAAGCGAGCTGCAAGCAGGTAGGAACAAAGCTGAATCTGCTTTAAATAAGGCGCCCTGTTTGAGTGTAGCCATTAGCAAGGGGGGGTTTGACCAGCTGGTGCGCCAATCCAGATCAGCTGATGCGGCCCAGCTGGAGCAGATCAGCTGATGAGACCATGTGTTGGCCAATAGTGTAGCAGCGCCTTGACTATCTGGCCTGCCAGAACTGACGCTGACGCTCAATTTCTTGTGTTTCTGGCTTTGACACACTTTGAATGCAGACTGTCGCTCTCTTGAACTGAACCACAAGCAAACTGGTTTGACACGTTGAAGAATCCCAGGCTGAACAGACCTGCCTCTATAGACACTCAAATAGATCCCGATCAATCAGTTATATATGCTCTGAATGATGGCATTAGGTTATCATGTGAAGATTACTGACATGAAGGGTGATAATCAGACATTCTTTACATAAACTAGTCCATAATAACGACAATTCCCCCCCTCCTCTACGCAATGACATAACCACTTATAGCTCCTCCATGTATTTGATTTGCCATTTTATACCTTATGCGGAATAATATTACTTGTTTGCAAAGCACATGTGTGGATCTGCATTGACATAGCACACAAAAACACACTCCTATCATCGACATACCACACAAATACACACTCCTATCATCGACATAGCACACAAATACACATCAGTATTTAAATGAGGTCTCTCTTGCATCTTTTCAAAATGCTGTACCGTGTGCAGGTGTTCTCAGGGACCTGGACAGCACAGCAGCTACTCACAGTGAGTCCTGTGTGTTTACACAGGTACGCACAGGTACACAGTGAGAAACTACACTTTGGCACTGCTTCCTGTCTCACCTCTCAGTCGGGCGATGGCTATTACGTGCTTCTGGGCTAAATCCTTAAAAGCTAAATTAGTCAAAAAGTCTTCAGTCGTAAGTCGATATTGCGGAATATTGGATATTCCCGGGCCCGTTGTTTTACTTTGCTGTGTGTACCAAATCAAACACACGTCCCTTACTGCCACTGAGGGCCAGCAAACGGCACAGGCAGCTTTACACGAGTGGTTCTATTTTCAGAAACAAGATACAACTTTGGGATGATTGACAAGCAACAGCTGGGAAGGAGGATAAGACGAGCCCGGCACAGAGTGTCACAGGAACTCAGGTGTCAGTCACAACGGCTAATTAAAACAAAGCCAGCAGTGTTAATGAGAAACGATGAGTGAATGTGTTGGAGCTCTCATTTCTGTCAGTCTACCTTTGACTTATGGCAAAGGCAAAGAAAGACTCTATGATCTCAAGGAAGTTGACAGAAGAATAAAGAAAACACATTTCTATACACGCAGAGTAGTGTTGAATTATAAGCAAGTATAACGACATGTTATTGCTTCTTCCGATTTGCAACATGAAATCCTGAACGTTGTCTTCCTAGTCATGTTAGATCTGGCTGTACGCTGGTCGCTCACCCGTGCGTCCTGACGTGCTTCTACCGGAGGCCTCCAGCTGGGTGCACCTACCCGCCGCCTCGGTTGATGGAAGCTTTCGTCTATTGGATCCGGGCCCTTGGTAAGCTGTACGGAATTGCTGTACGGAACAGCTCTCATCACTCTCAGAAATATTGACTATAAATGCAGTTCTGATATTTATTGCAGGTTAATCAGTAAGGGCACTGCGACAGCTCGCACAGTACTTTGCTTCATTATGGTTTGATTACAACTTTAAAGGGAGGTTCCATGGCAGTAATACATCCTTTGTTGGTTTAGGAGTTGCGAGAAAGTTCTTTCAGCAGTTGTCAAGAGAGAGAGAGAGTAGCTTCCTCTACCATCCAGTTTTAAGCAGGAGGGGAGGAGAAAATCTGCGTCAGCCAGTTCTTGGTGAGTAATGGCGTTCCCTTTTCCGTGAGCTGAGACGCAGTCCTCCGATGCTTCTCTGGAACAATGCCCACTGTTCCCAGGTCAGGCGTGTCTCCTTCCTCTTTTAATGTTGTGTTGAGCGATCCTTATTTCGCCACTTCCCTATGCCATCAGCACTTTTTGATTCAAGTGTTGGCTAATCCAGCGCAGCAGCCGGCTCTTATTAGGACAACCAGGGTGCGATTTGACAAAAAAACAGAGGGGGGGGATGTTTTTTTATTTTAATTCATAGACAACAACATGTAACTTTTAGCTTGCATAACTAAGGAGAAAAACACAAAGGGTAGACAGGCCATTTTTCGGGTCCGTGGATTAGTCCCCATCACAACTTGGCAAAACTTTTAATAACCCATATTTGGATTTCTATTTAACGTCACGAAAACAGGCAGAAAGCGTCATAGAACAGCATCAGTGCTCTCCATGAAAAGACCCTCCAATTAACTTAAATCATTAAATCATTAACAATCAAGCAATATTGTAATACCAGGAATCCGAATCTGGCTCCTCGTAATTTGAGTCGTCTTCAGTCAGACGAATTACTTCGCTGTGGAAGTGGTCTCTCTCTGTTTCCAAAGCCTGATATGCCTCGCGTAGTTCTCTCAGCAGGTTGTTCTCGCAGGAACATGACTTGGAGGACCTCGCTTCGGGTTGGTCGTTCCCGCAGAAGTGCAGCGCTAAGGAGCCGTTGAAACGGAACTGATTTGTATGTCCTTTTGAAAAAACTGTCAAAAAACAGAAATTGTGGATTATAAATGCAAAACGTTCCACCTTTAAAACAAAATTGTGCTGTGTTGTTTAGCTTTTGTGAAACAAAATATAGTCATTCACAACTTACGGGCAAGGGAGAGGGAGATATTGAGAAGGGCTTGTACAATAAACAACACTCCCAAAGTTAAAATGCAAATTTTGAGACGTCTTCGTTCTCTGGATGTCGGACCTGCGCACACACGTACATACACAAGACAGCCAATCACTCTCCAATTCAGCAGAATTTTTACGAGTCTTGCCAAAAAAAAATTGACAATCACAGTTATTTTAGTTTGAAAATCTGGGCAACGAGCAGAGTCCTTGGTAACTGTTCCTTACTCACAATCCCTTTGGCGCCATTAAAACGTTGAGGTAAATTGGATACAAAACACAAGATACAGGGCAGTATCGCGTGGAAATGATTCTGTATTTATCTTGTGCTCTTACCCAACTGTTCAGGTCCAGTAGGTTTGGCGGCTGATCCCTGAGGCTCATCCATGGTGTCGCAGCGATAGAGCTCCGATTCTCGTGCCGTGGTGAGCTGCTCCACGGAGGGTTTGGCGATTCTGACAATGAGTCTGTCTACACTGTCTGTGTACACTCTGACTTTCTAGAAGGAAGGAAGCGGTGTGAGCCGCAAAGTTGGTGGTTCAAACCCCCATCGGCTCCGTGTCCCATGCCTGAGTGTCCCTGAGCAAGACACCTCACCCCTAATTGCTCCGCAGGCTGAAATGTATAAAAGGCCATGGGTTAAATATGTATTTTAAGTCGCTTTGGGTGACAGCGTCAGCTAAATGACATGTATGTGAAAGTTGGTACTTGGTTTTACCACATCCCGTTAAACTGAAAAGAACAAACGGCCAATGACCTTTAAATCAGTGAGCCTTTAAAAGCAACAGCTGGAGGAGTCGATAGGCCAATTCGTAGGTTTTAATTTAGCATTCTCTGCTGGCTTTTCTATAAACATATCCTTTTCATAGCATTCTGTGCTAATTCATAGCATTCTATCATTTTGTGCTAATTTAAAGTGTAACTGGCAATGTAATTGGGAAATGTTAATCCTACATCCTTTCAAATCTGCAAAACACAAAAGGAATGTACTTTGGAAATATTACGACAACATGGACCAACGTTGACTTAACTTCAGTAGTCAATAATCTGATTGCTCTGAATATAAGGGACTCTCCTAAAACTATGTAATCATGTTTCACAATGTGCTGGTCTCAAACTAACGCTAGAAACATGGCGTTTAGATATGTTTTACTAAATGTATTACATTTGTTGAACGTTGTAGCACAACACCATGGAATTGGAGCCCATTTACTACATAGAAGCACACTTTGCACGCAGCTGGAAGAGGAGTTTACAAGAGAATTAGTGACGAGCATCACCGTACACATGCAGAATATAGAAGAATAAAGAAGCAGAACGCAAATGCAAACATTAACATATAAAGGCTTGTATGACAAAGCTCCAACATACGCTGGTCCATGTTGAGCTTATGTTCTTGAATGAATGAACTTGAAATACCCAATTTAATATTTTCCCTAGAGGGGAAATAATGTCACCTGAGAAGGCTACAAAATGTTTTCTCATTTCCAATTAAAGCCTCAGTGGTGTAAATGATACTAAAACTGACACTAATGCACCACTACCGCATCTTACAAGGGAACGGGGAATGACGGCGTTTTGGACATGGCTGTAATTAATGGATGCATCGAGCTGGTTCGGCTGTAAGAGCTGCATCGTGACACTGACGTGGATCACAGGGAGCAACATTGCACTCTAGTGGCCAAAAGTACGTAAGTAACATTAGTAGAAGTTAATAATTTATTTTGTGGAGCTTTCAATCCTAGTTTGAATGTTTTAGAGGTTTCTTTTAATGATTCAATTCTGCAGATGATTTTTTCCTTTCTGAACAATTTTGAGAGGTGGCCAAGCTTAACAACCATTCCACTACCGATGTTTCACTGGCCTTGCTATTATCCAATTGAAACCAGCCACACAAAACGTGTGTATTGCCAGGGAAGTGGTGGTGCACTACAAGGGGAAACAAACAATTCTGTTCTGGTTTAGAGAATAGGAGCAGCCTCATATATACAGTATTCATAGCTCAGTCCATGCATGCAGAAAAAACAATCCCAAAGTCTGAGGCAAATACCTGCACACGCATGGTAGCTGCACACATTCACCAGAAAACACAACCCCTCTCAAACTATTCCATATCATGCACCTGTGCACACACGTTCACATTCAATTACATGAATCCACATGCACCCAAACACCCGGCTGCATGCCTACAGGTATTTTACACGTGTGTGTGTGTGTGTGTGTGTGTGTGTGTGTCTGTGTGCATCCACGTGTCAGAGCTCGGCTTATGAAAACAGTAAATCAATCATGGAAGCAATAGCGGTAGTCAATGGTGTGCATGTGTGTGAGTTGACGTGTGGATGTTGATCATGTCCATTATGTCTTTCTGCCGGCAAGAAACTGATGGCTAAAGAGATTTACTCTTTGAAGAATCCTTTTTAGAAGCTAAAGCATTGCTCTATGGGGAGTGTTGGCCCGGTAGTCGGTCCACCTCTGTGATCCAGACCATCCGTCTTAACAACTATTCGATGGATGGATGAACAACATGGTGTACAAACATTCATGGGCCCCATGGCATTTAATAGCCTCCACTTTCTTTTTCTTCAGTCCCATTAGCAGTTAGACATGTTTGCAATGCTTGGTAAAGCTTACAATGACAGGGCTAACGTTAGCCCTGTCATTGTAAGCTTGTTAGCATGTTTAACATTGTGCCCCAAGTACAACCTCTCTGCAACACGTGTGCCCGAATTTGCATTTGAATGCCCTAAGAGACCATTTTTTCCCCCTTGTCTTCACATAAAGTCGGACTTTCCCGTTTATCGTTGCAGTTCTCACTTTAGTACCACAGTATTAAAAGTGTTACTTTGAGATGCTTGTCAGCCGGCAACGTCCCTTTCTTACAGTCCATTGCCCACACTGTGGTCCATGAGAAGGACTGCTTCTGAGTGAAAAGGGCTTTTCGGGAGGAAATGACCCAGATGTGGCAGGTTGTTGCTCATTAGAGACACGCGGCTCACTCTTCTCTCTGTTAATACAAACACTTTGCCTTGACCTTGTGTGTGACCGCTGCAGATGAGTACTCAGGTAAGTGGAAAAATGAATCAAAAACAAAAAGTGACATATTTTTCGGACGATTTGTCTGATTTTTCCCCAAGTGGGGGACAGTTGGAGAACAGGGAGATAGTGAGTGTGTGCGTGTGTTGTGGGGGGATGAGAAGAGAGACAGAGCAACTGAGAAAGAGTCAGAGTGAGCGGGAGATAGTGAGAGAGTGAGAAAGAGTGGGAGAGAGAGAGAGCGAGAGAGAGAGAGAGAGAGGCTGTGTGTTTCGGACCAGCTGCACAGCAAATCTGTTTATTCTGCACAATTTGGCATCAAACACAACAGACTGCTGAGTGCTTGCTACTGCTTGTGGTGCCCCATTAAAATGGAATGTATTGCTGCCTTAAGAGCAAACCCAGATTACACATCTCTCCCCTCCACGTTCGCTCCTCCTCCCGCTTTCTTTCCCTCTCTGCTGATGCCAGAGGTGTTTTTTCCCCCCATTTTTAGTTGCAGCTGTTGATGTACAATGTGAAGACCATCCCTTCATCTGAAGGCATCCGATTAGTTTATTGTCCCGTCTTGGTCGGTTACATCCGCACGAAAGAAGCCGAAATAACCACTCGGTAACTGACAACTTGTTAGCCAGTCACTTTACTTTTAGTTCATTTGCTAATTTGTATCCAGACTTTGAACCCATGCACGCTGTAAAGAGAGCGTGAACCCCATCCCGCTCTATAAATCTCCTCACCCGATCATAAATTTATATTTAATGACCATGGCCATTGTCTGGGAAGGAGGAGCCTTCTTTCATTATTGCCTCTTTCCCCTGCTGCTTGGTCGGGATAATTGATTTCTCTGTGGTAACAAGGTATCGACCATGCATGCCAGCCAGCTAAGACGGTGGTTCGATTCAGAGGAGGGGTGGAGAGAGGAGAAAAAAGAGAGAAGAAGAGAAACTGAGAGAGGGAGCCCTGAATGCCAACGAGCCATATGATTATTTGCAGTTAAAACCCTCCCTGACTTTAGCTGGGTGTAGATTGGACACTGACTATTTTTCCGGACTTGCGCAGGCTTACTGCAGAACTGTTTGGTATATTACTGTTTTATGTTAAATTCAACTTAATCTGCCATATAATTCACTAAAAACGATGCAGAAACCAATCCGGGAGAGGGGAGAGGGGGGGGGGGGGCGGCACTTTCGAGCACATGCTTATCCTACTAAGGAGGCGGTACATTGGTCCCTGTCCTTGTGTTTATGAATTTGCATATATTCTCTAAACCTGACAGACTGCTCCTTCCCCCTTTGCCCATTTTGATGTGATTTCAAAAGCAAATCTGCATGATGCCTGGCTTAATCCACCATTGAATCCTCCAGAAATAGTAAGCAGATTCCACAACAGCACAGCAGGAACATAGAAATGCCCCCCAGCAAGTGACAGAATATGTAAATGTGCACACAAATAGTCAAATACAAGAAATAACAGAACTATTTTCTACTGGTTAACATAGTTCTCTGCTTTAACAAAACTATTGATGGGATACCTGATCAGATGGCTGGATTTGACAGGCAGTTATTGAGTCGCCGTGTCTGAGCTGCTGACATTATTGACGGCGACCTCGAGCAAACGACGCCGCACGCGTGTTTTCCCAATCAGTCAATAACTTAACTGAACCTTATGAATTTAATAACGTATTGATTGTATTCTGCTTCAAGAGATGGTTAAATCCTTTGGCTCCAACCGCCTGTAGGTGCCTCTGTAAATATAGGAATTAAACAGTGCTGCTGTTGTTGTGTGTTTACCAGCTCACATTGTAATTTATTTAAGAGCTCTTAATTGGAGTAGTTACTCATTTGGCGCTCGTCTGTCCCCCAGCAGAGTGGAGCTCCGTCACTGCACACTGGGGTATGCTGAGATACGAAGCTGCAGAGACTCACTGCACACAGCCAGCTGTTTGATGTCTGTAGCCGCCGAGCGCGTGCTGCACCATACAGAATAAATAAACACACAATCCCCCCATGAGACGACAGATCGACACACGGGAGACCTTATTGCAGGCTGATGAACTATTAATGTTGATTTGAAATTCAAACATTTTCCGAGGTTCTTCTCTGGAGTCGGTTATGGCTCTGTGTGTGTGTGTGTGTGTGTGTGTTAGAGAGAAAGGAAGAGCCACACAAACATGCATGAACTCCACCATGAAGCACCATGTTTTCATTTATCTCCCAAACCGCTGGACTCGGACGTCAACGGGCCTCATGTGTTGTTGTTTCTCCGTATTGAATGAGGCCATACAAAATGTATGTCAATGGGTTTGGGCTGGCTTAGCACTCTCCAAAGGAACCGTTAATGGAATAACTATACAAAGTATAAATGGTCCCTGCTTTAATTCATAATAATGGAGGCTCTCATCGCCTGCCCACTCAGCCCAATAGACTATGGAAATAGCTGTAATGACTATTGGAACAATGAGCCAAATTGCATTATCATTCAGTGCCACATCAGCTGTGGAATCAGTGCTTTGCTCTTTTCCGAAAAAATCTCCAATACCAATGACCAAAATTAAATTTCCATCAGAGAGATGAAGATGATGAGGCTTTTACGCTGAGTGAAGTAGACATTAATATTATGCTTATAATTAATAAAGGTGACCAAAATCCATGTCCAGGTGTAAGAGGGTCAACTACTGGTAACAAACCTGCACATCCCAAGCGTAAGCCTCACATGCGCTCAGGCCTCATTCATCAGCAGGGAGCCACATGGCCATTTCATGAACCAACAACACACACAAAGACAAACAAACTGGTGTCTGACATTTTATTTTTAGTTCAAACGTGGATTGTTCTGGGCTTATTAAGAGTTACAACAAAGAAATTAAAGTTAAAATGTAATCCAATCTTTGGTAACCACTATCAGTTATACAATATTCCTTCAAAGAAATAGAACAAAGCAAGAATGTAAATAACAGTCTAATTATACTTCCCATAATAGTCACAGACCTCTGGTTTGCGGTTGAAACAAATCTTTGCTGAACCGTCGTAGGTCAAAGGAATAACTCAGTGTACTGTCAATAATCTTTTGATTGTAACGAGTCAGTAATACTGGTTGTGTGCATAATACGCAGTAGATCATCTTCATTGGTTATGGCTTTCATTTCAAAAGTGGTTCAACAGCAGCCTCTAGTGACCGATAGTTACACAGTGCAAAATGCCACATTCTTCCCATGTAGTATTATTGTTAACATAGCAGTATTTTTAGTATATGCATTGTCATGATTCATGTAGACCATAGCACACAATCAACATAAATATAAAAACAATCGTTAGATCATGAAAACAAAAGGTGAGTTTTAGGTCAACGATAAGGCAACCAATGCCAAAAGACACAGAGACACTGGCCAATAACAAAATGTGTTTTCTCTCCGTCAAATGTTGCCGTGGTTACAACCACAGGTTCAAGACGGGGCCAACACATGTGAAAACACAGCTTCTGAACATTAAACTTGTTAAAACACAAAAGTAGAGCATGTCAATTCTAAAATGTTTTAACATGGTTGCTTTGTCAAAGCCGTTAAACTTACAATCACTGTTTTGGTCAATAATAAATCATTAGTATTCAAAGACATAAAAACAAACTGAAACGATCATGCAGTAATCTCTTTTTAAGAAGCATAACCCAAAATCTGGTTAGAACGTCTAATATAAAAAAACTTGCACAGGAGGGTTCACACATCATTTTGTGAATATATCATCAGGTATTGGAATTGGAAGTAAGCCAGAAATACAATACTGGTGATCTCTATTTATTTTTAATCCTCTACCATTACTTCAGCTGTGGAGAGGCGAAGAAGTTTCCCTGGCGGTTAGAGGCAGCTGATGCCTTGCTCCTGCTCCCAAATCTGAGGATAGGAAAAGACAGACGGCGGCATTTAGAGATTAGTAAAAGCTATTTCTACCAACGCAAGAGGCCGAACTGGTGTGGTCAGGTTGGCATGGCTGAGTGTTCTCGGTGAAGACACTGAACCTACGAATTCAGATTGGAATCTGAAGAGCAGGCGGCAGCTTCCCGGTGGCCTCTTCAGTGTGGAAAAGGTGAATGTTGACATGTAAAGTGATTATTGGCCACAAGAATACAAACGCGCTACATAAATGTCCATTTACCATTTCACTTTGAGGATATATATATATATATATATATATAAAATAACTCAAGTTTGCTTCAATTAAATGTTGATGACAGAGTTGATCTGGAGTTCAAAGCTTAGAATTGATCTCCACAGATGAGCCGTTGAGCAGGCTGGTTTAGCGTCACTAAACCAGCCTGCTCAACATTTATGATATCATATTCAAGGGGACGTTGTGATTTGTAGTCTCTTCAATTCATCAATGTTCCTTGAGCTTTTATAACACCAACGTTACATTACACAACAACTTCGGTTGTATGCAGAAGATAAATAAAGCTATGCGGTTTCTCCCATTCAGTTTAAACCCCACGTGCACCTGCACCCACTTAAAACATAGATTTAGAAAGAATATTTTGGGGTAGGTCTTTTTTTTTGGCAATGATAAATAAAAACCAAAGCAATCACTGGATTTCAATTCCAAGCCACTGATAATGTATTCAAGTGAGGAGGAAAGCACAGCTGTGTGTGTAAGAGCAGAGCTGTGAACTAGCCAACGGCCGCTTTTAAATAGCAGCCAAATACTCCATTGACTTAAGACCAGATGTTTGTTGGTCAACAGCGGCATCTCTCCCTGCTGCTTCAAGATAGCAATGCACCTGAGCCCTCTTCCTTTTAAGACCCACTTATCCATGTGTGCACATACATGCTTGCAATGATACGCTGTGAGCTGGAGGCCTCTTTGAGCTTACATTGTGGTGCTGGAGAGGGTCTGCTTCATGCGCTGGGTAAGTGAGCCGGAAGAGGGCGTTTTGGCCATCATCTGGTGCTCTGGAGTGGTCACTGGTCCCAAAATGCTCACTACAGTTAAATGACAGAAAAACACAGTTCATTTAGTCAATTTAAGATTTTTAATCCTCAAAAAGGTGAATCCCTTATCCATTATTTCCTTCAGTTTTTTGTCATAAGATTCGATTTTCTGAATTTTGAGAAACTTTATACCCTTTGTAATTCCCTTTTCATTGATTTACCATTGCGGTCCGGAGTGTCAGTGAGGTGAGCATTGCCCATGCTCGTATTATCTGGATAAGCAAACTGGCCCCAGTAGTGTACTGGAATACTAAGCAAGCGCTCTACAACCTGAAAAACACAAAAAATAAATACTGCTTAATAATTTCAAACCACTAAAAAAGAAATAGAAATACAGATGTTGAAGTAATCGTCATTCACTTTACCCGTGGTTGTCGGTTCGTGTCATGCAGGATGGTCATAGGGTCTGGGTCGGGAACCGCATGACCCACTAGAGTAGGGCCAAACACTCTGGCCAGGTTGTTCACATCCATCTTGGAATCCGCACACTCAGAAACACTGGGATAAGAAAAGGATTTTAAAAAGTTGCTGTCTTAACTCAAATGAAAGTTGATCTGTGGGAGGTTACAACCAGCCTGTGTATGAAACTGTATACATTTAGTTGTTTACACTAATACGATTTAATAAGGCAGAACAGATGGCAGTATGAACAGGATGAAACAAAAAGCTTTATAGAGCTACTGAAATATAATCACGTCTTCAGATGGATCATAAGACAGGCCAGAGTGTCTCGGTTGGGTTCAGGCAGCTCACTGATGGTCTGATAAAGAATTGCGAGACTGTTGTCGTCATCTGGGATTTCTACAAAAAAAAAAAAAGAGGGGGGGAAAAAGAAAACCTGTAATTTAATAGCAGTTCGGTTTAATCATTCAATTGTAAATGCTTGTTCTTATATAGTGTAATGCGGCGTGACCAATTTGCTTCTATTTTCTAAGTCTAAGACTCACCAGCTGCTTCCATGAACACTTTGTTGAGATGGAAGGTTAGCAGCGGCTCTGGCAGGTTTCTGAGGAAGTCTTTGAGGACACCGGCGACAACGTTAATGTCCTCCACTTTGTGAAGTGGAGGCACAGTCTTTCCTCTAATCAGCTTCTCCTTCAGCTCTTTGACCATGCGCTCTTGGCCAGAGACTCTGTACAGGCCAACCTGGGGCCGGGGAAAGATAAACAAAACCAGCTCTCATTGTCCGACGGCTTGTGATACCGCAGTAGATAGAAAGAAATGATCCATTGTAATTGCCTACGGTGAAAGGATCAGACTCCCTCACCTCATGTAGGCCTCTGTGTTCAATCTCCTTAATACAGTAGAGTAAGAATGCTGGGATCTTTGGAGAGCTGACTGGAGCAAAGTCAGCCAAGGTGCTCTGCACAATAATTACATACAATTAACCCAAACATTATTCCAATGACAAAAAGGTAAAAGTGAAAAATACTTGCTTTGTATTGCATGTATTTACCTCGGTGTTCAAGATGGGAGCGCTAACGACTAGCGGATTACAGGGAAGGGGACAGTTGGCACGACATTCTGGGTGGGTCGCCACCTTACAATCCTGACAGCGAAGGTACAGCTTTCCAAACTTTGTTTTTCTTCCACATGGTAGGCAGAACTCGGACTTTATCACCTTATTCAGTGAAGGAACACACAGCCCGAGGTGAGTAGAGGTACTTTAACAATGGTGATCAGGCGGTTGCGGCCACAACGATGAGTATACATCTTACCGTTTTGGGAATGAACTGGTGTGTCTTTCCTCCTCTATTAGGTCTGAGGGTTTGGAGCTGGATGGGCACATTGGAGACAGGTGTGCTGCGAGCATCACTTGCCGTCTCACATTGGTCAGTAGTGGTTGCATCACCCCATGCTGGAGCAACTGTAGGAGCACTTACATGTTCTAACGTCAGCAAAACCATTTAAGAAACTTTTTTTCAAAAGGGTCTGGTTAAAAGGGAACATAGAGAAGATCTACAAAATTCTCACCGTTCTTCCTGCTGCGTGTCCGGTAAGGAACCGTTTCAATGGTGGAGATTGCCTCGACAACCCCACCATTCCCTGGGACAGTGATGGTGGTTTTTGCCACTATAGACTCATTTATCTGAATCATAAATTTAAAAAAAAAATGAATTAATAATTGAAAATATATATATATGAATTGCCCCTCCTCCTCTGCTTTGGAAAAAATATAGTTAGAGGTTTACCTTCACTTGAAAAGCTAATAGAGTTGTATGTCATTTTGATTTAAAAAAATCCATTTTCAGACAGCTTCTTATCAATTGTTGTGTTATATATAGCACATTTAGTAGAGGGCGCTCAGCATTACCCTTTCTGCTGTTCGTCCAGTGGAGCGAGGTTTTTTCATTGCCTGTGGAGGAACCTCAGAGAGTTTTCTGGAGGAACGCTGCAGAATTAACATGTACAGTTACAAGAACACGTTTCACAGGTTAGCCGCTGAAGGCTGTGCACCAAATAACAAAACAGAGTTCGGGTAATATGTAGAAAACTACAACAATCAAAACCCCAGACTGTGTTCACACCTAGCCGGAAATGAATCCACATAATTAGTTCAACATTAATGAACTAAAAGGAGACAACGGTTATATCATATACATGATTTTAAAAAATACAACTCACTCGTTTCTGGCGCCTCTGCAGTCTCACAGTCCTCATCGCAGAAGAATCCCAGTCCTACAGGTTAATACGGCACATAAACCATAGCACTTAGGGACCTTGACTAAATGTATGCTGTTGTATCTGAAATCAGCAGTTTCCCTAAAAGACACAACAACACTGTTAAATACGTGGGTCAAAATACCAGAGAGTCGTCTGTTTGGTCATAGCTGATGTCTGACAGCAAAGAAGCCGATTCATCAATCTTAGTTAACCTGGGAACGAGAGTAATATCAGCACTTAATCCCCCTTTCTAAAGTACATTTTATACAGTTAATGGCGGGCAGTGCAATCACTACTTTCATGAAGTGTACTCGTAAAGAGACCTTTTTCAATGTTAAGGTTCAAAAAAGGATGGGGCACTGGTCAGATAAACACTAAAAATTGCTATTATTGTCAGTAGCTGTTACAGAACCAGAGAAGGAGGATCTCACCTTCGACTGGTGTTGACGTTGCTCGTGGCAGCTTGTGCTGCCTGTGAGTGGCCACTAAGGAAGGCTAGGGCGGAGCGCTGCTCCTCACTCAGGTGGACACTGTTACCGTTGTTCTCCGATATCAGCAGCTCCCTGATCAGCTGTAGCTGACGCTCCTGTTAAAACCATAAAACACGTGTTTTAAGTGACCAACTTCTTCTCTTCAGAGACCGTCATCTAGTTTGGTGTCATAAGACCACCTTTTTAATTTCAGACCTTATTTCAACCCTGACGCCATGAAATCAGATCACAGATGTTAAAGACTCCTAAATAGTGTTGCACCAACCAGCTTCTCATGAACTGCCTCCGCCTTCTGCCGCCGGCGGATCTCCACATCCACTTGGTTGCGGGCATGCTTCAGCTTGACCTCCAGGGCTCCCCTCTCTGTCTCTGCTTTCGACAACACTTCTCTGCAGGAATCTAGCTCCTCGCCTGCTCTCAACCACTTCTTTCGGCACTCCTCAAAGTGAAGGGCCATCTGGAGGAACTCTGAAAAAGGAGATAGAAGAGATTGTTGTATGGCTCATTTCCAAACGTTTTTTTCCTGCAGTGGCTATATGTACCGGGCCTCCAAAGAGCCTTTGCAGAGGTAGAGATGTTGTTAAATACCTCAAGATAGAGTACAAAGGACTCAGCAGTGGAGTGAACAAATGAGTGCCAGTGCTTTCCTGTTAGGGACAATGGGCATGCAATGCATTATCTGGGCTATTGAGATGGAAATCTTTACTACACTCCAATAGCTATTCCATCCCCCATTAGCGTCATGTGGTGCACCAGCCCTGCTATCCTCGAGTTACTGAGGCAAAGCTGCTGCATTCAATAACGTACAACCAAGCGACAGCAGACTGGCGTAACTACACACACGTTACTCAATTACTGAAGCACGGAAAGCCGTCTAGAGAGGAGTTTGGCAAAGTGGGAAAAATTGGGAGTTGTGGCAAACACCGAAAATAAGTTAACGTTAGTAAAATAACTTGACTTACGTGGTTCAATGCCCTCATTCAGACCGTCCACCTGGGCTCTCAGGCTCTGGAACTGGTTGTACAGGTTCACCACGGACGACTCCATCGTGTGTTACAGCACGAAGCTCCTTGGGAAAGGGAGGCTTTGAAAACAATGCTAGAGAAGGTTACCCCACGTCTTAGCTTGTTAGCTAGTTATACTAACGTAACATCTCATTATTAGCTTACGTTAACATTATATACTTAACGTAAAAATAAGTCTACAACGTCACATTCGTATGACAGCTAAGTTAACGCTACTGTTATCACTGTCTTCGAAACCGCTCTCAAGCTCGTAAGCGCAGTTAACGTGGCGCTTGTTTAACGTTACTGTACCGTAACGCTACCGTGACGCTATCGGCATGCTAACGTTAACATTAGCATGTTTGTGTTGACTTAACGTTCGCTACGTTAACCAGCGTTACGTTGTTCAAAATATAGAACACTTACCGGTGTAGTGTTTTTCCTGTGACGGTGTAGCTGACGCGCACCGTTACAACGTCCAGTGTTTGAAGCAAAGGTTCGCGTATAAAACGTTCACTTCATTCCCACACCAGCAACAGCAGAGCCACACCTACTTGATAAAGTTTGCACATTCTTCTTAAAAGTTCAAAATCAGCGCCGGTTTACTTCTTCGTTGTTCGCTGTTTGCCGGAAGTCGCAGCGCTCCGTCGCCCCCAGAGCATCGGGCTTGTAACTGCAGGACTGTGTGGCCATTATTGTCCTTTGGTAGACATCGGGGATACATAATACGTGACGTTTTTATGATGGCCCTGTGTATCCCTTCGTCTACTACTGAAAGAAAGTAACTATTACATATTTGTCAGTTTTAAGAGTCTCCGCTACAATGACATTAACAACATTTTTTTTAAATAAATAAAAGTATTGAAGTATTTATAGTATATAGATATAGTATATTTAGATTTTTGTTTCAGTCCAGTATTAATGCGTCCTCCTTCATGGCTGTGTGCTGAATTGGGTAGGGGTAAAATATGTGTGAAATTGTAAAATCCTTTAAAATAGTCACTAACTGCGTCCTATTGTAGGACGTGGGATGCTCACAAAGGAATCATTAATCAGCCTTGGATGACATATCTGGGTTCAGCAGCAGCCTTGTGAAAAATGTAATGGGGGTATCACATCGCACACATACAACACACACAGACACACACAAACAGTTGCAAACAGTTCACATGTATGTGTCCATACCACTTTAGAATGCATTAAAAAAAAAGAATATAAATGTATTGTGTGGTAGTGTTTTGAAATGCATTGGACGGCCAAATTAGCATCACGCTCGTTCTCAGAACGTTGTGTATTTGTGTGTGTGTGTGTGTGTGTGTGTGTGTGTGTAGGTGTCTGTGCGTTTGCGTACGTGTATGTGCGTGCGTGCATATTTGTAGTTGTGCGTATGTGCGTGCGTCTTAAATATTGAACCTCCATTAGAGGCGATTTGGGATAATAGGATCTGTCAGTCAATATGCACTCTCTGTCTTAGTCAATTATTTATTTCTATATGTACATTTCCTCCAGTCACAGATCATTAAACTAACGGAATTCTCTCTATACATCAATCTTTGTTGACTCTTTCTTAAACTGAGTGGACTATTAGTACTGTCTGCATTAATCTGCATTCCGGCATCAAGAGCGTTGCCAACAGGAATAAAGGGAAATAATTCATTTAGCAAAATAAGAGCAGTTGTTTTTTAAATATATGTTTATAACATACTGCAAACGTATTGTTTGTTGGATCAAACATATTGTAAAAGGCATGTTACCACTTTGCAACCAGTTTATTCAGACAGGTCAACATAAATTGTGATGCCTGCACACATTTTCTTTAATTCACAAGCAGTTTTTCCCTGAATAATGAGTTCACAGATTTATAGATGTCTGCCTAAAAGATGCATGAGTGCTAGGCTACAGCAAGGTCCACATTTCACAAGTGCATCTCAGGAATGAAAAAAGTATCAGCAGGCTATTATGCACCAAAGTTTCAGAGGAAGCACCTGCAGCTTGTGCTGATCAAGGCTTTGGCCTCCTCAGTGGCACCATTGGAAAAGTAATGGATCCACAAACAGCCTCATGGGGAA